>CM053587.1:264730599-264755488 GCA_028646515.1 Pseudochirops corinnae | reverse complement strand
ATATATATATATATATATATATATATATATATATATATATATATATATATATATATATATACATACATATACATATATATGCCAAGTGATATATCAAAATAAATAGTAGGCACAATAGATACAAAATGATGTAAAAATATTAATAAAAGGGGCCCATAATTGACAGGAGTTAATACCAAAGAAGAGAGTCGATAATAAAATCCACGGTCTTTTACATCTATCTCCAAAGAACAAAGGATTAGTAATGCAGAAGGAAAAGTAGAGTTCCCATCCAAGTTTAGCACCATAGGCGTCACTGGGACTTAGTGGGATGAGACAACCAACTGAAGTATGATTATTGAAAAGCATGCCTTATTCAAGATAATGGATTACATAAAAAGGAAAGTGAAATGTTTTTGCTTGAATACTATATGCAAGAAGATATGCTTATGTAATGAAATCCATGAACTGAAATGGGGAGGTCATGTTGAAGAAAATTTATGTGAGGAAAAATAGAACCTTTTTTTTTTCTTTTGGTTTGTTTCATATGTGGTGACAGTATATGACAGAATACTAGGACATAGCAAGAGTATGGGAAAAAAAACCTGACACAAAGACTTATTTTAGTGACTGGAGACTTCAGCTACCTTTTTCAGTTCTCCTTCTGCCAAAGCCAGAGTAGGTTATAAATTTGTTATTGATCTCAATGTTTATTATTCTTATAAGGCAAGTAAAATGACATAGCATGACTATTTTTCTGGACCTGCCTGATCTCTTCTAATGAGGAAGGATAATTTTCTTACATAGGATGACACTCTTGGGGGGAAGTTACTATTCCAATTAGATTTCCTGATCAATATGGAAAAGGAACCTGAAAATGAAAATGATTCAAATTCTAAATTTGGGGACAACCAAAATCAAAGAATTCAAAACTTAGCTAATGTTAACACCACGTAAAATTCCACAAGTAAAGGCACCACAAAAGGAAACAAATTATTGTTGTTTTCCCCTAAGGGAGTCTGAAAAAAATGAAGAAAAATGATTCCAAAGGAAAAAAGAGGAAATAGTCTAAAAGGACCAGTATAGAAGCACCTAAAACTCAATTAATTTAATTTCATTTAAAATATATTCATTGATTTGAGGGGAATAGTGAGGCAGTTATTTTTTCTGACTCTGAATAAGAGAAAGTCAGGGATCAGTGAGGAGGCAGCTAGTGGTGTACCTGGAATCAGGAAGACTCATCTTCCTGAATTCAAATCTGACCTGAGATACTTACTAGCTGTACAACCGTGGGCAAGTCACTTAACCCTGTTTGCTTCAGTTCTTTATCAACAAAATGAGATGGAGAAGGAAATGGCAAATCACTCCAGTATCTCTTCCAAGAAAATCCCAAATGGGTTCATGGAGAATAGGACATGACTGAAAAACAACTTAACAATAACCACAAAAAAATCAGGGAGATAGAATTCCCCTTGTTTTTTTCCTGATGTTTTGCTAATTATATTTTAATATATTTGGTTTCCTTTGTAATCCTACGAATTTTATTTTATTCATTTAAAAATGTTATTCTGGAAGAGGCCACATAAGCTTTACCAGATGGTCCACAACAAGCAAAAAAGGTAAAAACTCTTCTAGTGGTATATCCGTTGATCATCCTTGCCCCTGTTCAGTTTAATAGAGTTTTTGTTTGTTTGTTTGTTGTTGGGATTTTTTTTTTTAGAAATTACTTAGGTGAAGGTAGAAGTAGCGTGCTAGTTCAGTTTGTGGATGACATAAAACTTGGCACAGCTCATTAACACTCTGGGTGGCAGAATCAGGACCCCAAAACAACCCTCCTTTTTTGTGGAAAAGAAGAGAAAAGGAATACACATTTATTAAATGCCTACTCTTTGCCAAGCCCTGTGCTAAGCACCTTACAAATATTGCCTCATTTGAGCCTCACAACAACCCTGGAAAGTAAGTTCTATTGTCATCCTTATTTAACAATTGAGGAAAATAAGGTAGACAGAGGCTAAGTGACAAGGTCACATAGCTAATAGTACATATCCAAAACCATATTTGAATGTAGACCTTCTTGAGTCCAGGCCCAGCACTCTATCTACACTGCATCATGTATTTTCCTGCTTTCCTAGCCACCACCAATATCAAGTGCTGACTGATTACCTCTAGTTGGCAAGTAAAAACAAGAGTCTTATGAGTGGCAGTACCCTCTAGTTCACAGGACTTCCTTCCAGTCCAGCCATAGCTGCCACTATCCCAGAAAGCAATGCCAATGGAGATGAGGCCTTTCAATTGCTTAGGTGGGTACTACAACTAAATATTTTGATGTTCTAGAAAAGTAACTTTTTCTATGAAATTCCTTAGTATTTGTCAAATGGTTCAACATCAGAAAATGATATGGTTTTATCAGCTGAAATGACATTCAGGGATATACAATAACATCTCCTTTGCTGCTATAAATCATAAGGCCTTTCCATTTGGTTTGGAGTTAAAATATATATGTTTTGTCTCCCTCATTAGAATGCAATGTTTGGACTATCTAACTTTGCTCAGCCTTTTCTCCTAGCATTTAGCATATTGCTTTGTATGTAGTTGAATATAGTAAGAACTTAATACATGTTTTTCTTTATTCACTAATTAATTAATTCAATCATTCATTCCTTCATTAACAGAATAATAGATAAAATCATGTAAGCTGAAATTCAAGAGTGTAAAATGTAAATTCCTAGACTTGGGTGAAAAAAAAAATCAAGTGATGTGTACCCCTTAAGGAGAGGGTGACAGAGAAAATAAAGTGATTTGGATTACTCCTTGCGTAAAGATTATAAAACTTACTAGCAATAAGTGCTGTCCAAAAGTCTAATGGGTGAGGTGGGGTGGAAATCTCCACAGATAGTGAATTCTCTCTCTGGAGACAGATATCACTTCTCCACTCTAGGCCTTCAAGCGGAAGATGGATGACTATTTGTAAAGATGTTATAAAGAATAATATTCTTCAAGTGCTGGTTGGACCAGATGTTCTCTAAGCTTTGTTCCTACCCTGACACTCTGTGATTCTATAATTTTGTTATTCTGTTGTTCTTTTCTTAAAACCAGAAGTGTGTTACCCATTTCTGCCCTCTCTTGCCCCCCTCTCTGTCTAGAGAGGTTAGAATAAAACTGTGCCTCCACAACGCATATATCTGGACAAAAACTGAATAACCTAGTTAAGTATTCTGGTGTTTGATTTAGTAGATGCCAAACATCTGGATATTTGGATGTATCATGATGTTTCACTTATTTTTTTTTCCATTTTCAGCCAGATGTTTGGCATCATGTGGTTATATCACCTAACGTCTCTGAAAAAAGAGTCCTCTAAAGATTAGCCGTCTCCAGAATGGAAAACAAAAGACTGAGAGAAGATAGGATCTAAGTCTATAAAATCATGAGGGACACGAATGGGGTGAATATTAACTTGATAACAAAATTCCTCAATCTTTAAGTTTGAACCAATTGCTTGAAACTTGAAAGATAGATTTAGGAGCAAAAGGAAGCACTATGTGAGCAAGTGGAGAGTAAACATAAGGAACTCGTTACCCCAAGAGGTAGTAGAGGCTGAACATATAAACAGGTTCAAAAAAGGTTTATACAAATTCATGGATGACAGACATGAATTACTAAAGGGAACTCAGATGTTTTGGTTACATTCTGAACCTTTTGAGGTTGGTGTCAGGGAGAACAACCTTGACCATCCCTAACACACTTCTTGGTGCTACTCTAATTTTCAGATAGAAAGAGGCCTAGTTTGGGGATCTAAAGATTCAGAAGAGAAAAAATTTGAATGCTGTAGTGTCAATGATGAGGTGTAGGCTCTGGGACCCCCCTTGAGATCTCCTTGAATCTTTGAGGTACAAGCCCTGAGAAACCCCTTGAAGTCTGATCTTCCCACTTGATGAGGCATTTGCAGAGGCCATAAGTATTTCATTGTGGCTGGGCCCAAACCTTGGTTACTAGCCTGGCCCTCCATTGTCCATCTGCTTCCCACCCTTGAGCCTATCAAAATATCAAACCACCCTTTCATTGACCTCATTAACTCCTCCTGAAGACCCTCCCCAAACTCCTCCTCTAGACCACCCCTAGATTCCTCTGTACATAAGAATCCCATCTCCCTTCCATATGGTGTGATAGTGCCACAGAAGGCCCTAGCACAGACTTGCTGTGTGAGAGTGCCATAGAGATTTTTAGCACAGACTTGCTCTGTGTCCAGTACAGGCGAACTTTTAATAAACTTTATTTTTCTTTGGCTAAGAAGACTTGAGTCGAATTCTTTCTGCAGGACCTGGCATGTTGGTATTTTGGGCTCTCAGGCATCCCAACCCTCTTTGGGTAAACCTCTTCATTTTTATGGTCTATTATAGGCATATTATAATATATATAGGCATATTATATGTATATATAGACATATTATTTTACTCCTTTGGATTCATTTTTCTCATCTTTTAAGGCAGGAATGGGATGAGATAATTGTAAGCATTCTTTCTAGCTCTAATATTATCTTTTTCTGCTAAGCTACACATTTATCATATATAATATGGAAATCTTAGGGTTCTAAGGCTTATCAATGGACAGTGACATATTTTCAATGGCAAAAACAATATCAAAAGCAGCTCCAGAGGGAAATAAATGAGGCTGGAAGAATTCTGATGAAATCTTAATAATAAATAACCTATTCAAGCTACTACTATTGCCACTACCACTACCACTACCACTACCACTACCACTACCACTACTACTACTACAACTACAACAACTGCTACTCCTACTACTACTCCTACTACTACTAGCAATAATAATAATAACTAATCTTTCTATCTCAATTTAAGGTTTGTGAAAAAAATTTAAATTATCTCATCTAATGTTCTCAACAACCCTGAGACACGGACACTATTATTATCTGCATTTTTTTCTTGAGGAAACTGAGGCATCACAAAACTAGTAAGAGTCTGAGGTAAAAATAGAACTCTGCAAATCTCTCTCTCTATCACCCTTGTGTTGATTAAGAGCAGGGAGACTAGATTCAGTTTGGAAAATTTGCTAATAATAATAATAAAAATGTATATGTATGTTCGTATACACATACACTCACATATATATACATATATACATACATATTG
Source organism: Pseudochirops corinnae (assembly GCA_028646515.1). Taxonomy (NCBI): domain Eukaryota; kingdom Metazoa; phylum Chordata; class Mammalia; order Diprotodontia; family Pseudocheiridae; genus Pseudochirops; species Pseudochirops corinnae. The sequence goes on along the minus strand of CM053587.1, from coordinate 264,750,356 downwards.
ACCTATATGTCTAGATATGTATGTGTGGATAGAGAAAAAAATGGATAAAGAAAGAGAGAGAGAGAGAGAGAGAGAGAGAGAGAGAGAGACAGAGACAGAGACAGAGACAGAGAGAGAGAGAGAGAGACAGAAGTGATAACTTGTTGTAGTCAATAAAGAACTGACTTCAGAGTCAGAAAGACTTGGTTTTCAGTCCAAGCTCTCACACATATTAGCTGTAATGACCTCAGGCAAATCATTTAACCTCTCCATGACTCAAATCATTCTTTAAGCCAAGGGTTGGCAAAGTTTTGGATAAGAGGGATGGGCTTCAAATTCCCTTAGGCTTATTAAGGGACAAGGAAGATCTTCAAATTCCCATTCCCATTACACATACATGCCACATATAGTCTCTGTTACAATTCCTCAATGCTACCTTTTAGTGGGAAAGCAGTCATTGACAGTACATTTAAAAATGAGAGTGGTTCATTTTCAAAAAGATTTTATTTATGGACTGAAATTTGAAATTTGATGAGTTTATTATGTTTCAAAATATTATTGCTCTCTTGATGTTTTTCAACCATTTAATTTTTTTTAATAAAATCTTAGATTACAGGCTGTACAAAAACAGGTGGCATGCCACATTTTGGCCCTCTTGCTATACTTTTCTGACTCGTGCTATAAACTGTAGAACAGTTGTTCAACTGCAAAGATAGAGTTTCCTCACCAGGATTCCCCTATGTTATTGAAATCACACATCCAGACTTTTACCCAGGGATCCTGTGGGAACATCTGACTTTAGTTCATTTCTAACTCTCATCTATGTATCTTCTGTTTCCTCGGCAGCATCAAACTCATGAGGCAGAGGGGATATATTGAGTTTATCAAAGATTATGATAAGGATTTTTACCAGAGCACACAGAGCCAAGAAAATATTTCCCTCTCAAAAGCTCAGCTTTCCCTGGAGAAGCACAGTATAGTGGCAAGCTTGAGATGATTTCCCTACCTCCAAAGCAGAGGTGGAATAAAGAAAAAAGAAAAAAAAAACTAGGTTGCCACAAAGACTGTCAGTTCTTCTCTTTTGTAGGTTCTACTTTCCTTAGGAACTAAACTGTCTGGATAACTCACAGAAAAAGTGAAGGACAAGGTGACTTTCCCATTGTGACTGGATGCTTTATAGAGACTCAGCTGAGTCACCCATACTCTTAGGCATGTTCTATGAACTCCCTTCTTTGCTCTACCATTGAGACTGACTAGGAATTGCTGTAATGGTAATGGAAATTTGAAGATCTTCCCTGCCTCTCAAGAGGCCTAAGAGAATTTGAAGATCTTCTCTGCCCCTTAATGGGACAATTGCAATCACATGGATCCTGTATTGGGAGGAGTGTGCTGAACAGGTAGAGCAGGAATGGATGGAGCTGAGCCCAGAGGAAGCTGGGAGTCAGAGCAATTAGAAATGAGGGAAGAGAGGACACAGGCAAGGAGACAGCTAGGTATGGTGTTGCTCCTTGTGGTGATAAGGTGTATTAAATTCTTTGTTACTATGATGGATTTGGTTTTCTGGTGTTGAGATTCAGTTTTTTGGTGTTGGGATTTGGTTTTCTGGTGTTTGAATAAATGTTTTGCTTATGTCTTCTATATGGATGGTCTGTTACATTCTACAATTCAGAAGTATGCCAGCACTTTTATAGTCATCGTCAGTGCTGTGAGTATCATATTGGCGCTACAGCTGCTCCTACTGAGTCTTGGAAGATGAGTCCATCTCTCGATTGTCACTACATTCTAGGTCTATAGCTGTCATCTGCTATTCACTATGTCTCTGCCCCTCTTGCTGCCGCTACTATTGCTTCTGCCACAACTACTATTGCTTTCTCAGGAGAGTGACATCAGTTTTTTACAAGGAGACTGCCCAGGTTATCATGTCTCAGAGCTAATCAACCCATTTCCAAACTAGTATCAGCCTTACATTTGTGCTGGCACACAAAGGGATCACTTAGGCAACCGTTAAAGACCCTACAGACTAGCACTATTCTCATTATTCTCCAGAATATATTCCAAAATGGATTAGGAGAACTAAAATCCATTCCTCTTTTCCACACCTTGGATACAAATAATGTCTATACCCAGAATCAGTTACCAAGGGCATAAGTTTGGTGATGATACCTGAGAGACCTTGCTGTAGAAGTAAAGCTAGATGCAAAGAAGTGTGCAGACCCCCACAGAGAAGCAAACAAGAGTCAGGATACCAAGGCTATTTTTCAGGTAGGTCCTCAACTCCATTTGGGTTATCAGGACTTTACCAATCAGTACTGTGGTCTGAGGAACGTGACTGACCATGGAGGGGCAGAAGAAAGAAACTATCTGAAGTTAGAGGAAAGTGAAATGTAACAACTTCCTGGAATTGGATCATGTGATTACAAAACTCCAACTGGACAGGACCTCAGAGCTCATATGTAGTCCACCCTCTTCATTTTTCAGGTGAGTAAACAACCTCAGGGAGACTAAGGGACTAGTTCAAGGTAGCCCAAGGTCACAGGTATTAAGCAATGGAGACAGGTTCTCTGCTTCTAGAACCAGTGCTTTTCCCTTTGTATTAATCCCCTTTGTTATTATTCCCCTTGCTTAAAGGGCTAGGACTTAGCCTCTTCTTTTTTCTCCTTTGTTGTTCACTCGATCAGTCACATTCATCTCTTTGTTACCAACCCCATTTGGTGTTTTCCTGGCAAAGATGCTGGAGTGGTTTGCCATTCCTTCTCCAGGTTATTTTACAGATGAGGAAACTGAAGAAAATAAGGCTAAATGACTGGTCCAAGGTCACACAGTTAGTGTCTGAGACCAGATTTGAACTCAGGTCTTCCTAACTGCCAGCACTCTATTCACTGCACAACTCAGCTGTCTGCACTTTAGGGGACAAAAGTCACTCACTCCCCTACCCTCAGCCCCCACCCCACCACCCCACCACCCTTGCCTCCCTCGTGGTAGGACCCTGCAACAATCCCCAGCTGAGTCTGGAATCCTGCACATCCCCACCTTCATGTTGGATCCTCCTTGTGGGTGGCAGGAGAGGGAATAGGAATGTGCATTTCAATAATTTTGTTCTGTGTTCAATGCCTTGGAAACAAAATATTTATAGACATTTGGGAGCTCTTTAAGGCAATGAAACTTTTGGTAGGGGTATCTTCTTTTTTTAGATAGAAGATTGTGACACCCACCCACACACACACACACACACACACATTTTATAAAATATTCTACATGAATAATTTTCTTAGTATGTATTTTATTCAAATAAAATAATTTATTACATTTTACACCACAGATAAATCTAATATGATAAAATGATGTATTATATACAGATATTTATTGATAAAATCCTTTATGATTTCCATTTTTGTAAATCATAAAATAATAATAATCATTAGTAACATTTCTTTTTTTTAATTACTTAATCATATAGTTTTTTGTTGTCTAAAAAAGTGGCATCATTATGACATTGTTCTCCATAATTCTTTAATCAAATTCAGATCAATATTTTGTCTTTATTTTTTTTTCAAATTTATTTACTTTTAGTTTGTGGTATTCACTTCCGTAAAATTTTGAGTTTTAAATTTTCTTCCTCTCCTTCCCTTCCCCCCCTCCCCAAGACAGCACACAACCTGATATAGGCTCTACATATACATTCATATTAAACATATCTTCACATTAGTCATGTTGTAAAGAAGAATTAGAACCAATGGGAAGAACCATAAGAAAGAAGAAACAAAACAACAACAAAAAAGAGCAAGTAATATGCTTCCATCTGCATTCAGACCCCAAAGTTCTTTCTCTGCATGTGGACAGCATTTTCCATCATGGTCCTTTGGAGTTGTCTTAGATCCTTGCATTGCTGAGAAAAGATACATCTATCAAAGTCAGCACACAATGTGGCTGTTACTGTGTACAGTGTTGTCCTGGTTCTGCTCACTTCACTCAGCATCAGTTCATGTAAGTCTTCCCAGGTTTTTCTGAATTCCACTTGTTCATTAGTTCTTATGACACAGTAGTATCTCATTACATTCACACACCACAACTTGTTCAGCCTTTCCCTAATTGATGGGTGTCCAATAAGTTTCCAATTATTGGTCACCACAAAAAAAAGCTGTTAAAAATATTTTTGTACATGTGGGTCCGACATTTTGTCTTTATAACAGCCACAGCAAGTAGCCCTAATTTACACAAAGAAGATGTTACAACTTAGAGAAAATAAAATAAAATATTCTTTTATTTTTACAAACCAGAGAACTCTTTATCCATTACCAAAACATTGGAAGATTTTTAGGTTCAAATGCTCTTCTTAGGATTATTGAATCCTAAATTAAGAAAAGAGACTTCAGAGGTCATCTAGTTCAACCCCACCTCCATTTTGCAGATTAGGAAACTGAGATCCAGAGACTCAGCCACACATGCATCTGAGCATGCAAGTCAAGACATCACTCTCCTGATGTCATTGGTCCTCTTTGAGAATGAAAGACAGACAACAAACAATATTAGACAGTTAGATGATATAGTAGCTATAGCAAAGAACTTGTAGTCAGGAAGATTTGAGTTCAAATTCTGCCTCAGAAACCTACAAATGATGGAACCATGGGCAAGTTACCTAACTTCTCTGTTTCTCAGTTTCTTAATCTGTGAAATGGGGATACTAATGAAATCTCATAGATTGATTGTGAGAATCAAATGAGCTAGCTACTATTAAATTTTATACTATGAAAGAAAAGGAAAGGAAAAGAAAGGAATTTGGATCTTATATGTGAGTCTAGGTACTTTCTTAATAGAAGTTGCTTTTGCAGGTAGAATGTTATGTTTTATGGCTAAAATGGAAATATATTTCATATGACTTCACATGTATAATGGGCATCCTATTGCTTGCCTCCTCAATGAGTGGGTGGGTGGAGCAGGAGGGATGAAGAGAATATGGAATTCAAAATGTTTTAAAAATTAATGTTACAATTTTTTTTAAAAAGGCCTTCTTGGTTTAAATATTTTTAAAAGGTTATGTTTCAGAATGAAAAATTGAATTCAAGAGTAAAAATACAAAGTATCTAAAGGTACAATTTCCCTAAAGGGGAAAATCTGAACCCAGGGGACCCACTAGTCAGTAATTACTCCTAGTAAGAGAGAGTGAACCACTTCTTTTAATATCTTAGTTGCCCTGGAAATTTATAACCAGTTTTCTCATGGTTGATATTGACTAGGTCTTCTCACTTTGTCCAAGTTCCTCTGAGAAACAACACAAAACATAAAACATCCTACTCTAAAATAAAAGGCTATAAAGCATGATAGTCATTCCCATAATACCTCAGTCCAAATATGAATGCAGAATTCTGTTCAAAGTGATCTTTTTTTTTTTCTGGCTGAGAAACTCAACATTACTCACGAAGGAGAGAATCATAACAGCAAAGCTGTTACTTTGTTTATCCTGGTACTTTTGCTTTGTACATTCAAAGTAAGAACCAGATTTGTTGTCTTCCAAGGTAACCCTGAAAAGGAAATGCTCTAGGAAGGGATAAAAAAAAAAAAGTAATGGTGAAACATGATCCTTAAAAATTTTTCAAGGGACCATTGAAATCTGAACATTTTACACCGGAAAATATTAATGTGGGAATGATATAGATTTACTGTCCATGCACAACCACCCCAGCTACAACTCACCCATACAACAAGGGTCTGAAAAGACTAATGCAATTCATTTCACAGAAGGAAATATTGGCTTTCCTCCTCTCTCTCTAGGCAGGGCTTTGCAGCCAAAATAAACAGAACCGTTATTCAGAGACTGGTCAGTGGATCTAGGAAGGAGAAATAGACAGTCCCCCAGTAAGTCAGGCCAATTATTTAGTTGGAGGTACTGGATGTCGTGTCTATGCTGCTCAAATTCTCCCAGCTGTGGCTTAGCCCTGGGCTGTCTTTTTTTTATATATATATATTTTTTTTCTGATGGAGAAATGGGCTCAGCAAAGAAGACCTGAAAGTGCCAAGGAAGGCTCAGATGTCAAACTGAATTTTTAAATGAGAACGAAATATATATTTGGCTTTTGCTTTATAGGATTAGACAAAATTTATATTCTCCTGGAGCCTGTTTGAGCATTCAAATTTAAGGTAACTGAAAATGAATGTGAAATGAGCCTTCAATAAAAGGAGGGGTGTAATGTCTTGAAACAGGGTTTTCTAGAATTAGGAATAAGATTTTGCTTTTTCATGGAAACAGGCCCCTTCTTCCCAAACAAAGTTTAGTGAGTCCCCTCTACTCTTCATATTTTTAACCCACCTATAAGTTTTCAAAGAATCATGAGAGAGACTCAATGGGGTTGGGAGTGGGGGTGGGCTTCTAAAGAGAGATTTTCCTGGAAATTAATCTAAGACTGAAGAAGTAGTTTCTGACTCTAGGCAGCACAGCTTTTAAACCATAAGCTTTAGAAAATGTTAAGGGGGAAAAAAGGCTTAGAATTATTTTATTTTATTTTTTTGCTTTTTAGAGCAAAAGTGACTTGCCCAAAGTCATACAGCTAGTAAGTATTAAATGTCTGAATCTGGATTTGAACTCAGGTCCTCCTGACTTTAGGGCCAGTGCTCTATTCACTGCTCCATCTAGCCGGCCCCCCACCTCTGAATTCTTTAAAAAAAAAAAAAAAAGAAAGAAACCTGACAGCTTTAACTAATTTGAGATTTTTATGATCCTGAGATGGCTGTTTGGTCACACCTACATGGAAAGCTGTCAGTATACTGCCTTATTTATCATCATACCTTCCCCTATGTCTTTGCAAAGTGGTTCCTCCATGCCTGGAATATGTACTGCTCTTGCCTCCACTTCATAGAATCATTTAAAGTACAACTAAGGTGTCACCTTTTTTAACGGGGTTTTACAAATTCCCCAAGCTATTATCTCTCTTGCCTTTCGGAATTATTTTGAAACTACATGAATATATGTATATTCATATATATTCACACTGTGTCAAATATGTATCATATATGACATCATATGTAAAACTATATATGCTACATCATATTCTAAGTTTCTGCATATACATGTATATGCATATGTGTATATATATATTTTTATATATATATACATATATATATGTGCATATTCCCAGTAAATGTAAGATCTTTAAAGGCAAGGTCTATTTTGTTTTTGTGTTTTATTATGGAGTTGCAGTATGCTTCAAAATCTGATATTGCTAGGGAATCTTCCATTTCATTTTTTAAAAATTTCCCTTGAGGTTCTTGACCTTTTCATCCTCCAGATGGATAGTGTTATCATTTTGCATGATTCTATAAAGCAATTCTTTAGTAGTTTGATAAGACACTAAATCTGTATTTTAATTTAGCTAATATTGGCATTTTTATTATATTGGCATAACACAAACATGAGTAACTAATATCTATTTATCTGTCTGCAAAGATTATTTTTGTCTTGACAGCAAAAGCTATTTAACTGTATCCTCAGCAGCTAGCACAATGAATGGCAGATGGAAGTAAGTGCTTAATAAATGTGTGTCAATTGATTTACTTGTCTCTCTAGCACAGTGGTTCTCAACCTTCCTAATTCTGTGACCCTTTAATACAGTTCCTCATGTTGTGGTGACCCCCAACCATAAAATTATTTTTGTTGCTACTTCATAACTGTAATTTTGCTACTGTTACGAATCTATATGATATGCAGGATGTATTTTCATTGTTACAAATTAAACATGACCCACAGGTTGAGAACCACAGCTTTCTAGCACAATGACTTATGAATTCTAAAATATATATATATATATACACGTGTGTGTATATATGTATATATAAATATATATTCAATCTATTACCATATTCAGATATTGTTTCCACACTTACAACCTTTCATACACATTCACATACATGCACACATATATACACAGATGTGTGAAGAAGCTATTGATTTCATTACAAAGAGATATAGGTTTCTTAAATTTGAAACAACTGCAAAAAGACCACTTTTTTTTTTTAAGTAGCTCATAACATGTTATGAAGAAAATAGATACTTGCTATGGTCAAGACGACACAAAGATTTGAGTACTGATGATTAGAAAGAGGAAATTTTTACTTGCAAAATCTCTTTTTTCTATTCAAGGTCATAGGAAAACCATTGTCAGAAATCCAGGTGAGCCTATATGATCTATCTGTGTATTTATAGATTAACAAAAATCATCATATAAAAGGTTTATGGATTTTTTTTTTTACTTCCAATGAGTCTGAAAGTCTTATCTTAGAGAATAATGGACTATTATAAATGTTTTGTCTTGTTTATACCAAGAAGTAGAATTGTTCTGGGATTGCAGAAATTCTCAAATATAGATGCAATAATGCAACATGACTTTGAACCATGTCATATACCATGATAAGTTCAGAAATATATCTAGGAAGTGGAGGAAAACAAAAAATGCTTCAGTGGACTAGGACATTGTCCTTAAAGCCCATTGGAAACCTACGGACCAGAGTCAAGGCTAGACTTGGAAAAATGTACTGTTGATCAACGGTTTACTTAATAGCCAATATGTCTGATGTCAGGAGAGATCTACCTCCCTGCAGCTTCTAGGCAAAGCTCCTAGTTCTGCTCTCTGGGGAAAAGCAGAGAAAGTTTCACATGCTTTCTACAAGGTAATTCTTCAAATCCTTAAATATTGCAAAAAAAAAAAAAAAAAAAAGGACTCCCTAAGTCTTTTTTACCTATCTGTTCTATTCTCTTTCTCCATTATGTTATAATATTCTTCAAATTACAAATGCTGATTTTATGTATATGTGTACATATACATGGAGAAGCTAGTTGGTACAATGGAGAGAGCATTGGGAAGTGAGGCAGGAAGACCTGAGTTCAAATCCAGCTCTGTGACCCTGAAAAAGTCACTTAATCCTTTTTACCTCAGTTTCCTCATCTGTAAAATGAACTAGAGAAGGAAACGGTAAGCCACTCCAAAATATTTACCATGAAAACCCAAATGGGGTCACAAAGAGTCTGAAAATACTGAACAGCAAGAAGTACATATATGCACTGTGTATGTATGTGTATATATAGGCATTGTGTATTTATACAAATACATATATGCAAATATGCAGACATATATGTGTATAAGTATATGCACACACACATATATATGTGTATATATACCTATATCTATATATATCTATATCTGTCTATCTATCTTTCTCCCTGAATAATATAACCAACTTTTTATAAATAGTATCAAGTACAAAGCAGACACCTTTCAGGTTTCAGTTAAGTGCATTCTCAGGCTTACTGCCTATGCTTTTAGAGACATTCTTCCACAGGTAAATTATATATTTTTTTGCCTTTTAAAAGTTTTGTCACTGCCTTTTAAGAAAATGTTCCAGAAAAAAAAACAACAGTATAAAACTGAAATCTTATTTTAAAGTTTTCTGGTTTACTCAACTACCAGATAGACATATGTTTTTGGATAGAGACAGCTGTTTTTCCTGGCTCTTCTTATTATTTAGGCAGACAAATCCTCAAAGGCAGCAGCAGCTACAGATGAGTGTATAGCCAGCTTCTCTAAACGGAAGTCGGTAATACGAGTGGAATTTTCTGATGCCAAGTGCACAGTTTTTTTCTGACTTCAGAAGTGGGCTTTATCTTGTACAGTAGAACCATTACAAATCTTGGTGCTATTTTAAAGGGCATGAAATTCTTCTTCAGTTGGAGAACATGTGAAAAATTAAATCTCACAGTGGAACTAGACAAAATTCTTAATGAATGATCACTTTGGGGAAGTCTTGGTTTATTGCAGTGACATTTTTGCCCCCATCTTAAGTATCAGAAATCCTACCCCAGTTTTAGCAGATGGAATCATTTGTAACTGTGAAGGGTAGGAAGGGCTAACTTCAATATTTTCTACTAGTTTGACAATGAATCTGTTGCCTTATGTGGATATTTTGTTGTCATGGTGAAAGCCTCATGTTGTTTCAGGCACAAATTCTCCTAAATAAAGAAAAGCACAATGATCCACAAGCTGAGTTGTTAATATTAACAAAGGAATAAAGTTGAATTGAATAGCTCATCTCTTTCTAATAGACTTGATTCGTGAACTCTGAGTACAGTTGGAACAAATGCCATCTATCAACAATGTCTTATGCTGAGAATATGCTCACCCCCACCAACGCATTTGTCAGAGAAGACCCAATTCATGTTTCTTATCAGTAGTTGCCCTCACAAAGCAGTTGGATTTTTGTCGGAGATAAGCATTTCTCGATGAAGAGCATGAATGAATTCTCCTGAAAAAGTTAAGGGTATTTATCTGACATTTCAAATTTCTTTGTGCTCTTGTTGCTTTTGCAAAGTCATCCTGGATTGTTGGTTTTAGAGTGATCAGACATTTGACGCCAGATTTTGAAAGATCCTCAAAATGCCAAGAAAGATTTTTCCAATTAATTATCTCATGGAAAAAACAAGAACAACAACAAGAACACATCTAACAGGTATCTTTGTATTCCCAAAGTCTAGAACAATGCCTGTACATAATAATACTTATTATTTATATTTATTTAATATATTTAATTATTTTAATATATTATTTCATATATTCTAATATATTTATTTAATATTTATTATTATTAATAAATACTTGTTGATTAATTTAAAAAAATAAAATACCTATTTAGGAACTAAGGATGTTTTCCCTTCCAAGTCACTCCATACACTCCACTCATCAGGAAGCAGTGGATAAAGTGATGAATATGGATGCAGGAAGATGATTGGAATCTCTGACACTTATTAACTGTATGACCTCGAGTGAGTCATTTCAACTGCTTTTCAAGTTCAATTTTTTTTCTTCTGTAAAATAGGAATAATTATTATACCTATATGTAATTGTTGTTCGTCCTTCATTTTGAAGAGGACCAATGATATTACAGATGATGTCATGATGTATACGTGAATCAGATTTTAATGAGGCATAGTTGCATAATATTGTTAGTCTCACTCTCTCTTCCAGGGTCCAATGGCGGGACAAAAGTCAGTATGACTGGCAACGGTCCAGGATGCAGTATGTAAGCTTGGCATCTTCGATGTATGACCAGGCTCTAAGCATTCCACCGCACCTGCTTCAGCCGCCTTTGTGCCTATTGGAACAAATTGTTCTCATCCTCCATGCAGTCATTGTTCTAGACTTTGCTTGAAGTAGACATACCCCTAACTCATGGATGGGTTTGAGGCCTATTGGTTAGCTGGTCCAGGTTGAAAGCAATCTATGTGTAATAGTACCCATTTCATAGGATAGAGTAAAAGCTAAAACAAGGCATTATTATAGAGATACATACACATAATATTATTGCATATATTACATAACATGTTATATACTATAATGGCATATACTAATATGACATATTAGTATATAATATATGTAGCATACTGTTTTTAAAAGCTTAAAACTCTATACATCAGCTATCATTAATATCTATATTAAATCTATTCTCTTGTATGTAATATTAGTGTGATGTTATAAAAACCAATAAAGATGCTTGGAGATGCTGGAGATCTCCAAATGGAAGGACTGCAGAAGAAGCTAGAGGGCAGAGCTGACACAGGACCATGCCAACCAAGAAATAATTGAGTATATCACACTAGAGAAATATTTTATCAAGCTTGACACCATATCTCTTACCTCAGTACCAAACCATTCCAAAAAGCCTTTGACATTGCCTTGCTCTAGTCAACTCAGACTGTATTGTAATTCATTTGTTTTAAATTGTAGACTTTGCTTCTGATACCATTTAATGCCTTATGAAACTCCAAAACTATGAGCTAAAGAGGAGTCATGATGTGCACCAGTGAAGGAACTTTCCAAAGGAGGAGTTCCCATGAAATCATTTCCCAGGACCTAAATATTCATTCTGTTTTCCCACTGAATAATACATGTACACATACATACATACATATACATATATACACACACAGCAAATATGTACATACATGCATACATATTAAGAATTACAACTATTACTCACTTTGCTGTGTGTATTTGTGATTAGTATTTGCAATTAGGTTGCAAATCAGTAAATGTTCAATTTTCCACCTTGTTCTGTTATTTCAAAAGAAAAAAAAGAAGATAAAGTTGAAACAAAGAACAAATTACTGAGAAAGACAGGGCAGCATGAATCCAAGCAGGAATAAGTAAAATCAAGCAATAAGAGTATGTAAAGTCTAGGGTCAGGATTAGGATGAGGCACTGAGGTGCAGGGAGGGAGAGAGAAAGGAGTAAGTCCCTTTTTTCTCTGATGCAAATGTAGAGGCACTCTCTCAAAATCACTTAGACCTGGAGTTGAGAATAAAATGAGCCCTAAGGATATTGTCTATTAATTTAGCCACCTCTAGACTAGACCCCAGTGCCTTCCTCTCTGCTGGGGTTCATAGAGCACTTCAGTTCAAAAGACCCAGAACATTTTACAAATGCTTCATTCTTACAATTTGTTCACAAGGCTGCTGGGAGACCAGAACAGTTTGAGACTAGAAACAGAACCTCCAAAATGTTCCCAAAATCTACATCATTTCTCAAAGGTTGATTTAGGATGTGAGGGCAAACCATTCTGACACCAAGATGCATTTTGTTTCAGGGGTTTTTAAGAAGGATCTGTTCTCATCTTCTGTGAGAAAAGGACAGGAATGGAGATACCTAGGCTCAAAATTCCCAAGTGGTTATAAAGTATAACACAGATGACTTCTCTGATAATATTTCATGCAGTTAAGTGGTATAGTAGATAGAGTACAGAACTTGTAGTCAGAAAGATCTGAGTTCAAATTCAGCCTCAGATGCTCCCTAGCTGTATGTCTCTGGACAAGTCACTAAACTGCCTCCGTGCCTCAGTTTTGTCATCTGTAAATTAGAATGACACTTACTTGACACTTAGTTGAGCAATGGATCTGGAGTCAGGAAGATCAGGGTTCAAACTTGGCCTCAGACACTAGCTGTGTGACTCTGGGCAAGTCACTTAATCCTGTTGACCTGTTTCCTCATCTATAAAATGAGCTGGAGAAGGAAATGGCAAACCACTTTGGTACTTTTGCCAAGAAATCTCCAAATGGGGTCACAAAGAGTCAGGCACAATTGGAATGAACAAACAACAACAAAATTATAACAGTACCTAATTCACAGGGTGTTTGCAAGGACAAGATGAATTAATGATGTAGCATGCTCTGCAGGCCTTAAAATGCCATGTAAATACTAGTTATTAATATTTCCCTGCAATGGAATTATACAATGGAATAATTGCACGCACTTTTTTTATTTTTAAAAGGGGAGTTTTGGAGATACTTGGGAAAGCCTACCTTTCCATAAGATGCTTTTGTCTCTGTGATATCTGCTTCTCTCAAAAAAGCTCTGTTATAGGAAAGAATTGCAATTTATTCTTCAAAAAAATTGAAAAGATCTTCTGCCTGAGCTTCAATATTTCCTGACAGCTAAAATCTAAAGCACATTTCCTCCTGATGTGTGGAGAGCTGAAGCTGCATTCAGCAGAAAGTAAATAAATTCTCCTTTTGCTTGTGTGGTGGTGGGTGAGTGAAGCAATCGATTCTTCCTCCAGGTCCACCCTCTCACCCTCTTCTTTCAGATCAATCGTGACTCTATCGTTCACCAATTTTACTTCATATTATTTCATTTCTTTTCACTGGCCTTGGAGCAACCAATTCTTTGGTTTCATTAATATTTTTTCAGTTAAAAAGCTTGGAAACTTGCAGAAAGTTTGCTGAACTTCAGCAACCCCAAATTGTGGCAAAAAGGAATAACAAAGTCAATTTACTTTCATAGCTGTATATTAAAGTTTCACAGCTGTAAGGCAAATGTCCTTCCCCCACCCCCACTTTTCTCCCATTTGTCCTTGGAGAATTTAATCTGTTAAAGGTCTGCATGAATCCTACTTCTGTGAAGCCCTACAGTAATTTTTTTAAAAAGTACCATGAGTGTTGTTTTGGAGATTAAGAGATTAAGGATTGTAGCTGGTCTCCAATTAACTGGTAGAATTTTTTCATCGAATAATACTTTCTCATTCCCTTTATTGGCAGGTAATGTTTTTTCCTACCTATTGTTATAGTTGGTGTTTAGCTTATAATTAATGTATGGTTCAGTTAAAAGGGTTGAAGATACAGAATCTGAGAAACTGGGTTCAAATCATGGTTTTGCTACTTACTATGTGGCCTTATTTCCATTTAGGGAGCCTAGTTTTTTCATCTGTCAAATGAGGAGGCTGGATCAGACAATATGGAAGATCTCTTCCAGCCAGTGGTGTGGTGGAAAATGTTTACCGACCTATTTACTGAAGGGGAGACGGGGAAGAAACAAGTACAACACACCTTAAAGTTTCATCTGCCACTTTCTCTATCCTTTTCTTAAGTCTAGACAGTTACTTAAATGATAACCAAGCCCTGATTTGTAGTATCTCCATATTTCCGAGGTGTGAATGCCCACAATCAAAATTTAACAAGTGATGTTCCTGAAGTTTCCATCACACCCCTCCATCCAGCTCTTAATCTACTTAGACTTTTCTGAGATGAATAGATGGAAAGCTGGAGAAAATGATGGACATGAAGTCAGGAAATCTGAGTTGAAAATCCCAACTCAGACATGAGCCTGTGGTATTGTAGACAATATTACAAATTCCAATGCCCTTTCTAGCTCTATCTATAAACTAATCACGCTAGGAATATCCTTTCCATACTTTTGTATGTGATGGAACATATATAAGAAGCAATCATTAAATTTTCAGTGTGAGTGGTCTAGTAGGCAGCATGATGGAATCAGCCCGAAGGCCTGGGTTTGGATCCTGCCTCTGTTTTTTATAATGTGTGTGACTTTGGATAATCACTTAATCTCCCTATATCTCAGTTTTCTCCTTTGGAAAAGAAGGAAATTAGGCTAGATCAATGGTTTTTGAAGTATGGTCTGTGGACCCCTGGAGGCCCCTGAGAACCATCTGGGTGACCACAAGGTCAAAACCATTGTCATAATAACACTCATCCGTTTTCCAACTACATATCTGTATGAAGCTGGATTTTCTTTATATACTTCAACCAAAATGGTTTATCACAACAATTTGAATATAGAATCAGATATGAGAATCCACCTGTTTTCTGTTAACAGCCAGATATTGAAGAGATTTGGAAAAAAAAAATGTAAATAATGACATTCTTTTCAGTATTTGGAGGGAAATATATATTTATTCTTCATAAAATATTTATTTTAACATGTATTGGGTTTATTATTGTTCTATTTTAATGGATTAATGTTAACTATTTTAAAAGAAATGTTTTCATTTCTAATAAATATATATGTATAGCTCACACCTATACATACACACACACATATATACATAGGCATGTAATTGCATACATGTGGTATTATGGAGTACTACAGGCAGTGGAAGCCTGTACAACAGGCCCAAAGGAGTTTTCAGTGTGTCACCAGTAAAAAATTACATTGGGGCATAAAATATATCTTCAAAAAAGTATGACTGGAAAAGGAGGTGAGCCAGTTATGTTGCAGGATCAAGAAAGAACTGCTGGACAGACTATGTAGTTCATTAGAATTCACACAATGTGAAGAGATTAAAAGAGGAGCCCCTAGCTCATTAGTTGAAACTTCTAGGGTGGATTTATTAGAATACATGGGCAGAAACTACTCAGGATAAAAAAGTGTTGATGGGTTACAATTTGCACTGTTGTAGAAAGTCTTCCAAATAATGAGATCTCATAGATCCAGAAAGGCATAATAGGGTTAGTATTATCATGCCCATTTTACAGGTGAGTATACCATCCAAGTGTTTTGATGTTCAGTCATTTCAGTTGCGTCTGACTCTTCATGAACTTATTAGGGGTCTTTTTGGCAAGGATACTGGAGTGGTTTGCCATTTCCTTTGATAGATGCAGCTCCTTTGATAGATGAGGAAACTGAGACAAACAGGGTTAAATGACTTGTCCAGGGTCACACAGCTAATAAGGGTCTGAGGGTAGATTTGAACTCAGGAAGATGAGTCCTCCTGACTCTAAGCTCTGTACTGTATCTACTGCACCACCTAGCTGTCCTTCCCAAGTGTTAGCCAAATGTGAACTTGTTGTGATTGGAAGACTAAATAATACTAGTTATCCTAGTAATACAAATGACACATTTAGATTTGAGAAAGAAGAAATGGCATTATTAGATAGATCTTTAAAGGATCTCAGCTTTCCCTTAGGTCAGAAGAATAAGAGGTAGAATGAGCTAATGAAGGTGATGGATAAAAAGTAAAATTTGAACCCTGGTCCTTTGACTCTAAGTCTAATTTTCATTCTAATGCATGCTTGCCTGTCATTCTTTAAATGATGCTTTGATATAAACTCTTGCATGTTCATAATGTATGTGACAAATTGGGTTAAACCCATGGTCAATCCATCAATAATCATTTCATAAGTTTTTATTATCTTTCAGGCACTGTGCAAACAGGGCAGCTAGGTGGCTCAGCGGATAGAGGGGCTGGGCCTGGAGTCAGGAAGATTCATCGTTCTGAGTTCAAATCTGTCCTCAGTTACTAGCTGTGTGATCCTGGGCAAATCACTTGATCCTGTTTGCCTCAGTTCACTTACTTATAAAATGATCTGGAGAAGCAAATGGCGAATCACTCCAGTATCTTTGCTGAGAACACCCCACCAAGAGTTGGACACGACTGAAACAACGTTGAACAGCAAAACTGTGTTGAATGCTGGAGAAAGAAAGGCAAGTCCAAAACAGTCCCTGATCTAGGAGCTGACATTCTTAACAGAGAAAACAGCACGGACATAGATAGGTACATATAAGATACACATAGAGAGCTTGGAAGGTATTTGAGATGGGAAGGCTCTAGTACCTAAGGATCATGGTGAAACCTCCTACAGAAGGGGACTTCTGAGCTGAGTTTTGAAAGATGTCAGTGAATCTCGGAGAAATAGGTGAGGAGGGAAAGCAGTTCAAGCAAAGGGGATGACAAATGCGAAATCATAGAGATAGGAAATGAGCCATCCTATGTGAGGAGTTGCAAGGAGGCCTGAACAGAATGTATAGAGCAGAATAATATGGAAGCAACTACAAAGACAGGAATGTTTACACATTGGAAAGAGTTTTAACTATCCAAGAGGAGTTTATGCTTCATCTGAAAGATTATGAGTTAATTGGGAAGGAAGAGAGCATTAAGGGTAATTCTGTCAGACCCACGATTTAGGAAAATCCCTTTGACAGCTGGATAGAAGGCAGATTGGGACAGGGAGACAATGGAGGCAAGAAGATGAGCTAAAAAAACTATTCCGATAGTCCAGGTAAATGAGATTATTATCCTTATTTCACAGGAAGAAACAGAGAGAGGACTGTTCTTATAGTCTGGGGACTGTGTGAATTCAATTATCGTTAATTCCTGAGGTCAATTTCAATAGATTATTGGAATGGTTTCCAATAATCCCCAGTTTCCCCACAACATAAAAAGGATTGATCATTCATTAATTTAGATAGAAGGTTTATTTGGATTTGCTTTTGTCTTTAGCCTGAACTACTTACTGGACTTGTGAGTCCCATGGCTTTATTATTTATTCTGTAAAGTGGGACTTTCTGTTATTTTTTTTTCTAACTTTATATCCTGCAGAACTCTCAGATCATAATTGTTTAAAGTATGGATTAAGGAGTCTCCTTCCCTTCTCCTTATTCCTGGTTGCTCCCCTGTGCCCCTCCTCCCGCATACCATGTGTTTCCCTGTCCATTAGCACCTCCAGGAGAACAAGAAAAAGGGAGAGAAAGGTTCTTCCAGCTTGGGGTGGGGGATGGGCTGGAAAATTTGAGGATGAGGTTTAAAAATAGTGATTCTGATAAATCTGGAAAGATTATCTATGTTTTTTTTTTTCTTATATGTCCCTGTATCCCCAAACCACAAAAAGTTGAGGGCTTCCTAGAGTTGTTAGTATAATTATTCTTAGCAATTAGGTTTTCTAGTCCCTCTAAAAGTGCCCTTCTTCCATTTCCTTCTCATACAAAACTTGGAGCTTTCACTGGGGAGTTCCAACTGCACACAAACGCCACAGAGCAGCAGTTACCGAAATTACTTCCATATTAAAGAGAATCAGCCCTGCCCTGTGAATTCTATTATCCATCATCCCCTAGTGGTTGCTGAAATTTTCCTCCCATTTATAGTAATAACTCACTTTGCTATAACACTCCAAGGTTTACAAAGGGCATTCTTTAACTACAACCTTGTGACATGGGGCAGCACAGGTATTATTATTATTTCCATTTCATATAAGGGAACACTAATGCTCAGAGAACCTAAGAGACTTGTCTGAGATCACACAGCTAAACAATCAGCGCAGTCAGAATTCAAATCCAGCTCTCTTCCAATCCAGCATATATTCTTCCTACTGCATCATCTGCCACCTGAGCAGGGTGTACAGTGCCCAACGTCATTCAGTTGGTCTTGTTTTATTTGTTTTAGCACATAATGGAAGATCCTAGCTAATTTCCTAATTTTCAGAGGGTTTCTAAAGACAGTGACAAAAGAATACTATTGCCTGTGCTCAGAAACTTCAAGGGAGACTCAGCTCCAATGGACCTCTAATCCTCCTAATAGAGACTGTTAACTTCGAAGCTAAAATCCAGAGGTTAATAGTCCAATATCTGGCTGAACACCCTATTCAGCTGTTAAATCAAAGCTCCCCCACAGGGAGGATTATGAATCAATTGGTTAGAGCCACTGTTTAAGGGTACATGTCCCAGGGGTTATTTGTGTCCCAGAGGAAAATCAGCCTCTCCTTGGGGGGATCCAGACATGGACAGCCCACCCCTGACTTCACGCGCACAGATGTTACTGCTACTTGTTAATCAGCAGACTATTTAGTTTGACAATGGAGACCCTTCTATGACTTTACAAAGATTTTCAAGCCAGAACACTGCCTTGAACTCTTTTGTCTCAGGAGGTGGACACGTTTTTTTTTTTTTCTTCTGTGGCATTAATGGTTCAAATTAGAATATTTCAACTGATCATTAAGAAAACAAAATCCACTAACACAAAAAATCTCAGATCTTTTAGGGTGGGTGATGGTCATAATACTTGGGTCACCTCATATAACTGTTGGGAGGAAAATGCTTTTAGGAAATCAAGAGATCAATGGATGAACAAACATTGATTAAACTCTTACTTTGTGCTAGGCATTGTGCTCTGGGATGAGGACAGGGACAAGAAAACAAAACAGTCTCCAACCCTTATGTTCTCTCAGGTAAGAATGAACACAAATATAAGTATATATACAAAATGGTAGAAGGTGATGGTGAGGGCAGAGGTATCAGGAGTAGCATCTAGGAGGATTAGAAAAAGCTTCGAGGAGAAGCCTACTATAGATGGCAAGCTGCAAAGTGCTATAGAGACATGAGCTATCATAAAGAGACCAATTAATCATAACACTGGAATCATGTGTTTGGTTTCTAGAATGATGAAGCTGAATTAGTATATGGGACCCTCACAGGATCTCAGATTTGCCATATGTACACATACACTCATATACTGAGAGGAGAGATTCTTAAGCTGAGGTTGTTAGATAGATTTGAGAGAGTCCATGAACTTGGATGGTATAAGGACCTCAGTAGCCTCCACCACCTCGCTAAAGAGACCCAAAGCCGGGGAGAACAGGAAGTCAAAAGGGAAAGAGTCAACCTTACTCTCACAGAATTTGGCTTAGGGAAGGAATGACATAAACTCTAAACTGGGCATCTTGCCACATAGAAGAG
>CM053587.1:264695279-264730099 GCA_028646515.1 Pseudochirops corinnae | reverse complement strand
AGGGAAGGAAAACAGAGGGATAGGGAAGGGAAGGGAGGGAAGGGAAAAGTCTAAAACAGAACCCTGAGGTACAACCATATAGAGTAGATGAAGAATACACAATGATTCAGCAATATAGACTTAGAAGAAGTGGCCAAACAGATAGGAAGGAAACCAAAAAAGAGTAATGTCATGAACATTCAGAAAACAGAGAGCACCTAATCTAATCAGAGGAAGCGGTAAACTTTCAAACGCTGCAGTTTACCATACATAGTTTCATTTTCCCTTATAACCTGCCTCCAAACAAGCTATGAAAGCAGCCAACGAACCACCTATATCAACCCAGTAGTAAGATAAATGGTTTTTGAGTATACTCATGCTGTCATTCAATGATCCTCTTTGGGTTTCATTTTTCTCACCTGAGAGGATAAAACTACACAATTTCCAGGAACCTTTCCAGGTCTAAAATCCTATGACTATTTTAAGAAGAGATAAGAATAAACATTTTTACAAGTAAAACAAATCTCCTGGTTATATAGAATTTTTGTTTTTTTACTAGAGGACCTGTATCTCTGATGACATTGGTATGGGAAAACTCCCTCTGTGGAAACTCCCTGTACCAATGCAGGTAAGCAACTCTAATTTATAGTGTTAGAGACTCAAAGAGTTGGTTAGGATGCTAAGTTGTCATAGAGGCAATATACATCAGAGACAAGATTTAAATCTAGGTTTTTCTGACTCCATACTACATGCCTCTATAGAATAGGTATGAGTTATATTTGGCCATCCTTACAGATTGGCCTATAACTAGATAATTGTATCCAGCCCTTTGAGTAAATTCTCAGTCCAAAATCCCATTTCCTGATTAGCAAAGAAGACTATGTTCCCTCTCTCTGAGCTGAGCTAATCCTACATTAGCTTTGCTAGTATCACAGTGATTCTCTGGCCCTACTGCCTATATGCCAGATCTGTTGTGTGTGACTCCCGTCTCTCAATTCCCTAATGTCCTCTGATACTTAGATTTTTTTTTGAGAGAGGGTAGTCTCTCATTTCTTCCATTTACTTAAGCTCACAGACTGTTTTTCCCCAATTGGGGGGGGGGGGGTGTCTACCTTCTCCAGTTTCAGTTAAAAGTATATTAGGTTTTATGAAGGAATATTCAAAGCTATAAAAAGAACAAACATATAAACATCAGTCCCAATCCCTGGGGAACATAATTCCCCCTACACCCATCAGTCTCTGCAGAGGGGAAGGGGATCAGGTCACAGGTTAGATCAGTTCCCACACAGTATTAGTCCCATGAAGTTCCAAGTCTAAAGCATCACCCACCCCTCTCTCTACCCCTTTGCTTGCATCCTGATACACTGGCTTCTCAGGAATTTCATTCTGAGCTGATTTACAACATCTGGGCTAGAACCCTGGGATCCAAGGTCCCTATGGCACAAGAACTCCATTCTTTGTGCTTAGAAATAGGTAAATGAAGCAGACTAAAACCCGAAGTTCATTTCTAGGAGCCACGACACCTCAAAGGAGGTAGAGGAGGCAGTCTAGGCCTTCTCTACACTCCTCCTTGCCCCTGTTCTCCCTGCTTACTATTACTGGTTTGAGCAAAAGAGACCTTTGCCGTTGGATATTATTGGAAAGAGATCAGACAGTCTTATAAATTCAAAGATACCCCAGTTTGGGCTATGTAGGCAATGGAAACAGTATGCTCCCAACCATTTGATAAACATGTGATATTTTCTAGAATGAGGCCCCTACCATCTCCTACATAGATGCCTCTAATTTAGGTGATCTGTATATGTGCTGATGTCCTATTGCAACACTAATAAATTCTATTTTGACCTTGAATCTATCCCTCTGTACTCAGCTCCTTTATATTTTTATTCCCATCTTTCCTGCACTCTCTACGTTTGGACACTTTGGTGGTCTTTGTCCTTTTCACGAAGACAGGCATGATTGAGAGATTCTGAGTACTGAACAAGGGTAGACATGAATAGGGAATAGCAATGGGCTAAGAGTCAAAAAATCTGCTGCTTACTCCAGCCCTCACACTGACTAGTTAGATGACCTTAAACAAGGAACCTCATCTGTCTGAATCTTAGTTTCCTTCTCTGTAAAGTGAGGGTTGTCTAATATTCTATATTTTCTCATTTTTCAGGTTCAAAGATGAAGAGCTACAAAGGATTTCAGAGGCAAACCCTTTCATTTCGCAGATGAAGAACCTAAAGTCTATGAAGAGTACACAATTTGCTCAGTCATACAGGTAGGAAAAATCAGATGCTGAGGTTTGAACCCAGACCTTCTGACTCCAGCCAATATGCTTTTTACTACACCATGATGCCCTCCTGGGGACAGGACAAAAAGAAACGGATTTAATTTAGACATGAGAAAGAATATAGTAATTAGCAGGCTTATAAGATGCTGAAATTCCCTTTTCTATTTTTTTAATTAAAAAAAAAGGAAACCACAATCTCCTTATTTTCATACCAAAGTAAACTCATGATGATTTCAACTTTATAAATTCATTATAGTAAAGTATAAAGATAAACATGCAAAGTGGAGCCAGTGTGATAGATACAGTGGATAGAATGCTGGATGGGGAGTCAAGGAACCTGGGTTCAAATCCTTGCTCTTATGTTCACTATTTATGTGACCTTCGAAAAATGTTTCCCCATTTTTTTAAAAAATGAGGGTGTTAGTCCAAATTATCTCTAAAGTCCCTTTTTCACTCTAATATTCCTCTATGAATTTATTCATATGAGTGAATGAGTAAAATTAGAAATGAAGATGTTTGATAGAATATGGAGACTTTAGAATGAGGTGGATAGGCACTGGCGGAATTGATGGAAAAAGTGGAAGGAGGATGTGATAGAAGAAAGGCTAATGAAAGTTGAATCAAAAGTCTTCATCTTTTTGATGACAGAAGAGGATTTTTTTCTTTTTGGCCCGAGGGGACAGAACCAGTAGCAGTATATGATATCTGAAAAGACTCAAATAAAGGATCAATATCCAGGGAACAAAAAACTCTTATGATTATTGACATTTTAAAGTGGGATGGGCTGCCCAAAGAGATAACAGGTGTCCTAGTTGGGAGTATACAAACAAAGACTTGGGGTTACCCTGACAAATAGGTTATGATGGTGATTCTTTTCAGCTGTAGATTGAACCAAATGGCAGCTGAGGGGCCTTTCAATTCTCTGTTTCCTATAGTTATGTGTTTCTATGAATAAAACTATAAATGCATGGTTGATGCAGATTCAGGGAAAGATTCAGTATTGATACTGTTTATAGGTATTATAGAAATAGCAAAGATAAAAAGTGTAAAAACTTACAGACTGTAGAAGTAAGCATAATTACAGTTATTTACGTGAACTACTTCCTACTTACTAATTGCTATGTAGTGCAAGAATAATTATCCATGTTGTTAAATGCCATATTAACTTAATTGTGCATTTTATTTGAATGTAGCACCATACATTCATTCATTCTATCTACATTTTGAAAGTATAATGCAAATGTACTAAGTACTGATTAAGATACATATTTCAGATAAGACAGTTCCAACTGTCATGGAGTTTACAGGATAAACTGTGGGTAAAAGTAACAAACAATATTGCAGGATAAGTACATTAGAATGGTAAAACAAAGTGATATGTGAGATCTGTAGGGGAAAGTTATTCATTAGGGAGGAATTAACAATAGCTTTACAGAGGAAGTGACATCAGAATTGGGTTTTAAAGCATTAGTAGGAATTTCACAGAGGAAGAGGAAAAAGACAGACATTCTAGCCATATAGAACAGTGTTAAGTATGTCTTGGTGATAGGAGAGGGCAAGTGAATAAGGGGCTAGGAAACAGTCTAGTCAGACAAAATTGTAGACTGCATTCGGAAAAATGAAATGAGATAAAGCCTCAAAGGCAAAATACCACTCAACTGTGAAAGAACTTGAGTGTCAAGAAAAGCAGTATGAATTTTACTCAGTAGGGAGGCTGTGCAGATTTTTGAGCAAATGGGTGGTGTGATGAGATTTGTGTATAAGAAAATGGATCCGTCAGCACTGTGAAGGGTGGATTACAGTGGGGAGGGAAGACGACCTATTAGGAGGCCACTGTCATAGCCCAGGCAGGAGGACTGATGAAAGTTTATACTAACATGATGGCAATAAAAATACAGAGAAAGGGGTGGATTCTAAAGATGGAGCTGATCTATTTGGCAACTGACTAGATATAAGAACCAAAGAAAAAGAAGAGCCAAAGATAAACAAACCTAATGCTTTGGACATGGAAGGCAGTGAATAATGCTGTCTCTGATGGAAATGAATTTGTTGCATACAGAAAGGCCAACTGGATTATGAGCTTTTTGAAGGCAAGAAATTTTTTGCTTTAAAAATTGATTTTTATTGCTATCTTTTGTTTTTATGTTACCTATGTCTTTCTTTTTCCTTATATCAAAAAACTTTATAACAGATTTTTTTTAATAAGAAGAAAAAGGGAAAAAAAACCCACAACTTTTAATACATCTCCTCCCAAACCGATATAATGTACAGAGTTCCACATTTATGGACACTTATTTATGCAGAGGAGTGGGGAAAAGGTATCTTTTCATAGCAAAAACTATACTTTTGTGTCCCCAGGGTCTAGCAGAGTGACTTGTGCAGTTAATGATAGTTATAATGAGTGGAGATGAATTGAATTCTTATATGATCAATCATCATAATTTGTTAATATACCAGAGGTTGGTAAATGGAATAGAGGTGGAAATTTTCCTTCCATGGTTTTCTCCGCATTTGCTAAGGCAGTGGAACAAATATTTTTGCTAGGGAACAAATATTCTGTACATGTACTGAGTACTCTAAGGGAAGGAGATAAAAAGGCTGAGATACATGATATAAGGAAGTTCACTGATGACAACAAAAGAAATGAATAGAAGGGACCTTGGAGGCCATCTCTTCTAACCCCAATTTCTTTTATTTTATGAAGGAAGAAACTGAAATCCAAAGATTAAATGACTTGCCCATAATTACAGATAGTGAGCATCAGCGATGGTCCTCCGACTTTAGAGACAATATTCACTGTGCCACAGAAAGCTCAGGAGAAACAGCAAAGGAAAAGGTGTATGTGTGTGTGTGTGGGGGGGGTGCACTACCTCACAGCTGCTGCATCTAATATCTGCCATTACAATGTGAGGTTTTCCATTTTATCTCATTGGTGCTAGGCTTTTCAGACATTACAGCAGGAGCACCTGTCAAACCATAGCCTTTCTTTGTTCATCTGTCGATCAAATCAAAATAACTCTTTTTCAGTCCCCTACCTGGAGGCATGGGAGCAGGTAGTATGAGAAAATGTGGAATGCCTATTGGTTTTAATTTCTTATTATTTAGCTTGAGTTCTGTTTTCTGTAATTTGACTCTTCCCTTCCTGGGATAACAGATCTAATTCTGGCATGTTGGGATGGGTTGATGAACATCTAGAAGAATATGGGGTCACAAAAGCAATAGTTTCAAACAGATAATATGTTCAAACCAGTTCTAGGTACCTGAATATAACAACAGAGGGCTATTTTGCTTATAGTTGTCTTCTGCACACAAATTTAAAAATTAGAGGCAGAATTGAAGTTTATTAGTCCTTTTCAGTGAGCTAAAGAAAGACTTATTACTTGTGGTTTGTCACATTATATGTGGCTTACATCCTTTCACCCTGCTGATCATGAAGTGATTATAAGTGTCAACTTTTGCCAAAAAAGTACAGAGAAAATACAGAAACCAAACTATTCAATCAATTGACCTATCAATTAAAACATATTTATTAATTACCTATTATAGAACAAACAGTGGTCTCATCCCTGGGGATAGAAAGACCAGAATAAAAAAAGTCATTGTCCTCAAAGCTCTTGAATTCTGTTGTTGGTATGGTTATTTGTCCTTCATTTCAGAATAGGACCAATGGCATCATAGAGTGATGTCTTGACTTCTGCACTAATTGGATTGAAGTGAAGCAGAGTTGCACAAAGTCATCAAACTCAATCTCTCTTCCAGAGTCACTGAAGTCCATTGCCAAGATAAAAGTCTTGAATTCTACTAGAGGAGACAACACCTACGTAAAGAAGTATAATATATACAAAATAAATACTAGGTAATGGAGCAGGATAGCACTTTGTCAGTGGAAATCAGTAGTGTAATGTAAGAAGTGATATGTGAGCTGAGCTTTCAAAGATACTGGGAACATTCCTACGAAATGTCATGGTTAAGAGCATCCTAAGAAAGATGAGAGAAATGCTACTGTACTCTTGAGTGATGACCAGGAAAAAATTCTACAGCATCTAGAAACAATTACATTGTTCTTAGAAAATAGGTTCATTGTCTTTCACTTCTCCAGTTATCCTTAAATGCTTTGCATCTTCAATATTCAGCGCAATGCCTGGAACATAGTAAGCAATCAATAATGTTTATTGACTGAGTGGTTGGAGCAACAAATGAAGTTTTTCATCAAAGGACAATTCTGAGGTGACAGTGGATAAGGTAAGGGGAAAAGCAACTTAAAATGTCTCTAAGAGGAGGATATTTTTAAGAGACAAAAAGTCTCATTCAACCTCAAACAGACCTACCAGCCCCTTCTCTTCTTTTCCCAAAAAAATGTACTCAGCACTCTTAAATTGATTTACACCACTTCACACTCCCGCTAACTTTGGTTGTTTGTTTCATAGGTCTCAATCTCCCTTTGTGTGAAGCATTTGCCCTTTCCTTTCTAAACTGGTATTTCAAATTTAAAAAAAAGATTGGCCAGGCTTCTTTTTGGGACACAATCTGCTTAGTTGCATATCATCGGGTTCAGGCCTATCAGTAGACTGACCAGAAGAGTAGCTACCGGGATCTCTAAACCCACGTGCTAGAAATTGAGGAAGTCTAAGCTGGGCTGGGGTGGAGAGGAAATGAAATCAATGAGATTTTTTAGATTTTTTTTTTTCTTTTTAAATGGAGTGGAAGGAGTGGAGGTGGGATGAGGGGAGGGGGAAGGAGAATGCAAAAAAATTGTTTCACTAGACCATCTTCCAAAGGGAAATTGAGAGACTAGTAGGAATTTTCAAACATAATATAACTAAATCCAGAAACAAAAAAGTTCCTTTTCATCTACACAGAAGCTCCGTTGAAGCAGAAATACTTGTGGGACATGAGGAATGAAAAATGTCAGCATGCCCACTGCCCAAGCTTGCCTGGTTTATGGCTCCCACCTCGTGGCAATCATTACTGAGTTGTAAAAGGCTCTCTTTGTCTCTGGAGGATTGCTTTTCAAAGACAAGAAAAATCCACAGGCAACCTCTCACTTTGACACATACGTCGTGACATTCAAAGAATAATGCAGAGGCCTTGCAAACTGCCACTGGAGTGAATCATGTCGGGGTGAGGGCCTATTGATGCTGGGAGGGGCCAAGCTTGTTTACTCATGGATTTCCTTCCTGAGCAGAAAGTACATCTATTCAAGGGGAGAAGGACCAGAAAGGGGCCTGTCTTTTCCTGAGAGGTGTGCTTCTGGAGCATGAAACTGAGAGTCTGTAAACTAACTTGCGGTAAGAAGAGGCGAGAGAGGGCATGAGTGAAGTGAGAGAGGAACAACCAGTACATACTTAAAAGACTCCTGAAGTCTTCATCCATAGGCTGTAATGAAGATGTGGGTTTGGGACTGCTTTGCATCCAGGAGAGAAGTGCCAGCACCATCACTCAGAGATGAAGGAAACCAGGCCTTGGAAGGAGCCTATTTCCCAGTGGCTGTTTGGGTAGATCCCAGAAGGTGCAGTCCAGCTGCCAAGAGGAGAAACTTAGGCTGGTTCCCACCCCTATGACCCCAAAGGAAGACAGGATTGACTTGTGGCTTCTTCTGGTAGCCAGAAATCCAATCCTCTCTGTTTCAATGCAAATCCTTCCTAGGAAAGGGTGGTTTCTGACTGAGTTTGGAGCATAGTAGGCCATTCTAGAGAGGTGAGATAGCTGGGTGGGTGGTTGGGGGAAGGTCCCACTCTTTTCCCAGGTGGCCTCACTTCCAAGCACTTCCTGGTGATTGCCATGGGAGGCCCTCTTCCAATTACTGTTAGAAGGTGAGAGTCTGGAAAACTCTTTTTGAGAGCATGTAAGACTGTGATCCCTCCTACATAAAGATTAACTGAGACTGTATTTCCCTGTGTAACGAATCTCAGGAAACTGGAAGAAATTATTACATATGCATAAAGAAAAGAAAGAAAACTTTAAAAATATAAAATTACAGGAATTCAACAGGAAATCTTTCTCAATCTTTCCTGATTCTAGTGCCTCACCTATGTTAATTATTTCCTATTTTTTCTTATATATAGCTTGTTTGAACATATTTGATCCTCGTGGTCTTCTTTATTTGATTATGAGTCCCTCAAGGGCAGGGACTGACTGTCTTTTGCCTTTCTTTCTCTCTCCAAAGCTTAGCTCTGTGCTTGCTACACAATAGTGCTTAATAAATATTTACTGACTTAATAACTCTATTATTTAACTTTATTCCTTAGTATCACTAGCTTTTTTTTTAAAGGCAGTTCAAATGTTATCTTTAATAAGAGGACTTTCCCAAATGCTCTAGGTACTGCCTCTTTCCTCTTTCAATTCAACTAGTATCTACTTTGCCATTATCTTATATATATCCACTAATGTACAAGATGCATCTCCCATTAGAATATAAGCTTCTTGAGAACAGGGACTCTGCCATTTGCTTTGTATCTCCAGCACTTAAACTTCCTAGAACACAGCAAGTTCAAAATAAATAATTGATTGTAAGGGACCTCAGAGTTCAATTACCGAGACCCTGAACCAAGAAAGAACCCTCTCTAAAACATGTCTACAAGAGGTTATCTAGCCCCTACTTGAAGACTTCAAATGATAAGTCACAGAATCTCTTCCCTAGAGAGCTCAGGTTATTTTGGGAAAGCTTTAATTGTTAGGAAGTTTCTCCTTCATAGTGAGTGGAAATCTGTCTCTCCCTGTCTTCAACCTTAATTCTCTTCTCTAAAAGCAAACAGAACAAGTCTAATCCCTTTTCCATAATTCCGTTTCTCAGTTGGAATAACGGACTAGCATGATCGGCATTGACTCTGTGGTGGTGGTTGCAAGGATGAGTAAAAGTTATGGCCAACATAAACATCTCAAAGTTTAAAAATAGAAAATCAACAAAGAAACAGAGCGACTGCATAAGAGACCTCTAATGTGAACAATGGCAGATTGAGGGTCTATTGATAAATAAATCAAAATGATCAGCATTGTTAAATGTCTACTATGTGCCAGATACTGGGCTAGGTACTACGGATATGAAGAAAAAATTCTAGCCCTCAGTGATCTTGCATTTTATTGGGTGAAAGAGTATCTACATATATAAGCACATACCAAAAAAATTACAAAAATGCAAAATAAATATGACAGTTTGGGTGAAGGCATTAGCAATGGAGCAAGTCAGGAAAAGCATTATATAGGAGAAAATATTTTAGCTGAATTTAGAAGGGAAGTAGGAATTCTAATAATAATAGCTAGCATTTATATAGCGCTTTTGTGCTTTACAAATACCTCATTTAATCGTCACAACAACCCTAGGAGGGAGGTATTATTATCACCCTTATTTTCTGCTTAAGAAAACTGAGGCAAACAGAGGCCAAGTGACTTGCCAAAAGTAACACAGTTGAGTGTGTGAGGCAGGAATTGCTCTCAGATCTTCCTGAATACAGCCCTAGTTCTCTATCCACTGGGCTACCTAGCTGCTTATAAGAGTTACAGGTTAAGAGTGAGCACATTCTGTGCAGCCTGAGCAAGCAAAGGTCTAAAGAGGAATAATATGTAATAGGTGCGGAAAGGTAGCTGGAGCAAAGTTATAAAGGGTTGCAAATGGTTATAAAAGGTTGCAAATGGAAAAAAAAAAAGAGCTGATTCTATAGGCAATAGCAAGTCACTGAAACTTATTGAGCACAAGAATGATTTGGTCAGATGTGTGGAGAGGGGAGATACTTGAGGCAGCAAAGTCAGTTAGGGGAATTTTTTGGCTGTACAGGAGAGAAGTACTAAGGGTGAAAACTAGGGTGGTAGCTAGATGAGCAGAGAGAAGGGGAAAAATGAGAGAAACGGGAAAGGAAAATTGACAAGACTTGACTGTACATGGGATGGAAGGTGATGAGTCAAAGGTGAACCCAAAGACGTGAACCGCAGTGACTGAATAGATATTGGTTCCTTTGACAGAAATTAATAGGTTCCAAAGAGGGATGGATTTTAGAGAAAAGATGATTCTCTAATTCTACTTTGAAGTTTATTTCTGCCTCACCTATTCATCTCCATGAGCACTGTGAATAGTTTGATACAGAATCATTGAATCTTCCTGACCATTTCCAAACTATTCTGTTTATACTCAGGCCATCTTCTTGATTCTCCTCCCACTAGAACTCAGACTCTGACTCTGGTAACCTGGACTTTGATAGCTAACTTTTACCTCATCTAACCCAGAACCAGGCCATCATGGCCACTTCCAGGCTGTTTGGTCCTCTTTCCCCCATCCTTCTAGCTCACCTTAATATTTGTCTCTGCTAATCTTCCTGAGAGCACGGGCATTGTTTCCTGGTATTTGTACACTAGGATTTAGCACAATTCTTGACCCATAGCAAATACTTAAAAAATGTTTTTTGTTTTTTTATGTATTCTTTCTTCTCAAAGGTGAAAGACACTTCAGTGACCAAGCCATATCCAAAGAAGAATCTTCTCAACAATATACTTGACAAATGGCCATCCAACCTTTGTTTCAAGACCATTCCTGGTCTACCATTCCTGGTAAAGTCAGGTCAATCACTCACCCTCTGTCTTTATTCATCATCTTTGTGGCCCTAAATTCCAAAATATCCCTCCTTAGCCATCAGTTCCCGGTATATGCTGCCTTCCCCTTTTATAATATAAATTCCTCTATGGAAAGGATAGTCTCTTTTTTGTCTTTATACATCCAGAGCCTAGTAAAGTGCCACGTATATAGTAGTCATTTAAAAAATGTTTTATTTGTTCATTCATTCATTGACTTACTCTTTCTCCTGACAGCCTTCTGAGTACTTGAAGACAGCTGCTGGATCCCCAACGAGTATTCTCTTTCCCAGGACATTGAAGTACAATGTCCAGGAAACATTTTAAACTCAATATGTCCAAAACAAAACTCATTATCTTTCTTCCTAAACCCTTCCCCACTCCTACCTTCCCTCTTGCTGCAGAAGGCAACACCATGCTCTCAGTCCTGCTGAACCTAGGAGTCCTCCTGGATTCCTCATTATCTCTCTCCACTGTCCTTTTCCCCATATCCAATCTGTTGCCAAAGCCTGTCAATTTCACCTTTTCAACATCTCTATAATATATCCCTTCTCTCCTCAGACTCTGCCATCCCTCTAGGGTAGACACTCATCACCTCATGCCTGGATTACTGCAATATCTGCTGGTGGGTCTGTCTACCTCAACTCTTTTTTCCATGCCAAACCATTCTTCATTCAGCCAACAAAGTGATCTTCCTAAAGCACAGGTCTGATCATATCACCTCCCTACTCAATACACTCCAGTGCTTTCCAGTTGCCTCCAGGAACAAATACAAAATGCTCTGCTTAGCATTACCTGGTCCCCTCCTATCTTTCCAGTCTTCTCACACCATATTCCCTGATATGTACTTTTCTATCCAGTGACACTAGTCTTCTGATTGTTCCAAGAAGAAGACACTCTATTTCTTGGCTCTAGGTATTTTCTCTGGTGGTCCCCCATGCCTGGAATGCTTTCTCTCCTCTATTCTGACTACTGACCTCTCCAACTTCTTTTAAATCACAAATAAAACCCCACTTTCTAAAGGAAGGCTTCCCTAATCCCTTTTAATTTCTCTGCTTTCCCTCTTTAAATTATGTCCCATTTATCCTGTACATAGCTTCCTTGCTATATATTTGTTTGCATGTTGTTTCCCTCACTAGACAATAAGCTTTTGAGAGCCAGGTCTGTGTTTTGCCTCTGTTTGTATTCCCCTTAGCACAGCCGCTGGCACATAATAGGTGCTTTATTGAATTGAAGTAAACACTTCTCCCAGATATCCTCTTCTCTATGGATTTTTGCAACAATACCTTCTTCTCTTCCTCTTCCTGCCTCTTTTCTTGACTGGCTTTATCTGACCCTCTTCCTCTGCATGATTCTATTGTTACTGCTTTTCTTCCATCACACTCACAAGGTGGAGATGTGTAGGCTGACCCTTGACTCTCAGATAATCTGTCCTTCACTAGGTGTAGATCAGAATGAATCATGAGTAGAATCATGAGGTGTTGAAAAGGGGCCACTTGTTAGACTCCTTTTATGCATGTGTAAACTCTAAAAATTAAAAAAAATTCAGGATAATTATTTGGAGAAGCAGTATGAGTAGAACTTAAGAGAAATTATTATTTCCAATTATAATAACAACCAATTATTGAATTAGGATCAAACTAGGATCCTTTATTAATTTCCTCATTTAGGGCCCAGCCCCTGTAGGTCAGTCAGTCAGTCTCTGAAGGACATGGCTTGTTGTTGAGATGTCCCTAACCCTTGGGGAATGTGATCCTTGTTCTTGGACAGGACCCCACTCAACTAGGACCTCTTCCTTCTGCCTAGAGTGTAAATAGAATCTAATTTAAGTGAATTCTTGTCCCATGGAAATAAACCTCTGTCCTTGCACCTCTCTCTACTGTATGAACCAGCTTATGAAGGAGAAAACCAACCAAAGTGGTCTAGATGGAGATGGATTCCCCTGTCCAGATTGCTGGAGGTGGTTGAGTCTCATAATCAAGCCACATTCACAGCAAGAGGAATTGAAGATTTCTAGCCCATATCTCATTAAATGTCCACCAATCAGAATTGATTTCCACTTGTCAGGGGCATTCCCTTTCAAAAAAGATATTTAAGGTATTTAACGTCTCTATTAGGGGTCTTTGATTCTCAAGAGAAACCACTGACCATCAATTTATTGATTATTAGCTAGCCAAATTAATAAACTGATTATTATATTTACCCAGAAACTCAGTCTGTTGGACTTTTTCTTTGTTATAAGCTGAAGCACTAGGTTCTGGAGTCAGAGCCTGAATCCTGCTTGAGACATTAACGAGATGAGTAAACATGGACAACTCACCTTTCTAAGAACCTCAGTTTCCTCTTCCATAAAATAAGTAGAATTATATTAACAAGAGGCATTGTGAAGAAAGTTGTGCAAACTTTGGAAGCGCTACAAAAATGTGTTATTTCTGTTGTTGTTGAGTCATTTCAGTTGTGCTCTACTCTCCATTACCTCTCTTGAAGTTTTTTTCTAGCAAAAATATATTGTAGTAGTTTGCCATTTCCTTCTCGAGCTCATTTTATAGCTAAGGAAACCGAAGCAAACAGTTAAGTGACTTGCCCAGGGTCACACAGCTAGTGCGTAAGGCCAGATTTGAACTCATGAAGATAACTCTTCCTGGTTCCAAGCCTAGTGTCTATTGTATTTTATTTTTACAAAGAAAAATGCCACATAAAGTCATTATTACTATTTTATTACAAATATAAATTTTCTATGTGCTCTTGAATCCTTTTGGATTTTCATTTTGCTAAATTTAACCATTATAACAAGTACTCTTCAATTTCATTAGAAGTCATTCTACTTCAATAATAGATTTAGAGTGAAAAGAAAAATTCAAGGCCATCCAGTCCAACTCCTCCATTTTGCAGAGTGAACCACCAAGTATCAGAAAGGTTCAGGTATTCTAGACAACAAAGCTATGATTAGATCATTTCACTGATTCTAAATCCAGCACTAATCAAATGCCCTAATTCCATAACAATCTCTAGAATCTGAGAATAGGAAACAGGATTTGCAAACCCTGCATAAACTGAACTCTTTCAGTTACAGAGTTTCCAAAATACTTGATGACAACATTTCTATTTGCAGTTGGTTCTATAAAATTCATCTTTAACCAGATCTAATTTTGTAACCTAAGTTGACCATTAAATGGATATTTTAGGTTTGTAATTTTATTCCCAGCATAATAACAAAGCTGTGCCATTTGCTAAGCTAACAAAGAAAATGGAAACCTACCCCAAAATCTACATAAGCAGAATCCATTTTACCTTATACAACTGCTTAGAAAGGGGGGAGGGGAAATGAAGTGAATTAGATCCATTCTGCTTGATCTTGGTGCCCAAAAGTAAGATAAATTGGTGAAAATTATAAAGAGACACATTTTGTCCCAATCTAAAGAAGAATATCTTGACAATTAGAGTTGTTCAAAGACAGGAGAATCTGCTTTGGAATGAAATGAATGAATTCCTTCTTACCAGAAGCTCGATAGTGGAGAATGTATTGTGGGGAGTTGTTCTAGGCGGAATTTGTGCTTTAAGTTGGGGTTGGAGTAAGTGACCTCTGAAAACTTTTTCCAGCTCTCTAACTTCTATGATCCTCAGCCTGACCAAACACATCTTTCTGCCATTCCAAGAATATAGAGGGAAATCGATGGTTTGAAAATGGAAACATTAAAATTTAGACCTGGAAGGGACCTTTTAGGTCATTGGGCCCAATTCCCTCCTTTTATATATGAGGATATTTGTCTGGGATCACAAATAGCTTCATTGTAGCAGACAGCCCTTCCAATCCTGCCTCCCCAAAATATCTCCTATATTTTTACTGCTGTTGTTATATCTGTCAGACTCACTGACTATTATGGGATGTTAGAAATCATTTAGTCCAATGTCCTCTTCTTAAAGATTAAGTTTCCTGAGTACTAGAGAAGGAAAAATACTTGCCAAGAGTGACCCTATTAAGCAAAAAATAATTCCTATCTTGTATTCATTGGTTAGAGCACTGAGCCTAGAGTCAAGGAGACTGAAGCACAAATCTAGCCTCAGAAAACTACTGGTGTGATCCTAGGCATTACCTAAGATTCCCCAGTTGTAAAATAGTGATAACACTAGCACCTGCCTTCCGTGTTGTTATAAGCATCAAATGAAATGCTACTTATAAAGCACCCAGCAGAGTTCCTGGCACATATTAGGTACTTAATAAATGTTTACTTCCTTTCTTCCTTTTCTTTTTAATCAGGTAATGAACTCAATATGTTATTTTTCAAAGGTCTTCTGCTTTCCACCCTTCTTTTCACTAATCTTCCTTTTTTGTACATTAAAAAAAAATGCTTCTACAACTCTCTTACTTTTCCTTTTTTTATTATTTTTTTTCTTTTTGGAGGGGGGAGGGCAGGGTAATTAGGGTTAAGTGACTTGCCAAAGGTCACATGGCTAGTAAGTGATAAGTGTCTGAGGCTGGATTTGAACTCAGGTCCTCCTGATTCCAGGACCAGTGCTCTATTCACTGAGCAACCTAGCCATCCCTTTATTTTATTTTGATAATCCTTTTACTAGGTCTTCCTTCCCTTCTCACTGTGCCCAAGTTAAAAGAAAGAAAAAGAAAACACTTGGATCAAATACATGTAGTTAAGCAAATCAAACCATCACACTTGAAATGTGTGTCTCAGTTTGGGCCTTGAGTGTGTCACATCCCTGCTGCAAGGCAAGTATCATGTATCATCATTTATCCCCCAAAATTGTGCTGATCATTGCACTGATCAGAGTCCCTAAGTATTTCTTAGTGATTTTACTTTACAATATTATCATCATTATATTACATCAGTTTATGTAAATATTCCCAGTTTTATTGGAAACTGTTCCAAGATAATAATTCTTGCACAGATAACTTTACAGCATTTCTGTGGGGGGAAAAAACTGGGTTATTTTTAGATACAGGGAGAACCAAAACATTGAGCAACTGAAACAGATATGTAAAGAACATGGAAGGAATTGTAGATGGCTAAGTGATGAATATTAAAG
Organism: Pseudochirops corinnae; assembly: GCA_028646515.1. Lineage (NCBI taxonomy): Eukaryota > Metazoa > Chordata > Mammalia > Diprotodontia > Pseudocheiridae > Pseudochirops > Pseudochirops corinnae. The sequence goes on along the minus strand of CM053587.1, from coordinate 264,714,243 downwards.
TGACATGGACACTAAGGAGTAAGAAAAGTGTCAAAAATGCTGAAGTTCTGAATAAGCTGAAATAAGGAACGAATATATAGCTAATAGAAGTGAGTTTTTTTAAAGCTTTGTTGTGGGCATGATCAAAGAAGGCGTAGGGCCACTGCTCTGGTTTCTTGGGACAGAGATGATGGATGATGAAGAGAAACACTATACTGTTATAATGCTTCTGCTTTCTCTATCAAAGGTAGCATTCTTTTAACTCAGCAAAATAGATAAGGGGTCAACAGAGAACTGAAACTCAAGAAACTGAGGAGAGCGGAGTTTACCCTCAACAAATCCAGGTCATCAGGCCCAAATGAGCCAACCTGAAGATGTGCTTCCTGAGACTGGAGGTGGGCCAACACCCAGAGTTTCCTAAAATGTAAGGTAAATTCTCCTAAGAGAGAGGGCTCAGTTTCAATGTTTGGTAAAGCTGTAAAATAGGGACCCTTAACCTGTCATCAATGAATTTTTAAAAAATAAACATATTTCAATACAATTTATTTCCTTAGTAATATTGTGTATTTTATGTATTTCAAAATATTATTCTGTGAATGGGTCCACAGGCTTCACCAAACTGGGAAATAGAGCTCGTGACCTAGAAAAAGTTTTTAAAACTCCTGTTTTAAATTCATGGGAAATAGTCATCACTAAGAGTCAGCATAAGCTTTCAAAAAACATGTCATTTATTTCCTTTTTCAAAGGGGATAATCATAGAAATGATGAAAATGATGATGATGATGATAACAATAGAATTTATATAGTGCTTCAGGTTTTCAAAGTACTTTGCATATTGTTATCTAATTTAACTCTCACAACAACTCTGGCAAGTTTGTGCTATTACTATCCCTTTTCTGCAGATGAGGAAAGAGAGGTTAAGTGACTTGCCCAGGGTCACACAGCCAGTAAGCATCTGAGGTGGGATGTGAACTAAGTTCACATGATACCAGAGCCAGTATTCTATGCACTGTGCCACCTAGGTGCCTCAGAAACATAGAACACTTGGGCTCAAAGTATTTGGCAATATTTTTTTTATACTGTCCCCTGTGGACAAGATGGAGATTAGTGGGCAAGATGTTAGTACAGGTAGTTAGACTGAATGGTTGATTCATAAGTTGAGTGACTGGATCAAAAGAGTAGTGAGAAATAGGTCAGTAGATCAGTATTAACCCAGATGAAGACCACTAGTGAAATAACCCAGGTCCTATCTTTAGATTCACTATTCAAAATATTTTTCAATATTTTCACCTAAATAGGTGAAGGTGGAGATAAAATGATTATCAAAATTGGAGGTAACAGTATTCTTGGGGGGAAAATTAGCATGGTATAACAAAGAATCAGAATCCAAAAAAATTTTCGAAAGGGTATATCATTGGTTCAATCTAGTAAGATTAAATTAAATAGCTATAAATAAAAAAATCCTACAATGTAGTTGTTGTTGTTGTTGTTGTTGTTGCATCATTGTTCAACCATGTCCAACTCTTTGCAACCTCATTTGGAGATTTCTTGGCAGAGATGCTGGAGTGGTTTGCCATTTCTCTCTCCAATTCATTTTACAGATGAGGAAATTGAGACAAACAGGGTGAACTGATTTTCCTGAGATCAGCCATTAAGTGTCTGAGGACTGATTCAATCTCAGGAAGATGAGTCTTTCTGACTCCAGGCCCAGCAGGAACTGAGTTCAAATCTGACTTCAGACATTTGCTAGCTATGTGACCCCGGGCAAGACACTTAACCCTGTTTGCCTCAGCTTCCTCAGCTGTAAAATGAGCTGGAGAAGGAAATGGCAAACCACTGAAGTTTCTTTGCCAAGAAAACCCCAAACAGGGTCATAAAGAGTCAGACATGGCTAATTAACTAAAAAAAAAAGTTATGTACCTGGGTTTAAAAAAAAAAATTAACTACAAAAGAAGTTGATAACTAGTTACACATGGACAACAGTTCATGTGAAGGAGGCCTTAGGGTTTTCACAAGCTCAGTGAGTCAATTGTGATATTAACCCCCCAAAAATAATATAATTGCCAGCCATATTGATAGAAATGTCATATGCAATTACAGGAAGAAAATATGAAATGAGGCAAACCTAGGAGCAGTGGAGGAAAATCACTGAGAGACAGATCTCAGTTCAATGTAAAACAAACAAAAAAACTTTGCTTATAAATCAAAGCTCTCCCATTGTAGAATGGGCTGCCTCTGATTGTACAGTCCTCTCTTTCACTAAAGGCCAGCCATTAAATCCATTAGCATGTAAAAAGTACCTACTGTGTGCCAAGCATGGTGCCAAGAGCAAGAGATACAAAGACAGGCAAAAAACGAGTCCCTGCTCTCAAAAAACTCACAGCCTTCGAGTGAAGACTGGACTATCACTGGTCAAGAATGTCGTCAGGGTTTGAGATGAGCAGGGGATTTATGAAGTCCCTTCCAGCTGTCAGATTCTGTGATTATATAGTATTTTGCTTTTGTTTAATGAAATATCATATAATAAAGTACTTCTTCCAACTTTAAAACACCATATAAATGCTGCTGTCATTACTCTGTTATCTTATGACAGTCCATAGATGAAGTGATATAGATTTTATTACCCACATTTTACAGAGAAGAAAATGAAAGTAAACCAATGTAAGGTATGCTTGGAAAACAGTATAAAGTTGGTAGACAACAGTACAGCTGATGTATAATAAACATAGATAGAAGGCTAGAAATATAGGCAGGTAGAAATATCACATTTTCTTCTGGGCCTTGAATGCCAAATTAAATATTAGGAGGATATGGTACTTTATTTAATATTCATATGTTGAGTATAGTGTGTGTGTATGTGTGTGTGTGTGTGTGTGTGTGTGTATTTAGTAGTCAGAGGGTATCATTATAGGATCTGATCAGGGATCTATTGTGATAAGAACTATACACTATGAAGACTGATATCCATCATTGCCTTACAGAACTGATTGGAGGAGGTGAGATAATAACATTACACAGTGTTTAGCATGTGCCAGCCACTGTACTAAGTACTTTATAATTATTATCTTATTTGATCATCATAACAACCTTGGGAGTCAGGTGCTATCATTATCCCAATTTTATAGAAGGGAGAATTGAGGCAAATGGATTTAGTACAACTATTGAGGGTCCCACAGCTATTAAGTATCTGAGGCTGGATTTGAATTCAAGTCTAGCACTCTTTCCACTGTGCTACCTACCTTCCTACTGAAGGTAAGAAGACTTGTAAGGAAACCATTGCAATAATTTATGTAAGATTACTTGCCATTTCAGAGAAGAGGGAGGGCAGAGATGGAGGGACAGAATGTGGAAGTCAAAATGTAAAAATGACAAACCAAAGCAAAACATCATTAACAACAAAAAGAATGCTAAAAATTGTTTTTATGTGTAATGGGGGGGTATAAAATATTATTTTAAAAATAAAATCTATGTAAGAGATGAGCTATGTAAGGAAATGAAACAGCACAGTACTGAGCACACAGTAGGCACTTAATAATTGCTAGTTGACTGTACTTCATGTCAGTATAAGAGGAAAGGGAAACCCAGGTGAGCTGTTACAGCGATAGAATAGGCAATGAACTGGCAATGAATTAGACCTGGTGAGGGACAAAGGAGGAGTTATCAAAGATGAATGTGATGCCTCAAATGTGGGTGAAAGCTAGAAACTGGAAAGTTAGGAGAGGGATTGAAGTTGGGTTTAGTGTTAGAAAAGGTGAGTTCTGGAATGGTAGGACAGTTCCACAGAGCTGTCCAGGCTCACTTGCAATGCTGGGTTTTATCTCAGGGAGGAAGACGAAAAATAAGGAAAAATCTACGTAGAGAAGATAGTTGAAACTGACAAAGTAGATTACATTTCCAGCAAAGAGTGTTGAAGGGAGAGAAATGTCACAAGGATAGACAGAGCTTTGATGACTGATTACATAGAGTGAGAGGAGGAAGATGAGATTCCATTAATTGGATAAGACTGTGACTTCTGAGGTCCCTTCTAACTTGAGCTAATTAAAAGTGGAATGGGTCTTAGGAGGTTATGGGTTCCTCATTGTAGGAGTTCTTCAAACAAAGCTGAATGACCATTTGTTGGAGATGTTTTAAAAAGAGATTCTGCTAGTTAATTTTATGAACTTTACTCAATGGCTTCTGCAGTTTTTTTCAATTCCGAAATTCGGTGAAATTCTTAGACAAAATATAGGGTCAAAGAAATCAGAAATATTCAATTCCTTAACATTAGGGATATTTTCAAAGGAAAAGAGATATTTTGTTGAAGAAAATGTTTCCTTTTAAATTCTGATATCAAACTATATGTTTGATGAGCCCAGCTTTCTAAACTTTCCCTTTTTTTAATTTTTAAAATTTTTTAGTTAAGTTTTGAGCTCCAAATTCTATCCCTCCTTCCCCCGTCCCTTCGTTAGACAGTTAAGTAACCCGATATAGGTTACATAAATGCGATTATGTAAAACATTTCCATAGTGGTCATTTTGTACAAGAAGGCTCAAATAAAAGTAAAAAATGAAAGAAAGTGAAAAATACCATTCTTCAGTCTGTCTTCAATCAATATCAGTTCTTTCTCTGGAGACATAATATGCTTCATCATTAGTTCTTTGGAAATGTCTTTGATCATTGTATTGCTGAGAATAGCTAAGTCAATCACAGTTCATTGAGGAATATTGCTGTTACTGTGTACAACATGGTCCTGGTTCTGTTCACTTCACTATGCATCAGTTCATGTAAGTCTGCTTTCGAAATCTTTGCTCTTTATTTGGGACCAGGAACACTGGAGGAAATTTGAAAGGATTGTTAAGTAGGGATGTGGGCACTTGCTCAGACTAACTGGGCAACTGTGGACAAGTCAGACTATAAATTCTCGCACTGATTTTCCCATCTGTAAATGGGAATGATGTTTGTCCATTATCTACTCACATGAGGTTGTGAGAATGTATGTGTGGCAATGTGGAGGAGTGCTGGAATTGAAGTCAGTATGGCTTAGATTCAAACCCTAACCTCAAATATGTACTACTCATGTCACTATAGAAAAGTCATTTAAATTTTCTCTGCTTAGCTTTCTCATCTATAAAATAAGTGTGTTGCACCCTACGGCCTTGAATTTCTTAGCTCTAAATCTATGTTCATTTGTAATGCAAGCTCAAGTAATTATCACACTTTAAAAAAAATACTCAAAACTTGAGTGATATTCTGCATTTGGCAGCAAAATTCAATGTTTATAAAGACTGTTTTTATGGGTTTTTTTTTTCCTGCATTGAACTTCCTGTTTAAGAGAAGGCCAAGAAATGAACTTGATTAAATTTGAGATTTTGGAGGAGAGAAGGGGATTATTTGGGGGTTTTGTTTTGTTTTGTCTTTTATATCTTCTATACTTAGCCCTAGGATAAAGAATCTGTCCTTGATAACAAAGCTGAATATCTTAGTCATATCTAAGAAGAAATAATACATATTTCTAGATACCATAATCTGTAAATCTGATATCTGTGGTGGACGATGTAACTGAGACATTAATCAGAGATGAGATCACAAAACATCTGGAGAAAAATTGAGTAAAAAGAAATCTACTCTGTAACTTCATGTAAGGGGTAGCATGTATCTGACAAATTTGGCAAATTCAAGGGAGGAAATGACGTTGGAGAACAGACAGGGTGAAAGAGAGGGCATGGTTTACTGTTGTGATTTCTAAGCTGTTTTTGAGAAAGCACAATCCATATGCAGACCTATGGCTCAGAAAAGAGTGTTCCGAAGAAAGGAGATTAAAAAAAAAAAAAGCTTTGGAACCACAACAGAGGGAATCCACAATACAGCAAAGTCAGTCAGTGAGACCTTTTGACCAGCCCTGTTTATACTGCAAAACAAGAGAAATATATTATCTTGAACTCCATTCAGACATACTAAGAGATTACTAGGGTGAAGTACATGTGCACGTGCACAGAACATCCTGATCCTGCTAGCTAGTTACCATCTAGTGATTGTCATTTGTTTATGCATTCATTCATTGATCATCATTTATTTAATTAGTCATTCATTGATTTATTGTACATTCTTAGGGAATTGAGGTAACTTGAAAAATTAAACAATTAAAGCTAATGGAAAAAAACTGAGTACCTTCTCCCTTTAGATAACACAAGGTACAAGATAAGATGATTACTTCAAATGGGGCCTAGATTCCATTATAAATTCTGAGCATCTTTTCCCTTCCCAGATTTCTTTTCTTTTCTTTCCTCTTTTCTGTTTGACTAGGTAAAGAAGCCATTCTCTGCCTCATTTCTTACCTAGCCTAAATCATTAAATAGGTGCTGCCTCAGTCAAACTGAGACCTATTAAAGACCTTAACTTGAAAATGCCAAGGTCTCCCACTGCATCTAAGGCCATCTCTAGTTGTTCTGATGTATATCTTGCCACTTGACATAGATGACTTCAGGGAAGAAAATGACCTTGCACATCCCTCCCTCACTTAAATCCAATTCACTTGCATGTCATGGCATCACCTCCATGATGTCATGGCCCTCCTTGAGAATTAAGGACAAACAATAATAAACCATGTTAGTTGGTAAAAATGCCTATTTAAATTATTATTCAATTTTACTTATTTAATACTAAAATAGTATTCATTTACTATTTATATATAATTATTTGTTTTCATTTATATTTGTGATGTTGTTGTAAAGTTGTTTTTAAGTCCTGTTCTACTTTCTGTGACCACATCTGGGATTTTCTTGGCAAGGATACTTCAGTGGCTTGCCATTTCCTTTTCTAGTTCTTTTTATAGATGCAGAACTTTCACCAGAGTTAAGTGACTTGCCCAGGGTCACATAGCTAGTAAGTGTCTGAGGCCATATTTGAACTCAGAAAGACAGGTCTTCCTGACTCAAGGACCAGCATTCTCTCCACTGTACCCACGTTTCATTTATGTAGAACATCTTTATTTCTTAACTTCATTGGGAAGGTGCAATAGATACAGGAATCTCTGTTCAGATCCAGACTGTGCTACACACAATTTAGATGATCTTGGACAAAATGATTAATCTCACAATGCCTGGTATATACAGGAAGTACTTAAAAAGTGCAAGGAAAACAGCGAATTGACTGAGTGTAGATAGATGATAAATAGATAGATAGATAGATAGATAGATAGATAGATAGATAGATGGACCTTTTATGTGCATGTTGTTACATGTTGTTCTCCCTCCCACCCCCATTATAATATGAGCTCCTTTGGGCCACAGGATATTTTTTTTTTTTTTGCATTTCATTGCATTCCCTGCACTTAGGTCAGTTACTGACACGTAGTAAGTAATAAACATTTATTGACTACTCAACTTGAACTTCCATCATCTGTCACCCTTGCAAAGATGGGCACACTTTGACATGGGGTTATTCCCTTTTCTGACAAGAGCACAATTATGGGGGCAGCATCAGAGGAAGGAGGAAATGACCAGCATTGGCACATATTGCAAACAGGAAGCTGGCTTGTCATTCAACTTTGAATGCACATGAAAGGCTTCATTTAGACATCAGTCAAAAAGAATAAGAGCTTGGGAGTGCACAGACTCCTGTTGCCTAGAGCAGGCAGCACATCAGTGGAAAAAGATCCTGACATTCTTTGCAACAAAGCAGATGCCACCCTTTGGAGAATATTCTACCAATGAAGCATTTGAATATGGGGCACATACCTGAAGTAGAGAGAGTTTTCATCTCCTTACAGCTGGATATAATCCATTGCTCTGTGATTTAAAAAAAAAAAAAATACCTAACCTTCATACTGAAGGTTCTTTATTTAGTCATAAAACTGTATTAACTTTATATTTAAAAAAAAAACTCATTTATATTTGCTTAAAATTTAAAAAATATAGGCTATTTCATAAAACATTAATTTCTGTAAACAGTATCAGCAACATTGTGTGATGATCAACTATGAACGACTTCATTCTTCTCAGCAATACAATGATCTAAGATAATTCCAAAAGTCTCATAATAAAAAAAAAATGCTAATCCACATATAGAGAAAGAACTGATGGAGTCTGAATGCAGAGTGAAACATACTTTTTTTGACTTTATTTTTCCATGGTTCTTTTCTTTTGGCTTGTTTCTTCTTCCACAACATAACTGACATGGAAATATGGTTTGTGTGATTGCATATACATAATCTATATCGAATTGTTTAATGTCTTACGGAGTGGGTGGTGAGGGAGGGAGGGGATAATCTGGAACTCAATTTTTTTAATAAAAAAGTTAAAAATTTTCTTCACATCTAATTGAAAACAAACAAAATATTATTAAAAACATTAATTTCAACAAGCATTTGATAAAGTATCTACTATGTGCTTGGCATTGTGCCCAATGATTAAAGTCAAGAAAGGAAATAACCGCAGGGGAGATTGCAATGTAACAGAGAAGTTTTCATTTTACAATCCATTTGGGGCTTTTTTTTTTTCATTTTTACTGCTAAGAAACCTACTATCTCAAGCAAGTTATAAAAGTTGAAACTTGGTAAGCCATTCTGAAAAGAACTAATGCATTTATATAAAATATTGCTAACCCTAACTTTTAAAATATAGCAGAAGAATGAAGATCTTCTAATAAAGATATAATAGAAAATTATCCAGAATTTATTTACGGAAAAAAGCGTCAGAGGAAGCATGTTTCTCTGCTTAATAAAACTGTCTCTTTCTAATAAACTATCTCTGTCTATCAGCCCCACCACTAAAGTGAATTAAAAGATCTTACAACTAGAAAGTGGAGATGAAATGTTTGAGCTTTCCATTCTCAGTAATGGTAGCTAAGAGAAAGAAACAGATACAAGTGTAAACCAGGCTTTTGGGCTTTCCCAGTTTGTCTGGTGTGGAACCCACTGTATCCCCTACCATGTGGGTAGGGGTAGCCTTCTTGATTGGCTGACCACATCTTTAAAACTGGCAAGACTTCTTCAAAGCTCCAATGTTGTATAAGTATTAACTTGTCCCTATGAAAGAATATACAGGGAAATTTAAGACCAAGCTAAGTTAGGGAAATAAAAAATATCTAGAAATCAAAATGCTTAAGGGTTATGACAAAGAAAACAGTTATGGGATCTGGAGATTTACTGCCATCTATTGAGAAATACCCAAATTGCAGGGAAAGTCATCACTGGGTTTTAGGTAGGGCTTCTTGAATTTTAAAACTACAAACTTAGAGTTATAAAGTGATAATGCATGGATTTACACTTGCCAATGTTAATTTTAAGGAACTAATATCTGTCCAATGTCCACAAAAACTAATATTAAGTCATAAATCAAAATGGCATGTGATGAAAGGATTTGCTGGGTCAGGTACAACACAACCAGTTTCTATGACTTTGTGAGTGCTTTTTTTTCTTGTTCAGTTGTTTCAGTCATACAAGACTCTTTGGTGACCCCATTTGGGGTTTTCTTGGCAAAGATACTGAAAAATGGTTTGCCATTTCCTTCTCCAGCTCATTTTACAGATGAGAAAAACAGCTTGACGTGACTTGCCCAGAGTCACACAGCTAGTAAATGTCTGAGGCTGGCTTTGAACTCAGGTCTTCCTGACTCCATCTACTGCATCACCTCACTGCCCCCTGTGAGTAATAAGATCCCAGAAATATTCAGTTTTACTCTGTACAGTTATCACATATTTACTAGCTGTGAGACTTTATGCAATCCCTCTTAATTTCACTGGGATTAATCTTAAAAGTGGACATAATAATATTTAGGTAGTCATGAGAATCAGATGAGATAAAATTACTTAAGTACTAGAGAAATCACAGCTATTGTTTCAGAAGCAGCATGATTTTTTTTTTAATAGCTTAAATTCCACCAGGAGGTTAAGATTCAATATTGGCTCATTCAGATTGGTTCCACTGAGTCTTTCATTCTCATATAAGGCATATTTAGAGCCAGATATACCTGACCTTGCCTCTCTCTTATACATATTTCTTTTTGAAATCTAAGTTGGTTCTTAATTAGTATTTGGTAGTAGCCATCAATCCATAAATCAGTAGGCATTTGTTAAGGACCTACTATTTTCCAGACATGAACTAGGTCCTGGAAATATAACAACAAAATTAAATCCTAGTCCCTACTTTCAAAGAGCCTATATTCTCTTCTGTGAGAAGAGAAAATGTGTGTATAGACTGAGTATAGATGGATCTTTGATAAATACAGACTGATAGATCATATGTATGTATATATACATATATTCATAACTGATTTTCATTATTTGGGGAACCTTTATTTGCAACTTCTCCTATTTGCTAAAATTTATTTGTAATCCCCCAAAACAATACTTGCGATGCTTTCACAATCATTCAGAGAATTACACAGAGCAGGGAAAAATGTGAGTCCCTGACATGTATATTTCCAGCTGAGATAGAACAAGGCACAGATCTCCCTTCTTGTTTCAGTTTTCATGGCAAAACATGTATCTTTTTTGCAGTTGACTTAGTGTCGTGTTTTTTTTTAAATTTTGTTTTTTGTTGATGATTTTGCCATTTAAAATGGCCCCCACACATAGTGCTGAAGTGCTGTCTAGTGCTCCTAAGCATGAGAAGTCTGTGATGTGCCTTACGGATTATATATATATATATATATATATATATATATATATATATACACACACAAACACAGACACACACATAAAATATACTACTAGTAATAGCTAACAATTGTGTAGCATTTACTATGTGCCAGACACTATGCTAAACAGTTGGGGGTTTTTTTGACAATTTGTTATCTCAGGGCGGCTAGGTGGCACAGTGAATAGAGCGCCTGCTCTAGAGCCAGGAGGATCCGAGTTCAAATCCGACCTCAGATACTTGGCACACGTACTAGCCATGTGACTTTGGGCAAGTCACTTAACCCCAATTGCCCTCCAAAAAGCAAAAAATAAATGAACAATTTATTATCTCATTTGATCCTCACAACAACCCTGAAAGGTAAGTATTATTATTCCCATTTTACAGATGAAGAAACTGAGGCAAACAGAGATTAAGTGATTTGCCCAGCATAACAAGGTCTAAGGCCAGATTTGAAATCGCCAGAGCCACTGCTTTATTCAGAGTCATGTAGCTGCCTGACATGTTAGATAAATTTCATGTGAATTAGAGTGCTGTTGGCTATGAGTTCAGTGTTAAAAATTAACAAGATGGTACATCATCCAAAAAAAAAAAAAAAGAAGAAGAGGAATTTGTCGATCTATACTGAGGTCATTCTGGAAAGTGTTAAAATAAATGTTATAAGCCAAGATTCCCAGGAGCCTAATCCTTTATTTCCCCAGGAGTTAATTCAATGTTCACAACGACTTTATTGACCACAGCTACTTTGAATGATATGAAAGGACTCTATCTACCTATTCATCTATCCATCCATCTATCTATCTATCTATCTATCTATCTATCTATCTATCTGTCTGTCTGTCTGTCTATCTACATACACATACATATATCAACAAGTATTCATTAATAAATGTTAAAGGCATCATACTAAGCATTGGGAATACAAATGCAGTGTGTGTGTGTGTGTGTGTGTGTGTGTGTGTGTGTCTTTTTCCTTTGCTTTTTATCTCTAGCATTTAGCCCAGTGTATGGCATATAATAAGTGTTTAAGGGGCAATTGGGTGGTGCAGTGGATAGAATTTCAGGTCTAGAATCAGGAAGACTTGAGTTCAAATCCAGCCTCATATAATAACTAGCTCTGTGACCTCAGACAAGTCAATTAAAACTGTTCGCCTCAGTTTTGTGATTTTTTTTTCCTACAAAATAAGTTGGAGAAGGAAATGGCAAACCACTCCACTATATTTTGCCAAGAAAACCCCAAAGGGGGTCACAAACAGCTGGACACAACTAAAAATGACTGAACAACAACAAAAGGGCTTAAATGTTTGTTGATTGATGATGCAGAATATTTGAAAATAGGTATTTGATTGATTCTATCACCCCACACCCTGGAAACATACACACACACACACACACACACTTTATATCTGGGTATAGTTTAGCACAAATGGTCCTAGTATATGGAAGAGGACAAAAGAAAATTTTCAATATGGGTGACAGTGATAAATTCAAGCCTGTAGTTTAAGATGACCAAAACAACAAACTGAAAAAGTCACTAAGCAAACTCTCTGCATATCTCTTATTTTTAAGTTTATGACTAGGAATATACGATGATTGTTAAAGTAGTCATGTCATTTACAAAGAACAGATCATTAGGGGGAAGAAAGAAGCTTTTTCCATCATTCTTTCCTTTCTCAGTAATATGATGAGTAGAGTTGAACTCAACACGCACATGAGTGGAGCAGTTCTGGGCTTCTTTCCTGGGATTTACAGATGGGGAATGAGCAGCAACCCCCTGGGCTGACTGCCTAGGCAAAGTCTACTGTCAGTTTGGAAGCAAAGGTCATTAAGGCTTAATGACCTCCTTCTGAGGAGCCCACCCACTCAGAAGAACAAAGGCTTCCCTGGTTAGTAGATAGATGACAGCAGAGGAAAGGTGTATGTGTGGGGAGCTCCTGTGGAAGGGGGGAGGGGAATTACATCCCCCCTTCCCCTCCCCAAGCCTCAGTGTATGTGTACAGTTAACCTCAAAGAAGCTAAAAGGGAAGTTTAGCTTAAGTGGAATTCCAAGCCAATGCAGATTGGAATAAAGCCTTCAAATTCTACTAGCCGACCCCACCCCAAGCCACATGTAAAACAAAAAACTCACCAGTTTGTCTTGCTTAGATATTTGTTATATGACTTTCTATTTCACAGACCATGGAAGCAAATTCTCAAAAAAAAAAAAAAATCTTCACCTTTGATTTGAAGATAGAGAATCATAAATTTAGAGGTAGAAGGGACCTTAGAGACCAGGAGTTATTAGCCTTTTTGTGTGTAATGGCCCCCTTTGGAAGTCTGGTGAAACCTATGGACCACTTCTTAGAATATTTTAACTGCATAAAATGAGACATATAGAGTTACGAAGAAACCCAATTATACTGAAATAAAGTTATCAAAATTTTTTTAAAATAATTTCATAGATACTCAGTTAAGACCCCCTTAACTAGCTCAACCTTCTTATTTTACAGATAAGCAAATGAAGGCTAAGCTATTTAGCTGTAAAATGTACATTGTATTAAAAATGTAATTTTAAACATTTTAATTTCTTAAAAAATATTTCATTTCTTTAAGAAATTATTTATTGATGTCTTTTATTTTACAGCACAATTTTCTCTGGCTATACAGATACTTTTCCTTCCCAACCTCCAAGCCCAGAGATCTTTTCCATCTAACAACAGTTAAGTAAAACCAACCAAGACAGAAATCATATGTGAAAATGTGTTCAACATTCTTCACTAAGAGACATTGAAAATTTGATTCTATATAGAATCCAAACTAGTGATTATGATTTTTGAGTTTAGTATGCTCTTATTCCTTGTTGTTAACTGTTTTTCAGTCATGTCTGAATCTTTGTGACCCCATTTGGGCTTTTTTGGGGACAAAATTATTAGAGTGATTTGGCATTTCCTTCACCAGCTGATTTTACAGATGAGGAAACTGATGCAAACAGGATGAAGTGAGTTGCTCAGGGTCACACAGCTATTAAGTGTCTAAGGTTAGATTTTAATTCAGGTCCTCCTGATTCCAGGGCTGGCAGTGCCACCTAGCTGCCTTCTCTTATTGTTATCATTTACATTATTGTAGCCATAGTAAATAATATTCTCTTAGACTGTGAGCCTCAATTCCTTCCCTTGTTTCTCTGAATTCTTTGTACCCACTGTCTTGTGGCACAATAATATTCCATTACATTCATATGTATATATATATATATACACATATATATGTACACATATACATATATATGTATGTATATATACATATATACATATATATGTGTATATACATATATATGTATATATACATACATATATATGTGTGTATATATGTATATATATACATATATATGTATATATATACATATATATTTCATCATTTACAGCTCAGCTTGTTTGGTCTTTCCCAAAGTGATAAACACCTCCCAAGTTTCTTTTTTTTCCTTTCCTTTTTTTTTTAACCTCTGAAAGTGCTGCCCTGAAAGTCTTAGTACATATAGAGATAATCTTCCTTTTCATCATTGACATCTTTGGGGCTGTTGTTCATTAGTGGGATCAGCAATGTATCATTATCAATTTAGCGTCATTTTTTTTCCAAATCACAAGAATGGAAATGATGCTTTTCTTTAGAAATAAGGAACAAGCAAATGAAGTCGTATATTAGTTATCTTCAAAGGACTTTAAACATGTTCAGTCACAAAGCATGACCTCATCGACATAAAGTAGCTATGACTGATTCCTCTAAATGGTGATTCAGAGGATGAAAGGAAATCAGTGGTTGAGGAGAGACAATTTTCCCATGAAAGAAGAGAAATCAGGAACAAAGCAGGGATTCCAACTCAGGGATTTTAACAAGCTATTGTTCAGGAATGTTCGATTTATGGACCTGCAAAGACAATTGTTGGTAGCTTTCTTTGCTCCTTTCTATAAAAAGAAATACTTTATTTTTTAATTTTTTTTCTCTCGTTTTCTTTTTTCTTTCTTCTCCTATATACACATCTCCTTTCTTTTTCTTTTTTTCCTCCTCATGACCCCGCAGTTCTAAATGATTCCCCATGACTTGGTTTTGCCAGTCACAATCAGGAGTACTGCTCTGTGGCCCAGGTGGCACATAGGGTTGACCTCTCCCCTATATAAATCCTTTCGTTGCTTCAGAGGAAAACCTAGAAGATTAATGACATAGATAAAGGAAGATAAGAGAAGATGAGGACTTTTTAGAAAAAGGAGATAGGTAATAGGGAAAAGCATTTTCATAAACATTTCAAGTTTCAATATATTTGGGGGGAGATTCTTAAAGGCCTGGTCTCTGTCCTTTCATTAACCTCAGAAGAAAGTCTCCTAACCTGGGAAGTTGACTAAACTTATTTCACAACTTTATTCTCATGCCTTTACTATTTTTTAAACCCCTGGCAAAATACTTGAATGTGAGTTTCTGAACAGGTATTTGAAGGAAAGGGAAGGGTGTTTATTCTTCATGCTGTGGGTTCATGTTTCCCTGTGATTTTAATAACTCACAAAACCTTAAAGCCTTTCCCAGAGATCTTTCACAATGGGGCAAAAGCATACAGAACAGACAAGGTAACTTAAGTTCGGGGCTAGCTATGAATCAGAGAGTATGACCAGGTGATTTTGGGAAGAATGATAAAGTTTAAACTTCTTCCTCTGACATTTAAGAACTACCAGAATCCGAGATTAGTTTACTTTTTTAGGTTTGTCTCCTGGTCTACATGCAGGCTTGCAAAATAGTCCACCTCCACTAACCACTACTCACTCAACAACCAACTTCTCTTACAATTTTTCCTTCACATCATATCCTTGTTTTGAAGTCCATTGCCCTGGAATGTTCTTCTTTCTTTGGATCTATTTATATATTAGCCAGCTTTCAAATCTAACTTCTTCCAAGAAATCTTGCCTGAGTATCCGTGCTTAAAATGAGCTCCTCATACTTTAGACTAATTATCTGTGCCACTCGTTTGATAATTCTCATACACTGTCTTTACAGAATCACAGAATTTGAAAGATGAAAGGGATCTGACTTTCCGTAGCCACCTAGTACAGCTCATACAAGAAATCTTCACTACAATGTACCTCAAAAGTGGCCATGTAGTTTCTTCTAAGAAGAGGGAACTCACAAATTTGACACAAATCATTCCCTTTTTGGATAGGTCTTATTTTTTAATCCATATTTTTCATACATGCATTATCTCCCCAAACAAATCATTAACCCTTCAAGAGCAAAGATCAAGTCTAATGCTTCTTTGTATCTCTAGCAATGGTTAGCTTAGCATTGGGCCTTGCATTTTGTATGTGCTCCATAAATATTTTTTTTCATTTAAAAAATCAATTAAATTTAAAAAATCAATAACATTTAAAAAGATAATTTCAATCTTATGCTATTCTCTGTTACTAAGAAGAAAAGTTGATTAGGACTGTAAAATTAAGTGGCTTACCTGGTATCAATGTTTAATCTTTACAGTGTCCTAAAATTTGAGAACTGGAAAGACCCTTGTTGATCAGACAGCCCAAATCATACTTGAAAGGAATTCTCACTGTAACATGGCTGATAAGTAACCATCTAGCCTATACTGGAAGACATCAGTAGAGAGAGAACTAAGCCTCAGGAGACAATCTAGTCTATGTGTGCGCAGTTCTAATCTATAAGGGATTTTTCCTTTTATCAAGTCTAAATTTGCCTCTTGGCAACTTCTAACTAATGCTCCTAGTTCCACTTTTTTTTTTTTCCTTAGGGACACAAAGAATTAAGTCTAATTCCATGAGAAACTCATCCTGCAAGATCGCAGCAGCTTTGAAACACACCTCTCAGAGCTCCCTGTCCTGGGACCCCTTCCTCCCTTTGGCTGGAAAATGTGGAAGAGTGGATATTAAACAGCTTCTCCCATATCCTTCACTTAATGAGGGCACCCAGGGTAGCCATCGAATCATTTCCCAATGGCTGCAGGACTTCGTCATGCCCCCATGGCCCAGTACCTTTCTACCCCTCCCCAATTCCATTTCAGCTTCTTTTCGTGTACTGTCTTCTCCTAGTAGATTGTGAGTTCCTTGAGGACAGGTACTGTCTCTTGCCTTTCTTTATAGCCTTAGCCCTCAGCACAGTGCCTGGAACATAGTAGGTGCTTTTAAAGACTACTTCAAATATTTGGGAAAAGCTACCATGTACTTCCTTAATCTTCCCTTCTCCTTCCCTTCCCCTCTCCCTTGCCATTTTCCTTTCACCAATCACAACATGTCACAAACTAAAGACTTGTCATCATCCTGGTTGGCTTGTTTCCAACACTCTCTAGCTATCAAGATCTTTCTTAAACTGTGATACCCAGAAAAGAACACAGTACTCTAACCAAATCATAATGGAACTGTTGCCTCCATATCCCTGAAAAACCTATTATCTCTTAATGAAGTTTCATGTGAACTCTTCAGCTTCCTTGGCTGCCAAAACTCACTGCTGATTCAAGTGAATCTTCTAGTCCACCAAAATCCCCAGAACTTTTTTTCAGAGCAATTTTTATATAATCATGTCTCTTTAATCTTATATGTGCAAAATTGATTTGTAACTCAAGTATAAGACTTTACGTGTGCCCACATTGAATTTCATTTTATTAGATTCTGGGCCATTCAAAAGCAGGCAAAGTGCTGATTTGTTCAGTGGGTCATGCAAGGTTTATTGACCTTTGTTCTAAGCATTCAAAATCATACTGGATCCTGATTATTTTATTTTTAAAATTTATTTAATTCCTTTTAATTTATTTTATTTTAAATTTATTTTAATCAATTTTATTTAATTAAATTTAATTCATTTAATTTCCTTAACATGGCATAATAAAAAAGATTATTGAACATGAAACTACAAATCTATTAGGTACACCTAAATCTTTTATATGGTATTTTAGCTATTGCTCTCACTTATAAATAAGATGAACATTGCATCTCTGCCTTTAACCAAGCCATAGAAAAAAGTATTAAACAGAAGAGGACCAAACATAAATTTCTGAACACTCCATTGGAGATGTCCTATCATGATCATAGTGCGCCTTTAATAATTACTCTTTCAGATTGGTCATGAAACTAGTTCTGAATCTACTAACTATTTTCATCTAATCTAACTCTATCTCTTACATTGTGAGAAATTTTATCAAAAGTTTGCTAAAATCTGTTTAAACTACATCTATAACATTCTCTTCATCAAATAGTTTAGTAGTTCTGTCCAAAAAAAAGGGTGTGTGTGTGTGTGTGTGTGTGTGTGTGTGTGTGTGTGTGTGTGTGTGTAATTATATTATTCTGATATGACCTGTTTTTGATGAAGCCATTCTGGATCTATGTAATCATAGAAATTCTTTATGGACCCTTGGCAACTATTTCTTTACTGATCTTTTCTAGAATTTTTCCAGAAATCAAAGTCACTGGGGTAAAAGTAGAAATATTTGAGGTATTACCAATCTACAATAAACTTATGCTGAGAATCATGGAATTTTAGACACAATTAATGTAGCAAAGCCTTCTCATTTGAGAAAAATTTGTTATGTGTTAATCAAACTAAGGTCATTGATGCTTAGATTTCCAGGACAATTATACTGAGGTTGTATTTAATCATACCGACAATTCTGTGTCTTATTAAATCTAACCTCCAAACCACCTCAACCACAAACACTAATGTGGTTACTTTGCAAAAGCTATTGACCTAAATAATCCCATTGTTGAATTAGGATATAGAATTTTTACTGAGTCAACACTTAGTCATTCTTGGTTTTAAAGTTCATTTAGAGTTTTCCTTAGATAAGACTTTAATTCATAATTGATATGAATATCTAAGGTTCTACACATTTAGCTACTTCTATAGGAATATCTGGAATTCTTGTGGTAGGTTAGATTATTGTTTTTCTTAACCTTAGAAAAGTATACATTTCAGCTAGTTTGATAATTTTGCAGTGAGATCCAGTTTTTCTTGACTTAGAATATATCCTATTTCATTCTCATCTTGCATTAAAAAAAAATCTGTAAAGTTTGCATAAGAGGATGTTTTTTTAATGTATCGTTTTTCTTCTTGGTCACTTTAAAATCCATCTCTCTGTCATATAGTTTTGGCATTTGATAAAAATATGTCTCAATAAGCTGAATCTAGAATTTGGCCATTTTTAGGTACTGGGTATCCTAGTAGGATCCAAGCTACTGGTGTATTTCAATAATTCTGGAAAATTTCCTGAAATACCTGGAAGAAACATTTAGTCACATTTTTCATGGAATCCAATAACTATTAGGTTGCTTTTGAGGTCTATACTCTATTTCTACCATCTCAGCTTTAAAAAGTTAGTGAGTTTTCTCCTTTTTACAGGTTTTTAATTAT
>CM053587.1:264674072-264694779 GCA_028646515.1 Pseudochirops corinnae | reverse complement strand
AGGGAATATAAATGTGTATGTGTATATATATATATATATATATATATATGTATACATACACATATTTCTATATAGTAGAGTATATATGCATATGAATACATATGGGAGTGTATGTATATATGTGTACATAGACAGAGGGCACAGGATCAATTGAATAAGAAAGGATGATATTGTAAAAGGTGAAATTAAGAAGTGGGAGAGGAATAGAATGAGAGCAGATGGGGAGAGATAGAATCATTTCATATACAAGAGGCAAGAGATAACTGTTACAATGGAGGGGAAGAACAGGAAGACAAAAAGGGAATGGGTCAACCTTACTGTCATTGAATTTGGCTTAGGGAGGGAATGACATACACTCTAAATTGGGTATCTTGCTCTGCAGGAGAGTAGGGGGTAAAGGGATGAGACGGGGGATGATGGAGAGGAGGGCAGGTTAGGGGGGGAGGGTTGTTAGAAGTACACAGGGACAAAGTAGAAAATAGAACAAGGAGAGGTTGGGATAGAAAGGAGGGAACTATCATCAGTTAGCCACAATCTGTCCATTGTGGAGATGTTCTGCATAACTACACGTGTATGGCCCATATTGAATTGCTTGTCTTTCCAACTGGGATGGGTGACAAGGGAGGAAGTGAAAGAATCTAGAATTTAAAGTTCTAAAATCATATGTTAAAAAAACATATATATATATGCATATGTATATGTATATGTATATACTATTATTATTATTATTATTATTTACATGCAACTGGGAAATAAGATATACAGGCACTGGGATAGGGAGATCCATCTTGCTCTACCAGAAAGTCAGAGGGGTGATGGGGGAGGACATAGGAGAGAGCAGATTGGGGGAGGGGGTATATAGTAGGATCTCTGTTTTGGAGGGGTGGGTAGGGGAAAGACTGGGACAAAATTTGTAACTCAAAAATCTCATGGAAATCAATGATGTAAACTAAAAATAAACAAAAGTTAATTACAGTGAATAAGTGCCCACTGCTACCTGCCTTCTAGCAAAGGAACATCTAAATTCCAATCCAAAGATTAGACTGTGGATAACAGTTGGACTACAACCCTGCCAGAAGAATTCCTTGTACTTGTAAAACTTCACCCAAACATTATTTAAATCATTATTTTGTATTAAGGGGGGACTAGAAATACTTCTGTAAATAAAAAGAGTCTATTTTAAGTGCCTAACAGTACTGAAACCATAAATAAACCATAAAATTAAAAAATTAAAAAATCTATGGTCACTCTTCAGTTGTTTACAGTATGAAGTGCCACCTTCTTACACTGGCATTTAAAGATCTCCACAATTTTATTCTGAACCTACCTCTCTAGCCTGCTTTTTCTTAACTCTATATTCCAATCAAACTGGAGTATCAGGCATTTCCTGACATCATAGATCCATTTTCCACCTCTGTTCATTTGGATTAACCATCTTCTGTGCTTGGAAAGATCCCTTCATCTTTGTGTCTTGGAATCCTTGTCTTTCTTGAGGGCTTCACTCAGGTGCCATCTCCTCTATCATCCCCTTCCCCCCTCCCTCCAGCTAATGTAATGCTACCCACAAGCAGTTTTCCAGAAGAATCCTACTGTCAACAGCTTTTAAGGTTCTGATTACACTGTATAGTAAACACTCTATTTATTCCATAAGAAATCAGAGCAAAACATTCACAGAAATCAAGGTACAACATTCACAATGTTACAACTTATCACAGAAAATCAAAATATAGTATTCACAACAACTTATCACAGAAATGGCCACATAGTTTTCACGACAGTGGTCACAAAATTTTCAACAAAGAGCAATCATCTAGTAACTCAAGCATTCAATCATCTCGATCATTCTATCATCCTTAAGGAGGTTTGCCTCTTCAAGGGACACAAAGTACAATAGTCAAAGTTCTCCACTCATGGGGTGCTAAGTTATAAATCAGTCACTTATTCTGTCATCAATCACTAAGTACAATCATTTAGTCAATCAGTCATTCAATCAACTCAATCATTCAATCATCCTTCATCATTCACTATTCAATTATCAGAAAATACACAGACACTCTACCCCTACGTCACTAGTAAATTACAATTTCTCAGTCAGTCCACAGTATCCATGTAAAGTCTTCTTTCAGCTTGACTCAGGGTGGTCTCTCTGATTCCCTGAATCCCCTTCTATGGTCCCAGATCCTACCTTGATTCTCCAAACTGTCTCATGGGTTCAAAGGCAGACAGCTCCCAGGTCCTTATCTAGCTCTCTGTGCAATTCCTGTTCTACACTGGAGCTCACAGTGTCCAGTCCATCTCAAATCCTTCACAGTCTCTGTTCCTGGGAACACAAGGGTTAACAAAGCCACCAACAGGTTCATGCAAAGTACCAGTATCACAGTCATGCTTCCTCAGTCTTTGGCAGCTCTGGCTGGCCCCAGGAAATCCTAAACAGCCTCAGCAGCTCTAGCTGGCCTTTAGTTCTGACTGGCTCTCAGAAATCCTCAGCAGATCCTACTGGCTCTCAGACTCAGCAGAAGTTTCAGCTAGTTCTCAGAATCAAAATCACTTTATCCAGGTTCTCCAAATCAAACTCCTTCTCTCCAGCCTGGGGGCCTTTCCTCTTCAACCTCCCTGGAGGCAGCAGCTTCTGCCTCCATGGAGCTTGCTCCAAGAAGATCTGACTTTCCCAGCCGGGGTCTTTCCTTATATATACGCAGCATTAACTTCATGTTTCAGCCAACCCCTTCCTGTTATGTCAGCAACAGGGATTCATACCTTCTGTTTTGTTAACAGAGGCTTGATTAATTACTAAGTGCTAAGTCCCTGTTACCTTTGCCAATACAAAGAGATCTTCAAATTCAAATTACATTACCATTATATTGATAGTGTTTGTTTCTTCTCAATTTTCCCTAAGTCTCTGGGTACATGTTGTTTATGGCACCCCATCTTCCCAGTAGACTGTAAGCTCCTTAAAGACAAGGATTTTTTTTTTCCTCTTTCTATTCCTCAGCCCCTAGCACAACACCTTGCATGCAGTAGATACTGCATATATATGTATATGTATGTATGTATATGTAGACTGTATGTGTATAGACCACAATAGTAGCTAATAATGATGTAGTGCTTATAATGTGCAAGGTTCTGTGCTAAGTGTTTTACAATTGTTATCTCATTTGACCTTCACCAATACCTTGGGAGGCAGGAAACACAGAAATGTAGTTTGGCAGAACCCTGGCTACCGTAAGAAAGGAGAATATTCATTGCCCTTTAGAAAAATGATGAACTCCTCCGTGTTTGATTTAAGCTTAATGTGATTCAAGTAAATGGAAGAAAAGCCTGGAAAGGTTAACTCCTAATGGCTATTTAACTGATACATACATATATTGCCCTAGGAAGGTAGCCTGTGCTTTCATTTCATCTAATCTTCATGTCACAGAATAGCAAGATCCCCAAAGTTAAAATGTCAGCTCTCTCAACAAGATTTCTGTACTTTGAACTAACTTGGGCAGCCAAATTGTACTGCCAAAATCTTTCATAACAAAAATACAAGTCACTATGGCTTGTTGTATTTTCTGAAAGAATAATAATAAAAAAAATTCTCCATTAATATCTTGTTCTAACATCTGACTCTGGGTTCTGTTAAATAATTGCAGTAGAATGCAATCTCTGTCAGGTTCTCCAAATTTGTAGAAGTTTGAATATAAATTGAAGATGGACTGAGCATCTAATGAGGAAGGAAAGTGGCCTAGTGGATAATGTTGCATTTGCAATCAGGTAGACTTGGATTTGAATCTTGTCTCAGGTACTCACTAGCTGGGTGACCTTGTAAAAGTAACTTAGCCTCTCTCAGCCTCAGTTTCCTCATCTGTAAAATAAAGATAGTAATACCTCACACAGATGTTTTGAGGACACAGTGAGAGAACAAATGCAAAGTACATTGCAAACCTTAAAATACTATGTTAATACTAGCTAGCTCTTGATGGGCGGCTTAGCGTTACTTTAGCTAAGTTTATAAAGGTTCATTCCCAGAAGTTTGGCCACTAAGTGAGGAATTTTTCTGGCCTCGGAGGCTCAGGAAGATGAATGATTAAGGTCTTTGCATCCAACATAGGAAATACCTATGCTGATGAAATCAGCAGTCTTTTAAGGTATGGAAAAAGAAATGAAAATAACATAATACAAAGTAGAATATTTTCGTGGAAACAAAATTAATATTAGAATTCAATTGAGAAGAGAAAAATAGGACAAAAGTGGAATTTCTGGAGAAGAAACAGTAGTTAGGTCATCCTCTAATCCTCCAGTGGTTCCGTGATATTATCAATGAGGGCATTCCTTCTAATGAAGCTTGTCACAGCCCAGCCCTGTATGCTTACCCTGTGTGATGCCTAGGCTCATAAAATCACAGAACCAGAACTGGAAGGGAAGCAGTATTCTTTTAATCAGCCCCCTCATTATGAAAATAGTAAGGCCCAGGGACATTGAGTGTTTTAACCAAGGTCACAAAGATAGCAATTATCGACAAAAGGATTTGAACCCACGACCTCATTTGAACCTCCAGGGTCAATGTTCTTTCCACTGCACCGCGTTACCTCAATAATCCTGGCTATGTTTTCCCACAAGTCTGCTACAAAGGGTGCACACAACCTTCTGTGAGCCTTCTTCTTGTTCTCTCAATGTGACAGTTCCCAATAGAATACTGGGGCAACTTATTGTTTATTTCTCAAGTTATTACATAATCATCCCATCTATTTTCTTTCTGTTCATTCATTTCTTTATAATGGATTGCCACCTACTCATCACACTTCACCCTCCACTTCCCAGTGCTTTTGGATAGTCTTTGACTTCGAGTATTAAGACATTATAGTTGCCTCAGAGACCATTAACCTCTCAGGGATTTTAGAGATCATCTGGTCAAAATCATTTGTTTTATAGGTGAACAAACTGAACACTAGAAAGCAGAAAAATGACTGGTTTAAAAGTAGTGAGAGAATCTTCATTTTTACCCACTATCTCCCCAGTCCACAAGGAGCACCATTTATTCACCTCCCTTCCAATCCCTCAGGCCTTTGAAAGCTGTCAACCCCCTTAAATCCCCAGACTCTCTCAAGGGATCCCTGAACCTATACTATACTAAGCCCATAGTTCTCAAAGGGTATTTCATGTAGAATAATAAGAGCCTAATTTTATGTTACTACAATTCTTCAACAAGTCATGATTTCATGTCCCTAGGTGATAATAATTTGAATAACTCTTAAAAGCTTGAGAAATGCTTGACTATCATTTCACTTGAACTTCACAACAACCCTGTGTGGCACATTTTTTTGCAAGCATTATTTTTTCTTTAAAAACAAAAATAAGGAAACTGAGACTCAAAGACATAAAGCAATTTGCCTATGGTAACAGCTAATAAATGCCAGAGGTTGAACTGGAACCATGGTTTTCCAACACCAACTCAAGGACTTTATCCATTACTCCAAGTTATCTGAGGGTGAAACTTCCCCCCATAGGAAAATGTACTTATCTTAAAGTTAAATTATTTTTGAAACATTCTTTTGATGTGCTAAATGCCCCTAATGAGGACAGCTAAACAAACAAATCATGATGTTAGGAGGGAAACTAAAATAGAAAAATAATCACTCTTTTATTGATTCTTGGCAGATGAGGCATTAGCAAGGACTAGAAAGGTTTTGCCTTCCCATCCAGACTGGACTACAAGCTTCTCTAGGGCAACAAATATATACTATCTTGGTTGAATATAAGAGTAGATAATCATGAAATGCCTTTTATCCAACAAACTTACTGACCATTCCTGAAATCTCTTTTACTCTGCTGTCTGCCACACACTTCTGGGCTGGGGGCAGAGGGCAACCAAGAGATCAAAGGGTTTTACCAAAGGTTTGTTTTTTTTTTTTCCTGATGTGCAGGGTCCAAAGAGCCACTGATGCCTCTTTGATCTCTGATTCATCCCATCCTCTACACACCACATTGCAGTTTCCTCAGCTTGGCCTGGACCCCATGAGAGTAATCCCTGCCTCCCTTCTAACCTCAGAAAAATTCCCAACGATGTCCTGTTCTGTATTAACTAAGCTAAACAACAGTGAACACCTCCAGCTGGCTCATTGTAAGGCAACTATCATAGTCTTCTTCCTCCCATCATGTTGGAGCACAAAATAAATATATTGGTGACTTTGTTCAAGAGGCAGCTGGAACACAGTTTTGATTTCAGCTTGACACCCCGATTTCCCTTTAACTCACAAATGGACTAGATGTGAGGATTGGTCTTGATGGGAACTATTTGGGAGTCTTTCTGGAGATCTATTGACTGAGTTTACTTTTGGTGAGTTGTACATGTTCCAGTAAACAAAGCAGCCCTTTTTATTGACATCCTCATGTTAAAAGTAAACAATGTAAAACTGGTCTTCACTAATCTGCCTAGACAATGATATATCTCCTCAAGATTTTTAATTTAATCAACTGAGAACTACTAGGAAAGAGTCTTTTGAGAATATGTGGGTCTGGTTTTGGCTTTTAAAAAGTCTACATTTGATAACCTCTCTCCTTCACAGACACAATACCAATTAAAGGAAATGCACTTCAATTGTAACAAGAAAGAATTTGGCTGGATAGAAAGAAAAACTTCTTAAATTCAAAGATAAATATTCAAATGTATTTTTGAATAACTATTGGTTTGTAGAATCTCTAAGGATATAAAATGGATAATCATGTATATGTATGCATATATGTATATGTACATATATATGTTATATATTCAATGCACGTGCATACAATTTAGGCTAATATAAACATAAATATGAATCTATGGATGGGTATATACAGATTTGTATGTATATACAGATGTACTTCAATATAATTGATTTCTGTATAGTCCTATATACTTTATGCATTTGAAATAATTATTCTAAGAACTGATCCATTTCACCAGATTGCCAATGGGGTATATGACACAAAAGGCTAAGAGGACATTGACTAAGGAAAAGAAGGAGGAGAGGGAGTAATGATGTAACTTGATTAAGATGGTAAATGTTTTCTTATGTTAATGTATTAGACTTATGTATTTCAAAATAAACTTGTCCCTTGTTTTGCTTTTAGACACTTTATAGCACTTGGAACACACAGTTGTGTCTCAAGAGGTGGTAAAGACCACGCTACATAGACTTAAGCATGGAGAAAAAAAAAAGTGTAATCTGGCCAGACCAGAAGTAGTGGGAAAGGTTTCTAATTCATTTTAATCTAACAAATTTTTCCTAAGTGCCCATTATAAGCAAAGGCGTATTTTACAAGACACAGCTTTTTTAAGGGCTCATCTTTCTTTGCTCTCCACTTTCCTTCTCTTGGATCCTTTCCAGGTAGGCAGGGAAATAGGTGTTTGCTTCCCTCTTCTTTACTTTCTCTCTGCTGGCTCTGTGGAAGGCCTGCTTGTGCCTGGTACAGGTATTAGTTAGGAAACTAACCCCATTCTCTTCTCAGGAACTGAAAAAGTATCTATGTCTTTAGGGTTATTTTTAAGAATTATATGCTAGATTTATGGAAGTTATTTTTTTATGAATTTGCTTGTTTTTCTGCTCTAAAAAATTTCCCCAAAGCCCATGTGCTTACTAGGCCTCATTAAATATCTCTCCTCCTGTACCTCCTTAAGCAGAATGGTCTGCTTATTAAGTGAGTTCAGCCAAGTGTCACAGTCACCTGATTTCAGAACTTGAAGGGACCCTAGAGACTATCCCTTTCAACCTGTACCTGAACAAAATTTCCCTTTCCAACATTCACAAATAGTCATCCATTCTTTTATAAAAACCTAGCACTTATCACAGTACCTGACAAATGGTAGATGCTCAGTGAATATTTGTGGTTGAATTGTTTATGGATAGAAGTCCTTTTGGCCAACTGTCTAAAAGATGATTAGTTACTGGATGGGAAGAAGGGAGGATCAGATGAACCTGAAAGCCCTTTCCCAGATCTGGAGTAGTAACAAGAAGTGGCTTCCATTGGATGAACTGAGGCCGTTCAACATGAATGTTCTCAGGCCCCTGTTTCCATTCTTTGAACTTCAGCTTGTCTCTCCTACTTATTTCTGTTCTCAGAATTGCTATGTATCATTACAAATGAAGTCTAATTTCTCCTCTTCCTTCTTCTCAAGAATCTTGATTAATAATCACCCACCTAGAATCATACAGCATCTTAGAATTGGAAAGAAACACAGAGGTTCATCTAGATAGTATATGCTGTATCTAAATAAGAATTTCCTCACTCCCTTTATCCATTTTTGTGTGTCAAGGACCTCTCTGGCAATCTGATGAAGCCTATGGAACCCTTTTCAGAATAATATTTTTAAATGAATAAAATAAAATTATTATAAATTTTCTTACCTCTTGAGCCTTCTTATATCTTACTTCCCTCTATGGTGATGCACTCACACTGGCTTCTTGATCACACTTGTGTTCCTCAATCACAACACTCTATGTCCTGAATCCTAGGCATTTTCATTGCCTGTCCCCAATGTCTCAAATATCCATCCTTGTCTCCACTTCCTAGCTTCCTTGACTTCCTTCAAATCTCAATTAAAGTACTCCCTTCTGCAAGAGACCTTCTCCATGCTATCTGTGCTTTACTTCTATGATTGTCTCCACTTAATTCTGTCTACATCTTGTTTATGTTCTTTTTCCCCATCACTCAGAGACTGAGAGCTCCTTGAGAGCAGTGATTTTTTGTTTCATTTTATTTCTCTTTTCTTTGTATCCCCAGTGCTTACCATAGTACCAGGTACATAATAGTTGCTTAATCAATGTTAACAGACTAGGAAATGAATAATATTAAGTCATTGAAATTTTATATATTTATATATATATATATATATATATATATATATATATATACATATATATGTATATGTACGTATATAGTTCACAGACATTAGTTTAAGAACCTGTGATCTACAATATCTCTGACAAATGGTCAAGGTTTTGTTTAAAGACCCCCCCTTTGTGGGGAATTCATTACTTTCTGAGGCACCCCAAGTCTAAATCTGCTTCTTTATATCTTCCATACAATATTCTGAGTTTTTCTCTCCATGTGTTCCAAGGAGAACAGAATAAGTCTAACTTCTTCTCCATGACAATCCTTCTAACACTTGATACCATTTTCCTGTTGAGTATTCTCATCTCTAGACTAAATGCTTTTAGTTCCTCTAATGGATCTTTAAGGATTCTTCATTGTCATTTAAAAGCATTAATATGAAATGGAATAAGATCTAATAAACAGGCAACATGCATAGCCAATTAGGGTCCCCAACCTTAATAAATTAAAGTTGATTTTCAATTTGATTAAATTTTGGTAAGCATTTATTTAAGAACTACTCTGTGCAGAATACTGTTCTAGTCACTGGGGACTCAGAGAAATAAAATGAATAAAACAGTTCCTGCTCTCAGAGAATATACCTTCTATTGAGATGATGTGTTATTATATGTAAACAGAGAAAGACAGAAATTTGAACAAGTAGAGAACAACAGTAAGTACTAGGGTCAGGAAAAATTCTCCAAATACATAGAACATGAGCTGAGCCATGAAGAAAACTAGCAATTCATAATGGCAGAGATGATAAAGGCATGCATTCCAGAAACAGGGAATAGCTTATGAAAAGGCATCAGGGTCACACACGCATTGACAAGTTTGGGGAACAGACAATAGCCAGGTTGACAGGAGCATAGAGTGAGAGAGGGGGCAATAATGTGAAATAAGTCTGGAAAGGTATGTTGGAGACAGATTGTACTAGGTCCCAAGGGATTTCAAAGAATTATTGTGCCTCTTAAAAAGTGCTTCACTTGCTTCTTAATTTAAAGGATTTAGTCAACTGGGGAGAATAGATCTCAGTATGACTACTATCATTATATTTATAGCAATTGGCCCCTTTTTAGTTTTCTATTACACAGGGGAAATAAGACTCAAACATTCGCTTTAGGTTGAACACTTATGGATTTCCACTTCCTGTTGAATCTGGGGATAAATAAAATGAGCTCAGGGAGCTCAGCAAAATTTTCTAAAGACATGAGTCCATGGAGCTTATTTTTATACTCTGGAGCAACAGCCAGAAGGACAGATTTTGTGGAATTAATTCAATTCAGCAAACACTTATTAAATGCCTACTATTTACTAGGCAATGTGATAGAGTCTACGGATGTCGAAAGATATAATAGAAATACTCTCGCCTTCAAAGAACTTGCATTCTACAAAGGATAGGAGGAGAGGGGAGATAACCTAAGTCACACAGATTCGTAAATACAAAGTATGAGGAAGTGGACAGGGAGCTGCAAAGACATGATGCAGGAGGTAACTTCAGAACTGAGCTTTAAAGGTGCATAGGCATTTCAAGAAGGGATAGTGAGAAGGGAATCTATTATAGACAGGAAGAACAGCTTATTCAGTCGGAGATATGAAATGTTCATAGACAGATGAATCAGATGGTGATACCTGAGCTTAGCCTTGAAGGAAAGGAAGTATTTTCTCAGGCAAAGAGGTGGATGCAGTCCATTTTAGACAGAAGAGGTGATATGCACAAATATGCATAGGTAGAGATGGGTAGGATGTAAAATGACTGGAATGCAGGAAGCATGGAGGAGAGGACTATGAAATTGGGCAGGATAATCAGTTAAAGATACCTCCTTGAAGGCTTTGAATGCCAGAGAAAGGTATCTGCGGTTCTATTCCGTACACAGTGGGGTGTCATTGAAGGTTTTGATTAAGGGAGTAATGTTACCAGGTTTCTGCATTACAAAAATTACCTGGGCAGGTATTTCAGGGGTGAACTAATAGAAATAGAAACTAGAATCAGAGATACCAGCCAGGAGACCCTGACACTAGCCAAAGCACAAAGTTATGGAACCTAAACTAGGGTGGTAGCATGGAATTAGAAAGAAGACAATGGATAATATTTATAGTATCATATTTGCCAAATGATTATGAAGATACTGCTATAAAATGATCTATTATTGTTATGAATGTGATCCATTCCCCCAGACTCAACTCTTCCCTTCTCTTTATTGTGAAGCTTCTGAGTCTCTTTGTTTCTATTGCAACTTCTAATATTCAGGCCCTAATTACCCCTCAGTGAGACCACTGGTATAGGCCTAATTGGTCTTGCCTATAGTCCCTCCCTTTTCCAATCTGTCCTTCACACTGTTGCCCAAGTTAACTTTATAATGCACGTTTCTTATCATATCACTTCTCTGCTTAAAAAACAAAAGGTTCAGTGGCTTCCTCCTATCTAAACTCCTTACACAAGTTGTCAAAACCTATGTGTGAAACTGGAAGACTTGCCATTCCATTTTCATGTCCTAGAGTTAATCATCTCCATACTGCCACCTCCATCAGAACACCTTGATATAACTTCCATCTGGATTTTTTTTCCCCTCAATCACCACCTATCAGCAACTTACCTATTGATTAAAACTCAGATCAGATGCTGCCTTTCCCATGAAACTTGCTTTATTTTCCCCTACTAGAAGTGATTTCTCCATTCTATGGTCCATTAAGTACTTTGACTTTACTTAGGATGATAGATCTGGAGCTGGAAGAGATGTCAGGGGTCATATAATTTAATCCACTCATTTTACAGATATGGAAACTGAAGGCCTGTTAGGAGAAGTGACTTACTCAAAGTCATACTGGTAGCAAGCATCAGAGGTGAACTTTAAAACCCAAGTCCTTTGGCTTCAGAGTTAATACTGTTCTTATGGTTTGTATCACGTGGCAGTTTCTATTTAATTATGTTCCTATTGTGAATAATTATAATTTCTTGTCTCCCTTCCTATGCCTTGTTTATCTTCATATCCCCTTAGCATTAAGCATAATACTTCAAACAATCAACCAACAGGTATTTATTAAGAATCACCTATATGCCAAACACTGTTCTAGGTGTGGGGATTACAAGTACAAAGAATTAAACAATTCCTATTTGCAAGGAGCTAATATTGATTACATTCTAAACAACAGGCTTTATGTCTGTGTGCATGTGGCAAATCTAAAGTGAATAAAAAGGAATATAAATAAAATGGTTATGTATGAGATTGTTTGCTATGAAAGGCACTAGCAGTGAGTGGGACCAGGAAAGGCTCAATGTAGATGATGGTGGTTGATCTTTATCTTAAAAGAAGTAACAATCTACATGAAGCAAAGGTCAGGAAGAAGTGCAGGGATATGGGAGATGATGTACAACGTATGAGGTACTGGAAATATTTAGCCTGGAGAAGAAAAAACATTAGTAGACTGTCTTCAAGAATTAATGGAATCACAAATTTTAGAGTTGGAGATGACTGTCTTGGCCAATCATATCCAAAAAAGAATGTTTCTTTTCTAACATGCCAGACAAGTGGTCACCTAACCTTTGCTTAAAGATTTCCATTTAGGTTGAGAGAAGTCAAAATCTTCTAAAGTGTCAGGGGTTGTAGTTTTTGGAGAAACTTAAAGATAATAACTTGTTAAAATCAAGTCAGGTGGAGTTCCGTGCTTTTGATATTTCCTGTTTATCAAAGCCACATGGAAGTTGTTTAGACAGAGGTGGAACCTAGGATTTAGAGCTAGAAGGAACTCATATGTCAAGTCCAATCCTCCCACCCAACTGGAAGACCTAAATTAAGTTTAGCTTATAAACAGAATGAAGTCTGGGTAAGCCTTTGCCTGGGGGTCGAACCTCTGGTCCTTAGACAGGTCACCTCCATTAGAATTTTGGGCAATCCAGTTATCTGGGAGAAAACTAACCTAATAGAGAAGACTTGCCCTGCTCAGATGTCTTGAGGCTACTGAATTTCATGATTAAGCCAGAGGAGCTGAAGACTTTAAGCTTATCTATTCATTCAATGTCCATCAATCAGGGTTGATTTTCTTTTATCAGAGGAGTTCCCTTTCAGAAGGGATTTAAGATATTTCAGGGTCTCCCTTGGTATCTTTGGTTATTGAGAGAAACCACTGACTATCAGTTTATTGATTGTGGACTAGCTTAATTAATAAATTAATTATTAGTCACCCCGAAGTGCTGTCTTGGGGTTTTCATTCATCTCACATGATAGTTTGAATGTGTCTTTGGTAGTCAGTCTCTCTTATTAAAAATCTGTCAAATAGATTTTCTCTTAAACTAAAACCCTCTCTGAAGTCTCATCATGGAGGTGACATTCAAGTCTTGAAATAATGCAAAACATCGATTAACCACTTACTTTCTGTCAAACACTGTGCCACTGTGCTAAAGGTTGAAGATGTAAATCGAGAACAAGATAGTCTCAGTCCACTAAGTACTTACATCTAATTGGAAGGATGTAATATATAGGAGCATAATAATTAGTGAAAAAGGTTTTGGTCTGGGATGTCACAATAAGGAAATCCACTGACATACCCTTTCCAAAGGCAAGGGTTATACTGATGTTGTTACAGTTCTGAGAACAAGAGGTGGAAGGAATGAGGCACATGAGTAGTGCAAGGGTTCTAGAAGGCTGTACCTAGTTCATTAAATTTAACAAACGCTTACTAAGTGGTTTCTATGTGCCAGGCATTGGAGATGAAAAAAAAAGTATCTGACCTCAAGAAGTTTACATGCTTACATTCTACTGGGAAAGAAAACTCTCTCTGTCTCTCTCTTTCTATGTATGTGTGTGTATATGTGTGTGTATGTGTGCGTGTATATATGTGTACATATATATATACATATACATTTATATATACACATGCATAAAATTATATATGTATGCATATGTAAATATACATATTTATACACATATATATATATATATATATATATATATATACACATATATTATATGCAGATGTACAGTTACCCACACCTCAGGGATTAGGGGCACAGCATCCTCACAATCGGGAAAATCCACATAAAATGTTTTGGCCCTCCCTCCAAACCACAGAAGTAGTCTGAATTATTATCATATTAAAAGATAAAATATGTTGATATTAAATAATACTGTGCATATATTTTATGCATTTCTGAGTTTCTAAACTTTTCTGTGTCATCTGCTGGCCTTTGTGTGTCATTTGTGGCTTCTGCAAAACTCCTCCAAAATTCTCATTTAATTTCTTATACAGACCTATGAGATATCAAAATCATGACGGGAAAAGTCATGATGTGGCAGGGAAAACTACTATATAGGGATGTTATATGTAAATAATTTCAAGGGGAAAAGTCCAGATGTAAAATGAAGGTAAGTTCATTGACTATATAATGGGTGAGCAGAGGGCACAGGGTAAGGATAGGGAGGAGCAAATGCCACGTAAGTATCTGTTAAAGGTATTAGCTATATTTAGCCTGGAGAAAATGAGGGGTGAGGGGACCTAATAGCGGTGTTTAAATACTCAAAGACCTGTCATGTGGAAGAAGAATTAGGCTTGTTCTATTTAATGTCTAGGAGGACATTCCTAGGAAAAAGGGCAGAAGTTACAAGAAGAAAGATTTAGATTTCATCTCTGGAGAAACTTTCTAACATCTTTTTTAAGTGGGGGAAGAAAAGTGCAGAATTTTATTCATGGCAACTACCTCTACTGATGCAAATTCTCAGCTTTTAGCTAATTTTTGGCCTCTTTGATGCCTGATGTAATAAGATGGTAAGCGGCTTACCTTTGGTTACATACCCAGTATGTGCCAAGGAACTTGGCCTTGAACCCACCTCTTTCTGACTCCAAAACCAGTCATCTATACACACAACACATTGAACATTTGGAGTTGTCCAGAAGCAGATTGATCTGCCCTGGAATATGTACAATCTCCTTCATAATGGATCCAAAGGATGAATGATTCTTTGTCAAATACACTGTAGAGGAAATTTAAATCAGTTAGGAGTACTTCACATGTGTTCTGATGTTCTTTCCAATGTCCGAAATTCTGTGCTTCTGTATTTAACTACCCTGAATAGCAAGCTTTTTAGTAAAATGAAACATTACTGGTTCATTACCCACATCTGAAATGTCCACTGATTGGTATCTTCCCTGCCATATACTCTATCTCCATGTAGTTGTTGTTGTTTAAAGTCTGTGAGAAATAGGAACTGCAATCATTATACAACATTTTAATGGATTAACATTCCAGGGACACCCTCTCCCACAATCATCTAATGACTTAGTAAAAGAAAGTCCCCAATCCCTATTGAAGAAGAAATATAATAAACTATGCAAGAACACAGCATAAGTGGATGATCTGCAGTTTTGTCTAAAGGGACCTCTTTCACAGTTGTAAAAGTGTTTGGTCACCTTCCTTTGCCTCCTGCCCTTGAACAGGAAAATCTTCTCATTCCAACAGCAAACCCTGAAAACTGCATGGCAAAAAATTGCCCCAGAAACTCCCTTTTCTCTTTTGAGCTTTCTCACTTTCACTACCCCTTTCTCTCTCTTGTGAAAGGTTTGACTCATATATTCCAAGTTGCTGCAGAATGCTGCCCATTGGTCGGATGTTCTAAGCAGGCTTATAAAATCGGTACCTTAGGAAGGTGAAGCTGCTATCAATAGTTTCATTAGTTTGCTAAAGTATTTCTTTGCTTTCAATTTGGCCTCCCATAATTGACCCACAGACATAAGACCCCCGCTTGTGAGTGTACCTGTCCCAAGAGTTTCTATTTTTCTCAGTAGAAGAAATTCCCTGACATGATCAACCAAGAATCTGTCCAGAAATATTCATTTATTGTGGTGCTGCCCCTGTCAGGAAGGTCATCTCCTTTTGACTGAATATTTAAATACTGTTTATCCTTCAAGCATGATGCAGAGAACAGAGTATGAGGTAAGAAGACTTGGTTTTTAATTTTGTCTCTGCTACTCACTCATGTGACATTGAGACTCTGTTTTCACATGTGTGAAATGAGTGCTTTGTTTTATCTGTTGTCAAAGATTCCTCTTCAGTTCTAAATCCTATGATCCTCCATGAATCTTTCTTTGACTATTCTGGACTACAGTGACCTCCTTCCCAGTCATGAGTGTATGAACGTATAACTTACACCATATAATTAAGTTAGGCCTTCTTATATTAAGATCTACTATTTTGTAGGTCTCTGTCCTGCCCTCCCGGCTAGATTGTGGTTTCTTTCTATATTCATACTCCTTTGTCTCTATTCATAAGAAAGTGGATAGGTCATTCAATTTGGAGTCTAGAAGACATGGGTTCAAATTCTGTTTCAGACACATAGTAATTATGTGACCTTGGTCATCATTTGACATTCCTGAAATTGTGTACTTATTTGTAAATGAGGTAGCAACTGCTTTTTAAGAATGCTATGTGGATGAAATAACATGTATAATATTGCAAACTTTAAAGCACCGTACCAATGTCAGCTTTTGTTTGTTTGTACTATGGACCTGTGCAGGCCTCTTGCTGGTGACAAGTTCTGGTATGGAAACTTGTCCCACTGTTGCAGATTTTCAACTCTTTCTGTGAGTTTCCTGGGGGCACTAAGTGATTAAATGCTCAGGGTCACATAGCTGACCATAAGTGTCAAAGGCAAAACTGAAACCTAAGCCCCTTCCAGACCAAATCTCTTGCTACACCATTCTGTCTCACATTATGCCTGGCACAATGCTGGGCACAAA
Organism: Pseudochirops corinnae; assembly: GCA_028646515.1. Lineage (NCBI taxonomy): Eukaryota > Metazoa > Chordata > Mammalia > Diprotodontia > Pseudocheiridae > Pseudochirops > Pseudochirops corinnae. Next base: position 264,678,216 of record CM053587.1, on the reverse strand, counting down.
GCATGTACTCAGCAAAAGACATTATTTGGTTAATTAACTCATTGGGATTCCACTAACTGATAGTAGAGCTAATTCCACTTAATAAGCCTCATTACAGCAGTGTTTAACTTCATTTGCAATGTGCAGGAAAGCATAAATCTCAAGATGCTGTTCAAACTTTCTCTGTTAACTAAGCCCAAGAGGTTTCCCAGTTTGCCTTTCTAATCAAAACAAATACAAAATTGAAAACCAAGGAAAAAAATCTCCAGTCCTTGGCTCTGGCCTTGATTTAAAAATCAGCCCATCAGACTGGTAACGTTCAGAATGATGGAGCCAACAAAGCTATTTTTCCATCCCCGCCATACAGGAACTCTGGTCTGGAAAATTCAACCCCTTGAGGTAAGAAAAAAAAAAAAAAGGCCTTTTAAATGAAGGTTCTGAAAGGATGCTTAAAGACCAGGATTGATTCAGAATCCTTTTACTATGTGCACTGAGGCTCATTGAGACAGTGCCCAAAGATTTTTTAATGCTCAGCTCTTATGGAGAACAATAGTAACATCTTAGGCTGTGAAATGCCACTTTGTTGTTTTTCTACTGCTGGCCTGAATGAATCCTATGATGGTGTCTATTTGGCCTGAATATGTCTGGAGCAGACCAAACAGGATGCAGGAGAAAGAAACTGGTGTCTTCCATTTTCAAGGGCTGGCTCATTAACGATGCAGTGATGAATTTGCCCTGTTCATAAATCCAGCAGCAAACGCTTACAGCCATGGCTACCTCTGTCCTGAGGGCACATGGAGTGATCAGCAGGCCCTGGTGAGTGACCTAAATTCAAACACTGTACTCCAGAGGATGCCTGCTTCTGAGCGGTCAGATGCCAAAACCCACCAGATTCTTAAAGAGGAGGGTGTAGATTTTGAGGTATTCCTGGAAGAAGAATTGTAAAAGTTTGGTCAGAGTCAACAGATCTACTCTGACATCTTCCTGCCCTTCATTTATTTTTCTAAGGGATGCTATTATAGTCATGGAAACCATCAGACCATGTGTGAAAAAAAAACAAACAACTTTCTCCTTTTTTCCTGGAGTGTGCTGTTCACTGCTCCTACTACAACGACTACTAATTCTATTAATATGTTAACAATTTACAGTTGCTTTCCCCATAACAATCCTTTTACTTCAAAAGACCTCTGGTGCCTCATTTGCAAAATTAAGATTTGAAGTAAAAGGATTTGCCTAGGGCTTCAAATCTACAGGATATGTTGGAGTTAAGATTTAATCTCAGGTTTCCTGATTGCAAGTTCGAGGTTTCTTTCATTATGACATAAATGCCACTATTATTATTATTACTATTCCTTATAATAACAATTATTTCTTAAGTGTAGCTGTCATCATCTATCTCAATAACCAAAAATATGTTTATTTCATCTTACATATTTTTGTCTATTACATATGTATAGATAGAGATGTAGATATAAATGGAGATCTCACCTGCATTTCTAAATGTATCCTTCCCCCTTCCCTTGCCTCCTGAGAGCCTTCCTTTATATAATAAAAGGTAGGGGGGCAGGGAAGAGAAAGACAAATTCAGCTAAACTAACTGATATACCAACTGAGTCGAACAATATAAGCTATGTTTGTCTGTCCAATCACCCAGGACAAAAAAAAAATCTATTTGCAGTCCCTGGGGAAGTTAATGAACTTGTTTTTTGGAGTTGCTTGCCCTAGAGTCTAACCCAGTTTATTGGTGACTAAATGAATGAAAACTTGCCCATTATATCTACTACCTAGCCCTAGACAGGGGAACATCCTTCAGCTTCAAATCCTATCCAATCATCCAACTGTCCACTCAGATTAGCTTGCCATCAGCCCAACACCATATACTTTCCTTACTTTCCTTATTCCCTTCAATAATCAAAACAATAATAAAATTACTTCAGAATGGGTGGACTAATTGACTGTCATACATGGCCCACCATATCTGTGATTCTCTAGACCAAAATCTCTCTTCCCTGTATGTTACTTTTCTATATATGTTGTCTTCCTCCTATTAGCATGTAAGCTCTGAGGGCAGGAACTATCTCTTTTTATATCTTTTTTTCCCAATGATAAACTCAATTCCAGGCACATTGTTAGTTTTAATTAAATATTTTCATTCATTCCTTCAACTCTACAAAGAAAAAAAAGGCAAATGTTTTCATTTCTTCATTGGGACTGAACTTGTTCACTAAAATTGCACCACATTTTGTTAAATTCCCAATAGTCATAGTATTTATATGTTCACTAGGCAGCTAGATGTGCAGTGGAATTCAAATCTCGCCTCAGACACTTACTAGCTGTATGACCCTGGGCAATTCACTTAACCCTGTTTGCCTTAGTTTCTCCACCTGTAAAATGAGCTGGAGAAGGAAATGGTACCACTACAGTGTCTTTTTCAGGAAAACCCAAATGGGGTCACTAAGATTTGGACACAGCTGAAAAATACCAAATATATTTCCTTAAGATTTTTCAAGTTATATTGTAATATGTTCAGTCCCCGCAAGGACCACATGATATAGGGACCACTTTTTATTACTGCCCTTTTACAGATGAGAAAAGTTAAATGACTTGCCCAGGGTCATACAGCTAGTATCAGAGGCAGAATTTGAACTCAGGTCCTCCTGAGTCCAACTGAGGTCCTTCACTCCATCCCTTTGATGTGGTTAAGGGTAGGGTTGTTGGAAACCTCAAAATACCACCCCAAAATGCCAACATGCCAGGTCCCGCCAAATGAATTTGACTAAAGTCTTCCCTCAGCCAAAGAAAGGTAAAGTTTATTGAAAGTTCGCCATATTGGACTGACTCTTAAGGAGCCTTGGAATCTGTGATACTTGCATTGGGCAAGCAGGTCAGAGCAAGTCTGTGCTATGTCATTCTATGGTACTCTAACACACATGGGGGCAAGAAGAGGTCTTATATACAGAAAGGTTGTGGGAGGAATCTAGGGGTGGTCTGGAGGAGGAGTTTAGGGAGGGTCTTCAGGAGGAGTTAACGAGGTCAATGAGTGATTAAGGGTGGGAAGTTGTTGGAGGCTACCTGGAGCCAACAGACAATGGTGCTCTAGGCCAGTCCAGGGGTGGATTGATATTTTGATAGGCTCAAGGGTGGGAAGCAGATGGACAATGGAGGGCTAGGCTAGTAACAGAGGTTTGGGCACAGCCACAATGAAAGGCTTATGGCCTCTGCAAATGCCTCATCAAGTGGAAAGATTTAATCAGATTTCAAGGGGTTTCCCAGAGCCTGCACCTCATCAGTATAAGGCCTTGAACCAAGCAGAAAAGTTATAATTTCTTGACTCAAAGGGATCTATGATATCATTGAATCAGAAATTCCCTCTGATATAAAGAATGATTCATCCATACCAGCACATCCTAGGTGACTCTTGACCATATGTCATTCCAAAATTATGTCACAAGGAGTCTATTCAATAGCCTTTCTCATCTTCTCTTGACATTACTACAGTATGAGTGGAACATAATAATACTACATGATAAGTATTTTATATTTTATTAAGGTTTTTAAAGCATTTTGAATACATTTGATCTTCATAACAACACTGCAAGGTAGATGCTATTATTATCACCTTTATTTTTCATATAAGAAAACTGAGGATGGGTTGGCTAGGTGGCACAGTGAATAGAGTACCGGCCCTGGAGTCAGGAGGACCTGAGTTCAAATTTGGCCTCAGACACTTAACACAAAAACTAGCTGTGTGACCTTGGGCAAGTCACTTAACCCCAATTGCCCTGCCTTCCTCCATCCAAAAAAAAAGAAAGAAAACTGAGGCAAACAGCAGCTAATTGCCATCCTCAGGCTCTGAGTAGTAATTATCTGAAGCAGAATTAGGATCTGGGTCTTTCTGAGTTCCAATCCAGAGCTATCCCCTGTGTAAAATTTTTAGCTGTTATATAACTGTTATATAACAATAATATTGTTATATTGTTATATTGTTATGGTTAACAATATATATTGTTATTGTTAACAATATATATTGTTATATAACAATAATATAACAATAAAAAAATAACAAACTGTTACATAACAATGTCAGGGAAACAGCCAGAGTGGTTAGGCCTCAAGGGGTATAATACAAATACCCTAAAATAACAATGTTATTAATGAAAAAAAA
>CM053587.1:264630327-264673572 GCA_028646515.1 Pseudochirops corinnae | reverse complement strand
CTACCGAAAAGTGACATAGGAGAGAATAGACTGGGGTAGGGGGGACACACTGGGATGGCTGTTTTGGGGTGGTGGGTAGGGGAAAGAAGGGGAGAAAATATGTAACTCAAAATCTTTGTGGAAATGAATGATGCAAACTAAAATAAAATTTAAAAAAAACAACAACAACAACAAAAAAACAAGAAAGCAGAGTGATATTTGTTTTCTGATTAGTGAAGAACAGTGCCTGATAGGAATGACTGTGGAAAACCATTTCTATGTCCTTCTTCATTAAAGAGCCCTCAAAAAAGTACATAAACATTCCAAACATTACCCTGGTATTTGTATGGACAGAATGTTATATACTAGCTTGAAAAGGTTGTGAATTTTCTTGTGTAACCTTAAAACACACTCAGTGCTCAGGGTCCCAGAAGAGAAGGCCTGTTTCAAGATTTAAATTAAGAACAGGACAGTATGCTTAACTCTTGAGTAAAAGCAGGAATTCTGTAAGTTGTTATCCTGAGCTATCTTTGGTCTCTGGAGAAAGTTATCCTTTTGATGCTATGGGAATATCAGGACACTAAATCAATCAATACACGGACACAGATATATGAACCCAGGACATCCTTCTCAGAGGATAATAATGAAAACAAAAAAGACTCTAAGTCAGAAAACATGTTTGGTTTACTCCATTCAATAACTACTTTTAATTGTCTAATATAAGGTAGGTTCTAGGAATACAAAGATGAAAAAAGGAAATAGTCCCTGACGTAAAACAGCTTATTTCCTACTAAGGGATATATGTTTTCATGTATAACTTAGAGGAAGGGAAGTTTGACAAGTGTCATCAGGAACAGCTTTCCTTTGGAGGTGGCATCTGAGTTGGTTCTTAATGAAGACAAGGATTCTAAAAAAGTAGAGGTGAGGAAAGGGAACATTGCAGGCATACGGGACTGCACATGAAGGATCCTGGAAGCAAGAGATGTTTATAAAAGAGTAAGTTGGCTAGTTTGACTGCAAAGTATATTGTGTTAACAAGAGTAATATAAAATAAATCACCAAAGGTAAGGAGACGACATACTGGAAGAGCCTTTAAATTCCAGACTGAGGATTTTGTATTTTACCACTGAGGAAATGGGTAGCCATTGATAATAGCATTCAACATTTATTACAGTTAGAAGACCTCTAGGCCTACATACATATGTGTGTATATATATATATATATATATATATATATATATATGTATGTATGTATGTATGTATATATGTATATGTATATATGTACATACATATACACACACACACACATATATATGTATATCCATGTACATATATATACATATGACATATGACATATATAAGGGACAAATGTTAATTGGATGCTTTCTCACATTTATTGCATTGAAGGATTTATGAATCTTATGAATCATTTATTTTATGTTGCTTTTCAAGACACTTTTAATTCACTCATTCAGCAGCCCTCAGGTAAATACCAACTACAGACAAGGTTCTATATTAATCCTGCCCCCATGTGACTTACAATCTCATAGGGCTCACTAAACAGGCTACAAGGGATATTCACTGGAACCTCAATATGCCAATTTCTATGGAGTAGTATTTGGCATAAGTTAAGAAAGTATGGCTTGGCACTCTTCCAAAGAGATTTAATTATTTAAGCACCAGGTAGACTTTATTAGCAATTGGTTTGGGATGTTGGACCCAGCAGAGAACATTATAGTCAGTTTATGAGGAATCCATTTGGCTATTTAATTAATATCCTAAATAGACTCATCTTTTGGCATTTCTGTATCCCCATACCCTATAGTGAATTATATATGCATAGAGCAGGGAAATGTGAGACTACTCTTCACCTTGCCTTGTTACAGACAATGGAAGTAGGTTGAGGGTGAAGGGCTGTATATTGAGGAACAAAAGGGTAAATTTCTACCTAAACTTCATCAGTTGCAATCATTGCCTTAATATCTTGACTTTAGACTGGAAACTGATAGCCCAAAGGACAGACTCAGGACTGAATTTACCCCTGTTGTTTTTGCTATTGCATAATTTCTTATAGGACTAACAGAAACTAAAGAAAAAAGAATTTTTCCAACCTCCCCCTTGTAGGACAAAAAGCCTAGGTGCTCCTCAGACCATATACATAGAGTGCTAGCTAGGTGCTCTTCCTCTTTAAATAAATCATCTCTAGAAAATCTACTCCAGCTCATTCCTGGGTGATGACCAAAGTAAGAGGAAGTGATGGTCATATGATGATTAAATGATTCTTTTTCCTTCAGTGGATGGAATCATGAATAATTGTGTCATCTCTACAACAACTCTTCCCAAAGGAATGCAAACTATATAGGAATGTCTTAAAATTTAAGGGAGATGGTGGTACACATTAAACTGAAAGAAAATAGGAACAGACTCATAAATTATAGTTTTAAAACTGGAGATCTAGAACTTCTGCTCATCAGTAGAATTTGAGTGCTACTTTTGGCTAGATTATCTGAAGCAGTTTGCACAGGTGAGTGTCACAAAAATCACAGAATCTCTGAGTTAGAAAGGACCTCAGAAATCATCTATTCTAACCTATACCCCCAAATAAATCCCAGTTACAACATACGTGAAAGCGTAATATACTAAATAAGTGGCCATCCATTCTTCATTTCAACACCTCCAATGAGGAAAAACATTCTGCCTCCTATGGCAGGCAATGGCATTTTGGGATAGCTGTAAGGGTTTTCCTTATTTCAAAGCCAGATTTACCTCCTTGAAACTTCCATCTAGTTTTCCTAGTTCTGATCTCTGGGGCCAAGGACAACAAATTCCTGTATTGGTCATGTCCAAAAAGCAATTTATTCTGAATATATTCAAATAATTCTTCCTGTTGGTAGCTCTTGAAATAAGACAACTTTCATTTCCCTACCACCTTCCCCTCAGTCTTCTCTTCTTGAAGGTAAGCATTCCCAGATCTTTCAAACTCCTTCGACCAACCCTCATATGGCTATTGTTTTTCTGTGCTCTTTTTCAGAAGCTTTTTAGCTGCTTGTTTAAAATTTCTTGACTAATTTTTGTTCTCTAATACACAGTATGAACAGTATGAGATGAGCTTCTAACAAATTCCAAATAAAATGCTTCTTGCAACTCTAGCTTTTTCTCTTGCAACTAACCAGGATGTTCCATTTAGCAGATCCATAAATTCATGTAATGGTAAACAACTGACTAATAAATGTCTGAATGCTCAATGAAAACATTTGAATGAACATATTATGGAGATAAATAATTGGCCATTAAAAGCTTAACAGAGACTGCTTGTATGTTAACCCATAGAATGGGAAAATATAGTGGCTTGTAAAACTTTGCAAATGGATCAATTAATTGCTTGGGTTTAAAACCTTATAGTTTATTCAGCTTTGTTATAAATACATGAGGTTGAAAATAAAATTTGCTTTCTTGCACGTGATAATGGATATTATAATGTTAACAGTCATCTAGTTGTGGAACCATAAGTGAAAGGAACATCAAAATGGTACCTGTTTCATTCCTCTGCCTCCAGGCAGTGCTGAATGGCCTAGTTCATTACAGTAATTTTTAGGGGGACTTAGAGATTTCCATAATAAATCACACCAGCCAATCATGAACCTTTATCATGGGCATATTTTAACACTCACAAGAGAAGATACTTAATGAGATACATGGTTCAATGTGTAAAATAAAGAGGAGCAAGGATAAATGATGTAAGAGGGAGGGAGTATGGATAACATAGGAATATATTAACCAATGTCAGAGAAAAATAGTAATGCTGTAGCCTATATTTTAGGCACAAGTTTGTCTAAAACAATTTTAATTAATTTATCAATATTCTAAATTCAAGAAATGCTCTGCTTGAAAGAGAAATGTCCAAACCGATAGAGTTTCTCACGTCTTTGGATGTCTCTTTCTATTCCTGATGTTTTGAAGTTACATTTCTAGAAGTCTCGAATATGGAGAATCTAACATATGATAAGGCAGAGAGGTGGGCAGAAAACATTGTTTTAGAATTAATAGTTTGATAAAGATTAAGTTTCTCTTGCAGATTAGGCCAAAAGCTTCCTACTAGGATAATATTAAAACATTTTCTCAACATTTTTTAAAAGGGGAACAGGGAGACATTGTATGCTTTTACACCAGAGAAGCAAAGATATAACTGGGTCTCTAGAAGGACAAGACATAACTGGGTCTCTAGAAGGACAAGACACATCACTGACTTGGCCATCAAATGAGAGGATCTTGAGGTCTTAGCATGAGGAAGAAGGGGCTCAAGAGAACTGATTATCTTTTAAGGGGAAAGCTTCACACCTGACTCACAGATTATGTCAGGTTCTCATTATACCTCCCAACTGGGTCACTCCATAATCCATAAGAGGACCACCTGATTTATATTGAGAGATAAGGTTTCACTTGAGTACATCTGACTGATTTTCCATCCCCGATGTCACAGGCAGAGATAATCCTGTTGCAACAAATACTCTTAATTTGTTGATCAACTGGTTGGCTTTCAGGGTAATGAGATTTTGGTCATAGCAACTTTTGAGGACAGTCTAAGCTATGCAAGGTTCAAAATAAGGATACTCACAATGACAAAAATAGGAATATTAGAAGTTGAAGTATTGAGATCTTATAAATCTAGTAAATTAATACTTATTGGTATAGGATGGGGTCCATAATAAGGCAAGTATAGATGCTAACAAACGAGGTTTGATTTCTTGCATTTCTTTCTTTCTTCTCTTTTTTTTCTTATCATTTTCTTTCTTCTCTCCCCTCATATTCCTTTTAAGGCTTAGCCACTAACTCACCCTGGGTGGATGTGCAAGGTCCACTAACAAACCCAAAACTATTCCTAGTATTATATCTAGAACTGGAAGAGACCTTGAAAGACATCTAGTCCAGATCCCTCATTTTACAGAAGACACACCCAAGGTCAAGGTAGTTGAAGTAACTTGTCCCTGGTTATACAGATATTAATCATCAGAGGGAGAATTTGAAATCAGGTCACCTTAGACAACCCAATGGTTCTCCAATTCCAGGGAACTCATCAAATTAAGGTCAAACTTAGTGTGGATACCTAATCAATTTAACCAACTAAAGCTCAGAAGTCCTGAGCTCAAGCTTCCTCATTTCCTAATGGAATAGGGCTGTATAGCCTTTTTTGAATTTATGAACAGGTATCAATAACAATCTTACAGGAACTTCCTGGGGTCAAGATGGCAGAGTAAGCAGTAAATTGCCATAACTCTCCCATATTCACCTGCAAACAACCGTAAAATAGCACCCCTACAATAAATCCTGGATAGTAGAACCAGAAAAAAAGATGGAGTGAAACAATCTTTGAGCCCAAGAAACTTGAAAGATCATTAGGGAAGGTCTATCTCACTCCAGTAAAAGGGAAGTGCATTCCAGGATAGGAAGTGTCCCAGCAAGACATTAGCAAGCCCCACTTCAACAAACCAGCAGTAGATTCTGAGCCCTAGAGCAAGAGAGCAGGCAAACATCAATACCAGAACCCACACTGCCTCATCATAGCCAGGGGAACTGGTAGACTCCAGATCTGAGAGCTGCCATGTGCTTCAGTGTAGCCCTGGGCAAGTAAGCAACCTCCAACAGCCAGATGTCCATGTACTTCAGTGTAGTCCCTGACAAACTGGTAGATGCCAATCCCATGAGTATTGGGGAAATGCAAAAACATCCCACTAGCCTTAATATATGCTAGACACCACCACTAGGACCCAGGTTCAGCACTAGGCAAGCTGCCAGATCCCTATAGTCTCCAAGAGTCACTCCATCCCACTCCAACCCCTCAATGCAGTACCAGACATGAAGCTCACCCTTGTGCTATCCCCAGGCAATATCAGTGTAGTACCAGGTAAACAGCTAGGGCCTGTAACCTGTGGCAGAAGAAGCCTGAGACATTGCCCCTTCTATACCAGAAGCAGAGCTCAAATTTTTAAAAAAAAGGGGGGGTGGATACAAAAAAGATGAGAAAAACTGATGATGATGATGATAATAATAATAATAATAATAATAATAATAATAATAATAATAATCTGACCCTAGAAAGTTACTATGGTGACAGAGAAGATCAAGACAAACTTAGAAGAGGACAACAATGGTAAAACACCTATGGGCAAAACCCCAAGGAAAAATGGGAAGTAGTCTCAAGCCCAGAAAGAACTCATGTAAGAGCTCAAAAAAAAAAAAAAAAGAGCTTAAAATCATAAAAGAAAGCAGAAGGAAAATTGGAAAAAAGAAGTAAGAGTGATGCAAGAGAATTATGAAAAAAAAAAGACTCAACAGCAAGGAAAACTGCTTAAAAATAGAATTGGTCAAATGGAAAAGGAGATACAAAAATCCAATGAAGAAAACAATTTCTTTAAAACTACAATTGACCAAATAGGAAAGAAAGTACAAAAGCTAATTTAGGAAAAGAACTCCTTAGAAGTTAGAATTGGATGAGCAGAAGCTAATGACTCAATAATACATCAGGAATCAATCAAATAAATTCAAATGAATGCAAAAGTAGAAGAAAATGTAGAATACCTCATTGGACAAACAACTGACCTAGAAAATAGATCCAGAAGGTGTTGTGTCAGAATCATTGGATTACCTATGAGCCATAATCAAAAGGAAGACCAAGAAATTATCAAGGAAAACTGTCCTGATATCCTAGAACCAGACATCAAAATTGGCATTGGAAGAATCTACTGATCATCTAAGGAGAGAGATCCCAAAATAAAAAATCCAAGGAACGTTATAGCCAAATTACAGAACAATCAGGCCAAGGAAAAAAATACTGCAAGTGGTGAGAAAGAAACAATTTAAATATAGGGGAGCCACAATCAATATTCCACAGGACTTAGCAGCTGCTACATTAAAGAATCAGAGGTCATGGAACATGATATTCCAGAAAAACAAAATAACTAGGACTGAAACCAAGAAGGACCTACCTGGCAAGATTAAGAATAATACTTCAAGGGGGAGAAAATGGTCATTCATTGAAATAGGGATTTCAAACTTGGAGAAGACCAGAATTGAACAAAAACTTTGATCTCCAATATCAAGACCCAAGAGAATCCTAAACAGGTATTAAAAAAAAAAAGGAAAAGAAAATATAAGGGATTCAAAGGAGCTGAACTGTTTTCATCCCTATATGGGAAGATGATACTTTTCATTCTTAAAATCTCTATCACTAATAGTACAGTTAAAAGGAATACACATAGACAGAGGTATCAGTATGAGGTGAATTTGAGGGAATGATATAAAAATAATTAAGGGATGAGAAAGAGAAGTACACTGGTTATAGAAGGAAGAGAGAGGTAAGATGGGATAAATTATTTCACATGAAATGGTGTGAAAAACCTATTCAGTGACAGATGGGATCATGGGTGATGAGCATCACTTGAACCTGTCTTTCATCAATATTGACTCAAACACAGAATAATATACACAATCAGTTGAATATAGAAATTTATCTTACCTAGCAGAGATGTAGGAGGGGAAGAAATTAAGTGAAGTGAGTGGGAGGACTGACAGAAGAGGAGGCAGCTCAGGAGAGGTGGTAGACAGAAGCAAAACACTGGTGAGGAAGGAAAGGGGAGAAAGGAGAGAGAGGGCAAACAGGAGGAAAAATAGGATGGAAGGAAATGCACAGTTAGTAATTATAACTGTGAATGTGAATGAGATGAACTCTCCCATAAAATGGAAGTGGATAGCAGAGTGGATCAAAAACTGGAATCCTACAATAAGTTGTTTATAGGAAACACATTTGAAGCAGAGAGAAATAAATAGAGTAAAGGTAAAGGACTAGAGCAGAATCAATTATGCTTAAACTGAAGTAAAAATATCAGTGGTAGCAATCCTGATCTCGGACAAAGTAAAAATAAAAAATAGATCTAATTAAAGGAGATAAGGAAACTACATTTTGCTAAAAAAAAAAAAAAAAAAGTACCAGAGAGACAATGAAGTAATATCATTATGAAAAAATATATGGACAAAGAGGTTAGCATCCAGATTCTTAAAGGAGAAGTTAAATGAGTTACAGGTTTGTGACCAAACAAGAGATATTTTAAAGAGAGCATTATAAAATATTAAATAGGTCATTCTGATTATATTAAAATAAAAAGCTTTTGTACAAACATAATTAATGCAACCAAGATTAGAAGCAAAGTGGAAAGGTGAAAAACAATCTTTACAACAAGTATCTTTGATAAAGGTCTCATTTCTCAAATATATAGAGAACTGAGTGAAATTTTCAAGAATACAAGTCATTTTCCAATTGATAAATGGTCAAAGGATATGAACAGGCAATTTTCAGACTAAGAAATCAAAGCTATCCATAAGCATATAAAGTTTTTTTTATTAGAGAAATGCAAATTAAAAGAACTCTGAACTACCACCACCTCACACCAATCAGATTGATTAATATGACAAAAAAAGGAATAATGATAAATGTTGGAGAGGATGTGTGAAAACTGGGACACTAATGTACTGTTAGTGGATCTGTGAAGTGATCCAACCATTCTGGAAAGCAATTTGGAACAGTGCCCAAAGGGGGATCCAGCAATACCACTATTACATCCCAAAGAGATCATAAAAAGGAAGAAAGAACACATGTGCAAAAATATTTATAGTAGCCTTTTTCATGGTGGCAAAATATTGGAACCTAAGGGGATGCCACTCATTTGGAGAATAGCTGAACAAGCTTTGGTATAAGAATGTAAATAGAATAGTATTGCACAATAAGAAATGATGAACAGGGAGATTTCAGAAAATCTGGAAAGACTTGTATGAACTGATATAAAGTGAAATGAGCAAAGCAAGGAAAACATTGTACACAATATCAGCAACATTGTATGATGATCACCTATGAATGATTCAGCTCTTCTAAGCAACACAGTGATCCAAGAGAAAGTACAACAGACTCAGGAAGGAAAAAGTGATCCACATCCAGATAAAGAACTGATGGACTCTGAATGACAATTGAATCATATTTTTTTTTCACTTCATTATTTTTCATGATTTTTTCCCCCTTTTGATCCATTTATTCTTTCACAACTGGGACTAATATGAGACTATGTTTTGCATGATAGCACATGTATAACCTATACCAAACTGCCAAATTGCCAATTATTTTTGGAAGAGTGGAAGGGAAAGAGGAAGGGAGAAAAATTTGAAACTAAAAATTTTGTAAAAATGAATACTAAAAATTATCTTGACATGTAATTGGGGAAAAAATACTATTAAAAAGAAGAAAAATCTTACAAAATGACAAGGTTTGACTAGGTTGAGACCTTTATTGTTGAAACCTATAACGATGAGATCATGAATCCGTTGAATACAGAAGTAAGAATTAAATTATCTTGAAAATTCCTTCTAGAGTTAATACTATATAAATCCATGACATCACTTCTGCTATGAGTCTATTCATTTTTCCATATCAATCACCCATATAGCAATCTAGTAAGTATCTGAGGCAAGATTTGAATTGAGGTTCTTCTGAATCTAAGTCCAGTGCTGTATTCACTTTGGCATAAACTTAAGTGCCTGAATGGCAGAGGAGGAAGGAAGATGAGCATGAAGAACTGAAGGGTAAACAGAGAAAAAACAGAGATAAGAAAAAGTCAGTGCAAGACAGAGATGTACATAAAAAGATCCATAATGCTTTAACAAAGAAAGGTTTTAAACAAAGGAGACTAAATTTGGGCTCAAATTAAACAGAACTCTATACTCCCAGAGATGTGATGGGAAACCATGGAAGACAGCTTATCTAGACGACTAGAGGGTAGCCATAGGGTGGACTAGCTAAAAGAGTAATAAAGTCAAGAGGTGGGAACTACAGACTGGAAACTGGAGTGATGACAGAGAGTCCCTGGAATAGATTATTTACAGTTTTAAAACTACTCAATTTATACTGAAGAGCATGATCTTCACCTTGGCATCCATTTCATCCATACATATACTGAACTCTAAAATCCCTTATTATTATTATTCTGTTGGGATTTTTTTTTCAGTTATTTCAATCATATCTTACTCTTTGTGACTCCTTTTGACATTTTCTTGGCAAAGATAGTGGAGTGGTTTGCCATTTCCTTCTCCAACTCATTCTAGATATGAGAAAATAGGGTTAAGTAATTTGCCCAGGGTCAAAGAGCTAGAAAATATCTGAGCCAGATTTGAACTCTGGAAGATGAGCCTTCTGACTCCAGAGCTAGTACTCTATCCACTGTGCCACCTAGTCACTCCTTAGTATTATACTAGAGTTCTATTTCTACACTTGAACTGACTCTGTGAGTATTACTAAAGAAGCTGGAGTGAGAGAAATGGGAACTATAGAAAAAGAAAATAACAAAAAGGGAGGAATGAAGGGTGGTGTCTTTAATGGATAAATGTCTGATCCATTTCCTTATTGAGTTGCAAAAGATAAGAATAATCACAGACACAGAAATTCAGAGTTGGAAGAAACCCTAACAGACTTCTTGTCCAACTAATCCAATAAAAACAATCCCCATGGCAACACACTCAAGTGGCCATCCAGACTCTGCTTAAAAATCTCCACTGTGAGGAAAGCCACATCTTCTTGAGACAGTTCATTTTGCTTTTAGATTGCTCTAATTATTAGAAAATCTTCCCGTTCATTAAATGTAGATGAATGTCTCTGTAGTCTCCATCTTTTGCACTTGGTTCTGCCCTCTGGGAACAAACAGAATCAATCCAACCCTTCCTTTAGTTCATGATGAGAACAATCATGTCCAACTTGAGTCTTCCCTTTTCTCATATGAATTTCCTCAATTCTTTCAACTGCTGCTTATAAGTAGCACCTCCATGAGACCTCACCATTCTGTTTGTCTTCCTCTGCACTCAAATGGCCCTGGGTTCTCATTTATTCACAAGTTCCCTCCAGAAATGCTGACTGCAACCCATCTATACCTATCTATAGTCAGGTATCTTGTTCTCCTTCTCTGAATGCTCTCCAACTTACCAGTACCCTTATTACATTGCATCATGCAGAACTGAATGCAATTCTCGGGATGTAGTCTGACAAGGATAGATAACAGTGAGACCGTCACCTTCTAATGCTACCCAAAATTGAAAATACTTTTTCAAGATTATACTGCACTAACTGGCCCTTTTCTCAGTCTCTTTTTTTAATAAAAATTTTTCTCTAACCATGACTTTTCACTTTTATACTTGTGAAGTTGACTTTTGGAATAAAGGTAGAAACTTATATTTTTTAACCTTTTAAATTTCATCTCAGATCCAGTTTTGCTGGTGTCAAGTTTTTGGGAGACCCTTTTTCTGTCAGCTACTGAGTTAGCTATCCCTCCTAGAAACAAAATTGACTACTAGGGTTGAAAGGGTAAGGCAGGTAGACTGTACCACCTGCAGTATTTTTTAAAATTAATCTATATTTTATCTACTGTGATTTATTTCCTTTAAATACAAAGGGAATAGTAGGCTTGAATGGAACTAAGAATCAATATAATGATTCCTAGATCCAGATACCACTTGAGTCTTTGTGAGTCACTTCCCATCTGAATGTCCATTCTGAAAAAGTAAATATAGAAATATACACTTATATGTGTATATATATGAATGTTTATATAGTATATGTGTAAGTACATATGTATATACACATACATATGTGTGTATGTATATTGTGTATAGAAACATACAGATAGGTAGATAGAAAAATAGACAGACAGATAGTCACAATACACAGTTTAATCTCTTCTCATCTAGAATTGGGACAAATTTTTGATGAACTACAAAAATGAAACTTGAATGCTTGTTCTTTAATATGTTAACACCTAACGTGGAAAGAATTGTGGAGATCGATGGTAGAAAAGTATTCACTTTCATTAAAAACACCTTTACATCCCAGGAACACTGTATTGCTTATGAAAGATACCTACTACATGTGGAAAAATACCCTAGACCATTCATGCTGAATTAGAATCACATAATATTAGAACAGGAAGAATATTTAGTTCAGTCCCATCATTTTATAGCTAAGAATTAACACAGAATGGAGAGAACATTGTCCACTGTGAATGTCCCCACCCCCCAGCCCTTTTTCGCAACTGACCATTTGTACATACAGTTCAAATCCACAGCAAAATCTTTTATGTTTAAAGGAAGGCCTAGAAGTGAATCTTTTAAATCCCCACTATCAATCTGTACTTGACTAAAGAAAGAACTGCTGCTTGAGATTTTCTGTCTCCAATCAACTTCCTTGTGTTACTGAGGTTACCTCATATCACATCTGGAAATGGAAACATCTGAAGAGAAAATTTATTCTGAGTGAAGGGCAAAAAGCAAGACCTGAGATAAATAAGCCTCTGTCAAACAGAAGCAGGCAGAATAGCTGGGAGAAAGAAACCAGACGTCCCTCAGTGATATTTCAGATAATAATTTATAAACGCTGAAGTTATCATCATCGAATTGATAAAAATAAAGAGACTGCATCAAATGTTTCAAAAAAAACACATATGTAACAAGAGTTTTGAAAATGAAATTTGAGAAATGTCACAGCTTACTCCATGCATGTAATGTTAGAATTTCATTCAATGATCTATGATCAGTGGAGATT
The DNA here is from genome assembly GCA_028646515.1 of Pseudochirops corinnae. Taxonomy (NCBI): domain Eukaryota; kingdom Metazoa; phylum Chordata; class Mammalia; order Diprotodontia; family Pseudocheiridae; genus Pseudochirops; species Pseudochirops corinnae. Next base: position 264,660,968 of record CM053587.1, on the reverse strand, counting down.
TAGATGATAACCCACGTCCCTTACTGATCTAAAAATTCTAGGACAAAAAGGTGAACTTCACTACCTCTTTGTCAGATGGTGGAGCCACTGTGTGTCCAGGAAACTTGCTCCTAGAATGGGGCTAAAAGTTTAGTATTATTTTCCTTAAATCCTAGAAAGCTGCATTTCCCTGTTCTATTGTCATGCTTCTAACATCTGTATTCCTTTCTTGGAAGAGCGGAGGGATACTGCAGTTACTGCTCTTTGATTCCTTGTCTCTGGCTATATCTTGGGTAGGATAAAACTGATTTTGTTGCTGTTTACTTTGTCTTACATATGCCAAAGGAATGAGGACAATCTTTCTTTCCATTGTTTTCTTTTCTATGGAATGAAGTTTCCTTCATATTTCTTTTGCAACAGAAGTCCATTCTATTTCTTTTCATATACCTTCATTAAATTTCTGCTAAATGTCAGAATTAGGTTTTTCATTACATTTCATATGTTATCTATGGTCTCTGGGAATACATAATTATTGTTCTTTTAAAAATAAAGAGAGTAATACATAAGAGCAATTGAAGTTTTGTTATTAACTTCTTAAATAAACTGGACATTACAAAGGGACATTTCTTTTTTTTTTTTTTTTTGGAGGGGGGAAGGTAAGGCAAATGGGTTAAGTGACTTGCCCAAGGTCATACAGCTAGAAAGTGTCTCAAGTATCTGATGTCTGATATGAACTCAGGTCCTCCTGACTCCAGGGCCAGTGCTCTATTCATTGTACCACTTAGCTGTCCCACAAAGGAACATTTCTGAGAAGAATATCCTATCCATGAATTGGATTAAAAGTATTTGCTAAGGAGTCGTTAATGAAGTCTGTTCTTTAAGGAAGTGCTGTGTAGTATAGTCAGTGATGAACCAATCAATTAAGCATTTATTAAGGGCTAATTGTGTGCCAGGTGTGGTGCCAGGGGCTGAAGACAGAAAAACAAAAGTGAAAACAGTGTATATACCCTCACAGAACTTATAGTCCACAGAGATGAACAACATATAGAGCACAACATATGACTTAGCAGCTAGAGTAATGGACTTGGAATCAGGAAGACATCAGTTTCAATATTGTCCCAGATACTCGCGATCTATCTCAACCTAGGAAAATTAATTAAACCTTCTGTGATTCAGTTTCCTCACCCGTAAAATAAGGAGATTGGGCTTGTTGGCCACCCTCAATTGGGTGATACAATGGTAGAATGCTGGATCTGAAATAAGGACACTGAGTTCAAATCCCACCTCAGACGCTCACTAAATGTATGGTCCTGGGAAGACATTGAGTTTAAGAGTCAATCATAATTTTCATAGTTCTTCAGACTCAGAAGAGACTTTCGAGATCCCCTAATCACAGATATTATAGATCATGAAATCCAGACCCTTCATTTGATAGATTGGGAAGCTGGGACTTAAGGATGTGGTGATTTGCTTAAGATCAAAGAAGTATTCCAACCCAGCTCTTTTGGCTTCAAATCCAGTGTCTTTTGTATTTCCTCTTTAGCTTATTTATTAAAGGCAAGAAGGATGAATTAAAATTAAGGTCTGGTGCCAATCAAATTATATTGGAGGCTTTGGGGAAGATTTGAAGCAAACAAAAACAAAATCGAAATTGTTCCTATTGTGTTTGGTCATGTTCTTTCTGATGTTCTTTTGTTGTTCATTTGTGTCCAACTCTCAAGGATCCCATTTGGGGCTTTCTTGTCACTGGAGTGGTTCTCCATTTCCTTCTCCAATTCATTTTATAGAGGAAAAACTGAGAAAAACAAGGTTAAATGATTTGCCCAGGGTCACACAGTTAGTGAGTAAAATTGGAATTTTTCTACTGTGTTCACATAGTTTTTAAATGATTTATACAATAATAGTTTTTTCATACATATATATTTATTCAAGTTAATTAGATGTTAGGAAATAAAGACCATTTGGATAAATGCTATTCATTTACCTTTCATGTATATAATTTTATATATAATTATATAAGCTCAGTTAATCTAGATTAATCATTTATCCTTGTTATCTTCAATGAATAAAGGAGAATTGACTGTACCCTATTCTTTTTATTTCCCCAGAACCACTGAAATATAGTTATCATTATAGTAAAGAATAAAACAAAATGCAGCATGTCAACAATTGGTATCATACATACTGCTGTTACTCTCACAGGAAATCAATGTTGTTAAGTTTATTGTAAGTCAATTATGCATGTACAGTAAGTCTTACTTATATTTTTAAATACACTAAAGAAACATCTATTAATATAGTTCATTGGTAGAAAAGGTTTGAACCTTTGAGGACCACATATTTAGAGTTACATATCTGTTTCTAATACTGTAAGGAATATAGTAGCCTCCCCGATCCAAATGAAGAAGTCCCAGGGAAACTTTAAAACAAACCCAAGTAAAATCCTGAGTCTTTCAGTCAAAACAAGACCATCAGGAAGAGCCCAAAGCCCCTCTTTCCCACAGGCATGGAGTTTAAAAATATTCTCCCAAGCATGAGTTAGTACCAATCTTATACCTCTCCAGGTTGGCAATCCCCTGGCCTCTGCCCTCGATGCCTAATCCAGTTTGACCAATATTAAAAATGCTACAAAAATACAACCCACTTTTCCCACACTGTATGCCTAACTGGCATTCCCACAGAATGCCTGGTATGTGTCCATCGTCCTTTCACATGCCTCCTGAACTGTGTGAGTTTCTCCTCCTCAATAAAGCTTGTTTGTTGCGCTTTTCTGTCTCCTATTTTCTCTGTCTATGTTTCGAGTTTGTCCCTGGGGTTCTGTTCCTCCCAGCCACAACTGAAGCATGAGTTGTCTCCCAAGACTATGGCTATTGAGTAACTAGACCTAATTTCCAAGTCTTTGACTTAGGGAACATAGAGAGCAAGGACTGAATGGGGAACCAGATGGCTGAGGACAATCCCCTCCCCCCTCCTTTTGTACAGGGCTGAGAGCAGGCTTTTTTAAAAAAAAATTTTTTTTACCCTTGGAAACATACATGACAGATAGAGGAAACTGCTACATTTCCCTATATGGGATTTTGGTATGATGAACTTCTCCAGTCTTTATTAAGACAATTTTGAAATGGGAGAGAGAGAATGCTATATATGTACATGGGATCAGATTTAGAGCTGGAAGAAATCTCCTAAGTCAGCTCATCCGCTTTCCTCAAGGATCAAATTTTAATTACATTCAAATGATTTATAATTAAAACACAAAGACACAAATGATGCAGTGAAAAATTCAAAACAATGATTTTTGTGACAGTTTTATTTTAAGCTTTTCTACTGAAATGTAACTATTAGGTTAAGAGAATATAGGATTATAGATCTAGGACTAGATAAAATTTGGGGGGTTATTTAGTCCAACTTCATCATTTCACAGATGAGGAAACTGAGGTTAAGTAACCTAACCATGGTCACATAGCTAGTAAGTATCTGAAGTCAAATTTGAACTCAGGTCTTAAGAGGAGTCTTACTGGCTCCAGAGCAGGAACTCTATCAACTGCACCACCTAGCTGTTCTACTCTGCCTCCCCTAGCCTTACCTTATCCCAATTTCTTCTGTTGCAGATGTTAAATAGTTTTACAGTTTATCTCTCTGTAATTTAATATTCAAAGTCTCAAGTCGAACATTAAACGCCCCTGACATGAAGTATCTCAACAACAGAAGGTAAGTACATAGAGCTATAGTTTAAAGTTATTGTTATTCACATTAAGTCAACAAATGTTTATTAAGCACCTACTACTACATGCCAGACACTGTGATACATGCTAAGGATATGAAGAAAGTCTAAACCACTTTTTTTGCCCCCCCAGGGATCATATTGCAATAGAGGAAACAACATGCAAATAACTATTTACAAAGAAGATGGGATCATTCAGAGATAATCAAGGAACAAAAAAATCAATCCATCAAACAAAAAGCACTTAGTGAGCACTTACTGTATCCTAGGCATCCTGCTATGATCTAGAGACAGGAAGCCAAAAGTGGCACAGCTTCCCCCTCCTGAAGCTCACATTCTATGAGGAGAGACATGTACATATACTCACAGATAAGCATATATATGTTTACATATATATGTTATATATATTTATATGTTATATATGTGTATGTTATGTATGTATGTATACATGTATACATGCCTAGAGATATAGATGTGGATATAGATATTTTTAAATAATTAAAGAAAAAACATAGAACCTGGGGGGAGGTCAGGAAAGATTTCCCATAGGAAGAAGTGACTGAGCTTTGCAGAAAACTAGGAATTCTAAGATTAGGAGATGGGGAAGGAGTACATTGCAGGGATGAGGAAACAGCTTCTGAAAAGGGAAGGAGGTGGAAGATAGAAGGTTGTCTATGAGGAGCCAGGACTGTTTAGGTGGACTGCAGAGTGTGGGAGGATATAGTAAATCAACATACTTACCAATGCTTTAAGGATCTGTGACTTTATCACCATAGGTACCTACACAGAGTACAACCCCTCTTCAACATGGCAGATCATTTTAGAGATTTGCTCTGCCTAAAGAATTTGTCATTCTGCAACCAAACTCGTAATAAAGCCTTTGTGAATTTGGCTAAGATGGTCCTTAAAAGATGGACCCACTGTCTTTTACCAGGCACTTACATGAACCTTTTCCAACCTAGCAGGGTTTGCCAGAGCTTGAGCTCTATGGGTATTCTGTTAGTATTTAGGATTGTCGCCAGGCCATAATGAGGCATGAAAGTAAGATTTTAAATAAATAAGCAAATGGTCAGAATTACAAAAACCAAGTCAGGCCCTCCCAGGATGTAGGGCCAGGTACAACCCTGAATGGGTTTTTCTGATACTGGCTCAGTGACTAGTTATGGGCAGGACCATCTGTAATAACAGTGGTTTTTGTGGTGAAAATCCAGGTTCCAGAAGAAGGTAATTTGAGGCCAAAGGGTTGGTCATCATGAGGCAATGAGCAGGTGTATGGTAGGAGTGGACCCAAAGGGTGCCCATGGTTGGAGAAAGTAGCCAGTTCAGGCTTACTATAATCCTAACGGTGAAACAGGTAAGTATGATCTCAGGCAAGGCAAAAAGGCAAAGGCAATGGGTATCTAAAAAGTTTTTTAACTGGTAAAGAAAAACAATGAATTTTCCCAATTAAATATGTTCAGGGCAAAGACTTACCTTAAATGAGATAACATATGTGAAATACATTGCTTACGTCAAAGTGTTATACAGATGTTAGGTGTTACTAATTACTTCTACCCGCTGGACTTTCCCTTTATTTGTAGAACGCATTTCAGCTGGGAATGACTCCCAGCTATGTTATGGTATCTGACATGTTAGAAATAGCTTAGTTCATGCAGCAATGGATGCCCTCCTGGAATTTCTTCTCCTAAAACCATTATTTCATTCCTACAGTATCCATAGGCCTGAATAAAGAGACTATAAGAATAGTTATAGCTATTGGCACTTTTATAGCATAGACAGCCATACTCAAATTTAATGAACTGAATTTTTATTTATTGATTCAAGTGGGAGATAATGTGAATGTGTAGATGACCTCAAAAGCCAGATACTGTCTTTGAGTCTTGTTTTTTGACATATAATGGCTTTGTGAGCCTAGGCAAGTCAATTAACTTCTCGGTGCTCTAGAACAGAGATTCCCAAAATAATTTGGCCTACTGCTCCCATTTCAAAAAATAAAAATTACTCAGTGCCCTGCAGGAAATCTTTAACCCTTTAATGTGTTTTTAAAAAATTTGCATCATTTCAAAGAAATAGAGTTTTTTTCAATGACATCTCAAATTTACTGTAAATTTGTGATCTTTTTTCCTGCATTAAACTTTGACGACAGAATGTTGTATCATGTAACTATATAGTATCATATTGTAAACAAGTCATTATAGGCACATATTCCTGCCAATGCATGCTAGACTTCTCTACAACGTGCAGCATGCTTGTTTGCCAACACTTACTTGTTAAGACCTGTCAGCAGATTTAACCACTGATCAATTATAACTTGCATTTTGTGTGTTTATATGGAAAATAATGTAATCACTTTGACTGTAATTCTACTACACAACAGATGAAACATGGCCAAACTGTTTTTCAAAATTTTCTTATCTTTTTTTTTCTCATATGCTTCCACTGCTCTCTTATTTTTATTTAATGCTCCCCAGTTGCACCCAAGGCTACTACCACCTTCCTGGATTGTTCAAGCACCTTTCAGGAGGCAGTATCTTCCACTTTGGGAACCTCTGCACAAATCTCTAACATTCTGAGCTTCAGAGGAGATTCTGACTTGCATTCATAGAGACTTTTCTTACCTGGGAGTTCTCTATACCAATTAAATCACAGATTCTGTCCCTATCCCTAACTAAGTCCTATTCTGATACCTCATTGTGGTCTGCAGAAGACCCTGGCTAATCAAAAATTCTGCCAGTTGGGTGCCTATGTGCTCTGGAAGGTGCTGGAAACTAGAACAAAGCAGGATAGGCTTTGTGATGAATAGGCTTGGTGATGAAGTATCAAACAAAAACTAACCAAGTTAAATTTGGATTTACTAATGCTATGTTTTCCCAGAATAACTCATAAATAGAATTTAAAACTGGAATCAATCTTAGAGTCCATTGAATTCAAACATTTTGTTTATAGATGAGGAAACTGAGTCAGAGAGGTTAAGTAATGGTCCCAAGATGGAATACAGATGGCAACAGTCAAGTCAGGGTTTGAGCCTAGATCTTCTAACATTTAGAGACCTATTAAAGTTTGTAAAATGCTTGAAGTTGGGGCACAGAGCCAAGATGGCAGAGTAAAATGCTTGAAGTACATTTTATATTTCATTGGATAGAAAACTTAATGGGCTTGAGGCACAAAGACATGTCTTTCCCACTATACCACAACTAGTAAGTAGAACTAGGAAACCATAGCAGGAGTTCTAAACCTTTTTTGTGTGGTTTGGGCTGCTGTTTTGGCAGCCTGAGGAAGCCTATGGACCCATTCTCAGAATAATATATTTAAATAATTATTTTAAAAAATAAAATGCACAGGATTACAAAGGAAACCAACTAAACTAGAAAATAATTATTAATTTTTGAATTGTTTATGGACCCCAAATTAATATCTCCTTTGCTAAAGTTTGTAGGGGTTGAACCCCAGTGGGTAGGGAAAATACCCTCAAATTATCATTCTTTGGAAATACCAAAGAAGAATAGCTAAATTAGAATGTCTGATATACAAAATGTGTACTTCTTTTAACAACAGCAAAAGAATCTATTTTTATGAACTACCTTTGCTGCTGGTGAGACCTATAAAATCTTACAGCCTATTTCTGTGCTTTCTTTGAAACATACATATTTTTCAATGACAGCTGCAGATTAGATATTGTCATTTTATTTGGCTTGTTTTCTATGCACATATAAATTATTTTGTCACCTATAAATATTACTTTTCATATTGTCTGAAATAGCAAATAGCAAACTACTTTTCATATTTTATGAAATAAAAAATATTCAATTAAACAGTCAAATATTTATGATCAGCCCTTGAGACATTTTTATTTGAAATGGAGGGATAGTTTTACCATAATGTTATGAATAAATTAAAAAGAAATCAACAGCTATGGCTTCTACCATTGGAAAGAATGACCTGTACCACAATTTCTTTAAATAGTATTGTGAACAAAATGCTAGATTTGGAGTCAAGGAGAACTGAGTTCAAATCCTGCCTCTGATAAAACTAGTTGAATGACAACCTCTCTGAGCCTCAGTTTCCTCATTTGAAAAACAGCAGAATCTAAATCAATAGTGGTTTTTGTGGGAGTCGAATGTAAAATACAATTTTAAAAGGATTACATAGATTATGGTGGTAAAGGTGATAAAAATGGTGTGTCTTAGAAAGCTTATGAGAAAAGAGAAATGGATTTGAAGTCAGAGGAGCTTAATTGTTCTGGCTTTGCTGCATGTTCTTTGGATGACCCTGGCCACATTTCTCCATCTTTTGGGGACTATTTTCTCTTCTGTAAAATGAAAGGATCACAGAAATTGATCATTTTTAACTCTTTCCATCTCTAGATCTATGATGCTATTGTAATAGAAATCTGACACGTGTACCTGGAGTATTATATCTCTACATGGTTAGGCTAAGAAGCTTGTTTTATGAAGAATCACGATAACATGTAAGGGAAATGACTTGAAGATTTTATGGAATATTGTTGGACACTCTGTAACTGGTTCTAGTCAGTTGCTGGTGTTCCTCCTTTGTTTTTAAAGAGGATTGATAACATCAAGATGTGAAGGGTGATGTCTTGAATTGCTCATGAATTGGATTTCAGTGAGGCATAGTTGCCCAAAGTTATCAGCCTCTGTCATGATAATGGAAATTTGAAGATCTTCTCTGCCCTTTAATAAACCTGGGGGAATTGGAAGAGCTTCTCTTCTTTGAAAATAAACTCTGCCCCCTAAGAGGCTAAATGTAATCACATGGAGCCTGTGGTGGGAAGAGTTTGCTGAGGCGGGGAGCAGAGTCCACAGGAAGGTGGGAGTCAGAGTCAGAGAGACAGTGGGAGAGAGGATACTCAGGCAAGGAGTTAGTCAGATTTGTGAGCAAGATATTGATCTTGTATTGGTTTGTGGGAAGGCTAAAGGATGGTGTCATGCATTAATTTCTATGTTGCTATGATGGATTCAGTTCCTGGTGTTCCAATTCGGTTTTCTGGTGTCTGAATAAATGCTTTGTTTCTGTCCTTTATATGGAGAGTTTGTTATATTTGCAATTGAGCACCATGGGGGAATATTTATGGTCACAGTCAGTATATTTATAGTGACTGTGGGCACTGTAAATATTGCATTAGGACTACAACCTCACTGTCTCTTCCTAAGTCATTGGAGTACAATGGTAGGACAAAAGTAAAGACAATTGGCAGCGGCTTGGACTGCAGTGGATGACCTTGGCATTTTTGATGTCTAACTGCAGCACTCCACAACACCTGCATCAGCCACCTTTGTGGTCTTTTGGAACAATTTGTTCTCATCTGCTCATATTGCCAAGGGAAGTCTTCACATTCTTGGGGTAGACATCTTCCTAACTCACCAATGGATTTCAGACCTGTTTGTCATCCTCAACCTCATTTAGCTCATTTGTTGAAACTGTTTACTGGGGGTGACCACTGAGTGTTCTACAGCTTCTTGTTGCCATAGCTGAGAGTATTAATAGCAAAAACACTAAGGGTTTGGTTCTCAAAGTATCTGATGGAGGGAAAGAGGATAATAAATAATAATTTATATTCCTATTTGTACAAAATTTTCCATGTATCAAGGAAATCTTTAAAGAAGATATTAGCAGAGGAAACAAAGCTATGACAAACAGTATTCCATAATAGACCACATTTTACCATCACCTTGACTGAAAGGTATGGAGAATACAAAAGACTCCATTGTACTTATTTGTTGATAGTTATATGATGGAGTTGCCCCTTTTTAACTGTCTTCAGAGGTAATTCAAATCAACTGTAACTCAGGCTTATCTCAAAGTCATGTCACATCTGGACAATAATGTGGTAGAATCTATGCTTGGTAAGAAAAGAAATAAGTTGTGGGCCTAATACTCCAGAGACCAAAGTAGTGTAGGGGGGAATATGCTCCCTGAGGCATTGCAGAAAACACTTGTACTTTCTTCTTATCAAATATCTCTTTGCAAAAGCTAATGAGAGAGAGAGAGAGAGACCCTCCAATCTCCCCCCAAAGCTACCTGAAAGGCAATGTAGTAGGCCTGGATCTGAGAGAAAGAATCATAGCACATACACAGTGCCATGCTATTTTATCCACACCTTCAATGTAACAATGGTAGTGCTTGAAAGTATTTTCTTCACTGTATCAGATTCAGCAGATTCTTATACCTTTAATATATGTAAATAGTCCCAGGTTCACCATACCACAGGTCTGTACTTAGAATATCAAAATTCACAGTGAGACTTTGTCTGTACTGGTTGAGCAAGAAATAAAGAAATACCACTAACCTCTGCTTAAAACCATTCTATGTTTTCTTTAAAGACATTTTTAGGTTAAATTCTGTGGGGAAAAGCAGATGCATAGTTCTTTTAAAATGTGGCAGTCAATATCCAAAGATCCCTGGGTGTAAGAAAAACTTCTTAGGGTCCTTAGTTTTAGCAATACAAGAACAATGTGTATAAATTTCTAGATAATATATGGGAAGGTTGAAACTTACAGTCAGTATACTGCTTAAGAAACTTTCTGATTGGAGAAAAAAACATAATGAGATCTTCTAACAGTTAATCACTTCACAACATTTTCCATCTTTATTCTAAGTCCAGGCCAGAAATTAGAAACAAGGAGGACCTAAGAACCTGGAAATGCAAAGTTGTTGTTGTTCCTTGCAAGTGAAAAAGTGATTTTGTTTCTTCTAAAATGAAGATTAAAGTAAATGGAACAATAATGATTAATATAACATTTGACATTTATATAATTTGTGAAGAGCTTTACATATTGTTTCACAGATAACACACAGGAGGCACTGGAGTTTTGGGACTCCAGCCTCTAATAGGTTCACTCTTAATCTGGTCAGACAGGAAGAAGAGGAAGACAGCTTTGGAGGAGTTAAAAATTTTACTTTTTCTAGTCTAGTCTTCTTAAGAGCAACTTGCTGATAATGAGAGAACTATTTCCTACATCATCCCCTAATCAACCTTCTTGCAGGGGCCAGCAAGAATATAGGAAGAGCTACAATTTCTATGGAATCTCCTAAGCCTGAATGGGGGCCAGCTGAGACAAACACAGAATCCCCCCAAGCCTTGATGGGGGCCAATTGAGGCACACACAACATTACACTGTCATATTCTCCTATGGGTTCCCCTATATATTCCTTGTGCTTTTTCCTATTGGTTCCACACTCACTGACCAGTGCCCATTTGCTTTATAGGGTGTAAAGTTAATGGAATTTAAAGATCCCCCTGTGTTGGCTTGGTTTTCAAGTTGAATGTTGAAACCCAGAGCTTGTGAATCCCACTTGTGGGACAGATTTGTTGACGTGAAGAGAGAGGGCTGAACTTGGAGGAGCTGGAGCTGTGTATTTAGAGAGAAGGTCCAAGCCAGAGAGAGGTAGAAGAACTTTTGGGAATCAGCATCATGGAGGCAGAGAGAGAGGAGAATTGCTGGGGTCCAGAGTTGCTGAGAGAGAGAGAGAGAGAAAGAGAGAAAAAGAGAGAGAGAGAGAGAAAGGAAGGAAGGAAGGAAGAAAGAAAGAGAGAGAGAAAGAAAGAAAGAAAGAAAGAAAGAAAGAAAGAAAGAAAGAAAGAAAGAAAGAAAGAAAGAAGTGCCAACCAAAGCCACCCAGACTTCTGAGGGGCAGTTGGAGCTGCCCAGTACTTTTGAGAGCTGCCACCTACAGCTGCCAAGAACTGAGGAGGCATGACTGTTATGCTGATATTTTGTCTGTCTGTTTTGATGTTGTTTTGCTAGATTCATCTGCTGGTAAAGGACAGTACTGTTGTTGCAGAGGTCCTGGAACCTTGCTATTGGTTCACAGGTCCTGAGACTGTTCTGCAGGCAGAGAGTGAATTGATGAGGACACTGGCAATGTATATTGTGCCTTTGTTCAGCTTTGTCTTACCAGGAACAGAGATTGCTGAGAACTTGCCTCTGGTCAAGATGAAGAAAAGACCTTTTCTGCTTGGGGGGTAACTGATGATAATTGTAATTCGGTTGTGATCCAGGCATGGAACACTTTGATTTTTTGTGCTCTATGACTGACCAAATGAATGTGCTTTGTTTATGATTGGAAACTAATCTCCATTTGAGAAGAGAGACTTTGTGATTGACTAAATGAATGTAATAGCCAGCGTGGGGTACTTTGAGTTTATACTTTGTAATTGAATTGAGATACTTTGTGATGGAATTGAGAATTTACTACCAAATGAACCTACTTTGTTTATGATTGGAAACTAATCTCTAGTTGAATAGAGAGAAGACTTTGTAATTGACTAAATGAATGTGGTGGAGTAGTACTTGGACCTTAGACTTTGTGATTGAATTGAGGACTTACTAAATTATTGAACTACACATGGTGAATGTTGTATTTTGATTTTCTCTTTTTTGTGATTGTTTTGCCTTAATTTGTCACCGAATAAATGGAGAGTTACTATGTTGATGTTCTAAACCTTGGAAGTTGCCTTTGCTTAACCTTTCATAGGGCAACAGACAAAGAAGGCATCTTTCCAACAATAATCTCACAGGTTAACTTTAGCAATATTGTTATTCAGCAAAAATGTATTAAATATTACTTATGTCATTCCCATATCTCATGGGGCAGCCTCAGTAGGACTGCTACTATCTTGGATCCTTGGGGCTATTCTGGAAATTATCCTCTAACACCTGGAAAATAGACATGTCCATGGCCATGGATCCTGAGAAATTAAAAGTCTAAAAAGATAACAAAATCCTCCTAATATATACATATATTACTTTATTTGTGTCTGACAACAGTTCAGTAACCATGTGCTACAAAAAATATTTGCAGTTTTAAAATATGGAAAAAAAATTTGACCAAGTCAATAATTCAAGTCAAGGCAAAACACCAGGCAATTATCACGAGCCAGGTACCGTGCTGAGTGCTAGAGACCTAAAGAAAGACAAAAAAAAAAAAATCCCTTGCCCTCAAGGAGCTAACAATCTAATAAAGGAGACAACACACAAATTATTATGTACAAATGAGATATATACAAGATGAATTGGAGATTCATTATAGACTAAAATGGTGTCATTAGATTGTAGAGAAAAATAAGATGTAAGAAGGCTGGAAAAGTAGAAGGGGATAGGTTATAAAGAGTTTTAGGTGTCATACAGAGAGATTACTTATCCAGAGTCACACAGTTAGTTAACTTGTGCTGAAAGTCTTCAGCTGTTATAACATTTATTACAGCTAGACACAAGACCTTAGAGTCATAGGAAAGCCCAGAGAAGCCAAGTAAGGCTAAAGGTTAATTCATTCTGTATAAACTTTTGGAAAACCTGGAGAGGTGATGGATTAGTAAGAGTTGGGCTAAAAAAAATGCCTAAAGATACTTAGGTGTTTGTGCTGCTATAAATTTGCTATAATTATACATTAAAAATATATACACATGGTGACTGGTGTGTATTTATGTTTTGTTGTTTATTTAAATAGAGAGTTCTATTTTTTTCTTGAAAAAGCATGACTGAGAGTAAGAAAATGCCCTTTTACTCTTGGGTCAGTAAGAGGAGGTTACCTGTGAGAAGTCTACTTTGTAGACCACAAAACCATAGTCTGTGAACCACCATGTACTCATGACCTCAAATTGACCTTAGTGCTTCCACTATTGTTTAGAGCATAGATTCAAAGAACGCAGATTCAGCCCAAAAATGGCACCTGAAAGAGAGTTCCTGATCACACAAGAAGCTATATAAAAATCTTTCCTCATGTAATGGAGATAGGGATTGTATAGATGGACAGTTCTCTACTTGAGGTCATCACATTCATTAGGCATTAGAAGGGGTCTCTATGTGTGCTGGGGTTCTTAAGATTAATAAAGTTAATGAGAATGTGTCCATCCTGTTTCTGACACTTGTTACTTGTGTGACCTTTGGGAAGTTACTTAACCTCCCTCAGTCTAAATTCTATCAGGGAGATGAGGGGTTCGGCCTAAATATCTATTGAGATATCTGGAATTTCAAATTCTAGATCTGGTATCTGAAGAGCCTGTGGAGGACAGTTTTCCCTTTTATATCACAGGGGTTTTAGGATCCTAAAATAATCCAATTAGAGATTTGGAACTGAAAGGAACATTAAAGGGAACTTAATCTGACCTACTCATTTTAGATGAGGAAGCTGACGCTCAGGTAGATTTCTTGACCAAGGTAATATGTATCAGAGGGAAGGTGTGAGTTTGGAGTCCTAGGATCCATTGGGAGGTGGGGGACCAAATTGGAGGATCATTCTCTGTCCTTTTCCTTGTCTTACTCAATAGCATGGGTTTTCTCTTCAAGAACACTGAGAGAGAGAGATGATTAATGACTATGGGATTATTGGGTAGTACCAAAAAAAAAAAAAAAAAAAGAACACATGCTTCAGGCAGGAGTAGGAAGAAAACAGCAAAGGACTGTCAAATGAATATCCCATTTTGTTGACTCCCTCCCCTCCTAGACATGTTTGGCAACTTTTAAGTCTTCAAATATAAAATGCTAAAAATGTGTTTATAAAAAAATAGAATGATAAATCTAATGTTAATTTTTTATTTTAATATTTGATTTATTGTTTTTCTTTTTGGAAAGGATTTTTTTTTTAGAGGAAAGACCCAATATGTCTGGTACCCAGGAGCTCCAGAAGATGTCAGTCTTCAATCTATCATCTACATAGATGCTGAACTGATATTCCTAAAAACAAGAAATATTATGTCTTTCCTCTGCTCAGTATGCTTCCATGGCTCCCTATTGCCTTGTGGACCAAATTTGAACTCCCATCTTTCCTAGTTAATGCTCTTTATAATCTGACTCCTACTTGTTATTCCAAATAGAGATAACTTTTCTTTCCCTTACTCCCTATCCCAGCCATACCAGACTATTTACTGTCTCCCATACATCATTTTCCATCTCCTACCTCTGTCTCTTTGTATAGATGGTCCCCTATTTCTGGACTGTTCAGTTTCCTAAACTCCACCTGTGAGCATTTCTAGCTCATTTCAAGGTTCCCCTGGATCCTATATGACTCCTTTTCTTATCCCTATCAGCTGTTAGTACACAAACACACACACACACACACACTCATCAAACAACAACAAAAAGACTTGTATTCACTCTGTAAATATTTTGTATTAACTTATCTGCATATGTGGTATTCCATTCCCCCACCCACCAATGGAATATAGGCTTCTTGAGGGAATGGAGTATTTGTCATTTTTGTCTTTGTGTCTCCAGAGCTCTGGCCAGTGCCAGGCATGTAGTAAGATCTTAATAAATGTTTGTTGATTGATCTATTAACTAATGTTGCACTGGAGATTCTTGGTAGGTAAAAGGGTTAGACTACTCAGGTCCAATCCAATTATAAAAATTGAATGATTCTGTGATCTCTTCAAACTGAGGCTGTAAGCGTTCTTGCTGGAAATGTTGGATATGATATTCTTCTTCAGATAGAAGATATACTAGAAGGTGTCTGAGGACCTATCTAACTTTTGAGCCCTGGAATGGTGGACTTCAGTTCTCAGACACCACCTAATTACAGGTTCTAGTAAAAGACCAGTCTCGAATAGGACTTCTATCTCTTACATACCATAAGGGGTATTTTGGACAAGCTAACTCTTTACTGTGGTTGGTTCTCTTTTCTCTGCTTTTCAAAAGAATTTTCATAGTCCCTGTTTTTCTCAACCCCAAGTCTTTACAAACAGGACGATTTTTTTTTTTTTTAACTTTCTCTGGTGCTGCTCTCCAGTGTTTCTCAGCTGATTCAGGCCTCAGATTGTTTTAGATATTCTGAAAAACCTCTTGTTTTGGCAGTCTCCCTATTTCTAGTCCCAACTGAAAGCAGGAGCTTTGAATAGAGAATAAAATGAGCTCATTAAGCATCCTGAAAAGGGAAAGAAATGCAGATAGAATTTAGGTAAAAATTTGGGATATTATAATCAGAAGTCTATTTATGTAGAAAGCAAAGACCATTTATTTATTGGAATTATCTAAGGGCACATGAGGCAGCCATTAGTGGTAACATGTGTGCTCTTGATAGAGGAAAGAAAAGAAAGACTCCTAAGTTCTTGTGTTGAGGTCAGCATCATTATATTTATGTTGTCTACATCATGATGTCCAGTCTGGTTGATACTTCATTTTTCTCCAGGAAGTCTCATTTAGACAACCTAGGGATGGGAGGGTTTCTACTTCTCTTACTCCCTCTCTTCTCCAGTTCTGTTGCTTTGGCAATTCTTACCCTCTTTGTATAGTCGTGGCAATGACCGTGGGTATGACTGTGGATATAATTCATCAGCTGTCTAGATCCTTCTTGATTGTCTCAAAAATTATCAAATTCTTTGGCCTGATTGGAGCTCATTTGGGGAAAATTAGCAAAATGAAAGCTCTCTGAGGGCAAGATCTGCATCATTTTTTAAATTTTTATCTGTGTAGGACAGTGGCTGATAAAAAACATGAAGGAAATGAATGAAAAAGTATTTATTAAGAACTTACTATGACTCGAGCAATGTGCTAATCTTTGGGGATCGAAATATAAAATTAAGACAATCCCTGCCTTCCAAGGTTCACATTCTAATAGAGGAAGAAATACCTATATGAGTATGGCAGCTAGAAAAGAGAATCTCTGGAGAGTGAAAGGAAAGATTCATTGATACTTGTGGTAGACAATTGATATGACTTTTCAAGGAACCAAAGGTAACACGCTGATTTGATTACTGAAGCTTGTAAAAGGTGAAAAGTTTAGAGAACAATGAGGGAGAGGGTGGTAATTGCAGGGTAGATAGCAAAGTGACCAATGTAGAAGGCTAGATAGGAAGTGAAGCCCTGTCTGGTCTGGTGATCTGGGGCCACATAGATAAAAAAGTCCACTTGGGTTAGTACTTACTTATCAAGCAAGATAACTAAGTATCCATTTAATTGATTTGAATTTAGTTGAAAACATAGCTCCAAGGACTGTAATTTCTGTAAATACACATATACCATCAATTTGAAAAACATAGATTTTTATTTTCTTCAAAATGTGTGCTATTATGTTATTACCCATTTTTTCTTGAAAAAAAAAAGCCCACTTTCCTGCATTTAAAGATTGAACTCCTTTCTCTGACAATATCAATGAATATCAAAGGACACTGTGTGTGTGTGTGTGTGTGCGTGCGTGTGTATGTGTGTGTGTGTGTGTGTGTGTGTGTGTGTGTGTGTGTGTACTGGAAAATAAAGAGATAAGCATATGACATGGCAGCAGTAACTAACGGACAGCCCACTACATTTGTCTGTATCCACCTAATCTCAAGAGATCTAGAAAAAAAAGAACATCGGATGGACTCCACATAGCTGATTTATAAGAAGACATAAAGAAGAATCAAAAATTGGGATGTGTACACCTTCTTTTTAGTTGTTTCTCACACATGACACTAGAAACTAGACCTTCTGAATGCATGACTACTTACTGGCCGCCCCCTATGCCAAAACAACATTCCACACTTCCCCCTTTTGATTTATAAGACTCAGTTCAAATCCCACCTTTAGCAGTTGACCTTTCAGGATCTCCCCTCCCCATTCCAGACACTCTAAAAATTACTTTGATTTTTATATCTTGTTTAGATAGCTGTTTGTCTATTGTCTCCATCATAAGAATATGACTTCCTTGAGGCCAGGGGTCATGTTTTTGTCTTTCTTCATATTCCTGTTGCTTATCACAAGGCTTGGCAAATTCTTAATAAATGCCTCTTGACTGGCTATCTTACTAGTTGTGTGATCCTGGACAAGTCACATATCTTTTCTCAGCTTTGGTCCACTATTTATAAAATGAGAAAAATATTAACACTGTTCTCACCTATTTGTGAGTAATACTTGAGATAACATACTTAAAACTCTTTGCAAGCCTTAAAGGATTGTTATTATTATTAATTACAATACTATAACTACTACCACTCCATTTTAATAAAGGACTCATATTATGATATTCTATTGAGTTATCATGGGAAATATCTTCCTTACCAAAGTCATCAGTTGACATAGAAAAACTCAAGGCAAATCAATTAGTTGGTGTGCAAACAAAAGGAAATGTAGGTTTAATTTCATCCCCAAAATATGAATTGACTGGTGAGTATGTCCAGATGGTCAAACTAGTTCGTCAATGAACAAACACAGCTTTGAGTGAGTTTTGAATGCTAGTGATTTATGTTAGAAAGTGCTCTGGCTTCTCTCTATAGCATCATTGCACTGCTCAAGCTTTTGTGTTTTCCTTAGGCTGAAGTCTTCTCTTTCATAAATATTTATGTAGTACATTATACTTTTCAAATCACCCTCACATGCATTATCTCATGAGATAATGTTATAATAATACCATGGGTGGTGGAAAGGGGAAGGCTATACATTTTTTGTTTAGGGGAGTTCTTTTACATTAGGCCTGCTTGCAAGTTGCATTTCCATAGGCCTTCCTTTAGAAGGATTTTTTTCTCCTTTTTTTCAATGTAGACTGCCCTACATCTTCTCTATCTCTCATTCCCTTTGATGTGCCTTGCCTTACTATTTAGCAGAAACCCTTAAAAAATTATATAACAAATAAGAGTTGGCATTCCACACCAAGTGCATGTGGGAATTTCATAAATATTAAATAACAATGACATGGAAATGAGCTTCCATTATTCCTCTCTTTATTTATATAATAAGGGAAAGGTCAGTTTCCTTTCTGACAAAAGTTGAATTCCATGAAGTCTGAGATATACTATACATAGATACAAAAACAGCTTATCTCAAGATAAGCATAGCCTCCCAGATCTTTCCTTTTTTGAAATGTGAAGGAGGGAACTATTGTTATTCAAGGTGGAAGATGGTAGTGTGGGGAGTGGAATGAAGAAGAAAGTTGGTTTCATTCTAGCTTTGTAAGGGATTCAATGATGACATAGAATTGACTATTTCAAGAGAATCTTTGCAAAAAGAACTAAGTCATTTCCTAGTCTAAAGGTGCTTATGCATTTCCGGGTCCATTAAAAAAAATTTATTTTCTCTTTTCCTCTTCCCAACCAACTAGAAATTCAAAAAGCAAAATACAATAACAAAATAAGAAGGGCCAGTTTAGTTGAAAGCCTGCTTTGCCTCACCAATGCTAATAATATATTCTCCTGCTGAAATGGCCTGTTTTTAAATTCAAAACTAGTTGTCCTAGAGATGAAGAAGTATAAGATACCATTAAAAATCAAGTATACCATGGGGGATTTGTAGGGAGAAAAAAAACACATATAATTAAGTATTCATGACTATTTGAGCCTTCCACCCAAACATTAAGGGCAGTTATTTGGCAAAGAAAAGGTTGAAAGTTGCCTGAGTTTGCCAATAACTGGAGTTTGAAAATTAAATGAAATGAGACTATCTTCTGGAAAGGGCCATAGAGGGAGGCCTTTGATTCTGAAATCCTATTTTCACTCTAAAGATGGAGAAAAAGATCCCAAAGAAAAAAGACAGGCAAGTGAGTCCCAAAAGAAATAGGAGGACAAAGAGGAAAGTAATTTTTTTTCAAGAAAATTGACCCATTCCCTTTTGCTGATAAGTAGAGGCAGATAATATAAATATGCCCTCCAGAAAATCCCAATGATGGATAAACTGAAGGGAATAGGGCATTGAAAATCAGAGTAAAATTCTATAACTTTCTAAAACATGATCTCTAAACTAAAATCAGAACTAAATAACTAGCTATTATAGTGTGTGAGGCAAATTTGGTTGAAGTGGGAGGGGGTTGGCTCACAACATACAGTTTGGCCCAGTCAAGTACTGTTGTGCTGGTCTGAGGTTGCTGGTCTACCAGAGCACAATCCACACCCCTTGTGGCCCAGTTGAAGACAATAAAAATCAGCAGAGAAAGGAAGTGACAGGTGGGAAATTGACATTTGGAGAAAGCAAGTACCAGGTAATAGGCTCAATGACAATGGGATATACAAAGGTTGTAGCCAGGTCCAAGTAAAAAGAATGAGAATGGTTATACTGAGGTACAAGGGAAAGTAGCTTGGGGACAATAGGGAGGAAGACCTCAGTGAAGGACAATTCTCCACACACACACCCCAATATGGCAGCACTCTGGGACTAAGCTCCAGTCACTGTCCTAGTTATAGATATGATCTAGGTGATCATATAGTAGATCCAATATATCAGCTTCATAGCAAAGCCTATATGACTAAATACAGAAAGAAGAATTTTATAATACTCTACTTTTATCCTCAGCTGCATAATTTTGTTCAGTCTGGAGATGTGTTTTGGTACCATTCTCCATAGAAGTTCAACACTTTATAATTGCTATGTTATTCTTACGGTATTTTATTTCTTAGCTATATGTTTTGAAAAATGGAAAAAAAAATAAAGTTGATAAAGTGCACGATTCATTTCAATTTATTAAGTATGCAGCAGATAACTACTATTTGCAGAGCCCAGTGCTGGATACTGGAAGAGATACACAGTTCAGATAGTTCCATTCAATTCAATAATCATTCATTGAGCCCCTATTATATGCCAGTTATTCAGCTGAATCCTAAAGCACTCAAGACCTTACTGAGGAGACCTCAGGGCTGGCAGTGCCTTGTAACCAACAAATATTTGTAGATGAAATGAAAGAACATAAAGGGAATTAATGGATATATAAATAAATCCCTTGAAGAAAAAGCTACTCTTACAGACTCCAACTAAAATACCCCATATTTCACAAGGCACTCAGGGCCTAGGCAGCCCCTATCAAATAAAGCATTTTTATTATATAGAAAGGTCTGAGAGCATACTTGTTTTCTTAAAACTTCAAATCCTTGCTTGATTTCTTGAAGTCTGGGATAGGGAGTGGGATTACACTTGTCGTTTCATCAATGTAGACAACTGCCTCTACGGAAACTTCTTCTACTATTAATGCATAGTAGCACTTTCTCTACAGTTTACAGTATGAAAGAGCAGCCTAGAACACTGAAGTGTTAGGTGACTTGCCCAGGATCACATAATCATAGGTTGCATCACAGAAAGGATTTGAACTCAATCCTATATGGCTCTAGGTTAGGCTCTATACACGCTACCATATTGCCTCTCTTTCAGAGGCCCAGGAATCCTGAAAACATCTATGTTGGTGCCATTTAAATAGATGTCAAAAATCACTAAAGGACAATATGAGTTTGTGGCTTTGTGTAAATACAGACTGACTCTCCCAGCAGGTCTATTATTATTTTTATAATTACCATTATTAAGTCTTGGTCTCCCTTTCTCACCCAGGTTAGAAATGCAGCAGCCTCTCTTGGCTCCAGTTCTATTACTAATTGGCACAGGAGCTTTGACCTGCTTTCTGACATGGGTTGGTTTATTCCTCCTTTGGCCACCTGCTGGTGCCCTGCTCTTGTGGACCCACCACATTGATGCTGGACTTACTGCAGATGCCTGATCAGCATCAAGCTCAGAATCCCTCAGCTGAAATGATCCACCAGCTTCAACCTCCCCAGCAGCAGGGAATATGGGCATTTGCCACCATGCCCCAGCAGGCATATTAGAACCTAATGTCCTGCTGCAATAGTAATTGATGCCAATCTAACCTGTTGTTGTTCAGTTGTTTTTCAGTCATTGTCTGACTTTGTGACCCCATTTGGGGTTTTCTTGGCAAAGATATTGGAGTGGTTTCTCATTTCCTTCTCAATCTCATTTTACAGATGAGGTAACTGAGGCAAACAGGGTTAAATGACTTACCCAGGGTCACATAGCCGGTAAGTGTCTGAAGCTAGATTTGAACTCAGGAATCTGAATCTTCCTGATTCCAGGCTCCTGATCTGTCCATTGTGCCACCTAGCTACCCAATCTAAGTTGAGGAGCCTGCTATTCAACTCAGTTTCTCTCTCTGTCTCTTTCCCCATTTCTGTCTCTCTTCTTTTCTATCTCTCTGTTTTTTTTTCTTCTCCTGTATATCTGTGTCTCTCTTTACCTGTCTCTGTCTGTCTGTCTCAGTTTCTGTCTCTCTGTGCTTCAGTCTCTGCGTCTTCCTCAGTCGTTGTCTCTCCCTCTCCTAGAGACAACATGACATGGTGGGTAAAAACTAGTTTGAGAATCAGGAAGACACCAGTTCAAATTCTGATTTATAATAGTTCTGTGATCATGGACAAGGCATTTAATCTTTATATGCCTAAGACAACTTGGTAGTACTCTTATCTATGTATCTTATCTTTACCCTAAACAAGTTATTCTATATTCACGGTATAGTGTACCTTGTCGGAGAGAATTCTCAGGAAAGGAGTCTTCCACAATGATGAAATCACAGATCTGTCTTTTGTTGTGCATCCTTGTCTCACACTCAAGTCTCTTTGTCCCAATGAAGAAATATGTTTCCAAGTCAAGACATAATAAAGGCAGAACTAGGTAGTGCAGCAGATAAAGTATTGGACCTTGAATCAGAAAGACCTGAATTCAAATCCTGCCTTGACCCTGGGCAAATCACTTAATTTCTCTTCTCTAAGTTTTTTCATCTTTAAATTTTGGGAATAATAATAGCACTGCCCTCCCAGAGTTGTTGTGAAAATCAAATGAAATATTTGTAAAGTGCTTGGTTCAATGACTGGCACATTGTAAGTATTTAATAAATGATTGCTTCCTTCTTAACTCACCACTTTATGTTTGACCAAAACTCAAAACATTTTACTTATTATATAAACAGTGATTAGATAAAGAGGTGCTGATAGGGAGATTGGGAAAAGATGCTTTAGTGAATGATAAAAGGGATATAAATAATGTTTTTCACCAACACACACATATACATACATATTTAATCCTATGCCAAAGGCTCCCCCAATTCCCCTCATTCCTTGGCTTTCCTTATTGTATAATTCCCGTGGATTGAAAGCACACTGTTCCTCAATGTAATTAAAAAGTGGAATAAATGCCAGCATTTCTCCCATTCCCAGTGAACAGGCAACACTTTGCTCATTGATTTCTTAAGAGGGAAATTACATGCATGCAAATTTCTTTTTACTCAACCAATTTAGAATTAAATGCCAAGTTCTTTTTTTCTGAAAAAGCCTGGAGTAGAAACATTCTGTTTTGATGGATCTGATGAAAATGAATGCAATTAAAGTCTGATTGGGTGAGTACATATCTCTAAAGTAAATGAACTTTCTAAACCAAGGGTGTAGCAAGAACTAGATACTTCCTCAAAAGAAAAGGGAAAAATGGATTGTCCTGAGTCTAAGGTTAGAAAAAAAAAAATCACTTGCCTAGTTATTGGATAGAGGAATCATAACTATGCAACTATTCATATGAAAGATATATGGAGGTTGTATTAGACTACAAACTCAAAATGTATAAACAGATGATCTGGTAGTCAAAAAAACAAAGTTAATGTGATCTCGTACTACATTAATATAGTGTTCAAAACAAGCACGTAATGGAGGTGATCATACTATTCTCTGACTTGGTTAGGCTACATTGTGAGACTGGACTTCAGTTCACTGAATCCTAGCATCATAGATTTAGAGCTAGAAATGAATCTTGGAGAACAATGAGATCAATTGCCTTATTTTGTAGTTGAGGAAACAGACACAGAGTGGTTTAGTGAACTTCCCAGGATCACCTAGTCAGTGTCTGAGTTAGAATTTAAGCCTAGTTCCTGACCCAAGGCTAAGCCCTCTCTAGCACACTATGCTGCCTCTAAAGTTCTTGAGACCAGAGCTATAATTAGCCCTTCTTTGACCTAAGATAAAAACAGTTTGGAGTGGAGGAGCAGTGTGAATGTCAATCTGATCAAAGACACAGTCCCAAAGGGAGAAAGAGTTACCTGTCCCCCAGAGTGTTTGATTCAAGTATTGGTGAGAGAAAGGAAGGGAGAAAAGGAGAACAAGGAGGTCCTAGTGGTGGCGACCCAAGTCCAAGAGAACAAATAAGACCATGCTGAATAGAACAGAATAGTAAGGATTCAGGAGACCCAAGACATAAGGATTGTGGTCTTTTCGCTTGGGAGGGAAAATGCACCCTCCTGGGTGCCAGCATGCTACCACAAAAATCTGTTTGCCCTTCCCCATTTGCAACTACTTCCTTCCTTCCTTCCTCCTTTTTTCCCTTCCTTCCTTCCCTCCTTCCTTCCTTTCTTTCTTCCTCCCCCTCTCCCTTCTTCCTTTTCACCCTCTCTCCCCCCTTCCCTCCCTTCCTCCTTCCCTCCATTCCTTCCTTCATACTTTCTCTGCTCTCCTCCTCCTTCTCCCTCTGTCCACATAGGGAATTATACTCATACCTATAGGTGCTCTGCCCAAAGGAATATAGATTTTGGTCTCTGAAACCTCCAAAGTTATCTTTTTTTAAAAAATCATTTATTTGCTTTTACTTTACAACATTCAGTTCCACAATCCTTTGAGTTCCAAATTTTCTTCCCCTCCTTCTACTGCCCCCTCCCCCCTCCATGTCAGCATGGTTCTAAAAATACTTTCACATTAAACATTAGTCAAGTCTCCAAAGATATCTTGGAGGTTGTGGGCTAGATTTCTTTCTTAAGGAAAGCTTAAACCCAAGTCACTCTGGCTCTCATTGATTGTCCAACAGTAGGTCCCATTCCAAGCCCAGGGGGTCATTATTTGGGGTCTGATTGCTTAGTAATTATTTCTTTTTTGTCCAGAAACCCTGAGAGTCTTCCCCTCCAAGAGTGATGGTTTTTTTGACTAGGTAAAAGAGGCCATTCTTTGCTTCATTTCTTACTCAGCCTTAATCACTGAATGGCCATTGCCTCAAAGTGAGAACTGTAAAAAAAAACCAACAAAAAAAAATTAGCTTAAAAAGACCACGGAATCCCACTGCATCCCAGGTTATCTGCAGTCGTCCTGATCTATATCTATATCTGGAGCCACTGGATTCAGATGGCTCCAGAGTAGAAAGGGAGACTGGTAACTTTTCACAGCCCTCCCTCACTTAAATCCAGTTCACTTATGAGTCATGGCATCACCTCCCTGCTGTTATGGTCCTCTTAGAAAACAGACAAACAGCAACCAACAGCTCTTACAGACACAATGGTTTGTGAAGGACATTTGACAAACTGAAGTTAATAAAAATAGTTTGAAACGAGAGACTGAAGGTCAGGGAAGAATGTGGGGATGGACAAAGAGATCTGAGAATCATCTGCAGAGAGATGATAACAGAATCTATGGGAGTTGAGGTCACTAAATGAAATAAAAGAGTGGGAGAAGAGAGGCTGATCCAGGACAGAGCCTTAGGGGGAACCCACAATGAACAGGGGCAATCTGGGTGAAAATCCAGTAAAAGAGACTGAGAAGGAACTGTTATATCCATATGAGGAGAACTAAGGACTAAAGACTAAATTTATTTGCTTTTAGTTTACAACATTCAGTTCCACAATGCTTTGAGTTCCAAATTTTCTAGGACTATTTTTTTAGGACTGAGGACTAAATATACCCATAGGAGGAGAACTAAGGACTAAGCATGTCATGAAAATCTAGAAAGACAAGAGTACCAAGGAGAAGAAGGAGATGAAGAGCATCAAAAACTGCTGAGAGTACAAGAGGACTGAAAAAAGGCCATTAAATTTGACAATTAAGAGATCATTGATAACTTGAAGAGAGCTGTTTCAGTTGAATCATGGGGTCAGAAGATAAACTACAGAGAGTTAAGAGAGTCAGAGGAAAGGACATGGAGGCACCTATTGTAGATGGCCTTCTCAAGGGGGTTAACTTTAAAGAGCAGCTATAGGATAATGGCTAGTGAGGATATGCAGATCAAATAAGGGTTTGGGGTTTTTTTGGAGGATGAGAAAGACGTGGACTTATATGTTGGCAGTAAGGAAGTAACCAGTAGGCAAAGACAAAGGAGGAAATGTGATAGAAAAGGTGGGATGGAAAAGGATCTCTTGTGCTTTTTGCACAAGGAGAAGGGCCACCTCTTCATATGAAACAGAAATGAAGAAGGAAATAGTAATGGAAGTCATCTGAGTGAAGTGAGATAAGGGGGAGGGGGGGGGGGTAGGGAATTCCAAGCGAAAGGCCTCAGTTTTTCAGTAAAATATCAGGCAAGACTCTCAGCCAAGACTGCAGGGGGAAGGAGGGCTATGGAAGGTTTAAGGGGGATGAAAAAAATTGGAAAAGATATTGTGGTAAGCAGGATAGTGAATTAATTGAGGATATATAAAAGGATTGTCATGTTGCAATTGAGATTGCCTAAAACAAGTTTGTAGTGGATCATATTCAACATAGTTTCATGATTGTTTCCAGTTTCATTCAGACCCAGAGAGTGATGGAATGTATGCTCCAGGAGGCAGGAACAGGAAAGACAATCCCTGTGGAGCTATAGATGGCCATAGAGGGTTCCTCTCTGTGGAGCTGTAGATGACTTAGAGCACAATGGATGAAGGCAGCTGGTCCCACAAATTTAGCATAAGCAGTTCCTCAGCTGCTGATGGGTTGGGTAAGATCCATGCTGTTCATCACTACTCTATGTGAAATGTGCTTTGTCCAGCGAACAGACACATCAGAAAAGAGGATGGGTGTGCCTGGGGAATGCTTTGCAATGCCTTTCTGGCTGTTGTTTCAGCTGAGTGAATTGCTTTCTTTATCCTACACCTTGGCATCCCCTTCCCTCAGTACTAGGGCACCCATCTGCTGGGACTGGGCATTTCATAACATCCTGCATACCATAGGAGGAATACATAAATGTAGAAGGCCAGACTCCAAAATTTCTGTATTATTCATAGTGCACATTCATAGCATACAAAAGGAGTGGGCAAAAGGCAACTTGTGGGATGATTTCTGCCACCCCATAGTCCTCTCTGACTGACACCAGGTGGCCTGGCCCTTGGCCATTGTGGACGGCCCACTGTGAGATCCATTGGTAGCTGAAGTGATACGGGCTTTAATATCTCCATAAAATGTTAGTATCCCCTTCAGAATATGGGCAATCCCACCATCTTATGGAGATGGATCAAATGACTATTAGGTTAAGTCACCATATGATGAAGAATTAGAATTCATTTATTTCTCACACCATGTCCAGCCCCTAACCACCATGTCTCATCACTCAGTATTACTGAGTGTAGTACTGAGTAGCATTTAGTGGTGCATTATATTGTCCAAACGTTATTAAAGAATGCTTACAGGACTTTAAACAACTCAACATCTATTCCCCAGAAGTTAGACAGTGCAAGAGAGATTGGGAAAATTGTAAAAACTCCAATGGAAAGCAATAATCTGTATATATACTACCTAATCCCTCCTGCAACTCTATGTTCCAGCCAAGCTGACACACCTCCCACCTCTGAGCACAGGCTGTCCCTTTGGTCTGGAATGTTCCCTTTCCTCACCTACACGTCTTGGAATCTCTGGCTTCCTTCAAAGCTCAGTTCAAGTGGCATTTCCTACATAAGCCCTTTCCCACATTACATTGCTGTTTGTGCTCCTCATCCTTGAAAATATTTTGTATAGATTTAATATTGATTTATCTGTGTATATATATTTCTCCCCCAATGGAATGTAAGCTCATAGAGGCCAGAGGCTGTTTCATTTTTATATTTGTATCCCTAGCACAGTGCCTGGCACTTATAGGTGTTTAACAAATTTTTTTTTTAAATTAAGTTGACTTGATACTAGAGATTTGTAACCAAATTATATAGAGTGACGTTAATATAAGTCTGAAGGGGAGGGTATCCTGATTTTCTCAGGTATATAGATTCCCCTCCAAAAAAGAAACTATCTTTTGAATTTTATATTTTTTTCCCAAATTTAATGTGTTTTTTTTTCTGATCAGTAAGTAACCATACTCTCTCCTTCCTATACCACCTTAAAAACTGAACAATAGAAAAAAGAAAAGCAAAACCCTAGTAAGAAGCACATAGCCAAAATAAATTTCCACAGTGCTTGGCATACTTGGCAAAGGCATGGGTATATAAGTTGACTGACACTTCCATGCCCCATACCCTTCCCATGAAAATTGATAACTAGTGTATGTTTGAGCTCTAATCCTCCTTGGGCCTCATTATTCTTCAAGTTTGTAGCCATATGGTGAACACCATTCCTGAACCACCACTGACAAGAATTTACTCAACAAAACTCCTTCCCTTTGCCCTCCCCTATCCCCCAAAATAACAACCCACATGTCTATAATACTTCCAGGTTTCTAAAATGCTTTCCTACCAACAGTCCTGTGAGGTAAAAAAAAAAAAAAAAAAAAAAAAAGGCACAAATACTATTATATCATGTTACAGTTAAAGACACTGAGGCACAGAGAAGGATCAGGCATCTGAGGCAGGTTTCGTGTATCAGAGGCATCTTTCATATTTCGACAGGTCTTCATTAATCTAAGCCCAGTATTGACTTCATTTTACCTCGTTCCTTCTTATATGGCTTAAAGAAGAGCTTGAAGTCCATTTTTTAAAGGTCAGTGGCAATAAGAGAGGTGGCCATGGCATAGTGGATAATGAGTTGACCTCAGAGTCAGTAAGACCTCGGTTCAAGTGGAGCCTCTGACTCCTGCTGGTGAGAAGGCGCCATCCTGAATGAGTGGAGGGACCTCTTCACCAAGAAATCCATATACCTGTGAAATCTCAGGCCTAATCCCTACTAGATTCAATAAGTAAAATAGGAAAATGACCATTTTATGCCTGTCCGGTCTTTGAGCCTTTCACTGAATTCTACCCATTCATTTATTCAATAAGAATCTCTTATACACTTAACTGTTTGGGCAGGCACTATGTTGGCCACTGGGGCTAAAAAAGGCAAAAAAGAAAACATTTCTTTCCCTCGAGAAGTTTATATTCTACAAAAATGTCAGCTTCTACGTCATGAAACTGTTTTTACACATTGCCTGTGAACCCCTGTATCAGCAAGCACCCTAGCATAGCCAGGGTGGCTGCTAGCACAGGTTCTTAGATTTGTTTTTCTAAAGGAAAGCAACTCAAAATGGATTAACAATCTTACTTTAATCAATCAAACAATCCCACATTCCAATACTTTAAAAAGCTATGACTTTAGTGGTGTGTTCCCTTCCCTCATTCAGCTCGAAATCCCACCATGCCTTAGAAATAGACACATTCATGCAATTACCAGGTGGCCAACCTTCTGATAATGATTTTCTTCATCCTTGACCAAGTTAACCTTTGGAATAGATCTAGTCCATCAAGAAATCTTAATTTAAAGCCTTTGAAATTTAGGTAGACTTATCAAAGATTATCTATTATTGACATAGTCGCCAAGAGCATAAGGTCACTTCTTTATCAAGATGAAGGTAGTAAAGTATGACTTTAGTGGAAGAGGGAATCCATAGTGGTCCTAAAATACATGTAGCAAGTCTTCTGATGTACATTATCATACTTCTAATTTTAAACGCATCAGATTCTAAATGAATTACCTTCTGTGGGTGAATAGCTGACTCTCTGAAAAAGGAGAGATGTTTTATGAAAAATAACAAGACACCATGGTCTAATGGATTAAGCAAAGCATAGGTTCTTTGCACTAGCAATAAATACAGCTGGGTCTAGAGTTAGAGGGATCTGAGTTCAAATTTAGACTCAGATATAGCTGAATGACTAGCAAAGCATTTAACCTCTATCTACCAGTTCACTGTAAAATGGGAAACTTAATAGCACCTATCTCCCAGGGATGCTGTGAGTATTAACCTAGCATTTATAAAGTGTTTAGCACAGTAGTCAGCATACAGTAGGTACCTAACACATGCTTTTTCCCTTCCTCTTTCTCCTACCCCTTCTCCAGGACCAGTTCTGAGGCAACCCACCATGAGACCATGTGGCTAGGTGACAACTTTCCTGAGTCCTCCTTTCCTTATGTCCAGAAGAGGATTAGTTTATAGTGCAGTTGAGAACAACAAGGAAGAGGGACAGAAGCCAATTTAAGGAAGTTACATAAATGTTTAATATCAATAGTAGCTGCAACAGGAAGCTGGATGCCAATGAATTGTTGCTTTCCATACTTCCTCCCTGGACAATTAACCATGGGTCATTAGCCATAGAATATGGACTGTTGGCACCTCACTGTTGTCATTCTTAATTGCCACCAATTGACCACATTTTCTTCCCAAGAATGACTTTTAAATCCCCAATCCCTATCCCCACTGCACTCAGTGCTGGTCTAATTCTAGCTAGCTCCACTTCAAGGCTATCAGCTTAAGTACCTCCCAGCCCACCAGGAGCCAAATATTCAGTCCTTCCATTTGGCCAAACCTTGAGGTTGAGCAAGGGGGGTGGAGAAGGTGTCTGAAGCAGGACAGATGCTGCTATTAGTAAACAGAGATGCAAATGAATCACAAGCAACAACCACATGGAAGCAATCCATCCACAACATAGCACAGTGAGAATAGCCCTAGCTTTGGAGTCAGAGGACAGGGGTTCAAATCTTTCCTTTTCAATTTACTACCTATTTAACATTGGACATGTCATTTCTCTTCTCTGGGGCTCAGTTTCTTCATCTGCAAATTGATGAGGCTGAAACGCTCCCTTCTGGCTTGAAGACCGTAAGCCTATGATCATGGCACAGTGCACAGGTGCTGGGCTTGGAGTTAAGGAAGATCTGGATTCAAACCCTATCCCTGACATGGACACTATCTATCTGACCCTGGGAAAGTCACTTAATTTCTAAGTATCACAGCATCCAAATGCCTACAGCTTAGTTACTAAAGCCACAGACAGTTTGCCTCTACTGGGGTAAAAAGGAATTTTCTCTGCTGCTGACAAAATTATAGATTATTGGGATATCTGAACATTCTTGGCTCCAGTTTCTACAGAGAGATTTTGATATATCAGCTAGGTGACAGAGTAGATAGAGCACTGGGCTTCGAGTCAGGAAGATCTAACTTAAAATCTAGCTTCAGAAACTTACTAGCTGTGTTACCCTGGGAAAGTTACTTAACCTCTGTCTGCCTCAGTGTTCTCAATTATAAAATGGGAATCATAATAGCAACTTATTGCCTAGGATTGTAGGATACAATGAGATAGTATTTGG
>CM053587.1:264603997-264629827 GCA_028646515.1 Pseudochirops corinnae | reverse complement strand
TTTTTTTTTTTTAAATCTCTGTGGGGCTCTGCTTCCAGAAGGAAAGCTCTGTCCCAAATCGCTGGGGTCCTCCCGGCTGCCGTAGACTTCTGGCTAACTGGATAATGAAGACTCCAAGACCGAGGCCCAAGACGACGATCCAGATCCAGGCCGCTCAACGCGAGAGCCCTGGCCTGAAAACAATCGCTCAGTCCTCCTGCTGTCTGCAGGCCGAGGGCGGGAAGCTACAACGCGGAGGCGGGTGCAAAACCTCTGCCTTTCGCTTTTCCGCTCTGGAGACCTTTCGGGGAGACACTTATCTCCCTCTTTCACAATCCCCCTTCCTTGCAGCTGGTGCTAATCATGCTCACCTGAGAGCTTTCTCTGCACCTCCCGCCCGGCCGCCCCCAGGGCACAGCCACCGCTTCAGGCCAGGCTGGTTTCGGTTCGCAGTGCTCATATGGTTCCTCGTAGTCGAGCTGACTTTAGTGGGAAGTATCTTTGTGTGCGTTTTGAAGTTCTAGGTTGGTCCAGAGTCCTATTCTATGGGTATTTTGGGGTGGCTATGTGAGAGCTGCGATATATTGCTGCTGCTACACCGCCATCTTGGCTCCACCTGGGAAGAACAGTTTTTAGATGAACCTAATTTAATCTACGTGCGACTGCTTCCCTCTAGTGGCTACTCGATGAACTGACGTGCTTAGTGGTTTCCCTCTTTATTTGGCAAGGAGCCGCTCATACCATATGTTATTGCTCTTAAGTTTAAAACATAATATTTTCATATTGAATTAACATGAGTTATTTTGGAGGAGAAACCAAAACCCTCGTTTTCACCAATAGCTCCACTCTCTCGCCCCTAGCTTTTTAGCAAACCTGGAAAATTGCGAAGTTCCCAGTTGGAAGAATTCCTGTCTTCCTCTTGTCTTTGCCAGGCTCCTTTTGGAGGGACTGATCTGTCGGTAATAGGGAGTCCTTGAGGCTGCAGATGTCCCCTTGCTGTGTTCGCATGTGGGTATCTTCCTCCCTCAATTCCCTTTTGCCCTGATCTCCACATACTTTCTCTTATTCAAGTACCAGTTTCTTAATTGACAAAATGGAATTAATAATACTCGTGGTGGTGTTGTTTGGTAGTTCCAGGCATGTCTGAGCCTTTCTGATCCTATTTGGGGTTTTCTTGGCAGTGGTTTGCCATTTATTTCCCCAACTCATTTTACAGATGAGGAAACTGAGGCAAGTAGGGTTAAAAGACTTTCCCAGGGCCACACAGCTAGTAAGTGTCTGAAACCAGATTTGAGCTCAAGAAGATGTCTTCCTGATTCCAGGCTTGGCCTTTTATTCACTGTGCCATCGATACCCAGGGTACTGATTTTGCAAAGTTCTTTGATTCTAAAGTAGCCTGAATTAGGGGCTGTATTAACAGGCTGTATATTAACAGTCTATATAAATGACAGTTATTATTATGATTAATTGGCAAAGGACTTAGGATCAGGTCATCAGAAACTAGAGTATACAAGAAGGACATTGTGAGAACCCATAAATATACTGTTTGAAGTGGTTCCCTCGGGCCTCAAAAGGATTAAATTCTATCATTCTTCTAACTCAGCGTTTCTCAACCTGTGGGTTATATTCAGTTTGTAACAATGAAAATACATCCTGCATGTCAGATATTTATATTACAATTCATAACAGTAGCAAAATTACAATTATGAAGTAGCAATGAAAATAATTTTATGGTTGGGGGTCACCACAACATGAGGAACTGTATTAAAGGGTCAAGGCATTAAGAAGATTAAGAACCACTGGTCTAACTACTCATAATCCCAACTCCCATACCCCTACTGCTCAGAAGAAGAGTGTCACTCATTCTTCAAGACAAGGGCTCCCTCTTTTTCTCTGAAGATTTCTGACATTTCCCCCCCTTTGCCACTCCTTTGGAATTTATCAGAGTGGTAGCTAGGTGGTGCAGTGTACAGAGCACCAGGCCTCCAGTCAGACTCATTTTCCTGAGTTCAAATTCAGCCTCAAACACTTACTAGCTGTGTGATCCTGGGCAAGTCACTTAACTTTGTTTGCCTCAGTTTCCTCATCTAAAATGAGCTGGGCAAGGAAATGGCAAACTGCTCCTGTATCTTTGCCAAGAAAACCCCAAATGGGATTGTGAAGAGTCAAACATGACTGAAAAGGCTGAAAAACAACAACAAACCTGTTAACTCTCTTTCTCTCTATATAAGTAGAAATCACAGTAGCATGCTTTTCTATGTATATGTTATTTCTTTCTAGTAGAAAATAAGGTCTTTGATGACAAAGAATGCTTTGGGTTTTGTCTTTGCATTGCCAGTACGTAGGCCCGTAGGGAGGACTTAACAATAGTTGAATGAATTAATAGATAGATTTAGAGATTTAAGGTACTACTTGTCTAATGCTGTAAATGTGAAAACCAGGGCCTGAAGAGGTCTTTCTTACCCACGTTTGCAGAGGTAATAAGCAGAACCCAGGCTCTCTGCCTTCAATCCCAGTGAACTCTCTACCACAATGTGCTTCACCTAGTTAGAATGCAGAGCCTAAGGGAGCATATCTTGAGTGTTTTGATTATCTCCCACAGTACCTTGCATATAATAGGATCACGGGCTTTATGTAGGAAAAGACTCAAGAAGCTGTCTAGTCTTTCTGCTCCCTTTAGAGACACGGAAAGGGAAGCCAGAAAGATTAAATAATTTTTCTAAAATCACAGTTAGGATTTGAACCCAGGACCCTCTGACTGAATTTTCAGTACTCTACCTACTATATCATATTAACTCACTATTTTTTGTTGAGTGGCTGCTGCTATGTATCAGAGATTTATAAAGGGATGGGGGAACATTGGCAGTCACCTAGTACAATGCCCTAATTTTACAGATGAGGAAACTGAGGCACAGAGAAATTACATGACCTGCCCAAAGTCACAAAGATACTGAGTAGCTGAGGTGTGATTTGAACCCAGGCCCTCTGACTCCAAAACTGTGTGCTTTCTATTGTGATCGATTAGTTATTACCTTACTAGCTGGACTGAAGGGTATAGGAAATACTAAGAAAGTCGGGTTTGGGTTGAATCATCATCAGTTTTGCAACTTTGGGATAGTCTGGTCAAATAAGAAAACTGAGCATAAGGTAAGGTAAGGTAAGGTGAGGCAAGGCAAAGCAACACAAGGCAGGTGAGAGCAGGTAATATGGGGTGAGGTTAGAGGAGGTAAGAGGATGGAAGGTAGAAAGAACAATAAGGACAAGCTTTATTCGCTAAGAAAGGTAGAATTGGGGTGCCTAGGTGGTGCAGTGAATAGAGCACTAGCCCTGGAGTCAGGAGGACCTGAATTCAAATGTGGCCTCAGACACTTAACACAAAACTAGCTGTGTGACCTTGGGCCAGTCACTTAACCCCAACTACCCTGTCTTTCCCCTCCAAAAAGCAAAAAGTAAAAATTAAAAAATTAAAAGGTAGAAAAAAGGCTGAAGAACTTACCTAGAGTCAGGATCTCCAAACAACTTAAGATGAAGTGCAATTTCTTTATTAATTTGTTTGGTTTTTGATCTGGTCTAGCATAGTGACAAACTCATAGTTGGTTTAATAAATGCTTGTAAATTGGATTAAAAAAAAAAAACTCCTGAGGGGGAAAATGCCCATTGTACAAGTCTCAGAGGGCAGTAAGTAGCACCACTGGGATTCCATCACAGCTTTCTGACTTCATAGCACTTTCACATAAGAACCTGGCCAAGGAAATCCGGGGCCCTGAAACCAGGAGAAAGGGGGAAAAGCGCACCAGGAATAATAACAAAACATATGGCTAGCTTAATCCAATAAATAAATCCATAAAGCTTTCCTACCACTCTTCATCCTTTCATTGAGGAACATATTATTTACCTCATAAACCAGATTCATTAAAAGGAGACCAGAAAAAATCTTCATAGAAACAGACATCATCATTGGCTTTATTATTCCATGTTTGTTTTTTTGCCCTTCATTTAAATTCATCAAATATTTATAGAGCCTCTACTGTGTGCATTGTGGTAGGTAGTGGGGATACAAACACATAGATCTGACACAGGTTAAGGAATGACTAAAAATAT
The DNA here is from genome assembly GCA_028646515.1 of Pseudochirops corinnae. Lineage (NCBI taxonomy): Eukaryota > Metazoa > Chordata > Mammalia > Diprotodontia > Pseudocheiridae > Pseudochirops > Pseudochirops corinnae. The sequence goes on along the minus strand of CM053587.1, from coordinate 264,625,747 downwards.
GAATGTAATAAAATATTATTGTGCACTAAGAAATGGTCAAAGGACAGCTAGGTGGTATAGTGGATAGAATGCTGAGCCTGGAGTCAGGAAGATTCATCTTCCTAAATTCAATACTGCCCTCAGACACTTTCTAGCTGTGTGACCTTGAGCAAGTCACTTAACCTTATTTTGCCTCAGCTCCTCATCTGTAAAATGGGCTGGAGTCAGGCACTTCATCAGGCACTGGGCTAAGTATGGGGGATACGGTAGAAGAAAGGAAAAGGATAGGTCTTGCTCACAAGGAGTTTACAATGTAATGGCAGATACAACATGCCAACATAGTTACGTACTAATGAGCTCTATGAAGGATAAATTAAAAATAAACTCAGAGAGAAGGAGTTGGAATGGTACAGTGAGGTGGCAGAGTGGATAAAACACTAGGTTTGGAGTCAGGAAGACCTCTGTTCAATTCTAGTCTCAGATAATTGTGTGGCCCTTGGCAAGTAATTTAATTTCTGTTTTCCTCACTTTCCTGTAGGAATAATAGCATCTGTCTGATAGTTGCTGTAAGCGTCAAATAAACAAATTCTCATAAATGCTTGGCACATAGTACTATATAAATGCTTACCACCACTCACATACCTTGAATTAAGGATTTATTTAGGAGAGGCTTCTTATAGAAGGTAAGATTTTAGCTGAGACTTGAAGGAGTTCATAGGAATTGCCCCATATTATTCAAATTTGTCATTTCTTCCTGTGGAGTAACACCCCATTAAATTTTAATAAATTGGCTTGTCGAGCCATTTTCCAATTAATAGGAACTTATTTTGTTCCTCTGCGTGTGTGTGCGTGTGTGTGTGTGTGTGTGTGTGTGTGTGTGTGTAAATTTTTTTTTCTTCAGAAGATTGGCAATTAAGAGAAGAGACAGGCTGATACTATGAGGAAATAGCAGGATTAAAATGTTTGTTTTAATACAGAGGAGACCAAAACATATGTGTTGGCAAAGGTGACGGAGCCAATGGCAAGAAAAAGATTGACAGTACAAGAAAGTGGACACACTTAGTGGATCAGAATCACTGAGAAAATGGATGAAGATGGGATCAGCCATACAGAAGAAGGAACTACCTTGGCAAGGAATAGGACTACCTTACTCTCTGAGCCCAGAAGGAAAGAAAAGGGTCAAATACAGAGATGTTTTAAAGTGTTGAGAAAGGGAAGTAAAGGAGTCCATAAATTCTTAGTTAAGTGGGTGGCAAAACCATGTACTGAGAAGGGGTTAGGGATTTGGGGACTCTGAGGGAGAGGAAAAGATTTGAAATAGTCACTGTGGAAAGTGTAATAAGGAGTCAGTCAGCATTAATAAAAAGGTCGTTATGCAGTGGTGAGAGCCCGTCAGAGATTTGTTCTGCATCTATAGTCAGCCCATTCAGCATGGTTTTATGACTTCCTTCAATAGTACTGTGTGGCCAGAAGCAGAAGTGTGGGAAAATGTTTTCTGATAATTTGCCATGGAAAGTATGGTTTCTCCCTACAATTCTGCTTTGGAAAGCCCCTCAGTTTTGATTTGAAAACATGCTTCTGTAATTGGTTGTGGTTATGACCAACTAGGGTAAGCTCACCATTTTCCCTACCCCTGCTTTTGCCCTTGGATCTGGTGGCATAGCTGGTAGAAATGGCTTATTTTTTCAGGATATTACTGATTGTATCAAAGTTATCAGTCTTTTACCAGACTGTTTTTCATTGTCTTTTTCTTCTCATAGATTTCATATTTCAGTGAAGTATAGACTCAGTAATTCATTCTTGCTACTTGCTTATCAATCTTCTTCCAAAATTCTTCTGCTACGGGATAATCAGGTGAACTCTTTGTCAACTCTTTAAACATTTCCTCATTTGCTTCATATAAAAGAAATCACTTTTCTTATGTTTCTGTATGTACACTGCTTAAATATTGCTAACATACCATAACCTCAGAACAATGTCCACCTTGTATTTACATGTATACACATACATGCAAACATTCATAATATATATGTGCATATACACACATATATGTATGTGTATGCATTGTATATATGCGGTTTCCTCATTAAAATGGAAGCTCCTTGAGGGGAAACATTATTTCATTTTGTGTGTGTGATTGCATGCAAAATGCCTGGCCCATAGTAGGCACCTGATAAATATTTTTTGATTGATGTAAAACACCACGTTTCTTCACCAAGCACAATCGTAGGGTTTGTCCATTTGCATGTGACAGAGAGAAGTCTTTGGTCTTTTAGACCTTAATGTTCCAGCTAGTGCCTTGTTCTACCTCTCCTGTATCTAAAAACCCTAAGGTTGGCAGAGGCATCATCATCACTAAACAGTTAGTTATCAAAGAATACTTAATGTTTGTATAGAATGAGGTCATTTAAAGGGCTTTGAAAGTAATACCTTCTTTTGCAAACATTATAAAAACTAACTCATGCCCATTTACTACTTCAATGTTTAAAGAGTACTTTCTTCAAGTGAAAGTCCTATTAGCTCCATTTCCTCAACAAGGAAATCACGACAGTAAACATTTATATAACCTTTGAAGATGAAAGACATTATCCAGGCAGCTGCCAAATCTTCCCATTTCTATTCCCTAAAATATATCTCATATGTGTTCTCTTCTCACAACTCATACAACTACTTGGTCTGTTCCAACAGCCTCCTAACTGGTTTTCCTGCTTCAAGTTTCTCCCCTTTCCAATCTACTTTCCACACAGCTGTCAGTGTGGTTTTCCTAAACTTCAGGTCTGAGCATGTCATTCTCCTATTTGGTAAACTCTACTAGTTTCCTGCTACTTCAAGGATGAAACATAAATTCTTTTGTTTGCCTCTTAAAATCCTTCACAGACTGGCCTCAGTCTCCTTTTCTGGCCTTATATTATTCCTCTTCTCACACCCAATCTCTATGACTTTGTACCAACCAACTCTCTTGCTTAAAGGGATCCATTCTTCTTCTTACTGCCTCATAGATTTCTGTACTTTCTTCAAGACAGCAAAGTCATCATTTTTTCTGTCACTCTTTCCTGACCCCCTCAATTATTAGTATTTTCTCTCTAAAGTATGTTACATTCATTTGGTACTATACATATACATATGCATATACATATACATATATACATACACACTACATATACACATACACATGTACATATACATATAAACGTACACATACATATACACATGCATACACATATATCTATGTGTATATGTGCACACAGACATGTGTGAATATGTATACATATATGTACACACAGACACATGTGTAAATATATGTGAACATATATGCCTATACACATACATACACATACATTGCTCACCATCCCCAACAAAAACAAACTCAAGTTTTTAAGCGAAAGGGCTGATTTTTTTTTGTCTTTTTATCCCAGTTTCTGGCCCATTGTAGGTACTTTGTAAATGCTTATTGATAGATTGTTGCAGATAAATACAATCTGGTCTCACAGGTTGGATGCTGGATCTAGAATCAAGAAGACTTGGTTCTGAATCCTTCTAATCCTTGCTTAGATATGTGGCCATGAGTAGGTCACTAAGACTCTCTGAACTTTAGTTTCATCATTGATAACTTGGAGAATTTCTACCTGGCAAAAGTGTTCTGAGTTTCAAATGAGAGATAATGTATGTAAAGTTCTTTGTGAATTTTAAAGTGTTAATAAATGTTAGCTATTATTACAATTGAGATTAAGTTCAAAAGAAAGAATTTAGATTTTTAAGTCATATTTTCACGTTGTCATCTATTTCTGGGAATTTGTATTCATTTAGGCAAAATGGATTTTTATCCATTCAGGAGACTGCTAGAAAATTACTAAGGAGTATGAGAATTATAAAATCTACCTCAGAACAATTTGCCTCCATGAATAGAAATGCACGAATATAGCTCAAAAGCCAATTATTTCCAGAAAATGGGGAAAAAAGCTCTGTTTATATTATTTTTACTCATCTCCCAGGAAAACTTCCTTCCTTCCTTCCTTCCTGCCTTCCTTCCTTCCTTCCTGGCGACTTTAGACACAGTATTCCAGACAAGATGTAGCAGTAGGGAAACCCTAAGAAGCTGGGGTGCCTGAGATTGCAGCCCAAGGGCAGAAAACTTGGTAGGACAATGCTGTGCAGCAACTATGAACCTAATCTCCCTCCCCTCCCCAGAAACTGAGGTATGTGGAGGAGGGGGAGGGAAATTATGCTCACCCATTTTGGGGGAGGTGTTTGTATATTGGTTCTTGCTATACAATTGAAGTAAATATTCCTTTCTAAAAGCTAATCTAAGTGTTAAGTGGTTAAATGTAACTGGGGTACAGGAGGCTCCTAAAATTTGGGATGTATAATTGATGGGGACCTGAGCCAACAGCCGAAACACAATACTTGCAGGCCCCCAGAGAGTGTCAGAGAATTCAGAAGAGGAGTGAAATGTAACTGACCTGGTCTTCAGGCAGTGTGTAGGGAGGGACAGAGTAGTCATTGTTACAATTACATTTCACATGTTATAAGAATATTTACGGGTTACCTATTAGACTGGGAGAGGAACATTGATTTGTCCAAGGCCACAGAATTCATAAGCTTCTTTGTTGTTGTTGTTGTTGTCGTCTTTTTGGAGGGGAGAAGGCAGGGAAATTGATATGAAGTGACTTGCCCAAGGTTACACATCTAGTAAATGTTAAGTGTCTGAGGATGGATTTGAACTCAGGTCCTCTTGACTCCAGGGCCAGTGCTCTATTCACTGCACCACCTAGCTGACCCTTAAAAGATTCTAAAGCAGTATTTGAGCCCACATATTCCGGATACTGTCCAGTGTTGCAGTCATTATGCCATATTGCTTCACTTATTAACACTAATAGCTCACACTGATGTTTGAAAGTACTTTGCTTACACTAATTACTTAAAATAGGTATCACAAATACCTCTGTCTCCTTTTTTTTTCACAAATGAGACAACTAAGAGCCAGGACAAAAGAATTCATTCTTTTTTGTTTGTTTTGCTTTTTTTGTTTTTTGGGGGCTTTTTTGTTTGCTTTTAACTGGCAGAGGAGGAAAGCCTGTCTCAATTTACAACCTCTGACTTGAGGGGGTTATTCCAAACGAGGAATCCAACATTTCACATTACCTTTTCTTGCTCCTAAAAATGTAAAGAGATTTCCACCTCCTTCGTACAGGTTGGGGGGATTTTTTGTTTACATAGGGTTTGATGTTATTCAGAGAGCCTAAATAAATAATGTCTTTAAAACAGGAAAAACAAATCTAACTACAGAAAGACTTAGACTTTCCTCCCCTGCTGGGTCCTCCCCACCCCCATCCTCTCTCTAACTCCCTCACTGATGTAGGAAACATATTTATTTAATCACAATTATTGTAAGATTGATGCCAGTGAGATATGTTGAAATCATACATCATTAGGACAATAAGAGTAAACAAAGTATATTATTAGAGCAGCTGATTATTATCAATCTTATCCCCATCCTCCTTGAACCCTGACCTCTTCTCTTTCCTTTCTTGTTATGGTCCAGGAAACGGATTTAACAAGGACACAGGAGGCAATGTGAGTCAATGAAGCAGGCAAAACTTCCTCAAATCTTATGTTCAATCCTTGCTTTCCATTGAATTGCTTGGTGACCTCTGCCATGAGTGAAATGAGGATTATGGTGACAAAACTCATTGGCATGTATTAAGGTATTAGTAATCCCTTGCTGCAAAACACTTTGGAAATATAGCACTTAATAAGGGCTTAACTGTGCCAGGCTGCACACTCATAGTCTTGTTACAGAATGACTTTTTTTTGAGAAGACTGGGTAAAGATCACATTTAGAGAACCATAACTTTCTCAGTGGGATTTTTTCTAAAGTTGAAATTCTCATTATATTTTCCTCAACCACTAAGCAATAGCCAGTCCTTTTTTTTTTTAATTTTTAAAAGGTTCAAAAAGTTTTACCATCCAAGGAAGAACTTTCAAAAGGCTGGCAAATGAAAGGAGGTTTCCCGACTCAGACGTTCAGAATCTAACAACTGCTATAATGCCCGAGTCAGATCAGATAGATGAGTACGGCAAAGTTACAGTAAGCAAAGAAGGGGATTTGTTTCCCATCCTTTTCTTACATTGAAATATGTGAGATTCAAAAGCAAAAGAAATCAAACTTTTGTAATTGCTAGATTTTAAGTTCCTTTGTTATGAATGGAATGCATGTACAAAAAGCCTCCCATTGCTATTTTATTAGAATGGAGTCAACCTTTCAGTCTGGGCAGAAAGGGAAAGAATAGTGTCCCCAGAGATTTCAACCTTTAGCCAAAGAAGTTCTCTGTCTAATCCTTAAAGGCTTAGCCTTGGGAACAGATAGTTGCTTCTGGGTGGTAGCCCAGGGAAGGAAAGTCCAGATCCTCATCTTATGGCAATATACCAGATATAGAGTCAGATTCTGCTACCCTTTTCCCATATTATGGAGGAGGAAAGACTCCATATCTCAAAGATAATTTCAACTGACCTTTTTCCTACATTGCAACTCTAAGTTGATTAGTTCTTATCACTTTTGCAAAGAAAGAATCATGGAATTTGATACTCTGGCACTTGGTCCAAAATATCGTGCCTGGAAAAAATGGCTAAATTGAAGAGAGTGGTTAAGTCATCCATAGATAGGAGAGCTATGAAAACATCACATTAGACTAGGATTAGCCTTTCTACATGGTCAAGTTAAATAGGATAATTAGGAGTGAGTTTTCTCTCTCTCTCTCTCTCTCATTTCTCTCTGTCTCTTTTTCTGTCTCTATTTCTGTTTATAAGTCTTATATTCAATAAATTCTAATGATTCTCTATTGCCTCCAGAATAAAATGTAAAATTACTCATTTAGTTTTTAAAGTCCTCAATAATCTGACACACTCCTATCTTGTCAGTCTTCTTGTACAGTGGCCCTGGCCTCCCTGCTATTCCTCACATGAAATACTACTCCATCTCTTGACTTTACATATTTTCACTGACTAACCTTCATGGCTGTCTCCTGACTCTTAATATTTTATCTGAAATCCACCTCTTTGTGACTGTTTATCCTAGCTAAGAGGTGGCACCCAGACTGTATTTAAAAGTCTCTAGTAAAAGGGGAACTCTCTGCCTACGATGGAAACTCATTCCTCTTATGATTGGTTCTAATTTTTAGGAAATGTTTCTTTATCTAAATCCGAAATTTATGTCTTTGCAAAATTTCCGTTACTGTAGTTCTCCCCCTTTCCCTCCCCCACTATTCCTAGCTCTTCTTTATTGGGCCAAATAGAAGAAGCTGGACCTCATAGGGCCCTCTTTTATCTGAATGATTTTCAAAATCTTCAATACAGCTCTCGTAAATCTCTTCTCCAGGCTAAGCATTCCTAATTCTTCCAACTTATCCTCATCTAGTTCTGCATGTTCTCTAGGCACCTCACTCTCCTAGTCATCCCCTCTAGCTTGTGAATATCCTTTTTAAAATATAGCATCCACAATTAAACAAGAAAATACAGCATCAGTCAGACTAATGCAGAGAACAGAACAACTATAACCTTCTCATTCCTGGATATTATGTCTTTCTTAATTTTGCCTGGGATGGCACTGTTTTTGTTTTGTTTTGCTTTATTTTGGGCTATCCTGTCATACTGGCAAATTGCAGTTTATATATATGTATATATGTGTGTGTGTGTGTGTGTGTGTGTGTGTGTGTGTGTGTGTACACACACATACATTTCATACATACATTCATACATATATATTTGTTTAACCATGCAATGGTGAAAGTGAATTTTTGGACCCAAATCAAAATTTTGCATTTATCAATCATATATTATTTATCTGCTGTGATTCAGTCAAAATGACCTCATCTGATAGTGTGTACTATATTCAATGCTCAAATTCCTCTTTCTACCAAAAGGAGAGAAGCAGATTTGAACATTTATTCTTCCTCACCATGTTTGATCATTGCACTCAAACTAAGATTGACTGACTTTTGATATTGCTTATGTTGGCATTATTATAGTCAATTGTGTATAGTCATAGTGTATACTATTCTCTTGGTTGCCTTCTTTGACCAGACATTAGAGAAAATTAAAATTAATTGTAGCCACAGACTTGCTGGCACATCAGAATTCATCGTGATTTGCTCCTAATACTTCTGCTTTCTCTGCATGCTTTTTCACAAGGTGCCCATTCTAGATCAGCATCTATGAACAGATCTTGAAATAGTACATGATGTAGAAAGAGTAGGGGTAGCACAGACCTGGAAGGAAAACAGCAAGCATGTCTTCAACACGGGGAGAGGGTTACCTCCATAGTTTTTGTTATTGTCAGAGCTGCTAATCAATAGAGAAGTTGATTAAATGAATCAAATAGCAACTTGTAATGAGTCAGTTATTGTACTAGGTACTAGGGATACAGAGAACGAAAAGAAACCAATTCCTCCTCTCAAGGGACTTATATTTTATTATGGGAGAAAAGATGCACCTATATAATTGTGTGTATTAGGGACAGTAGATGGTGCAGGCGATAGAGTACCAAGCCTGGAGTCATGAAGACTCCTGACTTCAAATCTGGCCTCAAATACTTATCAGCTACATGACCCTGGACAAGTCACCTAACCCTGTTTGCCTCAGTTCCTTATCTATAAAAAAAAAAAAAAGATAGAGAATGAAATAGGAAATCATTCCAGTACCTTTGCCAAGAAAACCCCAAATGGAGTCATGAAGAGTTGGACATGGCTGAACAATGACTAAACAACAAAAAATACAAATGTTCTACATAATAATAAAGGGAATAAATACTACGTAGTTAAATACAAGATTGCTATGGTGAAAGGATACTAGCAGCTAGAAGGAATCAGGAAGGGCTGAGCTGTATCTTGAATAACATAAAGGATTTTTTAAGGAGAAGGCGAGGAGTGAGTGCACTCCAGGGATGAAGGACAGTCAATATAAAGGAAGATGTAGGAAATGTCATATTATGTGTGGGGAATAGATACAAGGGCAGTTTGGCTTGGCAGTAGAGTTGGGAAAGTGAGCAATATATAATAAGGTTGGAAAGATATGTTGGGGCAAAGTTGTTAAGTCCTTTAAAACCCTACATATTTTAGGGTCCTGGGGAGCAGGAAGGAAGTTGGTGAACAAGTGGTTTGGCCAAGGCAGGGAGTGACTGACTTGTAGGTTTAGAGAAGATTGTATTACTTTGTGGTCATAGATCATTTGTTGAGGCAATAGAGTAAATGCTGGGAAACAGACTGGTAGAAAGTGGGAAGTTCATTGTGGTGTGTGGTACAGCACTAATAATACCTATTGTATTTGGTCTTGGGCCTCCTCCCTTTGTGCTGTAATTGTGGTGCTTGGGGACATTCACAGATATAAATTAGCCCCATTAAATACTCACATGGGCAGCTAGATGGGTCAGTGGGTAGAGCACTGGCTCTGCAGTCAAGAAGACCTGACTTCAAATGTGACCCCGAGTACTTACTAGCTTTGCGACCCTAAGCAAGTTATTTAATGCTGTTGGCCTCAGTTTTGTCACCTGTAAAATGAACTGGAGAACAAAATGTCAAGAAAACTCCAAATGGGGTCACAAAGAGTTGGACATGACTGTATAAGCAATACATAGTAAATATCAGTATAGAGAGCGGGGTGAACTTAAACCATGAAGTTAGAACCAACTTTATACTTGCCTAATCTTAATTCACAATCTGAGTTTTCTTGATTAGATTAAAGGTTAGGATTAGAGAATAGAGATAATTACGTTGGCAAACAGAGTAGGGTGCTTGGGGATCATATGGCATTCATGACACCTTCGAGACATAGTTGATCAATGATGTCCCCTATTTTCTCATCTTCTATGAGAATTACTATGAGTATTACTACAGCTTTGGGAAAATGAAAATCACTTCCTCCTCCTAAAATATTGAGATTTTCTGCACTCCAGAAAACCATCCCATCAACTAACAACATTCCTTTTAACCAAAACACAGACAAGCACCTTTAAGCATCTGATGGCTTCTTGCAAACCAAACTGAAGTGCTCCCTGCAGTCATACCTGCTTATTCTTAGAAGGGAAGGTTTTAACATAGTAAGTTTTGTGGGTAGAGTGATATAATTTCGTCATTGTCTCACTTTAACCTTTTTTAGTCAAAGGATGGAAAGACTTAATGAAAACTTTTTACCTCTGTTGAATAAGCTAGACCACTCTAGGTTCTATGGGCCTTAAGAATCCAGCCATGAATCAACTTTAGCCAATACAGTAAATGATTTTAAGGGGAGGGGGTGTTGTGAAGACATTTGGGGGTCAGGATAATCAAAGTACATTTGGCCAGACATTTCTTCCCTCCCCCCTTAATTTCCAAACATATGCGGATTTCCAGGGAAATTGAATCCATGTGTTTCTGATTCATTTACATTTTAACTCCAAAAACTGCTTTGTAAGCCCTCCAAGAAGCCTTCAGAGTTCTGGACCGGAAGGTTGCGCCTTGTTAGCCCTATAGACCTAATATTCCGAGTGAACAGTGATTGGGTTTGAAAATAAGAACTAAGGAAGGACATGTGCTTGGAAGGTTTTACCCAGCACAGCCTCTTCACTCTCTGGACCTCACCAGTCTCTTTTACACATTAAGTCTCAAATAAATACCCAACTTCATTCTGTCGAAACTTCTTAAAAGCTGTTAGTCTCTATGTGCAAATCTCCAAAACCTAGGCCTCTTGTGGAGCCCCAAACTGAATGACTGGCATTTGATAAAAACATTTTACTGTCAAGTAATCATTTTCTTTTCTCTTGTCCCTCTTGACCCTTTCTCTGAAGTTGAAAGGCAGCTTCTGCCTCTCCTGAATATATGATAAGAATTAATGAGACCCAGGAGAGCTAGGGAAGAGTTTTTCACTTCAGCCACTTGGCAAAAGTTCTGTAGAGACTTTCAGATCTTCCTCCACACTCTGAAAATCCCTAGAAACCCCTCTGACTCACAGGAGGTTCACAAGGGCACTCTTTCCTTTCCTCATTGCTATGACGAGGACCAAGGGTAGCCTTTCCAGAAAAGCGACATCAATTATTTCTTTTGAGCAGGGGGAGGAGTGTAGAGATTGGCTGGAGAAGAGTAAATTACCATTCACACATATATGAAACACAGTTGTAGAAGAGGCACACCCTGTCTTCAAACCACAATAAAGGTTTTTGACAAAGCCCCTCCTTTCTTTCCCATGAAGGAGGTCAGAACACTAATTCACAAGATTACAAACATAAAATTACCCCCAAATTGTATAGAAGGGACTTCCTGCCACTTCAATTCGTTGGTACTGACATGGTAGCAACACATTGCTTAGAAAAAGCTCAGATGAAAAAACGATTAGCTCAAGGCATAAATTCAATCCATAGAATGTTGGGGCTGGGAAGAACCTGAGAGATCAAGTAACCCAAGATAACCATTTGAAGGATGAGGAAGCTGAGGCATTGAGAGGTCAAGAGATTTGATAACAAATGGCAGAACTGACATGAACTACAATCACTCAAAATGCTGAAGGGTAGACAAGGTCATCTTAATGTATGTCTTAAATAAAGTAGGTTATTGCAAATCAGCAGCTGATGTCTGTCTATCACTTTAGAGCTTATGAAAACAAATTTACATAACTTCACTTGAGACCCACCACAACCGTGTCGTTGGTATATACTATAAGTATTATCATCACCATTTTACAGATTATTTTTGTAATTCCAGCATTTAGCACAATGCCAGGCAGATATCAGATGCTTAACAAAAGTTTAACAACTGAATTATTGGGAAGGTGATTTTTAACCCCTGCAATTTCCCCACGTGCAGAAAACTTCATTGTACAATATGTGATAGTGGGGACTGCATTCAAGTTCTCCATGTCTTTAATTATTAGGTAAGGGAGCACTGTGTAATGGTTAGAGAGCTAGACTTGGAATTAGGATGACCCAGGTTTCCTTCCTACCTCAGCCTCACTGTGGGACACTGTACAAATGAGTTCATGTCTCTATTCTTCAGTTTTGGCTATAAATGAGAAGGCTAGATTTGTTTGTCCCAAAGGTCTCTTTGAACTACGATCTATGACTTAGTGATCTATGATCACTTGATCAATATATTCTAGTGGGCATCACTCTCCTATATTGGTTGGATTAGATACCTACCCATGTCCCTTTTAGCTCTCAAATTCTATAATTCAAGAGTCAAAGTGGCTCGTCCATTGCTTCCCATAATTTCTAGGGATGACTCTAGCAGACCTATAATGGAAAGGTCGCCATTTCCAATGAAATGATCTGCAGTCATCTTGGTCAACTTCATTGTTTCTGTTCTAATACCTTGAAAGACTTTCATCATTGTCTCTTGAGGAAGAAGGTAGGAAATTTTTGAAGTAGCAAAGAATTGGAAACAAAGTATGTGCCCCTTGATTTGGGAATGGTTAAACAAACAGTGGTATGTGAATGTACGTGAATAGTTCTGAATCTTAAGAAAGGATGAATGTGATGATTACAGAAAAGCAGGGGAAGATACATGACATCATGCAAAAACGAAAGAAGCAGAATGAGGAAACAATATCTACCATGAGCACGATGGCACAAATAGAAAGAATAGCAACATGGCAATGGAAAACCGAACTTTGGGTAACTATAGGGACCAAGGTTGGCCCAAAGTAAATAATAACACGAAAATGCAACTCCCTGCTCTGGAGTGGTAGGGGCTATTGTTGTGGAATCTATAAGGGGATATCAGGCTCATTTTATGTGTGAATTGGTTTTGTAATTTATTATTTATATAATAAACTTTTTTTTTTGAGGAGAGAAGGCAGGGAAATTGGGGTTAAGTGACTTGCCCAAGGTCATACAGCTGGTAAATGTTAAGTGTCTGAGGATGGATTTGAATTCAGGTCCTCCTGACTTCAGGGCCAGTGCTCTATTCACTGTGCCACCTAGCTGTCCCCCTCTCTTTTTTTATTCTGGTTTATAATTGATAACTTTCTAGAGGGTAAGAAAAGAGGGGAAGGATATATCAGAAAATGTGAGTGATATAAAATGAAATATATTAATAAATCCAAAAAGACAGGAAATCTCATCCCATGATTATGAGAGAGAGAAAGCTAGACTCAAACTAGCCTCTCAGTACAGAGTAGACAAAGATGGGGGTTGGGGAAAACGTTGCACAACTCATACAGGTTTGCATCTCTTAGATTTACAATACCAATGCATTCTTCAGCTGCCTATATAAGGTATGAATGACAATTACCCCATTGCTCAACACTCTACATATTCTTTCCTGTCTTATCCTCTGATGGAAGAAGAAAAGAACAAAATGTCCAAAGGATAAAGGCAGAAAAATGAGCCAAAAGTCTAGATAATTCTCCAAAGACATAATCAGTCCCTAGATAATGCAGAATCAGCACAAGGGCTCTTTCTACCTTCTTTGAAGATCTAGGGTAATTACCTAAGACTATATTCTGTGAATCATTTACAATCCTTCACTCTTGTATCTGCAAAGCGTTTCACATTTGGCTCCTTGTCCCCTCCAATTGTCAGCTACTGATTGACCTCTCTGACCTACCTGTTCATCCTGTCTTCCTTCTACTCTTTTGAGCCTGTACTTTCTATAAATGCTACATCCTGTTAAAATGAAAAAAACAAACAAACAAAACAAAGCTAGCCAGGGCTGATTTCCTTATTTAGTTAAGTCTTGCTTTCTTTATAAATTCTCATCACCCTAATCCTCTCAAAGTCTGAGCCCCTCAAGCTGTATTTCTGCTTGGCCTCAGAAGCTGCCATTCCCAAATGATGTACAGGAGTTACAATATCAATTTCAGACTTGCTCTCTTGCCTTCTCCCTTCCCGAGCCTTCTCCCTCATTTGGCAACTCACACTTGGATCCTTACGTTATTTAAACATTAAGTATGTGGGATGCCAAGGCCATGCCTAGCATTGATCAGCGCCTTTATTTTAGGAACCAGAGGAAGGTCTCTTTTTCTATTCAACATATGTTTCCCTCATGTCTCTGCATCAGCTTCAAAGCTTCCTTGCCTACCCCATCCTACATGATTTTTTTCCCTCTTCCTTCAGAAGCAGCACACAATACATTTAATTTTCCTCCTCCTTCGACCTCTCTCAAATACCATATTCACTGGCAATCTTTAAAAGTCAGATCTTTCTTTTAAAATATTCTCATTATAAACACAAGTGAACATGAAGTCCAGGTACCCACAACAGGCACTCACACTAAGTATCTGATTCTTATTTGAAAAAGATAAGTCCCTAAATTTCATATAACTTTATATCATATCAAATCATATATCATATAACATATATTGTATATCATATTTTATCATACTTTGTCATGTCATAGCATGTGCTCTGTTGTCATATAATGTCATATATATTGACAATATCATATATTGTCAATATTATGTCCATTGTCAATATTATATATTGACATTACATCACATTATATTTGTTATTGTTTAGTCATTGTTTCAGCTATTCCTGACTCTTTGTGATCTCATTTGAGGTTTTCTTGGCAAAAATACTGGATTGGTTTGCCATTTCCTTCTCCAGCTCATTTTACACGTAAGAAGCTGAGGCAAACAGAGTTAAGTGACTTGCCCAGGGTCACATAGCTAGAAAGTGTCTAAGGCCAGATTTGAACTCATGAAGAAGAGTCTTCCTGACTCCAGGCCAACACTCTATCCACTGTGTACCCTAGTTGCCCCCATCATGTCATGTTAGATTAGATTTATATATTGTATGTGTTTATATATATATATATATATATATATATATATATATATATATGTATATATGTGCAGAAATATATACACACACACGCACACACATATAGTATATATGTATGCTTAGTTAGTTACTACTAGATGGACTTATTTTACTATTCTAGAAAACTCCCTGGTTAGAGTGATGAAACTCCTATAAATGCAGATTGGCACCTTCTCCCCAATTTATAATCCTACAGAATTGCTGTATCACCAAGGCAATATTCACAGCACTGACAGTGACTATGAATATGCCAGTAAAGATCTGATTTGCAAAATATAACAGACTCTCCATATAGAAGACAGATGCAAAACATTTGTTCAGTCACCAGAAAGCCAAATCCCTACACCAGAAAACCGAATTCATCATAGCAATAAAGAAATGTATACACAATAACACTGCAAGGAGGAACACCATCCCAAAACCTTCCCACAAACAAACACTCACAAACCTTGCTGTCTCCTTACCTGCATCCTCTCTCTCCCACCATACCAACTGCTCTGACTCATTTCCTGCTCCACCCATGCAGCAGACTCCTCTCACCACAGGCTCCATGTTATTACATTCGGTCTATTAAGAGGCAAGGAAGATCTTCAAATTACCATTACCATTACAATTGGCTAGAGCAGCAGTTCTCAACCTGTGGGTCATGATCCCTTTGGGGTCAAATGACACTTTCACAGGGGTCACCTAAGACCATCGGAAAACACGTATTTCCAATGGTCTTAGGAAGCGAAACATCGCTCCTCTATCCATCTCCAGGCAGGTCCGCCCACATATGAGTATTAAAGGGTCACTGCAGTAGGAATGTTGAGAACCACTGGGCTAGAGCATTAACAGACTAAATGACTTATCTGGGCTATGCCTCCAGTATATCGCAGATGCAATCTTTGAACCTGGGTCTCCCTGGGTCCAAGGAAACCTAGGTTTTCTAGCTATCTATTATGCTCCATTGCCTATAATGCCTGCCCTTTGTGCGTACATGCATTTGTAATCATTCTGAAGACTAAATTATCCAACCTAGAAGCCCTTCTTTTTGTTCCAACAGAAATATGCTGCAATGAATAATAGAGTGTTCGACTTGCTTCAGGAAGAACCAGTTCAAATACTTCTTTTTTGCATTTACTTGGCTTCCTTACCATGGACAAGTCTATGAGCCTTAGTTTTGTCTTCTCTAAAATGGGGTTTCTTTAAAAATATCCTCATTATAAACACAAATGAACATGAAGTCCAGGTGCCTACAATAGACACTCATACTATACATTTGATTCTTATTTGAAAAAGATGTCCCTGAATTTCATATTACATCATATCAAATCATATATCATATAACATATTGTATATCATATGTTATCATACTTTGTCATGTTATAGCATTGTTGTGTTATGTCCTATTTATTGACAATATCATATATTACCAACATTATGTCAATTGTCAATATTACATATTGACATGTATCATATTATATTTGTTGCTGTTTAGTCATTCCTTCAGTTGTGGTTGATTCGTAGGACTTATCTCCCCAGGTGGTTGTGAGACCACATAATATGATGTTTTTAAGTGCTTTGTGAACTTTAAAGCACTACGTAAATCCCAGTTATTATTACATTTTTTTATATAAGTTTGCATAAAACTAGTGGTCAGAAGTGATGATAAAAATAGAGTAAAAAACACAAGGTTTTTCCAATTCTTCCCAATGAAAGCCATTACCTTTTTAATTCTCACCTTAAAATGCATGGTTTGGGATACTTCCACTGAAGTCCTCTTCTGATACTTTCTTTCCAAATTATGTCAGAACAAGAAAAGTTCTAGCTGATACTAACAGTTTGGAAAGGATTCAAACATAGGCTTCTTGACAGACTATATTTGTGATGTGAAAGCCAGCCTAGCCAAGTTGGGAGGGGCTTGTCACCAGGTTGGCCACAAAGTGATGAATTCTTTGGCCACAAAAATACAAAAAAAACCATTTTCTGCAACATTGCCTAAAGCCCAGGGTCAGGGACCATGGACAGTATGCCCACAGGGAGCCTTGGAGTATTCAGGCATTTCTGATCTCATTGCCAATTTCCTTCTAACTTTCAGCATTTAACAAACATTAATTGCATACCACTTCATGAGAGTAATGGACTAGGAACTGGGAAAGCTAGAAAGGCAAATATGTCAAGTCTCTACCTTCAAAAAGCTTATATTCTATCAAGGTATTTGCAATATAGTGAGACTTCTGTTATCTCTGGGTAATTCTTTTTCCTTGATTACTTTTTAGAATTCCCAAGGAGCTCCAAGTTTAAGCTGCCTGAGGACTTAATAAAGAATTTGTAATTGTTTGTTTTAGTGGCAGTTTTTTAAATTTCATATGTATTTCTCTTTTCTCCAAGGAGACATTAAGTTCCTGGTGGAAGTAGTAGTATGAGCAAAAGTGAGGAGCAGGGATAGGGAAGAACCCCATGTGTAGATAACATATAGCCAGAGGCCTGTTGTTGTGAGGCTTGAAGGGAGCCTATCTTTAATCTCTTCTCCCCTCACCTCTCTCCAAGGGAAAAGTGAATACTCAAGTTTTTACTAACTCACAAAAATTAAAGGATTATAGATTTAGAATGGAAAGAAGCCTTAGAATATCATCTTCTAATTGCTTCATTTTGCAATTAAGGAAACCGAGGCCTAAAGAAGTTAAGTGGGAATGGAGGAGACTCATAGAATTGGAATGACTTGATGAGGCCCAGAAGAGTTATGGAGTGTCATAGGCCAGACTTAAACACAGTACTTCAGAGGGTTATGTTAAGAGTAAGAAAAATTTGCTGCAGACAGACATCATCATGCAGAAAGAAAACTTTCCACAGGGTCAATGCATTAAAAACACATTTAAGTGTGAAATTTGCTTGAGTCAGTAGGGAGGCTTTTTGGACTCTTCTAATATGATTTCTGTTCTTGATAACAATGGATGTTACAAAAGAAAATCAGTTGGTGGCCTGAGCCAGGCTGTATTTGCTTTCTTTCTTTTAGCACATAGTCCATATAATCCAGGAGCGGAGTCAGTGAGACTTCCTCCCCTAGGCTGGCATCCTTCCACCATTCTTGTATATGGTGTTCATTATGCTTAAGTAGCTTGCTTTGGCAAGTGTTATGCCGCTATCTTCTGGAAAAGCAATTCAACAGAACACAGATCTTCATGCAGGTTTGAGGACAGCATTTTCTAGGACAGAAGACAAAACAACCCTTCTCCAGTGGATTTTCACAAAGCAGGGGAACCATTTGGGGAAGTAAAAGTCAAAAGAAGCCATCACAAGATACTAAAGAAGGAAAGGAGAGAATCTAGGAAGATGTAGAAAATGTTTTTAAGAAACAGAAATTTAATCAGGAGGATCAAAGAAAAGAAAGCCTGTTATAAGGCAAGAAAAAAAATCTGACCAGCTAGTTATTGTGTCACCAAAGAACTTTGAAATTTCATAAATTGATACTTCCTTCCTCTCTCTCATATAGATAGAACTTAATAGTAATAGTGATGGTGATAGGTATAGATATAGATAGATAAGGATAGAAATATTGGCATAGACATAGATATACAGATATAGTTATACAGTATGTAATATAAGGGTATGTATATGTATGTATGTCTTTGTGTGTGTGTGTGTGTGTATTTGTGTGTATGTCCGTGTCTGTGTCTATGTATTGTCTAGGGTGACTTGCTCTCAATTTCCAACTTCCATCAGTAAATGTAATCACAAAAAATAAGAGGCAGATAATGACCTGCTAAGCCACACGTAAGAATGTGTGTTCATCTTGCCTTCCTTTTACAAAATATGAAAAAAAAAAATTGTTCTATTACATTTGAAAGGGAGTCTGGCCATTGGCTGGATTAATATTGACCATACCCCTTATGACCCTTAAAAGGTTGAATTTACCATCTCTAGAACCATTTCAGTGAGGAACTGTCAGTAGAGAAACAACTCGCCAACTCATGGGGAATAAATCTTGACAAGGGTTAGAGGTGGGATGGGGTACCTTTCCAATCAACTTAGAGTTTCAACATAATCACAGAGTGACTCAAGGCAGAAAGTAACTTTTAGGAGTGTGTACCTTGGCAGCAGATAGAAGAGGTATCTATGAATTCAAGAAAGACCTAGTTTGGACAAAAGAGACTTGAGCTATAAAGAAGAGTGGAACCAAAGAACCCAACTGGACACTGTATTCAAAGAGGAGAAAGCATGAGGATTCCATTAGCAAAGAGAGGACAGCAGGACCCTGCACTACCCAGAGGTGTGAATTGCTTTAGCCATAAATCTAATATAAAACCGATTTGATTTGACTCTATCACAGAGACTACAGGTAATGTTACTGTATTTTTCAGAAGTAAATGGTGTTACAGAAAAAGCAGTTTGAAATCAGTTCAATCATTTCTTGTTATGAAAGGCTTTTCATGTTGAGTATAAATGTGTTAATTTTGATTGCTGAGTATCTGTGAAAAATCTATAGAAAGAACAAAGAAGTCTAGAAAAACATTTTTTTAGAGCTGTATTAATTGTTAATATTGAAGAAATATTGTAAAAAGCATTTTGTGAATTGTCTATGACAAATATACAATTTACAATTCATTTTGAATAGATAATTTCCTGTGATGGTTGGAGAGATAATAAAGAAAAAGGACTAGAATAACTTATTTCCTTGAGAGACTAAATTTAACTCTTATCTTGTTAATAAATATGAATAGGATTCTTGATAGACTCTAATCGGTATCTAGGATGAACAGAATGGTGAAATTGTGTTTCCCAAAGTGAATAACAGTCATCTGCTTTCATAGTTAGTATGTGAGGAAACTCTGGCTATAATCTTTCTCATATCCAAAATACTGTAAATAATTACCTATAATTATCAATATCTTTTGTTATTGATTTCACTTGTTATTATAGTATATACAAATGATTAATATTGGGAGAATATTATTCAATACATGATATTAAGTGAACTGGCATAGGGAATTTGAACCAACTTATTAATTAATGAGAGAGAGTCTGTAATTTTAATAACTCAGAAAAATATATAAATGTAGTCCTGGAATATTCTAGAGTTCAGATTGATTAATTTTAAAATAGAAATTGGGCAAAAAGAAGATTGACAATTGGCCCACAAATGATGATGGTCAACGTCAATTCTATCTATTTTGCTAAATTTATGTATGTGTGTGTATATGTATGTTTCATTACTATTGTACTCTGACTTTGAGCCCATTCTTCCTATAAACACTGTGCTTATTGTTGTTAGTTTCTTTGGCTTTATGAAAATATTTTATAGCTATTATTCTTACTATGTTACCTTAATCAATGCTGGCATTTTGAGCTTTCTTTTGGATAGTTGTCAAGGTAAACTCACTAGTGGGGGCTCATAAGCTATAGTTTCAGAAAAAAGCCCGCACAGGATATATTCACAGAACCAAGTAAAAACAGTTTTCTTCTACATACTCAATCTATGAATTTGGATTCAAGTTGAGGAAGAGAAGTCCACTTACAACTTCAGTGCTTGCATAGAAGTTGAAAAATTCTGGAAAACTTGCCAAGATTCATATGTAAGGTATATTTAGAAGTCTTATTGAAAATAGTGGGGGGTGGAGTCAAGATGGCGATATAGAAGCAGGAGAACTCTGCAGCTCCCACCATAACCACCTCAAATACCTATAAAATATGACTCTAAACAAATTTTAGAGCTCCAGAACCCACAAAATTACAGAAAAACACATCTCCCACTGGGGGCAGCCCAGCAAGAGGGACGGGAAGGGCTCATCACAGAGCGCAGGGAGCTGAGCCCAGCACGGGCTGAAATGGCAGCTTAGCCCATGGTAGTCAGGACAAGCCACAGCTGGAGCACTCCAGAGAGTGGATCACTGACAGCTGTGGCAGTTTCCAGAATTATCAACCCATAGGAAAAAAGGACTAAGTGAAAAATCAGTGGAACTTACCAAAATTTGGGGGAGAAAAGTGAGTCCAGCCATCCACTCCTTTCGGGCAAGAAAGCAGCAGAAGTGGAGGCCTTGCGGCCACCTCCACCTGGCTGCTTCAGAGCTCCCAGCCTGCAGATTACAGGGGGGCCAAACAATCATTCAGAGGCTAAGTGCTCTTGCCTTGACCTGCCTGGATCTGGACCGCGGTCTTGGATAGTGGTCCTGAGGTGCGTTTTCAGTGAGCCAAAGCTGGCGGGGGCTGAAGAGACTGTGCCTCCTAATAGCTCTGGCAGCTGCAAAAACCCCAGCAATTTGGGAAAAAGCTCTCCCCTCTGGAAGCAGAGTTCTACTGTGGCTCCAAAATCAAATTAATTGACTGGCAAGACAAGCAGGCAAAGGAAGCAAAGCAAGCTCAGCAATTCAAATTTAGATTCCTTTTTGGGGGACAAAAAGAATCAAAGCATGGAACAGGAGAAAGACAACACAGTCAGAACTCCTGCACCTAAAGCTTCCAAGAAAAATGTAAACTTGTTACAGGGCATAGATGAGCTCAAGAAGGATTTTGAAAACCAAATAAGAGAAATGGTGGAAAAATTGAGAAGAGAAATGAGAATGATGCCAGAAAATCATGAAAAGAGAGTCAACAATCTGACTGATGAAAATAACACCTTAAAAAATAGATTAACTCAAATGGCAAAAGAGGCCCAAAAAGCCAATGAGGAGAAGAATACCTCAAAAAGTCGAATTTGCCAGATGGAAAAAGAATATCAAAAGCTCACTGAGGAGAATAATTCCTTTAGAGTTAGAGTGGAGCAAATGGAAGCAAATGACTTTATGAGAAATCAAGATACTATTAAACAGATCCAAACAAATGAAAAAATAGAAGGCAATATGAAATATCACCTTGAAAAAAACCACTGACCTGGGAAATAGATCCAGGAGAGACAATTTAAAAATTATTGGACTCCCTGAAAGCCATGATCAGAAAAAGAACCTAGAAAGCATCCTTCAAGAAATTCTCAAGGAAAATTGCCCTGATATTTTAGAACCAGAGGGCAA
>CM053587.1:264560135-264603497 GCA_028646515.1 Pseudochirops corinnae | reverse complement strand
TTTGTTCCTTCTTTTCCCCAAAGAAGGAATCTAGGGTTTGGTTGCTGTTCTTACTTTGCTTCCTATGCTTATTCATGTTCGCCATTCAGTGGGGATTTTTTTGTTTTTTTTTTTTTAGTTCTGTGAAACTCTGCTTCCAGAGGGTACAGCTCTGTCCCAAATCACTGGGGTTTTCCCAACTGCCAGGGCTTTTAGGAGGCTGCTGGGTCCCTCTCCAGCCCTGGCTCACTGAAAAAAAAAAATCTCAGGACCACCACCCAAGACCGCAATCCAGATCCAGGCCGCTCAACGCGAGAGCACTTGGCCTCTGAACAATCACTTGGTCCCCCTGCTGTCTGCAGGCTGGGAGCTCTGAAGTGACAATGTGGAGGTGGGTGCAGAACCTCTGCTTCCCGCTTCTTTGCTCTGGAGGTGGCTTGGCCAGACTCGCTTTTCTTCCCCAGTTTTTAGCCAAGTTCCACTAATCTGAGTCCCTCATTCTTATGGCTTGATAATTCTAGATACTGCCACAGCTGTCACAGATATGCTCTCCTGAAGCTCTAGCTGCAGCGGGGCTTGGCTCATCCAGCTGCCCCTGGGGCAAAAGCTGCCATTTCAGGCTGGGCTGGTTTTTGCTCTCAGAGTTGAAATGATGGCTTTGAGCCGAGCTGCCTTCAACAGGAAATATATCCATGTGCGTTTTAGAGCCCTAGAATTTGTTTAGAGTCATATTTTTTGGGTATTTGATGTGGCTATGTCAGAGCTGCTATTTCTTGCTGCTCCTATGCCACCATCTTGGACTCCAATTGAATTTTGTTATTTTTTCCCAATTCAATCAAATAAATTTTGGTAATATAATTGGGATGGTTTTGAATATATAAATTAGTTTAGGCAAAATTGTTGTTTTCATTATTTTGGCCCTGCCTTCCCATGAACAATTAATATTTCTCCAATTATTTATGTAAGTAGCCTTCCATTTCACTTAAATTATTAAATTTATTGACATATAATTGAGCAAAATAACATCTTATAATTGCTTTAATTTCACCTTTTTTGGTGATATAGTCACTTTTTTCATTTTTAATGCTAGTGATTTTGTTTCCTTTTTTTAATCAAATTAATCAATTGTTTAACTGTTTTATTTGTTTTTTTCCCATAAAACCAACTCCTAGCTTTATTTATTAATTTAATAGGATTTTTACTCTCAAATTTATTAATCACACCTTTAATTTTTAGTATTTCTGATGTAGTGTTTATTTGGGGATTTTTAATTTGTTCTTTTTCTAGTTTTTTAATTACATACCCAATTTGTTAGTCTGCTCTTTCTCTATTTTATTGATGTAAGCATTTAGAGATAAAAATTTTCCTCTAATCACTGCTTTTGCTCTATCCCATAGATTTTGATATGTAAGCTCAATATTGTCATTCTGTAGTGCTTTCAAATTTGCATTTTTTTTAGTTCCATATGATTGAAATTGACTCTTTTAATTTTTGCTATCTTTTTATTTGGTTAAAAATTCTCCTAATACTATAATTGCTACTTCTGTTCTTTCCAATTCGTTTTTAATGTTGTAACCTTTATATTTAGGTCAAATATTCATTTGAATTTGAATTTATTGTGATTCATAAATTTATAGGTTATATATGTTCTAAATCTACTTTTTTTCAAAACTGCTCTGGTTTAAAGAACAATTTACGTAGAAAAAGAAATCCTTCCCCATGTAGTTTATGTTCTTGAATCTATCAAATCATGGGATATTTGGGTTTATATTCTTTTTATTCTACACACATCTACATTTCTATTTTTTCAAACAATAACAAATCATTTTGATGATTACTACTACATGATATATTTTAAAGTCAGGAAATTGTATACCACCTCATTTTCTACTATTTTTTCATCATTATTACCCTTGATATTAAAGATCTTCTAATCCTCTGAATGAATTTTGCTATTAATTTGTCTAGTTATATAAAGCAGTTAGAGCATTGGGTTGATATCTCACTAAATAAACAGATTAATTTAGTAGTATTATCATTTTATTGCATTTGTGAATATCCCTCCAATTATTTCTGTTCTTTTAATTCTGTAAAGAGTATTTGGTGATTGTATTTATAGAAGTCTTAAGTGAATATGGGCATCTTGACTTCCTGGTGTATAATGCATTTTTGTAGTTATTTTGATAGGAATTTCTCTTTTTATTATTTCCTTCTGATTTTCCTTGTAACTATATAAAAATGCAAACTCTTTATGGAGCTTTTGTACCATTGCTACAATTATTTGTTGCCTGGTTTTTGTTCTTGATCTCTACTGCCTACTCTCTATTTAAAGTCATTATTTTGGAGCTGTTCAAGTCATCCTTAAAACCAGTTTTTCTGAATAACATTGGTGGTCTGCTTGATCTTGGTCTTGTTAGTATCACAGGAGCTGGCACCAAATGTTTTTAGTGTTTATATATTGCATATGTCCTAATACTATCCTCCCTACACTTTCTCATGCTAATACTAGGCAGTCATGGAGGTATTCAACTGCAAAGATCAGAATCAGCTACTTGGGTCATCTGGGTAGGCCAGCAAACAGATCCTCCTCCATGTGTCTAATACCATCTGGAAAACATTTTGGTTTTCATGAAAAATTAGGGTCACTAAATTGTTCCATGGTTCACTACTCTAGAAAATGTTTCCTAAATAACAATTACTAAAATTTTAATAAATCTTCCCCAAAACATAAAATAAAATTTAAAAAAAATCCACAATCATTGCCATGCTTGCTGCTGCCAAGAACTTTGTAAGACCAGCCCCCTGATCACACAATTGTAGAAGTTTTCCTTTTTTGGAGAAATTCTCTTTCTCTCTTTCTCTCTCTCTATCTTTCTTTTTTAAAATTCTGTTTGGAAAAAAGGCAAAGGTTAATGAAAATACTACCCTGGGACTAAAAAAAAGATAGTTGATAATATCGTGCTTGGACCAATTTACTTTACATTGTTTTATGGTGGCAAAACCTATAACACTACTGACCTTGAAAAAAATAAATAAATATAAGCATTACACAGAAAGAGGGCATTCTCAGTGAAGGTAGAACACAACTCAAAGCCAATTTTATTGTTGTTTTTGTTCAGTTACTCAGTCATGTCTGATTCTTTGTGACCCCATAGACCATAACATGCTGGGCTCATCAGTTCTCCACTATCTCTCAAAGTCTAAATTCATGTTCATTATTTGCATGACACCATATAGCCAATAAGGAACTCCAAAGAACAGGAATATGTATCATAGAATTGTAAGGAAGTGTTTGCTAGAAAAGATGGGTTAGTCACATGCTAAGAATCAGAAATGACAACAGTTGGCTAGAGTTTTCTACTCTCACCTTTGTGGTGCTGGAATAAATTAAGGAAGGCTCTTTGAATATAAAGTTAACATTCTATGGTGAACTTTTGGTGAGATGTGTGCAAGAATAGCAAAAGATGGGCAGACATGAAGAAGTTGCTATTTCCACTCCAGGAGAGAACTGCTGAATCTTTGCAATCACAGATCCACCTAAGAGTCTGAGTACATTTCTGTTCCATAAATCAGCATCAGAAGTAGAATTTGCATACAAATGCCAGCTTAATATAAGTTGACAGTGTGATATGACAACTAAAAAATTTGATGTAGTCTTTGGGTGCATTAAGAGAGCCATAATATTCTGCAAGAATTAAGTGAGAGTTCTGTTATACTCTGTGCTAGTTAGACCGCATTTGGAGTATTGTGTCCCATTTTATGATAGATATTGGATTTAATAAGCTGGAGAACATTCAGATAACAGTAAAAAGATCATGGAGACCCTCAAAATTATTCCTGAGGATTATTTGAAGGAAATGGAGATGTCAATGTTAGATTCGTCAGTCATTTTAGAGTGGATCATAAGTGTTTTCAAGAACTTGTCCCTTAAGAGAGGGATTAGCAATGTCTTGTTTGATCCCAGAGGGTCAAAGGAGGAGTAATGTGTAAAATGTAGAGTTAGATTCTGATTTAACGTTCATGTAGTGCACTGTCTTTGTAAGGTTTATTGCTGAGTTATGGTCACCTCAGTGTTCTAAGGGAAAACAATTATTCTGAGAGACAGTTTGCTGGAAATTAGTCTGGCTGAGATTTCTGAAATAAATGGTGACTATCTTTGAATACAACAGGCAGTTATACAATGCGGAGACAGAGACATCAGAAGTGATGTCTGAATGAAACAAATATGATTTAGAATATATAACATAGTCTGATTACAGTATGAATCTAGAAAAAAAAAAAGAGAAGAGATAGACGAAAGGATGGATTTCAGAATTGCACCAGCTAATCAACTATTTTAATTGAGAAATATTGTGCCCAGTAAGGTATTAGCCAAAGACGGCTAGGAATAACTCCTATTTGTCATAGAAATATCTATAAAAAATAGAAATAACATGCATCAGAGAACTTTTATAGACCCTTCCCTGAGAAAAAGGATGTACACATTTGCAGTTTCAATCTTGATTTACTCTGAGCACAGTTTCTTCATTTATGTGCTTCCTTTGTAGATTTCTGTAAGAGTCTGCCCATTTTCTTCGTCAGATACTGAAGGTGATAATAGTTGTACAACTTGACAAGAGTTTTTCAAATTCTTGATTGCATTAGACAATCCAATAAGTTAGAAAATTGGAATATATCATATATATGTACATACATATATATATATAACACACACAACATACTGTTTATTATGCACACATTACTTTCATGTTTTATTTTCTATGTATATATATATATGTTATACATGACATATATTATGTAACTATAGATATGCTATGATATTGTGTGACATGAGATAGGATAGGATAGGATGGATAGGATAGGATAAGGAATGATAAAGTGTGATACAGTATGGTATGGTATGATACTGTATGGTACAATATGGTATAGTATGGTACAGTGTGATATGACATATGGTATTATATGGTACACATTATGTATACAGTGTCATGTTATGCTATATTTTATGTCATATCATATTAGATTGTAAGCTTCTTGAGGTCAGGGACTCTCTTTTAACTTTCTTTGTATCCCCAATGCTTAACTCAGTGCCTGGCGCACAATAGATAATTAATAAATGTTTACTGAGTGACTGAGACAATTATGGCAGCTTCTTGGCTATCCATGCCTACTGAAATTCGGATCCTCCACCATTTTGCTTCCTTGCAGCTATCTCTAAAGTTAACTCAATTCTAACTCAATACTGCTGGATTCAGCTGCCCCAGGTGTTCATTTTTTTTGTTGTTGTTTTTTCAGGGGAAGTGGAGAAGAGAAGGAAAGCATTTATTAAGCTTCTAATATGTGCCAGGCACCGTGCAAAGCACTTTACAAATATTATCTCATTTGATCCACACAACAACCCTTGAAGTTAGATGTTATTATAATTCCTATGTGGCAGTTGAGGAAACTGAGGTAGACGGCAGTTTAATAACATGCCTATTTATTAGCCACACAGCTATTAAGTGTCTGAGATCAGATTTGAATATTGTCTTCCTGACTCAAGGCCTCCAGCACTGCAAAAATTCTCTTCTATTAGACTTTCTTTGCTACTTTCCTAATCTTTCAGGCATGAACCATCACTAAATAGGAGGCCAGCACATTTATGGCCCAGTACAAAAAAGAAGATCCAGTGAGCAAATGTCTTTGAGAAGTTCTTCAGATAAAAACTCCCTGCTCACTCTCCTCCATTTACTGGTTTGAGTTCTATAGTAACTTCTGTGGCAAGTTTCTATAGCAAGCTCTTTCTGTGAGACCAATTGAGACCAACTAAGGATATATCAAGAAATAAAGCAAAAATGCAATCAAATATGTAAATATCTTTTAAAAATATTTTCCTCTCAATTACAAATAAAAATAATTTTAACATTCTTTTTTTTTGTTTCATATTTCAAATCCTATCCCTCCTTCTCTTCCCTCCCCTCTCCTTGAGACAGTAAGCAATCTGATAAAGGCTATACATGTGCAATCCTGTAAAACATTTCCATATTAGTCATTAAATATATTTTAAAATCAAATGCATTTCCAACTATTTGTCTACTTTCAATGTGCTATGCCTAGAAAAAAAAGTAAGTTAAGACTAGATTTATGTGCATTAAATGTTTGATTACCAATCTATTTAAATGGATTAATTCTTTTTTAAAATTAATCTATTGATCCAAGTTGGTCAAAGCTGTCAAAATAAATTGTAAACTTAAATATTTCATTTATTTCCATAAATATTTATGTAAACTACAACCCAGAATCCCACAAAGGCTATGAGTTCACACAGACCCATCTGAAACAGGGTGCTTGACCCCAAAGGGTCAATTTGTTTTTCTTTGTGACACTACTCCCATCTGGATTAAATCCAGGAAAAACTCTGAAATAAAACTTAGTTACAGTTTGTGACTATAGTGTGCCAAATGTGGATAGCAAGGTCCCTAAATCCTTCACAAACTCTACATGTACATTATGGTTAGCGAATAAGAGGCAGCCTTTATCAGGTCCCACAGAAAATGCTGACAATATGATTATTTACCCAGAAAAATCTGACAGAATCAATGAAGGCTGAGATAATAGTTTCAATAAAGCAGCAAGAAAAAAATAAACCCATAAAAGCAACAGCATTTCAATCTAGCAATAACAAAAACCAGGACAAAAATAACAGAAAGGCCAATTGTATTCAAAATAACTACAACATAAATTTAAAAGCTGGGAAGTAATCTAGTAAGGCACCCTCGATAGCCTTATAAATGCCATTACAAAACTGTTGTCGTATTGTTCACATACCAACAATACGATAAAAATGGTGATATAACCTGAACTAATTTAGCTTTTCTGTGCTATACAAATACAAATAAGAAGTAGATAATTTATGGATAAAGAGAGGGCTCAGACCTGCAATTTCATTGGTATAAGGAAACCCCTATGAGAAAACTTTCTACTGATGACGGTCAGCCAATAAACATTTCAGCTCCCACTCTGTGCCAGGCATGGTACTAAGTCCTGGAGATACAAATATGAAAAAGAAAGTTAGTCCCTGATCTGAAAGAGCTTATGATTTAAAGGAAAAAGATAACACATAAAAGGAAGCTGAAAAGGAGCAAAAGGAAAAATTCTCTAAAGTCTCTGGTGAGGTAATCTTGGAATAGAGGTTGACTCCTCTAACATGTCAGCTTCTTCTCAATTTTATTTTTCCCTCCATAGATCCAAAGAGAGTAGGAAATAGTGCATATTCTCTCACTCGAAGCTAGAAACCAGAAGAATAAGATCTCTCTTCTTTCAAGCTTTAATTAAGTGGGCTCTTCATGCAACATTGGGCAGTGAGAAATCAATCCCCACCAATGGAAAGAGTCCCATACCAACTGGACTACTGAGTCAAATGTTACACTTGAAAATGAAAAGCTTTCATATGAACAAAATTAATGCAACTAACATAGGAAGGAAAGGATCTGATTGGGAGGAAATTACATCAAATATTTCCGACATGAATCTGATATGCAAAATATATAGAGAATCAATTCAAAAACAGAAAATCAAGAGCCATTTTGCAATGGATAAGAATTAATTGGAAGGAAGGAAGGAAGGAAGGAAGGAAGGAAGGAAGGAAGGAAGGAAGAAAGGATGGATTGTCAGTTATTAAAAACTGCAAGATAACTCCTGTTCATTAATGCAAAGAGAAATGCAAATCAAAACAACTCTGAGATTTGATCCCACAGCCAACAAACTGTTGATCAAGGCATTTTACAGAAACACCAGCTGTGAACTGGTCCAATAGTTATGAAAAACAATTTGGATTTATGCTAAGTTAATAAAATATCCATGTACTGTCATCAGAGATTGAATTGTTGGCCTAAATGCCAAGGAGATTAATGATTAAAATAAAAAAGAAAGATTTTTTATGTACCTTTAATGGAGCACAAAATGATTCTACCTTTTGATTTAGCCGATTTAGTCATAGAATCTATTCACATAATTTTAATCTTTAATTATAAGATATAACACCTTATGATTCCTTAATGAAATTAGAATACTTCACTGATTGAGTAAAGAAATGAAGGATGAAATTCCTTTAGTAGACAAATTAATCAACCCTCTTGGGCTTTAAATATATAATTCTGATGAATTTTAGCAGAGGTTCTGAGAGGTTAGAAAAGGTAGTGTCTCTCTTCATTTACCCACAGGAGTCATAGAGATGCCAGTATTAGAATCTACATATAGTAGGGAGCAAGCTCACACCCTCCAGACAAACACAAATACAGAGGATAGTTACCAGAGGGAAGAAGCAGCTTCAAGGAATGTGACCCCTGGCAGTAAAGAAGAGAATTAAACTTTGAAGAGGAGCAAATCCTTAGATCCCAAGTGAGCAAACTACCCAACAGAAATGCTGCACCTAGGGGGTTCTGTATGTGGATTCTAAAAAGACTCTAAAAAGATAATAAGGACTTCCAGAACCTCTAATACCAGGAATTGTGAGCTTCCTTGGACACACATGTATCTTAAAGATGTACTTCATCATAACTGTATTCTGAGTATGATCACAATGAGTTCTGTATATGTTTTAGAGAGGGTGTATCTTGAGTTTATGGAGGGAGAAGTGTTTTGTAACTAGGGTTCTTGCTATTACATTTGAGTAATGCTTTTGCTAAGAACTAATTGAATCTACTAGCTGAATATCACAGAATATCAAACCATTGAAACTAATAGTAATCATCCCTCTGGAGACCCCACTTACAACCTTTGAGTAAAAGTGCATTAAAGGAAATAGCCTAGAGGGGATGATACATACCAAAATATTTATAGCAGCACTGTTGTAGTAGCAAAGAACTGGAAATAAAGCAGGTATCTGTCCAATAGGGACTGGCTACACAACTTGAGATATGTTAAAGTACATGGAATATCACTATGCCATAATAAAAAATTAGTATGGTGACTCTAAAGAAGCACACATAGAATTATATGAACTGATTCAAAGTGAAGTAAGCAAACCCAAGAAGACAATTTAAACAACAATTCCATTGATGCAAATAGAAAGATGAACAAAGTAATCAAACTTGTATGCTATGAAATTATAAAGAACAAATTTGGCCCCAAAGATGTAATATGTGGAGGTGGAACACTATGGGTATAGAATATTTCACATAATAACGGAACTGGTTGAAGTTTGGGTCAGTTTAACTAGGCTTTAAAAATCTTTTTGTTCATTTTTTTTTTCTTATAAGTGATGTATCTATGGGACAGGGAAGGATAATGTTGAGAAATTTAGCGGATGTAGAAGATAAATATATAAAATTTAACTTAATAAAGGAAATTTATTAGATACAAATGACTCACAAAGGATGATAAACAGATATTAAAACTTAAGTCCTGAAAATGGTCCATCAACTCCACCCCATAAGGCAATTGAACTTGGGTTTGCTATTGGCGCAAACTTCTATAATTCTAACAAGTTCCTCTTTTCCACAGAATCCAACACTGTCACCACAAGACTTATAGTAATGCTCTGTGATTTAGTCTCCCCTCAGAACATAAACATAGACTGAAGCTTGCTGAACAAACAAAACCCTTGTCATTTGACCTGTGCTATCCAACTATTTCACTGTATCTGCTTTCCAAGTAGGACATTGGACAAAAAACATGTGGCCTTTCCCCTCTCAAAATAAATTCAAGCACATTCCCACTTCCATGTTCTTCCACTGTAAGTCATCATTAAGGCTGCCATTGAAGGATGGGGGGACAGATACCCTCCCTTCCAATACTATGGAAGAAATGGCAAGGCAAAAGATGAAACTTAAGCCAATGGGTCAACAAGCATTTATTAAGTACTTACAATATGACAAGCTCTTTGCTAAGCATTGAGGATATAAAGAAAGGTTAAAGAAAAACAAACTGCCTTGACATTAAGTAATTCACATTATAATTTGGAAGATAAAATGGAAATAACTTTGTACCTACAAGATATATACAAAGTAATCTGAGAAAAAAAAAGAATAAGCATGAAAGGTATTAGAAAAGGGTTCCTGCAGAAGGCAGAATTTCAACTGAGTCTTGAGGGAAGAGAGGAGTTGGAGATGCGGGGGGAAAGCATTTCAGGCACAAGGGCAAAAGCAAAAATTTTTAAAGTAAACAAAAAGACAAGGATTTGGGAAATAGAATGTGTTATATGTGGAATGGCAGCAAGGACAATGTTGCTAGTTCATAGAGTATATATGGAGGAGAGTAAAGCATAAAAGAATTGGGAAAGTGAGAAAGGACAAAGTTGTGAAGGGCATTAAAACCAAATAGAGGGTTTTATATTTGATCCTGGAAGTAATAGGGTGCCAGTAGAGTTTATTGAGTAGGAGATGGTCACCTTATGTTTATGTAGATCACTGGCAACTAAGTAAAGGAGGGACTGGAGTATGAAGTGGCATGAGGAAGAGAGACTAATAAGGATAGCATTGTAATTCATGTGTGAGGTGATAAGGGGTGCACAAGAGAGGTGGTCATGTTAAAGGAGAGAAGAAGAGATATATGAGAAATGTTAAAAAGGCAGAATCAATAGGACTTGAAAATTGATTGGATAGGGGGCTGAAGAGAAAGTAAGGAGTGAACCTAGGATAAATACTAGGTTGTGAGGCTTGGTAACTGAGAATATGGTGGTGCTCTCAAAAGGAACAGGAAATTTTGGAAGAGGGGAAGGTTTGGATAGGAAGAAGATAATGAGCTCAGATATAGAAATGTTGCATTCAATATTTCTTTATGGGAATTCAGTTTGATATATCCAAGAATCAGTTAGAGACATGAGACTGGAGCTCAGGAAAGAGGTCAGGGCTACATAAGAAGATCTGAGAATCATCTTCATAGAGGTGATCACTGAATCCATAAGAGCTGATGAAATCACAAGGAGAAATAGTACTAAGGAAGAAATGAAGGGTTCTAACATAGAGCCTTGTGGGATACCCACAGTTAGCATGGATAAAGAGAGAAAAAAAAGATATGCAGAAAGAAAAATTAAAAAGGTAGGCAATGAAACATGATAGACCTATGTCATCAGACCCTAAACAGAAAACAAAATTTAAAATGGCCTGTCACATGTACAAATAATCATAATAAAATATGAATAAAAGAAAATTCAAACATAGAGGTAAGTGATCTGATAAAGTTAAGAAAAGGCAAGCAGAGAACAGGGACTAGGATACTTTGATATATTAGGACCCTCTTGGAATAAACTATGAGAAGAAGGAATAAACACTGTAAGATACTTGAAATTACAAAGGTGAAACAATTGCCTTGGCTACACATTTCCTACTTGTATTCCTAATAGTTCTTCCCACTGATGCTATGTGTACTTGTTTGAAAAAATTATCAGGATTAGGTAGGAGGCAGGTTAGGGGTGAGGTGGGGGAAAAGGTAAGAATTTTATTACTATTGTGCATTCTACAATATTTCAGATAGCAGCAGTTCTCAACCTGTGGCTCGCAACCCCTTTGGGGATTGAACCACCTTTTCACAGGGGTCACCTAAGACCATCATAAAACACATATTTCCAATGGTCTTAGGAACCAAGACACTGCTCCTCTATCCATCTCTAGGTGGGTCCACCCACATGCAGATACACCCACATACAAATATTAAAGTGTTGTGGCATTAGGAAGGTTGAGAACCACTGAGATAAAGGGTAGGTGTTTACTGTGTTGTTACCACGTAGGTTATGTATGTCTACATCAATCAGTCTAGATGTGACTCATAAGGAAGAAGAATATCTTATCTCTAGAATTTCTTCCTCCTTTTTTATTAAAAATTTCTTATTTATTTATTTTTAGTTTGCAACATTCATTTCCACGAGATTTTGAGTTCCAAATTTTCTTTCCATCTCTCCCCTAGCCCAAGATAGCAAGCATACTAATTACTCATTCCCCCAGTCTGCCCTCTCTTCTATTCCCTCATCCCCCTCTTGCCCCCTTCCCTCTTACTTTGTTGTAGGGCAAGATAGATTTCTATAGCCCATCGCCTGTATATCTTATTTCCTGGTTGCATGTAAAAACAATTTTTAACATTTGTTTTTAGAACTTTGAGTTCTATATTCTCTTCCTTCCTCCCTCCTCATCTACCCTCAATGAGAAGACAAGCAATTCAATATAGGTTACACACATGTAGTTATGCAAAACATTTCTATAGTAGTCATATTGTGGAAGCGTATATTTCCCTCCATCTTATCCTGCCCCCTATTTATTCTATTTTCTCTTTTGACCCTGTCCCTTTTCAAAAGTGTTTGCTTCTGACTACCCCTTGCCCCAATCTGCCCTCCCTTCTATCATCACCCCCTCTTATACCCTTCTGTAGTGCCAATGCAATGCTTACAGTGCCCACGATCACGATAAAGACTGTGACTATAAAGATTGCATGGTGTACAGTTGCAAAATATACCAGATTCCCAGGTAGAGAACAGAACTAAAACATTTATTTAGACATCAGAAAACTGAATTTCAAAACCAGTAAGGTGATTCCATCATAGTACCAAAGATATTCAGAAGCCATAATAACACTGAGAACCATGCTACAAACCAATACAAGATCAATATTTACTCACAAAACTCTCTAACTCCTTGCCTGAGCTCTTCTCTCCCGCACAGTCTGACTAGTTCTCATTCCCAGCTTCCTGTGGGCTCTGCTTCCCTTCAGCAAACTCCTCCCACCACCTCCCACCTTCATGTGACCACATTCAGCCTATTCAGCAGAGTTTATTTTCACGGAAGGAAAGCTTCCTGTGGGCTCTGCTCTACCCTTTAGCAAATTCACTCCATGACAGGCTCCATGTGATTACATTCTGCCTATCAGGGGGCAGAGTTTACTTTCAAAGGGGGGGGGGAGGGTCTTCAACCCCACCCCTCCAAGTCTATTAAGGGGCAGGGAAGATTTTCAAATTCCCATTCCCATTACACTTTCCTCCCTACTTTCCTGTAGGGTAAGATACCCAATTGAATGTGTATGTTATTCCCTCCTTAAGCCAAATCCAATGATAGTAAGGTTGACTCATTCTCTTTCATCTCCCTGCTCTTCCCCTCCATTGTAACAGCTTTTTCTTCCTTCTTTTATGTGAGATAATTTACCCTACTCTATCTCACCATTTCTCCTTCTTCCAATAAATTCCTCTCTCACCTCTTAATTTTATTTTTAGATATCATCCCTTCACATTCAACTCACCCTGTGCCCTCTGTCTACATATACATATACACATATATACATATATTAGCACATATACACATGTGTACATATATATATACACCATATATGTATATGTATGTATTTCCTTCAACTATCCTACATAGAGAAGAAGGAGATGGCAAAACACTCCAGTATTTTTGCCAAAAATACCCCGAGTGGGGTCACAAAGAGTTAGACACAACTGAAAAACAACTGAACAACAACACCAAGGTAAACTATATTGTGGCATTTCCTTGATCTACTTGTCTAGTATCTGTGACTATAAGGAAATTATGTCTATCTAGTATGAACTATTCTTGATAAAATCATGCTCTCTTCCTGTGGTTTTCCTTTTCTAGATATTATTTGGCCATCTCTTTAATAAGACACTCATGTATTAATTCAACAAATGACAAAGACAAAAGATACAAAGAGAGAAAAAGTCACCTGAGTGGCCATCTCAATTTCTCAATGCTAGATGAGACTAAGTCCCTGCCCTCTACAAGCTTGCAGTCAATAGAGGAAATATGATATGTGATCATAAATTATCACAGTATGATCCAACTGGTGGGAATAGACATGCATTTTTTCCTCCTATTGAACTGCAGAGAAATAAAATAGGAGTAGGAGGGAGCTACAACTATAAAACAAATGAGAATATGAGGTTATAGGAGATTATAAATAAGGTACTATGGGGGGGGGGGGGAGGAGGACATGATTTTTTCCAGCTTGGTTAGAGGGCGATGATAAAAGGAATCATGGAAGGCTACATGAAAAGTGGCATCTAATTGAGTGAATTCATTGAATTATACAATGTTAGGGAAAAGAACTTAGAACTCAGCTTATACTAACCTCACTTTTCAGCTAATGAAATTTATTCACAGATTTACAGAATTTCAGGCTTAGAAAGTACCTCAGAGTATAAACTTTACTCAGAAGATGAAATTCCTTCTTCAAGATACACCTTTTTCCTGTATACCTCCAATGAAGAATGAGCCATTTCCCCCTAAGGCAACTCATTCCACTTTTGGACAGTTCAAGTTGTCAGGAAATAGGACAGTTTTCCTCATAGAAAGTCTAAATCTACTTCTCAGTGGGATTTCTACACATTACTCTCATCTTGAAGAAGAAAAACCAGCCTAATCCCTCTGCTATATGGCAGATCTTTAAATACTCAAACAGTTACTATATTGCCCAATTAAGCAAGCATTTATTAAGGACCTACTAAGTACCAGGGTCTGTACTTAACATTCAAAGTGGAGAAAAGATATGTAGAGGTAATATACATAGGCCCTAAAGGCTGGGGAGACCAACAAAGGTGGCTTGCAAAAAGAAGCACTTCAGCTGAGTTTTTAACTCAACCAGAGATTCTGAGAGGCAGAAGGTGAGGAGGGAGAGTATTGTGGGCATGGAGAAGAGCCAATACAAAAGCAGAGGGAGAGGGATGATTATGCCTGAGAAATAGTGAGTGTGCCAGTATGTGTGAATCATTGTGAATGTAGAGAATGAGAATGTCTAAGAAAGCTCTGATCTAAGTTATACATCTCCAATTCTATCAAATAATTTTTCTAAGGATAAGTCTCCAGTATCCTCACCATTCTGGTTACCTGTTTCTGAATATTTTCAATGTCTTTGAAAGAAAAACTGATACATAAAAGTATGAATAGTTTTACATATATTTATATTTATTTGTGTCTAATGGTAGCCATTTCTAGGGTAGGGTGGGGAAGGTAAAAAAGGAGAAAAAGAGAAATTTACATAATTATTTTCTTTTTATTGAAAGGAATAGCAAATTGTGCATAGTAGATTTGCAGTTTCATGTGCAAACATCTTTTTTATTGTATTATGCTAAGGAAATGCTTATTTTATTCCATAAATATGTATCAATGTAATTTTTTTAAAGTGGGGAATAAAGTCACATCCAGATGAAAAAAATATATATATTGTCAACGCTTTTCCTAAAATGTGCCACCCAGAATTTGGCACCTTCCCCAATGTCAGTACCACATCTTGGACAGAAGAGGTGCTCAGTACTTAGAGGCTAACTTATTGGTTGGATTGTGTTTCTCTACTTGGATGGGGTTGACAGGGGTTATACAGAAAGAGTCTTTAACTAGAGAGGAATCAATATTATTGGAATGATCCTGATCAAGTCTTGGCATCCTTGATAAAATAAGGTGTTAATGCAAGGGTGGGAATGATGATGTGGGAATTACGGTGTCCTAAATGTCAACTCAATAGAACAGAATTGGTCCCAATGACTGTAGAAACTATTATTTTGGAACAGAAATTTGAATAAAAATAGAAACAGTCAATCTGCCCAAATCTCTCTAGTTCCTTGCAGACCACAGTATGGTTATATTCATCATATTCTAATCTATTTCTAGAAAAATAAATACTAGGGTGGGCAGTGAAGCTGATATCATCAGAAAATGCTTATGCTACAATAAGAAAAGAGAGGTTGACCAAATCTTTATTTAATGACCTCTTCAATGAAACCATTGTGCTTTTGTTTGGTTATCATTCCATTTTTAAGTAGCATCAACATAGAAATAAGGGACTATTTACTTAACATACTAACATATACTTAGAGAAAAACATCAGCCATTCTTAAATAGGGTCTGGAAATTGCACAACTGAAATAACAATGAATTTCCAGGGTTTTGCATTGAAAAACAGCTGAGATGGTGATTCTGCTTCATTTCTGGGGCTGAAATAAACTCTCAACTTGTTGTGATTATTCCCTTAAATAATTGTGGCATTTTGACGGTTTGCATAATTTTTTCAGCATGTAATTGTTGGTTTCTCAGCAATGAAGAGAATTACTAATATGCACCCAAACAAGGTTTATAACAGAGAGGAATGGGGATGAATGATTACTCAAAAATGGGAAAGTATAGACTATAATAAAGGGAAAGAACAAGACAGAGGAACAAAATGTTTTAGGCTATTTACTGATTTGACTCCTGCACCAATTAGAATATTTTAATTTTCCTTGTCTCCTTTACATCTTTCACATAGTATTCTCAGTCTTAAAAGCAACAGCATGGCATGGGAAAAGATGTAGGATCATAGATTTAAAATTGGAAGATATTGTAAAAGGCTGTCTAATCCAATTGACTCATTTTACAAGTATAGAAACTGAGGAACATAGAGATTACATAGCCCAGGTTGTATAGAGTAAGTAAGAGTCAGACTTTGAACCTTGTCTGACTACCAAGTCAGCCTTTTTTTCACTATACCATATTGCTTGGGTTCTAGGATGAGCTGTACCACTGACTTTCTGTGTGACCATAAACAAGTCTATTTCTCCTTTACATAGTGAAAATATCAGTAGATTTGGTGTGAGACAGCTTTAGGGAGAATGACCTCATCAAGATGAAGAGAAATCTAGGGAAAGTATGTTCCAGACTTTTAAGTGGAATGTTTTTATATGAATGGTTCTTGCTGTAGCTCATTAGTAATTACCCTCTTTCTAAAATCTACTTGTTTGGTCGGCTTTTTTGATTCTTGAGTAAATTGGATTTAAGTGAAGCAGAGTTGCATGAAGTTGTTGGCCTCACTCTCTCCTCCAGAGTCATAACAGTACAGTGGCAGGAGAGAATCAAGATGACTCAAGACGCAGTGGATGGCTTTGGCATCTTCAATGTCTAACCAAGTTCTAAGTGCTCCACAGCACCTGCTTCAGCCACCTTAATGGCCATTGGAACAAATTGTTCTCATCCACCCATTCCACCAAGGAAAGTCTTCATATGCTTGGGGTAGACACCCTACTAACTCCTCAATGGGGACCTTGATTGTCCTGGACTGGTTTAGTCCATCTGCCACTGGTAAACCGTGTGACTGCAGCACATGCTACAGCTTCTTGGAACAGGAGGGACACCAAAGGTGGAAAGCAGCCCTGAAAAGGGCTCAGCAGCACACCAGAGGTACCAGTCCTCCCTGAACACACCCTACACCCCTTCTGGCCAGCTAGTAACATTTGAGACATACAGGATGGGACCTCATGCAACAGCAGTAGTGGGGGCATTTTGGCAGTGGCAGCAGCAATATTTATATAGCATTTTAAGGCTTACAAAGTGTTTTAAAAATATTATTTCATTTTATCTTTACAAAACCCAGAGAAATGCATGTTATTGTTATCCACATTTTATAGAAAAAAAAAAAAGAAAATTGAGCCAGAGAGAGGTTAATTGACTTTCCCAGGGTCATCTAGTTTGTAAGTGTTTGAGGTGAGAATCAAAAACAAGTCTTCTTGACTTCAAATTCAGATTTCTATCTGTTGTGTCTCCTACCTGCCACAGTAGATCAGTCAGCTAGCATGTATAAAAGACTTACAATGTGCCAGGTACTGTGCTAAGCATTAGGGGCACAAAGAAATGTAAACAAAACTCTTGGATTTCAGGGATCTCACACACAAATGGAGATGACAACATGCAAACTATGGACAAACAATATATATAAGATATATACAGGATAAATTGGAGATAATCAACAGAAGGAAGTTGAGAACATTAAGTACTAGAGAAAGCATCTCTAACACCTAAGAGTTACCCTTAGACCTACCTCTATGAGGAACAGTTCTCAGTTGTCTTCCAGAGACTAGAGTTGCCAGTGTGATTGAAAGGTAGAAAACTGAGCCTACAGACGATGCTCCTTTATCATAGGATGATAGACCTAGGTAGATCTGAGATAGATCTCAGGTGTTACTAATTCAATCCTTCATATGCTGATGAGAAAAAAGCTCAAATAGGTTATTTCTGCAATGTTACATAGGTAGTGAGTACTGGAAGCATTATCTGAATCTGTATCCTCTGATTCAAGAGCCAGGATTATTATTATTTTTTTTGGAGACGGGAAAGCAAGACAATTGGGGTTAAGTGACTTGCCCAAGGCCACACAGCTGATAAGTGTGTCAAGTGTCTGAGGTCAGATTTGAACTCAAGTCCTCCTGACTCCAGGGCCAGTGCTCTATTCACTGTGCCTTCCAGCCACCCCTTCTTTAGACTGTGCTATGCTGCCTGCCCCTAGAAGGGCTGAAAGGAAACGTTGTTACTATGGTCTCTTGAAGGGATAGGGCAACAACTTCTGTGAACACATTAGGGCAGAGGCCCATGCCACAAGCATCTTAGAATGCCACATGACAACTTGCTACCTCCTTGCCTAGGGAGATGTGGGCTACATGCATGGCTAGTGGGTCCCCTTTTCCAATATGAGTCACAGGATCCTGGGCTTTTAAAATTGAAAGAAAGAGGATAGCATCCAACTGGCGTCATTTCTGACCACCCAAACATCAGTTGGGGCAGAGACCTAAACTGGTGAACCATGAATTGTGCTGTGTGGGAAGACACTTAGATACTTTGAGATCCTGCCCCTAAGGAAACCATAATCAGCGGGGAGGGAGTGAGGAAGTGAGTGATAAGGAAAATAAAGAAAGAGAGGGGCTGAAAGCACCAAAGATTTCGGGAAGGACAAATCTCAGACTTTGAGTGTAAATTAATAAACCAACAGGAAAAATTAGTAGCAGAAGAAAAAATGGCTTCCAGATGTAGGAAATGAGTTCAAAAATCCTTGAGAAATGACTGCAAAATAAAGGAAAATGATCCCACACAAAACAATGTTCCTAAGAGGTTTAAAAGGGAAATCAGATTTATGAAAGCAGAATCTATGTCTTGCACAGCAAAAATAATGAGCAGGATAGAAAAAACTTGAATCCACAATAGCAAATCACACACACACACATACACACGAAAGAAAGAAAGAAAGAAAGAAAGAAAGAAAGAAAGAAAGAAAGAAAGAAGGAAGGAAGGAAGGAAGGAAGGAAGGAAGGAAGGAAGGAAGGAAGAAAGAAAGAAAGAAAGAAAGAAAGAAAGAAAGAAAGAAAGAAAGAAAGAAAGAACAGTAGATTGGGGATGCAAATACACAGAAGTGAAGAACAATATAGAAGAGAAGCAAAATAAAAACAGTAAAAGACAATATGTTCATTATGCAAGCAAAATATATGACAGGATGCATAAAGACTCTCTAAGGATCAGAGATCTCCCAAAAGAATACAACAGAACAAAAAAACCTAAGCATAATGAAGGATATAATATAAGAGAACTACCCAGAACTTCTGAACATAGAAAATGATATCCTAATTGAAAAAACTCACAGATTGATACTGCTAGGTATCTTTCATTCTGACTTTTACTATTTCCTTGAGATTGTTGATCATTTTTCCTCCATCTGAAATTTACTATTATTTTTCCTAATTCAATAAAGTAATCCTTTGATAGTTTGAAAAAAGAAAAAGAAAAAGAAAAAAATCACAGATCATCTCCAGAAAGAAAACATCCCAAGGCTGCAAATTCCAAAATACGTGATGGTAAGATGTAAAAAATTCAGTTCAGAATCAAGTTCTGCAAACCATCAGGGTAGACTGTCAGATACAAATGAAAGGGCATTTAAATACTGCAAGACTATGCTGCATTTATTAGAAAAAGGAAGAGGAAATGGAATAATGTGCTCTGAAGAACATTGGAGCAAAGGATGCAGCCCAAGGTGACTGCAAATCTGAGCTTAACCACACAGAACAAAAGATGAACATTCAATAATAAAGAATTTGAAACATTTTTAGAAAGGAAAGCAGAATTGAAAGTATTATTTGTTCCTTCAGCACCCAAAACAACAGAATTTCAGGAGCAGTGAATAAATGCAGACAGCAAAGAAAATAAAGTGACAAAAGAAAGACCAGTAAAATTTTTTTTTCTAAAGGTCTACAGTGATAATGGAATGAAGGCAGAAATCTGGTAGAGATAACAGTGAAGAGGCCAACAGGGCTATTATGAATAGAACCTGGTGACACCCCGCTTATAGATGAATGCTTCTTTTGTGAGATCACTTTACAACATGGAAAGATATACAAAACACTAGGAAGTGAGCAGGGGAATAGAGAAGAGTGAATGATGCAGCAGGGTCAAATCAAGAACTAGCTATGAGAGGAGGTTGAACCCTGTGGTTTCAGAAAGAAAACAGCCTGTAGGGGAATAGGTGGAGAGGACAGAGGGAAAGATTAAAAGGGGAGGTAGAAAGAAGGAGGTCTTACTTTTGAGGTCAGAAGTGATTCCACTGGTGAAAGCTCCTGTGGGTGAAGGGAGGTGAGGATCTTACAAACGATGAGGCCTAGGAGATTTGCTTCCTTAAGAGTCTACTTGACCTGGGGTGGGGGAGGGGCATAGAAGAAAAAGGAAAGTTGGGACATCCAGCACCTGGAGTAAAAGACCACGAACACTAGAAGGAGATTTCCAAGCAAATCTAGAGAAAGAAGTGAACAAGACGAAGTATGGATCACATGGGGGAGAGGGGATCTACCATGGGGCATTGTCCTAACATTGTCAATAACTGACATTGTTGTAAAAGTAAGTTACAATCTAAAAGGGAGCCCATGGAGTACATTCTATAAGGCAGTGTCAGAATTCACCTAGACGGCAGATCACCTTGGAAGTTTTGACTGCATAAAGAGTATAGAAGAAAGAGACAGAGAGAGAGAGAAAATGAATCAGAAAATGAGAGTCTACAATAAACAGAAAGAGAAAATGGATAATGAAAAGAGTAACAGAAATCCTTTCTGGAAAGTGGTGAAAAAGTTAAATTAAAAAGCTAATGAACAGAACAAGTTGAAAAAAAGAAGAATCTACCTGAGAGGAAAAAAAGAGGGAAGAAATATATAACCAGACAAAATTATAATAAGGCAAAAAAAATGAACGAGAGAAATAAAAATCCTAGATAGAAAGGTATAACATGTGAGAAGAAGAGATTCAAGGAAGGGAAAAGAAGCCATTGGGAATACAGCCACCTTAAAAAAAAATATTAAAGTAATTGAATGAACATAATACTGTGTTCACAGCAGAAAAAGGAAAAAAAATCATAACTTTTTAAAAATCTAATTTTAGAGAGAACTCATAACTTTAAATGTGAATGGATTAAATCATCCAATAAAAAGAAAAAGAGTAACAATTTGGATAAGAAAACAAAACTTTACATCTATTACTTATGAAAAATACATCTTTGAAAAAAAAACAAAGAAATACACAAAATAAAGCTGAGTGG
This sequence comes from Pseudochirops corinnae, assembly GCA_028646515.1. Taxonomy (NCBI): domain Eukaryota; kingdom Metazoa; phylum Chordata; class Mammalia; order Diprotodontia; family Pseudocheiridae; genus Pseudochirops; species Pseudochirops corinnae. The sequence goes on along the minus strand of CM053587.1, from coordinate 264,582,224 downwards.
ATAGAAAAAACTATATAATTCATCAAGAGAATCCAAAAAATCAAGTGTTGCCATCATGCTGCCAAATACAGCAAAAAATAAAAAATAAAAAATAAACAAACTTAAAAAACAAAATGGGGCAAATAAGGAAACTATATTATGTTGAGAGAAACTATAGACAACAAACAAATATTAGTAAAAATCTCACATGATCTAAATACCTTAGCATCTGAATTCATTAAAGAAACATTATCTGAGCTTCAAGAGGACATAGATAGCAACATAACTGTCAATTCCTTATTACTCTATCAGTTTTAGATAAGACTAACAGAAAGACAAGTAAACAGGAACATATGGAACTGAACAAATTTCTTCAGAAGCTAGAGTTAGAAGATTTATAGAATCTCCAAAATGGAAAAGTACAATAATATACATATTTCTCTGCACCATATACAATTTTTGCAAAAATTTACTATGAACTGGGGCACAAAGATATTGCAAACAAATGTGAAAAACCAGACGTAGTGAATATATCCTTTATAAATCATAACGTAATAAAAATACAAGTTTATTCAAGGACCACAAACAAAAGATACCAACACAAATAGAGACTTAACAATGAAATTTTAAATGAGTGGGTCAAAGAACAAACCATAGAAACAATTAATAACTATATGAAGGGAACTCATAATAATAAAACAATAAATTAAAATTTTTAGGATTCTGCTAAAGCAATCAGGGTAAAAATTATAAACTTTACAATCACACGTTAACAAAATAGGGAAGAAAAAGATAAATAAGTTAAATATGCATTTAATAATTAGGAAGTCAAGAAACAAAACAAGATATATAAAATGAAATATTAAAAATTTAAAAATAAATATAATTTAAAACAAAAGTACCATAGAAATGATAAATAAAACTAAAAGCTGTTTCTTTGAAAATGCTAAGAAAGTTGATAAACCATTAGCTAAGCTAATTAAAAAAAAAAAGAAGAAGAAAATCACATCAATGATATACCAACAAGCAAGGCAAAAATCACAGCAAAACCAAAAAAATAAAAATAATAATCAGAACATATGATGCACAGTTATATAGTATCAAAACTGAAAACACAAAATAGAGTATCAGAAGATCAGCTAGAGATTTTAAATAAGCCAAACTCAAAAGGAAATAGATCTAAATGTAAAGAGCTATGCAAAAAATGGATAAGACTGGGCAATTTAATGAATATAGGGGATAATGGAAATGGAGGAGTCAAAGATGATTGTTTTTTGCAAATATAGATGACTAGAAGGATGAAGTTGCCTCAATAGAAATGGGGAAGTCTGGAGGAAGCAAAGAAAAAAGTTTCCATTCTGGATACATTGAGTTTGAGATGTCTACAGGGAATTCAGTTAGAAATACTGGCATTAAAGGGTGGTGAGGAGAGAAAAAAGATGTACATAGAGATTTGAGAGTCACATGCATTAAGGTGATAATTCAATTCATAGGAGCAGATGTGATTAACAAGGGAGTATGGAATGTCAAGGGAAAATAGACCAGGATAGAGCCATGACAGATATATATGCTTAAGGTTGGAGAGATCAGTGAAGTTCCAGCAAAGGACATGAAGCAGGTACAGTCAAAGAGAGAGGAGAAGAATCAGGAGGGCACAGTATTACAGAAGGCAAAAAAAGAAGAATAGTCAATAGTGTCCGACACTAAGGAAAGATGAAGGAAAATGACTAGCAAAAAAAAAAAATGGAGAATGACTCAACAAAGTAAGACTGGTCACAATAGAATCAGGTTTTGAATTCAGATCCTTGAACTCCAACTTCAGCATTCTTTCTATTTCAGAAGAGATATCTCTTAAATTAACAGTGTCACAGAGTACTTTTTTCTATGATTATTTTCTGTGTGAATACCAAGTCTCTCTACCCAGATTTCAAGGTCACTGTAAGTAAGAACTGTATTTTACAACTTCTTTCCCAATACACATTGTTCTAACTCAGTGCTGAACACCGAAGGGCCTCAGTAAATTAATTTTTAAGGTTGATTATTTGACTGATTGACCAAATCAAACATTAATAGTTCCTTTACCAGTCCCAATATCATTCCCCATCAGAGATGTAGAAATGGATCATGTGGTAATTCCCAATTTTCCACCCTGAAGGAAATTGAGCAATAGTTTAAAGGGAATGAATGAAGCATTGAGAATGGTTAGGCTTTATTTTTTTGAGTCAATTAGTTTAATTTTTGGTTAAATTAAATCAAGGCAGTTATCATCACAAGGGTTCAGTTAAAGGCTGTCCCTGAATTGGGTTCCCTAAAATCGTGTCCACTCCTGTCAAATAAAAACATTTAAGTCATTCATTCCCAATGTGCCTTTGGCAGTTTCTCTAAGTATTATGTTAATCAAAAGTTCTATCTCAATTTCCCTTCAGCTTAACTATATCCTTGACTCTTTGGCTTGAATAAACATCTCAATCTTGAAAGTGCTACCATCTCTCAAATGATTTTCTGGCATCAAATTCTCTTTTTTCCTTTGGGAAATGACCTAATCAGCTATCTGTACATTTAAAACAAAACTTTGAAAAATGAATAGGGAAAAATCTATTTTGGTCATAAGCAACCAAATGTTCTTTCACATTCTAAAGAATGTGTTCTCTATTTCCCTTCTTTTGTAACCCTAGAGGGCCAACTAGAAGGAATTGGTTTTGATGGTGATGAGGATAATGGGGTAGACTTCAAAACTTGTTATAAGGCACAGGAAAAGACTAGTTGACTTGGGCTGAAAAATGATAGCTTGTGAAACTGAAATTAGCTTTTTAGCCAGGAGAGCCTCCTTCTCAAAGTGACAAGGAGGAGACATAGGAACAACTCCCATGCCCTTTCCTTCAGTAGATAACAGTTTCTCATTTTGAGGTCTTTCCTGAGAATTCATTCCTTCATGGAGAAACAGCATGGAGTAGTGGCTACAGCACAAGTCCTACATAGGAATCCTGCTTCTGATACTTACTAGCAATTTCATCCTGGGCAAGTCATTTAACCTCTCTGAGCTTCAGTTTCCTCATCTAGGAAATGGGTATGATAACAATAGCCCCTATGTCACAGGACTGTTGTGAGGATCAGATGTAATAAGGCATGCAAAGTGCTTTTAAAATATAATTGAGAGATAATAACACCTGCAGTCACCTATACCCCAGGGTCATTATGTGGTTCATATGAAATGATGTATGTAAAGTACCACAAAAACTTCAAAGTACTATAAAAGTTAATTTTTAAAAAATTTCTATCTCAAATGACAAGTTAGAAATGGATAGCCTTGGCCTCCATTAGAGGATTGACTGTAAGATTTTTCCAGTGGTCTTTTATGTAACATGGGACCTTCCTTCTCATTAGGCCAATTCTGTACAGAAACACCAAAAATAACTGCAGGGGATGGATTTGCTGCCAAGTACTTCCCCAGTGCCAAGGACATTTACACAATGAACATTTTCATTAAAATTGTTTTCTAATTTGAAAGTGAATTTTAAATCTCTGAAAACACTACTATAAACTAGTTTTGTTTTGTAAAGCCTGGACACAAGAAATGACAAAAAAAAATTCATAGACAGTCATTTTCTAAGTGCTTTCTACTGAAAGGATAGGAAATAGGCAATGATTCCATCAGTATAGGGAACTTGTGGATGAGGATACTCCCTCTACCAATTCAGGTCAACAGCTTAGAGTCTTAGAGAGTTGCTAAGATCACAGAGAGGTTAAGTGATTTACTCAGTCACACAGCTAATATCTATTAATGAAAGAACTGGTGCCCAGGTCTTCATGGCTCTACAGAAGGCTCTCTATCCATTGTACTACGATGTCTCTCTCTATCCTCAAAGAAATGGCATATTTATATTAACCACTATATGTCCCCCCCAAAAAACAGCTTTAGCATTTACTATCTTTCAAAGGACAATTTGATATCAACATCACAACTTGGGTCAAGGGGTTTATACACATGCTCTTCACTGATTTTAATTAAACCCAATGAGAATTCAAACAAGCAAACAACTTGGTTAAAACTTTGTAAGATTAATTGTTTCTCATCATGGAAGCCAAAAACAAAAACTGCTTATGAATTTGTACAATCCATCAGTCAAGTGACATTAAGTACCTACTATGTGTCAGGAACTCGTTAAACACTAAAGATACAAAAAGACAAAAGACCGTCCCTGCTTTCAAGTTTTCAATCTAATGAGAGATGGTTTCTCATGTAGACCAAGCCAAAGTATCCCAGGCTGTCTTTAATGAAAGATCTCCCTAGATCTCTTCACCCTCACTAGTCACAAATAGCCTGACTGTTAAGAATATGCATCTCTACTCTTTGGGTTCAGAAGGCATGAGTTTGAATTCTAGCTCTGTCTAACAGCAAACACCCTAGCATACCCAGAACGGCTCCTAGAACAGGTTCTTTAATCTGCTTTACTAAAGGAAAGCACCTTTAAAGGGGTCAACAATCTTTAATTAAACAAAAAGTCGGCACCCTGACCTTCAGAAAATACAAATAGAAATTACAAGCTGACAAAAAATACAGACAGAGAAAATAACACAATTCAATAGACAAACAGATAGGGCTTCTAGCTGACCATTACATACATACATAGTTACCAGAAAGAAAAGCACCAACATCTAGGTTTTCAAAGCTGGGGGACTCAATGGTTACCCAGAGTCTCATCTGGCCAAACCACACAACTCTTCCCATAAGGGAGCCCCAAAGCAAAACCTTACCTCAGATTATATATACCCTTCTTCATGGTCAAAGAACATCACAACCTTGGCCTAATTACAAAGTAACAAAAGGTGTGGGTGTTCCTGAAAAACAAGCCTCCACCCAATCAAGCTCCTCCTGTTGAGTTCCACTTAAGACCCATTAAGGGGCAGGGAAGATCTTCAAATTCCCTTACCATTATACTTTGTTCCTTATTATCTGTAGAGGCAGTATTGTATAATGGAAAGCAAGTGGATTCAAGGTCATATGAACTAGGTTCAGATCCCAACTCAATGTGTGGGTTTGAGTAAACTAATCAGGTAGCATGGTATAATAGTAACAATGGATCTGGGTTCAGATCCAGGCTGTTAATTTTTTTAATGAATATGACCTTGGACAAGTAATTTCATCCCTTTGGGACATAGATTCTTCATATATTGAATGAGGAAGTTAGAGCAGATGACCTCTCATATCTATAAGACCTATATTCCAAACACCATGTAGCCCATGACCACATTAGAGGAAGTATGATATGCTAAAATGGACAAATTGGTTTGGAGTCAAAAAGACATTAAAAGCTGGTTACTTGCTACCTATGTGTCCTCAGACAAGTCAATTAGCTTATTAGGAACTCATTTTTCTCATCTTTAAAATGGGATAAAAATACTTGTACTGTGTATTTCACAGGCTTGTTTGGAAAATTAAATTAACTCTCTGTGACAGCCTTTCTAACTGTGTTGATAAATAAACACAAAGTATTATGTCCATAGCTTTGACCTCAATGAATAAATTTTAAATTTTAGCTAATAATGTATGTGGTAGCTATTAATAGTAGTAGTAATGTATGATCTTTTGCCCTATACTCTACAGGGCAAGTAGAGTATACCATAATGGGGAATGCTTTGTAATGTAGACCAAGCCAAAGCATCCTAGGTTGTCTTTGCTGCAAGATTTTACCAGTTCTCTGTGCTCTACAGAGCAGAAGATACTATCACCACCACCACCGTTACCACTGCTGCTCCTGCTGCTGCTGCTGCTGCTGTTGCTGCTACTACTACTACTACTACTACTACTACTACTACTACTACTACTTCTACTACTACTTCTACTACTACTACTACTACTACTACTACTACTACTACTACTACTAATACACTACTACTCCTACCACTACCACTATTACTATTACTACCTCCATTACTACAACTACTACCATTACTACTACTATTACTACTACTATGATTACTACTATCACTTAAAATAATGATGATAATATTAATAAATAACATTTAGATAGCATTTTTAGGTTTAAGTTAGTTACATATATTATCTAATTTGATCTCATAACACTGTGAGGTAAGTGCTATTATTATATCATTTTACTGATGAAGAAATTGAGGCTTCCAGTGGTCAGGTAAATTGCCCAGGATCTTTGAGCTAGTAAGTATCTCAAGGAATATTTAATCTCAAGTTTTCCTAACACTATTCACTATACCATATATCTGCTTAGAATATTCATTCAACATATAAATTTACTCTTATGACACATTACTCTTTCATATTCAATGCCTATTCTTCTAAGCAATTAATTTCTATAACTCAAAAGTAATTGCTTATGAAATGATTATACACAATTACTAAAGACAACTTATCTTTGGAAGTCCGAGGAGAGCAAGAGAGTGTACCTGTGATTTTATCTGTAAGGAAATCATTTTATAGAACCTCTCTACATCAAGGCTGATTGATAACATTTTTATTTTTAAAGTCTCTACTCATCAAAGAAAGTTACCCAAGGTACTGAGATATGAAGTGATTTGCTCATGTGGTGAAATGTGGTGAAATAGATAATATAGGTCAAAGAAAGGATATAAACATGAGTCTTCCTTTCTTGGACTCATGAGCTTTCATTTACTAGGGGGAAAAGTTCAACATTCCTCTTCCTTTCCCTAAAACGATGACAAAAAAGCAGTGTTTCTTGGCATCCTGATGTTTCTAGACTGAATATGTCACTTGAGGCCCCAAATGCATTTTCTCTATGAAAGGGTCTGTTCCAATTTGGCTTGAGGGTCCCACTTCACAATATGTGTCTTTGTCTGATTTGACCATGTGCTATCTGCAGCCATCTTCAGAAAACCATTGAAAGCCCATCCAAAGAAATGACAGTATTGTCAGCAATGATAAATGACCTTTATCAAATGCAGTATGGGAACAATGCCATGGCCAGCCAGACTAGCTTTATGTCTCTAGGATATTAAATAGAACACTCAAAAGAGGGATAGAGAATAGTTTGTTGTCACTGGGAAAATTTGGAGTCATGAAATACAATAACACAAAAACAAAAGACAATAGGGATATAAATTATATCACATTTATATAGCATTTTGCAACTTGCAAAGGACCTTTGTGTCTCATGATAAGTGTTAGAAAGTTTGGGGTAATTTCTATAGTTTAATTTTTGGCGAGATGCTGTTGTTCAGTCATTTCAATCATGTCCAACTCTTAGTGATCTCGTTTGGGATTTTCTTGGCAAAGATATTAGAGTGGTTTTTCATTTCTTTCTCCAGTTCATTTTATAGATGAGAAACCAAGGTAAATAGTGTTAAGTGACTTGCTCAGTCACACAGCTAGTAAGTGTCTGAGACCAGATTTGAACTCAAGAATATGAGTCTTCCTGACTTCAAGTCTGGCACTTTATCCATTGTACCACCTAACTGGTGGGATATAGGGCATATAAATTTGAAAAAATAAAATTAAATATAGTCTCATATCCTTCCATGTCCACTGTAAGTGACAAGGCTTATATGGATGCTTTCTAAGGTTCCATATAGTATAAAATTCTTTGATACTATAGCAAGCAGCATGGTATAGTGGAAAGAGCTCTGAATCAACCCTGTAACTCTCAGATTCCACCTACGTGTGGGCAACAACTGTAAAGTTGATATTTTTAATAGTTTATTTAGTCTTTGTCAGAATTAATACAACCGAAAAATGCTGATGGTCCAGACAACAAGGATTTATTAAGCACCTACTATTTGCCAGGCACTTTGTGAAGGGCTGAAGATACAAAGAAAGAAAAAAATAGTTCTTGCCCTCAAGAAGTTCATAATCTAATGGGAATGATAGAAATGCTGTTGTTTGTCAGTTTATTGTTTAGTTGTGGTTGCCATCTAGTTGTCCTGGTTGTTGTGATAGAGCTGGTGGTGGTGCTAACTGACTAAAAAGTAAAAACAGAATGCAAGGTGGTATAGTGGAAAGTAAAATGGATTTAGAGTCCAGAGACCTGGTATCAGGTTCTGGTTCTCCTCCTTATAGCCTACGTGATCTTGAGCAGGTAAAATCACTTTTGGGGGGAATCTATTCATCTGTAGGAATAGCTAGGTGGTGTAGTGTATAGAGTACCAGTTCTAAGTCAGGAAAACTCATCTTCTTGAGTTCAAATACAGCCTCAGCCCCTTAGTAACTCTGTAACCCAGAGTAAGTCACTTAATCCTGTTTGACTCAGTTTTCTCATCTGCAAAATGGCAAACCATTCTAGTATTTTTGCCAAGAAAGCCTCAAATGAGGTCATGAAGAGTCAGATAGGACTGAAAAACAATTTCAATAACAAAAACAAGTTTGTCTGTGGAAGAATGTAAATTGTATACCAAGATTTGAAGATAAAAATAAGAAATGATGGTTAGGATAGTTCTCTATGGTCCAATTTCAAAGTGCAAAATGCTCTAGAGCTACCCAAACCCCTCTGGACTAATTGCATAGAACCAGTCCATGTGTACTAAAAAAATTCTCAAAGTTCTTCGGTATACCGTGCAGTATTGTGGCTAAAGGTTGGAGCTAATTTGTTTCAGTTGACTTGAAAAATCATCTTCCTCAAATTCTCCTGTAACCTTTTATTTCTGACCATAACAAGGAAACAAACCACCCTCCATGCAGTTAGAAGCTGGGGTTATGATACATATGAGTGATACTTCTCTAACTGAAATTTCAACCAGGTGCCCCCCAGAGATATGAAACTCCCTTTGTCATCTCACAGTGTCTATGACACTCTAGTAGCCAAACTCAGCAGAAACACAGTTGGCAAAAAAATAATAATAATAATTTAAAAGTGATTCAGGATAAAATTTTTAAAAGAAAACTAACAAAACTGATTGTATGTGGCAGTTGGATCTGACCACAAACACCTCCTTACCTGCTGCTGATAAACTCTAGAGAACCCAAGAAATTCAGATCATAGTTGCCTGTAATGTGAAAGGAAATTGAAGATCTTCCCTGCCCATTAATAGGCCCTGGTCCAAAACTAATTAGGCTATGTGTAGTTTCCAATTTAAATGCTGAGGCAAGAGGATTTTCAAGCTCCTTAGCACTCAGCCAATCAGAGGTCAAGACTTTGTTATATATTCTGGGAGATTGGCATTTTGCTTTGGGGATTTGCTTATGAGAAGGATCTTTTAATTTCCTGGTCGAGACTCTGAGTAGTCATATGTTCAGGGCCCCCTTACTGCTTAGATGTCTGTGCTCCCTTAATCCAGTGATGTAGGTAAAGTGTATAGCAATATTGCTATATTCAGACAGCTGGAGCCCTGTCTGTTGATCTTTTTGCTAATTTCTCTCCTTGTATTTTCTACTTGCCTTTCTTGGATACTCATTTCTTTATTAAAGTAAGATCATTAATGTCTTTTCTTTAAAAGCAGATAAAGAAACTGTGCTAGCGGGCCATCCTGGGTGTGCTAGGGTGCTTGCTAATACAGCAAGATGTAAAATAGCATGATTTAGGACTGAAAGAGATATTAAGTATTATGAGATTTAAAGCCAGAAGTAATCTTGGAGATGGTAGGAACATAGACCTAAAACTGGAAGGGGCCACAGAGGATAGTTATGGACTTTTTTTTAATTGATGAGGAACCTGGGGTCTCAAAAGGTAAAGTCACCTGCCCAACATTGAAAAAAGGTAACCAACAGAAGCAAGATGTGACTTCAGGTCCTCTCTCTTCAGTTTCATTGGTGCTTCTGCCATGCCATGATGCCTGTTGGAACGGACAGGCAAGGTAGCTATGACAAGTCTGCTGCCTTAAAAAGTGTGCTGGACCTGGAGTCCAAAGACTTGAGTTCAAATCTTGACACTGTCACTTACTAGCTTTGAAACCGTATACAAGTCATTAAGGCCCCCTTGCTCCAGTTTCCTCATCTATAACTTGAATGATATTAACTACAGTACCTACCTCACAGGATTGTTCTGAGGATCAGATAAGGTAATATGTAAAATTACTGGTAGCCAACAAATCCTATATAGATATCACTATTGTTATTGATTGCACTGCCATGGGCAAGAATGGAGTGAAAAATGTGCTAGATTTGGAGTCAGAAGACCTGCATCTCAATCTCATTTAAGGTACCCAGCTGGTGCAGAGGATAGAGTGCTGAACCTGGAGTCAGAAAGACCTAAGTTCAATTTCAGCCTCAGAAACTTACTAGCTGTATGACCTTAGACAAGTCATTTAACTTCTATCTGCCTCTGTTTCCTTAACAGTAAAATGGGGCTCATGGCAGCACTTACATCACAGGCTTGTTTTGAAGATGAAATGAGATCATATTTGTTAAGCACTTAGCACAGGGTCTGGCACATAGCTGTTGATATATAAATGCTTATTCCCTTCCCCCTTCTTCCACTCTCACTTTTGACACACCTTTGCAGAGTAATGCTGGATTTAACCTCTGTGCACCTCAATTTCCTCTTCTGTAACAGGGGAATAATATTTGCCCCCCTTACATCATAGACTATAGTATAGTAAAAAAGTGCCTTCCTTATAAACCTTAAAATCACCACTGGTTTACTACATTGTATAGGAACTATTGTTGCCACAGGTGGCTTACTTTTGTAGGCAAGTGGTTCAGATTTAACAATTCAAAGACCATTGTAACTTGGAAGAGGACAGTTTAAACTTAGTAGTGAGGTCAGAAAGCATACTACAAGGACAAAACAGAGGAAGTGGAAGGAAGTGTAGATGACTTTTTCTTTATTAATTTATTTTTAACATTCATTTTTGAAAATTTTGAGTTGCAAATTCTTCTCTCATTCACCCCTCCCCCATCCACTGAGAAGACAAGCAATATGATAGCAATTATATGTGCAAAGTCAAGCAAAACATATTTTCATATTAGCCATAACACACACAAAAAAGCAAGAAAACTAAAGAAAATGTAAAAAGTATGTTTCAATATGCACTTAAGACTATCAGTTCTCTCTCTGGAGGTGGATAACATTGTTCATCATGGATCTTTGGAATTGTCTTGGATCACTATATTATTCAGAATAGCTAAATCTTTCATAGTCAATCATCCTTTCAATCTTGCTGTTACTGTGTACAATGTTCCCCAGTTTCTATTCACTTCACTTTGCATGAAATCATATGTCTTCCAGGTTTTTCTGAAACTGTCTTTCTTGTCATTTCTTATAGCACAGTAGTATTGCATCAAAATCATATACTATAACCAATTACTTCCAATCCCATCAATTTCCAATTCTTTACTACCACAAAAAAAGCTGCCATAAATATTTTTGTACATATCAGCCCTTTTCCCTTTTCTTTGATCTCTTTTGGATATCGACCTAATAGTGCTATTGCTGGGTCAAAGGGAATGCACAGTTTTATAACCCTTTGGGCATAGTTCTAAACTGATCACCAGAATGGTTATACCAGTTCACAACACCACCAACAATGCATTAGTGTGTCTATTTTTCCACATCTTCTCCAGGATTTTTCATTTTCTTTTTCTATCATGTTAGCCAATCTGATAGATGTGAGGCAGAATTGCATTTGCATTTCTCTAATCAAGAGTGATTTACAGCATTTTTTTCATGTTATTATGGATAGTTTTTATTTCTTCTTTTGAAAACTGAGTATCATACTTAGAATTTGGTTAGGAGTATCACTTTGGCAGCTGTGGGGAGAATGAATTGGAGAGGGGAGACACTTGAGTCAAGGATATAAATGAAAGACTACTGTAATAGTTTTCTTTTGGGTTGGGTTTGGATTTTTTTTGTCATTTTAAGCATTATTTATTTAGTATTTTCTTTTTCCTCAGATACATGTACAAAGAATTTTAACATTAATTTCATTTAAAAATTTTTGAGTTCCAAATTCTCTCTCTTTATCCCTCCCCAGACCCCTTATTGAGAAGGCAAGCAATTGAAAATAGGTTATACATGTGTAGTCATGCAAAACACTTTCATAATAATCATGTTAAAAACTATTTCCCTCCATCCTATCTCCACCCCATTTATTCTATTCTCTCTCTTCTTTCACACTGTTCCTCCTCAAAAGCATTTTGATTCTAACTACTCCCTACCCCAATCTGCCCTCTCTTCTATTACCACCTCCTCCTCCTCTTATCCCCTTTCCTCCTACTTTACTGTAAGGTAAGATAGATTTCTATACCCAAATGAGTGTGTATGTCATTCCCTCTTTGAGTCAGTTCTGATGAGAGTAAGGTTTACTCACTCCCTCTCACTTCCCCTCCACTTAAAAGCTTTTTCTTGCCTCTTTTATGTGAGATAATTTACCCTATTCCAATTTTCCTTTTCTCTTTCTCCTAATACATTCCTCATTCATCCCTTAATTTTATTTTTTTAGATATCATGTCTTCATCTTCAGTTCACATCTGTATACTCTGTTTACACTCCTTCTAACTGCCCTAATATTGAGAAAGGTATTATGAGTTACAAATATAATCTTTCCATGTAAGAACGTAAACAGTTTAACTTTAATCAGTCCCTTATGATTTCTCTTTCCTCTTTACCTTTTCATGCTTCTGTTGAGTCTTGTATTTGAAAGTCAAATTTTCTCTTCCGCTCTGGTCTTTTCTCAAGAATACTTGAAATTCCTCTGTCTCATTGAATGTCCATTTCCCCCCACATGGATTATACTTAGTTTTGCTGGATAGGTGATTATTGGTTATAATCTCAGCTCCTTTGCCCTCCAAAATATCATATTTCCAGCCCTACAATCCTTTAATGTAGATGCTGCTAAATCCTATGTTATCCTGATAGCAGCTCCATGATATTCGAATTGTTTCTTTCTGGTTGTTTACAATATTTTCTCCTTGACCTGGGAACTCTAGAATTTGACTATAATATTCCTGGAAGTTTTCATTTTGGAATCTCTTTTAAGAGGTGATCAGTGGATTCTTTCAATTTCTACTTTACCCTCTGGTTCTAGAATATCAGGGCAGTTCTATTTGATAATTTTTTGAAAGGTAATGTGTAGGCTCTTTTTTTGATCATGACTTTCAAATAGTCCAATAACTTTAAAATTATCCCTCCTGGATCTATTTTCCAAGTCAGTTGCTTTCTCCTATGTTTTCACATTGTCTTCTATTTTTTTCATTCTTTTGTTTTTGTTTGATTCTTTCTTGATTTCCCATAAAGCCATTAGCTTCCATTTGCTCCATTCTAATTGTTAAGGCATTATGTTCTTCAGTAAACTTTTGGACTTCCTTACCTGTTTGGCCAGTTCTACTTTTTAAGGCATTCTTCTCATTGTCTTTTTGGACCTCTTTTACCATTTGGTCTAGTCTATTTTTTAAGGTGTTATTTTCTTCAGTATTTTTCTGTGATCATGTGTCTCCTTTACCAACTGTTGACTCATTTTTCATGATTTTCTTACATCAGTCTTATTTCTCTTCCCAATTTTACTCTACTTCTCTTACTTGATTTTCAAACTTCTTTTTGAGCTCTTCCATGACATGAGACAAAATAATATTTTTCTTGGATGTAGTTTTGACTTTGTTGTCTTCTTCTGAGTGTGTGTTTTGATCTTCCTTGTCCCCAAAGTAAGTTTCTATAGTCAGAGATTTTTTTGCCATTGTTTGCTCATTTTCTCAGCCTATTTCTTGACTTTTTAACTGTTTATTAACATAAGGCTCTGTTTCCAGTGTGGAGGGAGAACTGTTCCAACCTTCAGGGCTTTGTGTAGCTGTTTTTGGAAATACTTCTAGGGACTTGTAAATTTTTAGTTCTTCCAAGGTGATATGATCAAAGGAGAGGTGTTTACTCCTCTCCTAGACTATGCTCTGGTCTATGAGTGACCACAAGCATTCTTTTCTGTTCTGTAACTGTGAGGAAGGTCTCCTCTCCACTGCTGCCACAAGTTCTGCTTTGCTAGGGCTCCTCCTTGCCCTGGGATTTTCATGCAGGACTGCAACCCAGATCCCAGTATGGGCAAAGCAATAGAGTCCTGCCTCGGTGCTAGCAAAAAGATCTCTGTAATCTCCTCCTGACCAGTTGTTCAATCCCCTTACCAACTGTAGGCTGAGAGCTCTGAAAGCCACTGCTAATGACATTGCCACTGCCTATTTAGTCACTCCCAAATTCTGCTTCTGGTTTTCTAGGGCCACGGCTATGCTGGCATGGGCCATGTTAGACTGTATTCCTCTCTCACCTAGATCTGACAGACCTTTTCTGCTGATATTCTAAGTTGTCTTTGGTATCTGTGGACTGAGAAGTCTGGTAACTGCCACTGCTGCCACTGAATCTGTCACCTCTGGGCTTGCTGGGGTCCAGTCTGTGCTCTTGTGACCTTCACTGGACTGTGGTCCTCTTTCACCCTGGCCCAACAGACCTTTCCTGTCAACCTTCCACGTTGTCTTGGGCTAGAAATTTATTTCATACTGTCTTTTTGTTGGTTCTACTGCTCTAGAATTTGTATAGAGCCATTTTTAAAGATATTTTGAGGGGTTTGGAGGAGACAGCTCAGGTAAGTCCTTGCCTTTACTCCACCATCTTGGTTCTGCCCCTCTGACTTAGGCTACTGCAATAGTTAAGGCAACAGGTGATGACAGTCTGAATGTTGAAGTAGGGGGATGAGGTAACTGCATGAGTGAATATAGGACAAGAGGGCAAACATGGGAAAATATTCCTCGAAGGCCTTAGTTTTTGGAACCCTTTGCAAACATGAATTGCATTTGAATGCCTCTAGAATTGGATCCTGTTTGTGTTTTTGACAGTTCCAGATGCACATGACCTCCCAGTTCAGTGTTATTTGTATCATGCCAGGGACATGAACACTAAACAGAGATCTCACAGACCTAACTAACCCTAACTAGAGTTTTTTGTTTCATTTAGTTTTAACTGTAGCATCTGTTTTGTGTGAGAAGCACATTACTGATTTGGTATACATATCCATAAGTGTTCTCACTAAGACCCATCATGTCTCTGCATTCTAGGAATATTTGCCTTTGTAGTAAACAGAGCTCACTTCTGGAACCAAACCATATACTTACTGAACAGCAGATAAATTGCTTTCTGGCAGTTCTACCCTCTACTGCCACCACCATTCCCCCCCCCCCCAAAAAAAATATTATCATGTTTAATCTCTAGTATATAAAATTATAGCCTCCTATGATACTTCTTGGAGTTATTCAGGAAACCAGAGACACTCCAACTATAGGACTGAGTCAAAGCAGAAATGAATTCCCTAAATGGTGAACTGAATATTATTCTCTGCTTGATTCTGGGGAACCTGTGTCTTGTGCCAAAACACCATTTTCCAGTTTGGGAATTTCCCTTTCCAAAGGTTTATTTATCAAAGCAACATGAGCATGGGCCTAAAACATTCACTGGAGACTAGAAAGCTTGAAAAGTTACTAATTCTTCTTTATACTTCACATTCTCTTATTCATAATGGGATACTGGAAGTAAGTCACATTCAAAGGAGAATCCAGGCAATTCAATGCAATTCATCAAGGCCCCATTTTGAATGTACATAACACCTTCTCTAAATTGTCAAGGGTTCCTGATGTCTCACTAGTAGGTCTGTGACATTGCTGTATAAGAGCATTACAATCAGATGTCACTCTATCAATCATAGGGTTAGAAGGAGCTTCAGGAGTTCATCTCTAACAGGGTTCATGTTTTGTTTTTGTTTTTTTTATCATTTTTGTGTCATGGATAGCTTTGGCAATTCAATTAAATCTTTGGAGTCTTTATTACACTGATATTTTTTTTAATTCATAATTGAAAGAAATGTTAAATTCCATTTAGCAATTAGTGACAATAAAAAAGTTTGTTTTTTTTTTCTCATCCACCCCACTGCCCTGAAATCCACTTGAATGCCCAGGAACTCTGGTTAAGCATCTTTTATCTAGCCTAGATGGCAGATATCAAACACAGAGTATGTATTTCTGGACTAACACTCCTGAGTGGGGCAGGAAATAAATTAAAATATAATTGGGAAATAATTAACAGGATAAACAAAAACAATAAAACGTAGATAATATTAATATGTGGTTTTCTACATCAATATGTGACCTGCAGTTTAGTGGCCCCCATCACCATTTTAATTTGATACCACCCATCTAGGCCATTGCCTTCTCTCTTTCTAAAGAGATCCAGAGAAAGAGGTGTTATATTAAATATGAACTGCTGTTATTTCATCCTTTTAATCTAATTAGACAGAGTTTAGATAGAGAGGATTTGAAGTCATTTCACTAGTCTATTATTCTTTTCTGTTTAACTTCCTATGGACTTTTGTGTAAGTGGATAAAATGACTACTTTTTGTAACAGAATAAAAGGAGAGGTATTATTATTATAATATCATTTTCATCTTGTTTAATGGAGTTCAGAGAGTAAGACAAAAATAAAATAGCCTCTGTCCTCAGGTAGTTTACATTCTTCTGGGACCAGGCAATATCTGATTGTGACTGAAACTGCTATTGAACACCCTGAAGATGCTTTATAATTGACCCCATATGAGATTAATTCATTATACACCAGTTACCTTATTCAGTTACCAAAAAAAATTATTATTGTTCTGGTTGTCTACAGACTAAAATAGAAGTGTATAAAATAATTGATTTTTATACCTGAATCAAAAGCATTAGTGTATATACTAATCTACAAGCTTATAAGAGACATCCTTGGCAGAGCTTCAGTAGCAGAGACAGGATAGGAATCATAAATATCTCACCCTGGTCATTCATGATTTTGATCTTTTCTGATAGATCTCTATATTGTGAAAGTTATTTTTTTCGTGTGACTTGGCTATTGTGAGTCTTTAGTAAGGCAAGATATTTTTAAAACATCATTCTTAAGTTTTTAAGAATCAGTGTTACATCCAGGAGATTGTGGGCAAAAATTATGCCTTTGACAGTGTTCCATTTCCAGCATAATTCATTGGGTAACATCTCAAAAATGTTTTGAGGTCTCTATTTGTAATATAGGAATTTTTGCATCTGTCAGGTGATGAGCTTCCAATCCATAGCTCTAGCCACTAGATCATGTCCTTCCCTCCGACTTGATAGTATTTTTTTTTCCAATTACATATATAGTTTTCATTGTTCACTTCTATAAAATTTTGAGCTCCAAATTTCTTTCTCTCTTCTTCCCTTCCCTCCTCCCTCCCCAAAATGGCAAACAATGTGATATAGGCTACACACATACGTGTACAATCATAGCTAACATATTTCCATATTAGTCATGTTATGAAAGAAGAATCAGAACAAAAGGGAAAAACCATGAGAAAGAAAAAAAGAGAAAATAGTATACTTAGACCTGCATTCAGACTCCATAGTTCTTTCTCTGGATGAGGATAACATTTTCTATCATGAGTCTTTTGGAATTGTCTTAGATCATTGTGTTTTTGAGAAGACCACAGTCTATTAAAGTTGATCATTGTACAATATTGCTGTTACTGTGTGCAAAGTTCTGCTCACTTCACTCAGCATCAGTTCATGTAAGCCTCTCTAGATTTTTTTTTTTGAAATCTGTCTGCTCACTACTTCTTATGGAACAATAGTATTTCATTATATTTACATACTACAACTTATTCAGTCATTCCCTAATTGATGGACATCTCCTCAAATTCTAATTCTTGGCCACCACAAAAAGAGTTACTATAAATATTTTTGTACAAGTTGACCCTTTTCCTTTTGGCTTTTAGACCTAATAGTGGTATTGCTGGATCAAAGGGTATGAACAATTTTATAGCCCTTTGGGAATAGTTCCAAATTGCCCTGCAGAATGACTGGATCAGTTCACAACTCTACCAACAAGGCATTAGTGTTCAGGTTTCCTCATATCTTCTCCAACATTTATCCTTTTCCTTTATTGGTCATATTAGCCAAAAGGATAGATGTAAAATGATACCTCAGAGTTGTTTTAATTTGCATTTCTCTAATCAATAGTGATGTGCATTTTTTTCATATGACTATAGATAGCTTTAATTTCTTCATCTGAAAAATGCCTGTTCATATCTTTTGCAAGTCATGTCTTACTAGACATTTGTTAGGAGCTAAATTTTTGCAACCTGCAAAGATGTGCTACCTAGTTTCTCACATTTCCTTATATAATCTGTATTGATTCCTAAATACAGGTGCCTTGTGGGGAATATTTCTATAATTTATGATGGTAATGATTTATCCCTGAATTGCCATCGTAATCTCCTCCATTTCCATAAACAGCAGGACTTAGCCATTGGTTCAGATTTTCTTTGCTGACATATTGTTGGCTAAGTGCATGGTACATGACCAAGGGAAGGTCTTCTGATTCCTTTTTGGATTCTGTTTCTTATACTACATATGGAGATAAACCACTCTCAGTCACATGGAACCAATCCAATGGCATGCACCTATTGCCATCCTTTGTTATTGCTAAATGAAATTATTTCTACTTTAAAAACTTACAAGTTTCTAATTTGTTCACCACATGCTCTGAGAAGGTATATCAATATTTATTATTATTGTTTTATCGCTATCTAGTAATTAATAATATAATTGATGATGATGATGATAGTCTCTAAGGTCTTGGTTATCTATAAATAATATGATTCTATTTCTAATGCCTCAGGCATTGTCCAGTCTACTCTCACCTAATGGTCACTACCCCACCTCTCTGACCTATGCCTCACTACTCCCCTACATTCACCTGTTGGCACCAAACAAATCTACTCATTGTCCTTTCCTCCCTGTTTTCCAATTATCAGAAACTTCCACCATTCTTCTCATTTAAAATGCTATCTTTTCTTATCTCTATTTGTGAAAATCTTCCTTCCCTGTGATATCCTATGGTCGTTTTTGTCTCTGCTACTAACATAGCACTTAAGACTCATATAGTCTTATACTGCTCTTCACTGTTTTTATCCATCATCTTCTCAACCACCTGGTAAGCTATTGCACTTCTCTGTATCTCCCGCAACAATGAGCACAGTGACTTATACAAGAAGCATCATAACTTTTTTTTTCTTTTATGCCAACCTCATTTATTCTTTTTTAAAAAATACTATTAATTTGTTTTTAATTTTCAATATTCACTTCCATAAAGTGAATTTTTAAATTTTAATATTTTTTAAATTCTCTCCCCGCCTCCCCCCTTCCTCCTCAAGATGGCATGCAATATGATATGGCTCTACACATACACTCCTATTTAACACATTTTCACATTCTTCATGTTGCATAGAAGAATTATAATGAATGGGAGAGACTACAAGAAAGAAAAAACAAAATGAAACAAAAAAAGAAAATAAAACAAAAAAAGAAAATACCTTGCTTAGCTCTGCATTCTGACTCCATAGTTCTTTCTCTGGATGGGGATGGCATTTACCATTGTGTGTCCTTTGGAATTGTTTTAGGTTCTTGCATTGCTGAGAAGGGCTAAGTCTTTTGAAATCAGTCATCACACATTGTGGCTGTTTCTGTGAACAATGTTCTTCTGATTCTGCTCACTTCACCCAGCATCAGTTCATATAAGTCTTTCCAGGATTTTCTGAAGTCTGCCTGTACATTATTTCTGATAGCTCAATAGTATTCCAATACATTCATATACCACAGCTTGTTCAGTCATTCCCCAATTGATAGGCATCCTCTAAATTTCCAATTCTTGGCCACCACAAAAAAAAAGACTACTTATAAATATTTTTGTACACATGGGTCCTTTTCCTATTTTATGATCTCTTTGAGATCCAACCCTAGAAGCAGTATTGCTGGGTCAAAGGGTATGGACATTTCTATAGCCTTTTGGGCATAGTTCCAAATTGCTTTCCTGAATGATTAGATCAGCTCACAGCTCCACCAACAATGAATCAATATTCCAACCTTCCCACATCTTCTCCAACATTTATCATTTTCCTTTTTTGTCATGTTAGCCAATCTTATAGGTGTGGTATGGTACCTCAGAGTTGTTTTTATTTGCATCTCTCTAATCAATAGTAATTTAGAGCATTTTTTCATACGACTATAGATAGCTTTAATTTCTTCCTCTGAAAACAACCTGTTTATTTCCTTTGACCATTTTTCAATCAGGGAATGACTTGTATTTTTGTAAATTTGACTCAGTTCTCTACATATTTTTTAGAAATGAGACCTTTATCAGATACATTAGTTACAAAAATTCTTTTCTGGTTTCCTGCTTCCCTCCTAATCTTGGTTGCATTGACTTTGTACAAAAACTTTTAAATTTAATATAATCAAAATTGTACATTTTGTATTTTATAATATTCTTTATCTCTTATTTGATCATAAATTCCTCCATTACCATAAATTTGACAGATAAACTGTTCTTTGCTCCCCTAATTTGTTTACAGTATGTATCAGCCTTTATACCTAAATAGTGTTCCTGAAGCATCCATAACTCCATGGATAAAGCCCTGTCCTTGGAATTAGAAAACCTTGTTTCTGGTTCTGTCTTTGATAATCATTGTGTAGCTATAGGTAAATTACCTACACAACTCAGCAGTTTACTCATCTGCAAAAGTATCATGATTGTTGGGAATAATGAAACCTATTTTACAGACTTATTGTGAGGAAAGAGTTTGGTAAGATCTCAGGGAGCTAAATATTAGCTATTACTATTCACTCAATAAATATTCATTTAATTTGCATAATTGCATTCTTCTTTTACTTCTTTGGTCTTCTAGGAAGAGCACAGAAAGATGATAGTCATCAAGGTGGGCCAGGTCTTTGTACTTAGTTCAAACAAGTTTGTTTAATTGAATGAAAGTTAATTAAAATGCAATGCACTGAATCAAATCTCCACGTGTGGACTGAAGGAGGAAGCAAGGAAAGAAGGGAAGGATGGAAAAAAGGAAAAGGAAGGAAAAGAAGGAAGGAGAAAAAAAGACAGTATCAGCTATTTAAAACAAAGAAGTAAAAGAAAATTCATTGCAGGGTATTAATTCTAATCCTTTCCATTCCAGGGGCCATGTAAAATCAAGTTATAAGATCATTTCATTATAGGGAGAGTCCTATAAACAAAGCCACATCAGACCTGCTCATATTTAATGACAATGAGTGTCTAGCTGTCAAAAATAAAGCAGGATTACTTTTCTATTTCCTGTATTTTCATACCTGACATTTTGCAACCATAAGCTGAGAAATTTTTCTCCCTCCAAATCATCAAAACATTTCATCTGAACATACAACTAAGTCAGGAGAGAAGCATCCAAAAGACAAGCTGCCAGCATTGGAGGAGAAATGTTCAAAGAACAATTCCTCACACCTTCTTTATCTTCCATGGGAGATTTCCTCCCATTATGAGAATTGTTTGAGCCAAGAGGCTTACCAGTATAAGATCTTTGGTCTCTATCTGCCTCCACCCCAATGGAAAGGGGCCCAGATGATAATTTACAAACATGTGTTCTTCTGGGAGAATCTTTCAAGGATCCCTCTAAATTGGGAGCCAACCCAGCTGTAAGAGAGCAAAGGTTAAGACTTCACAGAAAGTCAGATGCAGCCTTCATGTTTACATTGTTTTATGCACGTGTGTGTATAGAAGTGGGTGTCTATAAATATATACATTAATATGTTAGTGTATAATCTGGATGAGCATACCTTACTTCTCATCCTTTTAGGTAAACTAGAGGATGGAAAGTGGATTTCCTGTGGTCCACTGTGTAAAAACAACCTAAGAGGTCTGTCTTTTATTCACTATATTTGGCCTGATTCAGTGTAATTAGCTTTAAAAGAGAGAAAGAGAGAGAGAGAGAGAGAGAGAGAGAGAGAGAGAGAGAGAGAGAGAGAGAGAAACCAAAAAACATTTTTTGGTCGGGAATTGATTAATGTGGTCCGTAGAAGGAGTTCAGTTCGGTTTATTTCAAATTCAATTCGCCAATTCACTAAATATGCTAATTTGACATTAAATTAAGGCCCTCCTATATAGCCAGCACTGTTCTAGGAATTACGGAGAAAAACAACAAAAAGTAATTAATTCTTGCTCTCAAAGAGCTTACATTAAAATGGAAGGATGCAACTGTAATGCCAAGCAAAGGCAACTTCCAAGGTTTGGATTACCAGCATAGTAAACCCCATTTATTCAGCAAACATTCACAGAGCAGAGAAAGTCAAAATACAGTGTAACTTGTTTCTTTAGCAAGTTCTCAATTCAATCCAG
>CM053587.1:264533112-264559635 GCA_028646515.1 Pseudochirops corinnae | reverse complement strand
TATTATCCTCGTCCAGGCATGAGGTGATGGAAACCTCTACCAGAAGGGTGGCAGGGTCAGAGGAGAGAAAGAGGCATAGATGAGAGATGATACAAAGGTAAATTAAACAGAACTAGGCAACAGACTGGATATGGGTGGGTGAGAAGCAGTGAGGAATTGAAGATAACATCTAAATTGTGAGCTTGGAGTATTGGGAGGATGGTGGCATCCTCAACATAACCAGGAAGTTTGAAGGAGGGAGAGCTTGGGAGCATTAAGATAATGAGTTCAGTTTGGGACAAGTTGAGTTTCAGATAACTATGAGATATCTAGTTTAAGATGTCCAATAGAATCATAAGAGCAAAGAAGCAGAGCTGGAAGGGAATACAGGGGCCATATAGTCCAATTTCTTTGAGAAGAAAAATGAGACCTAGAGAGGTTGTGACATTCTCAGGGTCACACAGCTGACAGAGCTCAGACTAACTCAGGTGCTTTGACATCAAAATCAGCATTCCCTTCCTGTATTCCACTATCCCCTAGCTATATGATTCTGGGTAAGTCCCTTAACTTTCAGTACCCCCAAGTATAAGACCAATATCTACAATGTTGGGAGGCATTTTCTCACTGGGCATTCTCTCCTAGTTCAGGTCTATATGGAAAATCATGTGATATTCATTGGGGATGGATACCAAGATAAAGGCATAACCCCTACCCTCACATAGTCTCTACTTGAGGAGCAGGAAGATACAAAGCATGGAGATATGACACATTCAGAAAATATTCAATACTATTTAATAACTACAGTGCAGAACAGGATAAGAGCATAAAACATACACAAAAAAGATATCTGAAATTAGAGAAAAGAAAGATCTGAAATCCTGAAATAGAATGGATTTTTAATCCTACTTTATACATTTACTAGTTGTTTGAATCTGGGCAAGTGTATCAGCAAGCACCCTAGCATACCCAGGGTGCCTGCTAGCACAGGTTCTTAGATCTGCCTTTCTAAAGGAAAGCAACTCAAAATGGGTTAACAATCTTACTTTAATCAATCAAACATATATCATTTACCTAATTCAGGGGAAAAAGTCAGCACCCTGAACTTCAGAGAATATAAACAGAATTCAAACAAGTTACAAGCAGAAATTACAAGCAGACAAAGAAACAGATCAGCAGACAAGCTTCCAACTGTCTGACTGGTACATCCATACCTATTGAGTTGCCAGAGAGGGAAGCACCAACATCTGGGTTTTTCAAAGCCGAGGGGCTCAACGGCTTCCCAGAGTCTCATCTGGCCAAATCACACAACTCTTTTCAAAGTGAGCCCCAAAGCAAAGCCTCACATCAAGGTATATGTATAGCCTTCTCTGGCTTGGAGAATGTCACAGCCCTCTTGACCTACTACCCAATCACAAAGTAACAAGGCATGGACATTCCAGAAAAACAAGCCTCTGGACCCAGGCTCCATGTGATCACATTCAGCCTATTAGGGGGCAGAGTATACTTTCAAATAGGGAAAGGTTCTCAGAGCCACTTAAGCCACTTAAGCAAAGGGCCTAGGGGCAGGGAAGATCTTCAGATTCCCATAACAGCAAATCACTTAATTTTTGCCTGCCTCAGATTCCTCATCTGTAAAATGGAGATAATAATAGCACCCACCCCCCAGAGATATTGAGGATAAAATGAGATGTGAAAAGTGCTTTTCATTGTAAAGTGCTTTGCAAACCTCAAAGCACCATATAATATTATTATTATTTTTATTATTAGTATTATATCTAACCCCTTCATTTTACTGCCCTGATGGGTAACAAGGGTCCTTCTCGATGACTAGACAACAGAGTCTCTCACTAGAAAAAGAGGTTTTTCAGGAATGAGAAGCTCTTTGGAAAGCCTTAGTCCAGTGAGTGCATGGGATGCCACATCCAATGGGGCATTCCACATCTGGGGTTCATAGTCTTGACAATGTCCCTCAATAAAAAGTATGTCCAACCAACCCTGTGTCTACCACTGCTTGGCTTTCTTCACAATGTTTCCTACAGCTGAGATGACTGTGGTCTTGGAGCCACTAGCACTAGTTGTCACTGTGACAACGGCTGGCAGGGGAATTGCTGTGGTAAGGATGGTAGGCTGGGCTATCTTAGTCACTGGGATGACAGAATCCCACTTACTTATTCTCTTCTGAGCATCCATAGCCCAGGCTCTGGCCGTGGTGCTGGCTGTGGCGGTGGTAGCTGCCGCATTGGTTGCAGTGCCCTTCTTGGCGTCCGTCACAAACTCAATTTTTGTTCTCTCCTTTTTGGCTTTTTCCAATTTGTCCATTTCAACCTTTTGTGCTTTAGCTAGTGCCTCGTAGTGGGAGTCCTCAGACCATCCATGCGGGTCAAACATATCCTTGGGATAATTGGTGCCAAGTTCATCCATAGACCAGTACTGGATAAGCTTCTCATAGATGCTGGGATTCCGAAATTCCTTATTCCTCTTGATAATGTAGTTCATATCCATCCCCTCCTTTATCTTCCACTCATATAATTTCTGTATCTTGTCCTGGAGGTGATCTGAGCATTTGCCAGGCGGCTCTGGGGGGATCTTAATCTCTTCTGGAGACATGTTTCTGACTCGCTCAGAGAAGGAGACAATCAGCTCCTGAGGAGCTCTCTTTTCCAGTTCCGAAAACTCCTTTCCGTCATCAGCTTCGGGTGTTTGTCTCGGAATCTTCCTCTTCAGACCGTCTGCTGTTTTCCTCGTCCCCTTCTTCATAACCGTCTTGGTCTCCCTCAAAGCGAGAAAAATCACCCTCTCCATAGGCTTCAGACACTAAGCCGCCTTTTTCCCCAGCTAATGTCACATTCCCGGCCGCTTCCACTCCAGCCTCGCCGTCGGATTCGGCCTCGGAATCCTCCGCGTAAATCGCCAGAGACAGCAGAATGTTCTTCCTGCCAGCCATCATCCTCCCTCCCTCTGTCCCTCCCAGGGCCCCGCTAACAAAGGATGCTGGGAAGGACGCCGGGCAGTTGCTCCCCAGCCCAGGGAGCCTGCTGGTCCCGCCGGAAGTTAACATCATCCTCACTTCCCCACTTCCTCCCTGCTTCCCTCCCGCTGTGGTTGATGATCTTGAGGCACACGTCCAACCCTTGCGCTTTAGAAGCTTCAGTGGCCCCTTATTCTCCGAATAAAGTAAGAGAATCCCCTGAAAGCCCTTTAAAATCTGACTCCAACCAAATGTTGATAATTGATTGCTCCAATGAGATGATATTGTAAACTATTTATCCCAGTGCCTGGCTAATAGGCATAGTAGAGCCATCTGTGTCCCGCGGCCCAAAATGGATCAGGAGGAGTGGAGGTGGCCTAGCGCGCCTGGAGACCATGGCCTTTTTATGCTAAGGTCTTTCTGAGTTACACTTTGAGTGAATTAACACCCATTCCTCGAGGGGAAGACAGCTGTGGCAGGGAGACCAAGTCCAAGAATCTGGCCTTAGATGCTTACTAGCTGTGTGATCCTGGGCAAGTCACTGAACCTCCCTGCCTGCCATCGGTCCTCCCAAAGTTGTTTTGATATGTTGTTATATTTTTCCTTCATTTGCAAAACTACCGCTTCAACAATGCCAATATTCCAAAAAACTGCTTTAAGTTCTTTATTTTTGTTTTGATTTGGATGGTTAGATCTCCTCCCCTCCCCTCCTCTTTTCCTTTATTTTTAAATATACTTTTGTGAGGGGGGAAATAAGAAGATGGGGGAGGGGAGATGAGAATTAGAGAAGGCCCGACGGTGCTATGGATATTTCCCAAAAGAGGAATGGTAAGAAATATATCATCGTGACAGATTGGGATGGTTTCACACCCTCTTCCTGGACATTTCACAGAATTGGGCCCTCCATCAGATTTGAGAAGTGATTCAGAAGGCAGTGTACCTTGTCATAGTTTACCAAGAAAAGTCAGTTTCAGCAACAGATTATCATAATATACTTAGCTATTAGGTCCTGCTAGACTGTAATTTCATAATAGTTTTATCTGAGTTATGAAAATGAAATAACACCAGTGCATCACTAAGCTGAGATTCCTGCCAAGGCCTCATTTGCCATGTGTCACATTTAGAGCAGTAAGGAAAGCAAGAGCCAGTGCTGACTTTATTTGCACAAAAGCTTTCCCTGAACAACAGACTACAGTTGGGTTGTGTGGTTGCTATAGCAAGTTTATCCTTCTCCACAGGACTGCACCAAATGGCCCTGACTCAAAATTGTGACTGGAAATCAGGCGGTGCAGCTGCCAGCAATTACTATGGGTGTTACTGAATTACTTGCCACAAACTGGCCCTCAATAAAGTGCATTTAAGACGGTAATACTGGAAAGAGGAAGTCTTGTAACACTTTCAAATGCTTTTACCCCCCTCAATTGCTTTCCTAATTGATTTTTTCCCCCTCCTCAAATGTCTTATTTCATTTCTGGTCTTTAGCCAAAAGTCTGATCAATATTGGTGAACTTGCAATGTTACTTGAAGTAATATCTCTGGATGCTCTGGATGCTGTCAGTATTTCTTTTCTTTTCCTTCTCCTGGCACATAGTAGGCTCATAAATAAATTCATGTTCCATTACCCCTTTCTTCCTCCTCCTATTCCTTTTTTTGGTTTTGATATTTTGACACTGAACTTCAAGTTGTCAACTTTAATTATCTAGTGATAACAATTCACCTCTGAGCAAAAGGTTAGTTGTGTAAACTCAGATTTGCCTAAATCTTTGCTGATGTATAACTGATGAAAAGAGGGACCTCTCAGAGAAGTTTAAGGCTTTAGAACAACAAAAAATAATCTAATAAAATTAATAGCCCAAAAGGTTTTGTTTAAAATAAAATGCCCTGTTTTATTTGAAAGGCTGTAATGCTTCAACAAAGATCCATGGTCTTGTAATTTAAGATGCAGAATTATAGGTAGCACCATTATATAAAAATCTGAAAGCTATAGGCTGGATTTTTTGTATCACATTTCCAAACCAATGCTCTCATCAAAACTAAGCCATTTGGATATTACAGACAGACTCATAATTTATGTGTTCCTGTAGCTCCCTATCTACTTGATTGCTTTTCTCTAGCTTGTTCAGACTGCTTTGGCATTGTCATTTGGACTGAGTCATGGAAGAAGAGTGAAGACTATTGTGCTACTTTAAGTGAATGCCCCCAAGCATCAGTAGAACAAGAATCATTTTGCCAAATATTCTGTTTGCTTCCTGAAGTGAGCGAAATAAAAAGGTCATCAATGAGAGTGATCAAAATGCCCAAGCCACAATGGCTCCTTGCCATTTAAAACCCAAAATAAGGAAGGAAAAAGTAAGAGAGTACCCAGGTTGTTCTTACAGAAGCTTATTCCCTGAGTTGAAGTCACCTGGTTCAAATGAACCTCATCCTCAGGTATTAAAAGAACTGGCAACTGTAGTTATTAGGCTGTTGTCTCTGAGCTTCAAAAAATCCTGGAGAATGGAAGACAACCCTACAGGACTGGAAAAAGGAAGATTTCCTGATTTTTAGGAAAAAAAGAAAAGGAACAAAAGTGGAATCTAAAAATTATAGCCAAGTGAGCTTGACTTCAATTCTTGTCAAAATTCTAAAATAAAATTCATGAATTCAATAAATTCTAAAAAAGTTAAAGGTGTTGTACAATATCAAGAAAAGAAAGCAGTGATGAATTGATAATAAAAATAGTTAACATAGCACTTTAAGTTTTTCAAAACAGTATATATATGTCTGCATGTGTGTATATGTACATGTATATGTAAATGTGTATGTATGTATGTAATTTTATTTGATCATAACAACAACCCTTTGAAATATGTGCTATTATTATCCCCATTTTACAGATGAGGAAACTGAGTCTCACAGTGATTAAGTGATTTGACCAAGGTCATGTAAGTGGTAAGTTTCTGATGTGAGATTAGAACTTCATCACTCTAAGTCTAGTGCTATATCCACTAAGGGTTAATTAACCCTTATTATATAATTACATAATTATTTAGTTATATAATCAAAGAAATGCTATACATTTTATTTGTCTAACCTTTGGCAAAGCATTTGGAAAAGCATCTCATGTAATTCTTGTGGAGAGGCATGTGTGACATGATAGTATAGTAGGGTGCCTTCAGCTCTGGTTGAATAGGGGAGCTGAAGGAGTAGTGAGTGGTTCAGTTCAATGCTCAAAGAAGTTTCTAGTGGTATACCCCAGGATCTGTACTTTGCCCTGGGAGGTTTGATTTTTTTCCCCAGAGGTTTTGATAAAGGCATAGATAGCATAATCATTAAATTTTTAGATGACATAGAGCTGAGAGACACAGCAAACTCACTGAATTAAAAAAAGAAATTCTTGACAGGAAAAAACATAGGGCCAAAGCTAATTTGATAAAATTTAATAGTATTACATTTGGGTTGAAAAACAATCAACATGATGCAATGTAAAGTGTATTGGTCTGGAGTCAGAGGATCTTGCTTCAAATCCCACTTCTGATGCTAATTCCCTGTGTGATCTTGGGCAAGTCGCATACTCATTATCTGTGGACCTCAGTCTCCTCTCTGTAAAATGAAAAAGTTAGAGTAAATGGTTTCTGTGGGCTCTTATAGTTCTAAATCTATGATCTTATGAAAATTATAAGGTGTGTGAAGCATGAGAAGGTTGATGTTTGGTTGACTTTTAGTGCACTGCAAATTTAATGTGAATCAAGAATGTGATATGGTAACCAAAATGGCCAATGAAATCTTAGCTTATATGGAGAAGTATAATGGTTAGGAATAGGGAGGTAAGAATCTCACTGTATTCTCCTCAGCCAGACTTTTATCTACATCATTTTGTTCAGGTCAGGGCAGCATCTTTTAGGAAGAATAGCAAACATGATGGTAAAGGGTCTATAGCCCATACCATATGAGGATTCTTAGAAGGGACTATAGTTTTTTATACTGGGAAAGAGAAGACCCAAGGGGAAATAATGGGTGTTTTCAAATTAAAGGGTTGTTATATGATAGAAGGAGTAGACTTTGGAGAAAGTATGGTGTAGTAGAAAGAATGCTTCATTTGGAATCATAGGCCTGTGTTCAAATCCCTGTTCTGATCCTTAATAACTATGTGACTTTTGGCAAGTCAATTGACCTCTCTAGGCCCCAGTTTATTCATCTATAAAATGAAAGGATTTGATTATATATTTAGTAGGTTTATTTCCAGCTCCAAATCTATGAATCCATGAATTTAACTTCCTACTCCATAAGATAGAACGTTTTAAAAATTGGAGATCTGTGCTATCTCACAAGGTAATGATTTCTTCATCACCAAAGATTTATGAGCAGAAAGTGTAAGTAAAATGACCGCTTGTTAGGATGTTTAGAGGAAGATCTTGTATTTCTAAAGTACTTTGCAAATGTTAAAATGATGTAGATGTGCTATTATTATTATATACATATGTATTTGTGTTTACATATACATGTATGCATACATGTATGTTATTCCCCTCCCCCTTTCAAATGAAAATTCCTTGAGGGCAAGGACTCCCCCTTCCCCACTCTTGGTTCTGTATTCCTAGAACCTTGCACAGTGCCTGGTAGAGAGCAGATTTTGGCTTCCTTCCTAGAATCATAGCATAACTTCTAATGTTCCTTACAATGTCATGATTCTTGGGAGGAAGCCAAGGTGGCAAGAAAGGAGGACAGAATTAGGTTGTTGCTCAAGTTTCTGGAATAGAGAGATGCCATCCTAGAAATAATATTTTGGAAAACACTGTTCCCCTCTATACACTCTCTGGTCTAGCCATATTGATCTTCTTGTTCCTCACACATGACACTCCATTTCTCCTCTCTGTGTCTTTGTACTGATTTTTGTCCACACCTGGATGTTTTCCCCTTTTGTTTCAATCTACTAGATACCTTCCAGACTCAGCTCAAGTACCACCTTCTGCAGGAGACATTTCCTTGTCTCCTTCAGGCAATTCATACTTTCTACCACAAGGCTACCTGGATATGTAGGGAGGTAGATGGTACCGTGGATAGAGTGCTGGACCTGGAGTCACCAAGATCTGAGTTCAAATTTGGACTCAGTCACCTACTAGCTGTGTGAACCTGGGCAAATTACTGAACCTCTGCCTGCCTCAGTTTCTTCAGTTGCAAAAAATAATAATACCTTCCTCCAAGGGTTATTGTGAGGATAAAAAGATAATATTTGTAAAGCTTTGTACACCTTAAAATGACGTATGATTGATAGCTATTATTATTTTCTATGCATGTACATGTTCCTCCCTCCTCTCCTTCAGATGGAAACTCCTTGAGGTCAGGGACTTTTTCAGCTCTTGATTTTGTATTCCCAGTGCAAATAGTAGGTGCTTAATAGGTGCTAACTGATTTATTTGGAAGCCTAATTTAAACCATTACGTTTATGGATAATATCATAAAACTGATTTTGAAAGAGGACCATGGTTTTTTGGAAGAGCTGAACATAGAAGCAATTATTGAAACAATTAGCAGTCTGGCTAACAAATGTTAAACATACAATTGGTTTCAACTTTATTTGAGGATAATTTCATGAGTTTGTTAATTGTTTGTGGCTTACTTCCTGGAAGAATGAGCAAAATGTAAGTAAGTAACACTCAAACTTCAGCAATAGTTGTGAATGCAGCAGAAATCAGAAGAAAATGGGAAACCGTTTACTCTGAGAGCCTCAGCCTCAGTCAGTTACTAAGAATTCCAGCATGCGACATCTTCCTTATTTTATGTTCTTGGACAAAGTTTATATTGAAGAGTGCATTCATTTGCCAAGTAAGGCCTTCAATTATTTGCTCTCACCAACTTTATTCAGATGTCACGATATCTCTCACATCAATTCTTCTTTTTTAAATTTTCCCTTTCATTATCATGAACATGGTAAATATCAACGAATACGAACATTTACTCACACAATGAAGAACAGAAAGAGAGGACTGCATGTGAAACCATAAGTCTTCATAATATGCTACTTGATTTTTTCGTATTTCAAATTTAATGTGATAGTTCCAACATTATTCCACTTATCTATGTCCTCGATGAACTTCCATCTACCTTCTATTTTGAATGATTCATTAGTACTCTTTTCTTTCCTTTTCTCCCCTTTTTCAAAGTACCATTGTTAATGCCCACCTCCTTTTTCCATTCCTACCATTACAATTCAAGTTCACACCTTTATAATTTCTTATCGGAAGTACTGAATATGTCTCCTACCTGATCTCCATCACCAAATGAACACTTCCACCAGATTAATATTTCTAATAATTAATATCTCTAGTATACAAATTTTGATTACAATTGTGGGTATGTCATTTATAGGTGCTGATCAAATCACTCTGTATGTAGCAGGCAGGATGTTCCTGTTCCCACGAACTTGAACATCAATTGTTAGTGAGATCCAGTCACTCAAAAGAGGTCTGGCTTATCCAGTTGTTCATGTACATTGAACAAATCAAAGTAGATAAAAATGCATATGAGACAGAGACAGAAAGAAAAAGAGAGAGAATGTAATAGAAATAATGTCATTTGGCACTTTCTTTGGAAAGTATATGCCAGGCAATATGTGCCGGGCACTGTGCTAAGCACTTTACAAATATCATCTCATCAGATCCTCACAACAACCCAGGGAGATAGGTATTATTATTATTATCTTTATTTTACTGATGAATTATTAGATGCTAAATGACTTGCCCAGGGCCAACAGCTACTAAGTGTCTGAGGCCAGAATTGAACTGAGGTCTTTCTGACTCTAGGTCTAGCACTCTACACCTTGCTGCTCCTACATTTTTATATGCCCCTAGCTGTTTGTATATTTTTATGTGTATTATACATATACACACATATAAATGCACATATATACTCATAGATCCATCAAATTATATATTACACACGTAAATGTGAGTATATGTGTATATACTTATATACATTTATATGTATATACACACAAGAGACAAACTTTATTGTCAGAATTCCAATGAAGAAACTCTCTTCCAGTTTAGACTGGAACTTATTCTTCAACTTATAGTCTTAGAGAAATATATAAACATAAAAATATACACATATGCATGTGCAAATATATTGAGCATATATTTAAAGTGTATTTTCTGTGGGGCCATTGCCAGTGTCTTGATCTATATTTTGCTACAGGACTCCAATGACTCTGAAGGAGAGAGTGAGACTGCTGACTACACAGCTCTGCCTCACTTAAATCCAATTCACTTGCAAGTCAAGAAATCACCCTCTTGATGTCACTAATTCTCTTCTAGAACAAAGGACGAACAACAACAAAGTGTGCTGTCCATGTAGGTTATGTCTATTCACATGTGTTGTCTACATGTGGTTTATAGGGAGGCATGAAGTGACATCTCTGGACTCTCACCAACTCCTCTCAAGGAAGACTTTGTTGCTTGGAGGGGTAAGGATACTATAGTCACTAGGCTGGCCTATCTGTTGTACTGAGAAAAGGCATACCAGACTAGAATTATATATATCTGCCCCATCTTCTCAATATTGCTAGTCTAGGGGAAACTATGTTTAGGTTCAAGCTTCTTTCTTAGTCACTCTCCCTTAAAATGAAAAGAGTACCCCAAACTTATGTCCAAAGATTTGGTTTCTTCCCACCAAATCCTAGGTACATGAAGACCATCATAAAGAGTGGATAGTGAACAAACCCATTTATCCAAACAAAGAACAAACAGAAACCAGAAAAGGTATTACTATTAGAAAATACCAAACAATAGAGAGTAAATGAACTCTCTTATAGGGAGAGAGATATTGCAACTCAGTCAGTCTCACCCAAGGGCAAACTCCCTGAAGTCCATAAGAAGGCAAACTGGGAATCAGGGACATATTGTGGTACAGGCTCATCTACATGGAACCACATACATCCCTTCTCAAAGTGAGAAAAAATAACGTCCTTCTTCTTAAGGGGTGTGTTGGTAAATGTTTAACAACTTACTCTCTGAGGAAAAAAATACCCATGAACATTTTAAAGTTTATTTTGCATTATTGACATTTTCTCTATCACTTTAAATCTAGAAATCAACAAAAAAATAAAGCAACCCCTGATTCATAAGATTTACTGATTTTTGAAGTATAAATACTAAGACTGAAAATTTAACAGTTAATTCTTCAGAGCTGGTTGAAATTGCCTCCAGCATGGCCCTGTTCCTCTCCCAGACTCTTGTGACA
The DNA here is from genome assembly GCA_028646515.1 of Pseudochirops corinnae. Classification (NCBI taxonomy): domain Eukaryota; kingdom Metazoa; phylum Chordata; class Mammalia; order Diprotodontia; family Pseudocheiridae; genus Pseudochirops; species Pseudochirops corinnae. Next base: position 264,548,468 of record CM053587.1, on the reverse strand, counting down.
ATCTTCTCCCCACCCCATGCAGGCACAGAGTTTCTAGTGATCATTTTTCTCCACCAATAAGAAGTGTCCTAGGCACATGCACCAGGCTTGAACCCTGGAATGCATATATATATACACACAACAAATGTGTGTTTATAAATACAAAGAAACATATCTTGGATAGAATCTACAGACAGATAATGAGCTAGTAGGAATAAATTGATCTGCACCCTGAATTTGTAGAATTCTTCAATCATAACCCAAAACAAATATGTCAAAATGAGCTTGTGCTAAAGTAAATTCAAGCTAAAAAGTGTGTGAGCTAAGAAGCTCTTGCTCTCTTTCCAAGGAAGCTTTGTGGACTGAAGGAGTGGGGAGCAGGTGGGAGGTTTAAGGATTCTTCACCTGGCAGGCTGGAAAGTCAGGATGCTTGCAACACTGCCATCAGACAAGGAGGGGAAAGCAGACTCTCATGAAAGAGGAAGAAGGTCCATTTACTATTTCCTCCTCCAGGACTGAACAGCTGCTGAGGATCGGTAAATGTGTCCTTTCTGGAGCACCTACAGAATAAGAAAAAGGTGCCAAAAGAACAGATAAAAGGAAATGATGTCAACATTAAAACAAACTCTTTCTGACTAAGGAAAACAGCTGGTGGGGTGGAGAAGAAAGCTGGATGTGTCCATCCCCTGGGGAGGCCAGTAGACAACCTTGTCGACTTATTTAATTATCAAAGAAAACCAAAAGCTATACAACTCTGCTAATTCAGACTTGACCAGCTGGGAAGCTAAACTTGTCTTTCCATCATCAAGCACAAATCAAATCTACTAAAAAATTGGATGGCAATGAATAAGCAAGTGTGAGATAATTCATTTAAGAGAATAAACTCTTCTGGGGGCATCCTTCGGCATTTTAAAGACTAGTGGAGTAAGTTCGGTTCGCTGAATGATAAAACCTTAGAGTTGAAAGGGCTTATCTCACCTAACCCATACCAGAAAAAGGAAACTTCACAATAATACATCTGACAAGTGCTCTCATATCCTTTGCCTCAAGGCCTTCAACAATAGGAACCTAATATATTCCAAGTCCCCAGCCCACATCACTTAGCAGAAACTCTAGTTCTTGTGCAGGTAAGTTTTCCCCCTCCTCCATCCCTGCCATCCCATACCAATACATTAAGCATAAATTTACCTCTTGACACTTTATAGCCTTTGCACTTCTTCTTCCCTGATGTGATATAGAACAAGCCTAATCCCTCTTTCATTTGACTGCCTTTCAAATGTGTGAAAATAGTACATTTTACCTGAATCTTCTCTACTCCATACTGAACATTCCCAGGTCCTTCAACCAATCCTCATGTGGCATAGATTCAAGGCTCTTTTCTATCCTAGTCGTTCACGTCCCCTGGATTCTCTCCAGCACATTATGAGAGGAGGGGAAGTGCCTTCACTACATTGTGTTTCCCAGAACTGAACACAAGACTCCTGATGTGGTTTGACCAATACAGGGCTAAGTTGCATTACCACTTATTCCTGGAAGCTAATCTCAATGCAGTCCAAGATGTCATTAGGTTTTTTTGGCTTCCATTTCACATTCTTGACTCAAAATTTCTTTTTTCCAGAAAAATTGTTAGTTAACTAGGCCTCCTCCATCTGTAACTTGCAAAGTTGTTGGTTTTTTTTTTTTAATCAAGGTAAAACTTCGTATTTGTCCCTGTCAAATTTCATCTCATTCAGTTTGGCCCAGTGTTCTAGCCTGTTCAAATCTTTGTGTATTCTGAATCTTACCATTCACTGGTATTAGTTATCCTTCCCAACTTTGTGGCATCTGTGAATTTGCATTCTATCTTTGTTTTCATTAAAATCACTGATACAATATTAAAACATCAAATGGCCAAGTACAAGTCTATGGGGTACTTGCCTGGATGCCTCCTTCCAAGCTGACATCAAACTATTAATGAGTCATCTTCAAATCAGGCCATTTAGTCACTTCCAAATTCATTTAATTGTCCTAGAGTCTCAACCACATTTCTTCATTTTTTCCCATGAGAGTAGCTTGAAGATAATCTGCTAAAATCTGGTCAAACTCTCCCTATATCATTCTTCCTGACAATCTAACATTTTAGCAAACCCTATGACAACAGGAAATAATGTTAGTCTGGAATGACCTATTCAGTTAAAGCCAAGCTTATCATCACTCTATCCTTTTAAAAATATTTACCAACTATTTATTCAATTATAGCTCCTATACAAAGAACAAAAATCTAGCTCATTGGCCTATAATGTATAGCCTTCCTTCCTTCCTTCCTTCCTTCCTTCCTTCCTTGCTTCCTTCTTTCTTTCCTTCCTTTCTTCTTTCCTTCCTTCCTTCCTTCCTTCCTTCCTTCCTTCCTTCCTTCTTTCTTTCCTTCCTTTCTTCTTTCCTTCCTTCCTTCCTTCCTTCCTTCCTTCCTTCTTTCCTTTCTTCTTTCCTTCCTTCTTTCCTTCTTTCCTTCTTTCCTTCCTTCCTTCCTTCCTTCCTTCCTTCCTTCCTTCCTTCCTTCCTTCCTTCCTTCTTTCTCTCTCTGTCTCTCTCTCTGATTAGGACAATATTTGCCTTTTTCCAGTCTTGCAGTACCTGTCTTATTCTCCATGGTCTTTCACATGTTACTGAAAGTGACTCATAACCACATTGAACAGTTATTTCATCATCATGTGGCTGGGGTCCATTTGGATCCAGGTAACTTAATTCATCAAGGATAACCTGAGTCTCTTTTTACTTACCTTGTATGTCCACTCCCAATTATCCTTTTTCCCTGCTCTATCTTTTCTAGTTTAAAAGTAATTTTATTTGGTAGACAACCCTTCTTTTTGTTCTCAGTCATCATTCTATCCATCCTGATCCCTTTTCTGATCTTCCTTTTTTCCCACTATAGCTAAAAACAAAACAAAAACCAAACCAAACGAAACCAAACAAGCTCCCTGCCCCTCCTTTGCCCCCTCTCCCCACAGCACTTTTTGGTCCTTATCTTTCCTTGCCAGCCTCAACTCATTCTGAAACCTGGAATTCCTAACACTATTCAATTTAAAAATTAAATTTTTATTGATGTGCTTTAATTTTACATTGCCAACATTGCCCAATATTCCTGTTCTCCTCTCCCTCCCAGAGAGCTTATAAAAAATAAGGAAGAAGAAAATAAAATGCATCAGCAAAATGAACAAATATATTGAAAACATCTGATATTATGTGTGGTGCTCCACTACCACCCCCATCTCTGTAAAAAAGGTGTGTGTGTGATGGTGGTGGTGGGGCGGAAGGAAATGCTTTCTCCTCTCTCTTCTTTGGAGTCAAGTTTAGACACTTTTTAAATTTCATGGCATTCAAAGTAGATTGTTTTGTTGTGGTTATCTTCATGTTCATTGTTGTAGTCATCATGTATATTTTATTTTTCTTGTTCTGCTTACTTTCCTTTGCATCAATTCAAATAATCAGTTCTGTGCTTCTCTACGTTCTTGTATTCACTGTCCTTTATATTCGTGTGCCATAACTTGTTTAGTCATTCCCCTATCAATTGTCATGAACTTTGGTTCCAGTTCTTTCCTAACACACGGATTGATCTTATAAAGATTTTGGTGCGTATCTAAGTGCATATTTGACATATCTTCCATTAGACAGTAAGTTCTTCTCGAGCAGGGACTGTCTTTTGTCTTTCTTTGTATCCCTGGCACATAACAAAGCACCAGGCTTATAGTAGATGCTTAATACATATTTGTTGACTTGATTGACTGTATACAAGGTTTCTTTTGATCTTTGATATCCTCGAGGTATGTGTATAGCAGTGGGATCTCTGGGTCCAAGGACATTTTAGTCAGTCTTTATAGAATTTAAAATTGTTTTCTAAAATTGCGAAATCAATTCATAGTTCTACTAACAGTGTTTTAGTGAACCTATCTTTCCACAACTCTTCCTACATTGACTATTCCTGTTTTGATTTTCATATTTCTCATTAGCCTAACTATGTTTATAATACTATCCCAGCAATCAGAGTTAAGTGACTTGCCCAGAGTCACATAGCTGGTAAGTGTCTAAGGCTGGATTTGAACTCATGTCCTCCTGACTCCAGGGCCAGTGCTCTATCCACTGTACCACCTACCTATCCCTATGCTATACTTTTGTATTCATTTAGTTACCTACTCTTATTGTCCTCTCTGAGCATATCTTTTAAAAATTACACTTGGTTGGTGAGTTTTCCATGTGTCTACCCTAGTTTCTTGAGAAAACTATTTTTTTTCCTCCCTAACTTAGGTTCTCCTTTTGATTTCAAAGTTGTCTTCTTAAGAATTTATGAGTTGTGGATTCTCTTCAAGGAGTCAGTGTGAACAGAAGCAAAATGGCCTACCTAATTCACAGTTAATGTAATGAGGATGAAAAAAGAACACTAGGCCGAGAAATGGTCAAGAAACTCAAGGAGAAATTACAGTAAGTGAATTTTGCCACCTCAGGTTCTCACAAAGAGAGAGTCAGAAGCCTGTGGGCACTCAGAAAGGGTCCAGTCTAGGAGCACAACTGAGGTTAAATCTCTCAGCTCAACAATCAAGAGTAAACTGGGGAGGTCTGGAGCTTCCAGACAAAGGGCAGGGAGAACGTAGCCTGGACTTGGGTCTAGCCAAGGATATCCAGGGAATGCATCTGTGCTGCTCTGATGCCAAAGCAGGGATTGGGAGACTTTGGGCCTCTGTCCCCAGATGACAGTTATCAGAATGTACTCTAGAACTATCCCTAATAGACCACCTCAGTTTCACTCTGGCTGGAGCTGCTCCTAAGACCCTGCAGAAAACAATGCTCATTTCCCAGATCACAGAGCAGATCAGGACCAAAGAGGAGTCCAGTATTTCTCCCAGAACTACACAGAGCCCAGCCCCAATTTAAAGTCCTAAATATTAAAAAAAGGCAAGATAAAGAAAAAAAGAGAATAAAACATCAAGAATGAAGAAATATAGCTGCAGGTATACCCAAGGCACAAATTCAGAAGACGATAATGACACATTACCTATAAGCAAAGCCTCAAAGAAAATCACAGATTTGTTACAATTTCAGTTGAAATTTCTAAAAGAAACAAGAACAGATTATATTATAAATGAAAGGAAAGTTCTAGAGGTAAGAATGAGAAAGGGAACTCTAAAGGAAAGAATGAGATGAAGAATAATAACAATGTAGGCATTAAGTAGGAAAAAGTAAGTAGAAAAAGTAATGCAGAAAAAGTAAGAATCTCTTTGAAAATTAGATTTAATCAGACAGATGAATGATTCTTTGAGACAGAAATAAATACAAGAACAAATTCGTAAGATTGAACAAAAAGACAAAACCAAAAGGTATCTCCTAAAGTTAAAAAAACAAACAAACCTGACCTTTTAAACAGACCAACAAAGGCAATGTAAGAACTATTGAACTACTTGAAAGTTCTAACCATGAAGAAGGCTACAAACCATATTTTCAAGAAAGAATCTACTAATCACGTCTTCAAAGAAACTGAAAGAGAAATTTCAGAAGATCATATACAAAATCCAGAACTTTTAGGTTAAACAAAAAACACTAAACAGCCAGAAAGAGCTTCAGTACCAAGGTTCCAGGACCAGGATCACAGAAGAGCTCTGAAGGAGAGGAGACCTTGGAATATGTTACTGCAGAAGGCCAGAGAAAAAGGCTTATGACGATGAGAAACTTACCTTGTAAATTTCACTATAATATTGGGGGAGGGAGGAATAGATCTTTAATCAAATAACTTTAAGGATTAAGTATTTACATTTTAATAGGGAGAAAAGAAACGAATGTTCTTCAGATCCCTGATGATTTTAAGGGTCATAGAGGGAGTATATGTCAGTAAATAAGGAGTTTTCTTATATTTTGATGATCTTAAAATTAAAAGAGAGAGAGAAGGAAAATAAAGGAATAACATGGGGAAAAGAGCTAGAACTTAACTATTTCACATAATTGGATTTCATGAAAAGAAGACTATGTAAACATGGAGGAACTGGTCAAGGGGATTGGGCTATACGTGAACCTCATTTTCCTTTGAGCCATTCAAAATAAGGTTTATATTAAATAAATAGTCTTTGAGAAAATGACTAAAAGTAATGGGAGATTAAATAATTTAATCCCAAAGAATTGATGAGTCAAAGAACAAATCATTAAAAAAAAAATTTCATCAAGGAAAATGACAGCAATGGGACAAACACCAAAACTTGTGGGCTTCAGCCAAAGCAGTCCTGAGGGGAAAATCTGTAAGCAATTTAACCAACCAAAAAAAGAGAATGGACTCACAAACAAATTGGGCATGGAGCTAAACACCTAGAAAACTAACACATCATAAAAATCCAAACTAACTCAAATGCCAGCTTAACCAAACTGAAAGCAAAAACAAACAAAACAGATTGAATTAATTGATAAATAATACTAGAACATAATTTTTTGAAATAACAATACAATAAAATATATAAAACATTAGTCTGATTTTTAAAAGAGAGAAAATTTCTCTTTCTGCCTGGACTGAATTCTCCTGTAGAACTTTAGTCCATGGGATCCTACTTATCATTTCTTTGAATCCTTTGAAATTTGTTCTCCCCAAATATTCATTCTGCTAAGGCTTTTTCCTTTTTTCTTACAAACTCTTTGAAGGAGTGATCGCTTCCCTCAGGGTTCCCATCATTTTGATTCCATTAACTGATCCCTTCTTATTTGGGAGAATCAGAGCCCATGTGGTCAAGAAGTTTTCCTTCTTGATTTCTCCATGTTTTTGAAGTTCAGTTCCTGACACTGAAACATTATAGTTATGTGAACATAAGCAAGTCACTTGATCACTCTGAATCAGATCCCCCTGGCCCCATTTTCTTGTCTGTTAACTGGGAATAATGATAATAAATATCTTAGATGATTTTTGTAAAATTTTTCACATATCTTTTATGTTCAGTTATTTACATGTTGTGTCCCCATTAGAATATAAACAATTTGCTAGAAGGAACTGTATCATTTTTCTTATCTTCAGATCCAGAGTCTTGGCATAATACTTTGCACATAGACCTCAACGCTGTTTGTTGGCTGACTGACTTCACTAACTTTAAATGTGCTGTATGTCAGTCATTGAAATCTTTATGATCCCTTAATTTTCTTCTGAATTTGCAAATTTCTTATTGTCCTGAAATGTTAGATTTAATAATATCATGTTGTCATGGCTACTCAAGTCTGATTCTAGAATTACAGGTTTAGGACTAGAAGGGAAAATTGAGATCACGTACCACCACCTTATTTTTATACATGTGAAAACTGAGGCTAAGTGCTATAACATGACTTGCCCAGGGTTATACAACTAGCAAAGGGTGATGATGCTTGGGTTTGTGCTGTGGTCTCCAAACTATTGTGATTATATACCCTATCAGAAAAAAATTTTTTAACAGTCCTCCAATATATAGTTGTTCAATTTCAGTTGGATCCAACTCTTTTGTGACCACATTAGTTGTTTTCTTGGAAGAGATACTGGAGTTGTTTACCATTTCCTTCTCCAGTTCATTTTACAGATGAGGAAGCTGAGGCAAATGGTATTAAGTGACTTGCCCAGGGTTACAACGCTAGTAAGTGTTTGAGGCCAGAATTGAACTCAGGTCTTGGTTTAGCACTATCTACTGCTCCACTGAGCTGCCCTAATATATGAATATGTATTAATAAATTTTATAATGCACTACTAGACTGATTCTATGTACATTATAAAATGCAAAAATAGAAATCTAAAAGGGGCCTGTTGTCTTCCAAAAGGACCCCATCTTCTCCTGTGGTTCTTAACCAGAGAATGAAGAACCGAGGTTTTACAAATATTTTGATAAGAGTATTTATATAACTAGTTTCCTTTATGATTGTATGTACTTTATTTTATGCATTTAAGAACATTACTCTCATAAGGGGTCAGTAGACTTTACCAGACAGCCAAGGAGGTATATGGCACAAAAAAATGTTAAGACCTTTTGCTCCAGACTTTTTCTAGTTTTTTCCTCCATAAAAAATGTCCCTGTCCTACATCTGATTTCCACAAGACCCTGATATCTTCTGGAGAGCAGCTAACTAAACAGATAAATGAATCTCTGCATGTGCTCAGTGAATATCCCTTTCTCCCTCCTAATATCTGCATTTTAATATGGGTCTTATCAGCATTTCTGGCATCAAAAAAGATAGAAGAACAGGTCTTGAGAGGTCACTCTATTTATCCTGGCTGCTGAGTAGGGTTGCACAGATGACCATCTGACTTAGTCTACAGTCTTATGTAAGAGAGATGGTGAATCCGGTTGCATATACAAATGTACAGGACTCCTAGACGTGTTCTCTTTTAGAAGTAAAGACCCACACCTGTAGCATATTGCAAAGCAACTTAGGGGTGCTTGTTTTGAAATGGCTCTTTAATCCTGGGTCAAAACTCATTCCTCTTTCTCCACTGCCAGGTTCATTCTTCCCAGGCCTCAATTAGACTGTCTAAATTTTGTCAGCCTCATGGTTGGTTTCCTTTTCTTCCTTCCCAAGCCTACTAGGCAAAGGACAGCATGTTTGTATGAGTCCTTCCCAGTGAGCCTGGTGGGCCTTGTTGCTCATCCTGGATCCTCTTTGGCCAGTGACAACTGCTATGGGATATGTTTGCTTTCTTTCTTTTTTAGCATGTGGCATCACTAAGTTCAGAATGTGGAAAAAACCCTGGACTCTAAGTCAGAAGAACAAGTACTAAGAAATGTCTACCCTACTTATCTGCTTCACCCAGGTATAGGTTTCTTAACCTGGGCTCCACAAACAGTTTTTAAAATGCCCTAGTTCAACACAATTGATTTTCTTTGGAATCTCATTTATTTTATTAAAAAGAAAGGCATTGTTCTGAGAAGAGGTCCATAGGCTTCACTAGACTATCAGAAGGATCTATTACACAAAAAAGCAAAGAATGTCAGTTCTGGGAGATGAGGCCATATTTATGATGAGTGCTGTTATTCTAATGAAGCAAAAAGGGAATGTCCCTCTTTAAGTGCTGGTAAATCTATCCTAGGATTTCAGTGATTTTAGCAGGGCTAAATTCCTCACAGTAGGCTGATCTAATATCAAAAAGAACAAGAGAATAGAAGGATGGTGAAGTAACAACAGAAAATGCAAATTAGAAAAAAAGGAAAAAAAGCATGAATTAGACTTAGGACTTATGTTAAATCAACTCAACATAAATTCTGTTTCCAGATCACAAAGTCTTCTTCACTTTCTTGTAGCCCCCAAAGTACCTATTATATGGTCTTGCACCTAACTAGTAAATACTGTGTGTTTGAAAGCAATAATAGCAGATATTTTTAAGGTGTATCATCTCATTGGAACTGAGACTTGAAGATATCCAGGGAAGCTAGGAGTTGAAGATGAGGAGATAAAGCATTTCAGGCATGGAAGAAAGTGTAGAGTTGGGTGATGATGTGTCCTATAGGAGAAAAAGCAAGAAAGCCAGTGCCACTGGATTGAAGAGTAAGTGGTGGGGTGCGAGGTATAAGAACACTGAAAAGGTATGAAGGGACCAGGTGAGGAAAGTCTTTAAAAGACAGACAAAGGATTTCACATTTGATTCTGGGGGTGATAGGGAGCTACTGGAGTTTATTGAATAGGATGTGGGTGGCATGGTTAGACCAGCTCTTTAGAAAGATCAGTTTGGCAGCTGAATAGAGGATGGCTTGGAGCAGAGAGAGAGCCTAGAGTCAGGAAAGCCAACCAGCAGTCTATTACAACAGTCCAGGCTTGAGGTGACAAGATATTGCACCAGAGGGGTGACAAAGTCAGAGGAGATATAGGGGCATATATGAGAGAAGTTCTGAAGGTACAAAGGGCAGGCCATGGCTACAGCCAGAAAGAGAGAGTGGGGAGTCTAGCCTGATGCCAGGGTTACCAGCCTGGGTGACTAGGAAGATGGTGGCAGTAATGGAGAAATAAGGAAGAAGGAAGGGTAGAGAGAGTAAGCTAGTTAGTGTTGGAGGCAGGCTTTTATTTCTGATTTCCTTACTTTCAGTCTTGTACTTTATCTGCAGGGCCAAGTTTTCTGTAAGTAGTGCATATCAGGCTAGGAAATTGACATGTTAGGGCATCAAAAAACATTATGGAATGGGTTTGTTCAGAAGAAAAAAGATGAAACCTGACTGGATTTAAGCTCCTTGGGGGCAGGGACTGTTTAATTTTTGTTTTTGCGTTCCTATAGCTTAGCACCATGCCTTATGTCTTTTTTGTCCCAACCTGGGACCCTTTGCAAATAAACTTCCTCTACCAACAGAGATCAGTAGAAATAACTGCTCTGTCACTTTTGACTTACACTTTTTAAAGGCTGCCTGGGGGCATCAAGAGGTTAACATAGTACACCATAGAAGCTGAACTTGAACTCGGGTCTTATTGCCACTAAGCCTCTTGCTCTCCTTTATGAGTAAATCCTCCCTAAATCAGAATATTGACCAGGGCTAGATGCTGAGAACAGGTGCTGCTCGTGACCAAATGGGCTTTATGAGGCAATGGCAGCTGTTGGTAGGCTTTAAATAAAGTTTATCTCTCTTCATTGCATTCCTTCCTAAATGAACTCTGAAGGAGCTGGCTGGAAGCTCAGGGAAGTAAGTGGGGCTTCCCCAGAGGAACTGTCCTCTGAAACAAGAACCTCAGCTTCTTTCCAGTTTCCTCTGTGAGCTGTAATTTGCAGGCAAGGTAAGAGTAAGAAAGAAGACTGAAGGATGGTCATTCATTAAACAAGAAAGCTCAATAAATGGAGCCACTGGGAGAAAAATCCACACACCAAAATCACAGACTTTATACAAAAAGAGCTTAACACTGGTTTCCTTGGGGAAGAGAGGTTTTGGAAATGATCACCTTTTCTTAGAAGTAGAGTAAGCTGCTGCCACTGAAGGGAAAAGTTTGTCTGATTCCTTTCTCAGTTCTTTGAACAGTCTTTTAGCATTTCCTCTTCTTTCTCCAGAATATCCAGACTCTTAGGGTCTCCTACCAGATGATTCTTTATCTAACAAGATAAGCTAATTTTAGGTTGGTTATTTATGCCCTAAAATGACTTAATGAGTCAATTTTCCCAAATACCATTCTCTTAGAAAGGGGAACACAGGTTGTTGTGCTTGTCCTTTGTTTTTAAAGAGGACCATGACATCAGGGAGATGATGACATGACTTGGAATTGACTGATTTGGGTGACGGAGGGCTGTGCAAGGTCATCAGCCTCACTTTCCCCTCCAGAGCTATTTGGGTCCAGTGGCCAGATATTCATAAGGATGGCTGGAGATGGCCCAGAATGCAGTGGGAGACCCTGGCCCTTTTAGGCTAAAGCCTTTTCACGTACTCACTTAGAGTGAAGTGAGATCATTCAGTGAATAGGCCTCTTTAAGAAGTGAGTGCAGGGATGGCCCCTTTAATTAGAAAAAGGAAAAAAAAATCAACCTGGGAGGGGAAGACCCTCAGGCTTGCTGTTCCAAAGAGAAAAATTATCATTGACATTGACTCTCAGCCAGAAGGGCCCAAAATATAGCCATTAGGTGGAAGGGGAACAGGAGTCTAAATCCGAAAGAAGGAATAACTTTGGGACTGGCTATTATGATTATTCCCGGGAAGGGCTTCTTCAGAGAGAGACAGAGACAAAGAGAGATAGATAGAGACAGAGACATACAGAGAGAGAGAACGTGAGCAAGCACTTTGTTACTCCTGATGGAACTGAAGAAGAGTGAGTGACTAGTGTATTGGGTGCCTTCTGAAAACCAAACAGCTTAAAATCCACCTTACTGGCTATGAAACCTGGAGGTCCGACAGCACCAAAGTTTAAAAGACAGCTGCAGTATTATGTCAGTTTCAGGGCACCTCACTTTAGTCAGTACATTTGACAGGTTGGAGACCGTCCAGAGAAGGGCAGCTGGGAGGATGAAGGGACTGAACAACTGCCATATGAGGACTTTGGTAAGAAATGGGCGAAGGTGAGTCTTCTGACCAGGCCTGCACTTGAGGGAGCTAGCCATTTCCAGCATGAGTATTTACATCTCAGGGACTAGAAATCACTACAAATCAGGATTGGGTTTATTGTTTTGATTGTTGAGATTTAAGGAAGGGTTGTTAATACAGATTAAACTTGAAAGTGTGTGTGCGCATATTCCTCCTCACCCCTGCTGTATTGCTCTATAAACAATACTTGAGCCCAGCAAGAGTGAGTAGAAGGCTTAGGAAATCAAGTCATCAAGAGATTGGAGGCCTGGTGACTATAGCTTAATAATTATTATATAATAATACATAAAGCAATGTATTATGTAATGTGTAACTGATATTTATATAGCATTTTAACAATTGCAAAGTGCTTTACATCCATTATCCATCCAATTTGAACCTCACAACTCTTCTGCTTAGGATTAAAGTAGGGCATAATAATTATTTTTCCTCTACAAAGGGATTAGCCTTATTCTATTTAGCTCCATAAGGCAGAACTAGGAATAGTCAGTGGATGTTGTAATGATGCAGATTTGGTTTGTTTGGTTTTTTTTTTTGTTTTTGCTTTTTGGAGGGCAGTTGGGGTTAAGTGACTTGCCCAAGGACACACGGCTAGTTTTTGTGTTAAGTGTCTGAGGCCAGATTTGAACTCAGGTCCTCCTGACTCCAGGGCTGGTGCTCTATTCACTGTGCTACCTAGCTGCTCCCAGATGTAATTTTAATAGAAGTAAAAATATTTGAACAATTACAGATATTCCAAAATAGATGAAAAAGTAGTTTTTTCCTCATTTTTTTTTAAGTTTCCAGAGACAGGATGATCAGTTTTGTGTTGTTAAGCAAATTGTTTAAGTAGGAACAGCAATTTTGAATTACAAAAGACTGTAGAAGTCACGTCCAGCACTACCCCCTCTCTGCCCCTCCTTTTAAAGATGAAGAAAGTGAGGTAGATAGAGAGAAATTAAGTCATTGCCAAGGAGTACACAGCTTGAAAGCGTTGGACGTGAGATTAGAATTCTGGTCTTCCTAACTCCAATTTTATTCTCTGTCCAACAAGCAAATTAGGTTATGTGGCTTCTGAGGTCCCTGCCAACCTTGAGATTCATTGATAGAGTAAGGAAGGAATCCAAATAATTGGAACAATATTCATGAAATAACATAGGTACACTGTGTGTGGGGGGGCAGGCTTACAGTAAGTCAATTCAGTTTCCCAGTCTGGTTAAGACAAATGTGGAAGTCAAGTGATTCCAGGATTGCCATAATTCTGTGAAAGTCCTGGACTCTGGAGGAATGTTCAGAGCATTGCAGACAGTCAACCCAAACAAGGAAGTCTGTCTGGGAAGACTAGCTCTTTTGAGAAGAAGGGGGTCAGTGTTAAGGAAAGCAGTTCCTAAACTCTTTCCTTTTCCTTCAACTGATGAATATTGAGAAGTTGTTTCTGGAATTTTTCCCCTTCTGCCTCATTCACTACATGGCATTACAATGTAGTAAAAAGAGCACTGGACTTTGTTTGCATCAGAGATTCAAATTCTTTCTCTGGCACTTACATGCTGTGACCACTCCTAAATCACTTCCCTTTTCTAGGTTCCAGTTTTCTTATCTGTAACATGAAGATGATAACTAATAACATAGGATTAGCATAAGGCTCAAGTGAGGCAAGAAATGCAAAATATTTTATAAATAAAGTAATATATAAGTGAGTTTTTAAAAAAAATCACCTACCTCAGGATTATTGTGAATAGCAAATTAGTTAATGTATATAATGTACTTTGACAACCTTAAAATGCTCGATTAATGCCAATTTTTATTATGTTATTCTTATTTTTTCAATGGAATTTAGATAGAAATGATCCAGGGACAAATCACTATTCTGTTACTGTTCTTTTACACTTAATGTTTTGTGAATTACTGTACAAATATGCACAGTCAGAAATGACTGCTTTTTGTAATTGAGTAAAAGTATTGGGATGATAATGGGGATGATATCTAACTCATCCTGTTCTCACATGCTTTTGCTTTCTTCTGTTAAGTCTCTACATTTTGTTTTTCATTCAACATCATTTGGCATCAATTGTAAGTCTTTGATATGGTGACATCTATTAAAAATGGTCTTAAATATTTAAGGATCAATATAATGTCTGGTGATTGAACACAACATTTCTGTCTGAGATGATGCTCCAGTTCCAGTATAATTTAAGTTCTGAAGAAAAAAAATATAAAGTAATATATGAACGAGGAAGGAATTCAAAGGTATCCAATCCATTATCACTAGGAAACCAAACCACATGCAAATGGAATGACAAGAACCACCACAACATTATAAGCAGCACACCAAAAGTTATACAAAACAAGTACAAAAAAAGCAACAAACATCTAGGATATATGGGGAAACAAAGAAACGGTAGTCAGGTTGGAAGCTAATATTAACATTTATACAGGATTTGGGACACCCTATATAACACATCATATATGTCATTTCATTTGAGCTTCACAACAGCTTCATAAGGTAAATATTATCAATGTTAGTATCCCCATATTATTATCATAAGAGTTAAGTGACTTGCCCATAGTCCCACAACTAAGTCTCATGGGTGGGAATTGAACTCACAAATTCCTCACTCTGAGACCAGAATTCTGTTATGTTGCTCCACCTCACAATTCATCAAGAAAGGGTATAAGGACAAAGTGGGTTTGGGTTGTGAAGTGGCTGATAATAATGTTTCATATTTACACAGTGCTTTAAGGCAGAATTGTCAGCAGCCGTTGAAACTCCAGAGTAAGGTCTAATCCAGATTAAAACATGATTGGAAATATTAGATAAAATAAGTAAAAATACAATATAAATTATGTTCATGTGGTTTTCTAAGTCAATTTGTGTCCTTCAGGGATCCATTTGTATTTAAATTTGACAACACTGCTTTAAGGATTACAAAAAGCTTTCCTCATTATGATTTCGGGAAGGGATATTACCTTGATTTCACAAATGAGGAAATTGAATCTCTGAGAAGTGAAATTACTTGCCCACAGTCACAACTCTAGTAAAGGTTGGAATAATACTTAGTAGTGGGGTTATCGATCAGTGATAGGTGACAGTGGATAGAGTGTTGGATCTTGACTCAGGAAGAGCTGAGTTCAAATGCTGCCTCAGACACTTACTTAGTAGTTGTGTGACCCTAAGCAAATCCCTTAATCTCTTTTAAACTCAGTTTCTTCCTTTATAAAATGGAGATGATATCTAATGCTGTACACTGAAATCAAGTCTAAATGGGTGCATGATCTAGGTATAATGGCTGATACTGTAAGTAATCTGGGGAAGCAAGGAATAGTTTACCTGTCAGATTTATGGAGTAGGGAAGACTTTATGACCAAAGAAGAGTTAGAGAGCATTATAAAATGCAA
>CM053587.1:264482109-264532612 GCA_028646515.1 Pseudochirops corinnae | reverse complement strand
GCACCGCACAGAGACTAGCTTGGCTCCGGCGTTCTCTTGCTCCACCCCTTCCTGCTACATCAGCAAGCTCAAGGGGCGTGGAAGATCTTCAAATCCTAGTATCGTTACACCATGTCACCCCTCTACTCAATAAATTCTAGTGGCTTCCTGTCACCTTACAGGATCAAATATAAAATCCCCTGTTGTGCTCTAAAGCCCTTTATAACTTGTATGCACATGTGTGTGCGCATACCCTTCTTGTCTTTTTACACCTCTCCCCGTTATACTCTGATCCAGTGACACTGACTTTCTTGCTTTTCCTCCCACAAAACATTCCATTTCCCTAGTCTGGGCATTTTCCCTAACTGTCTACCAGGTCTGGAATGCTCTCCCTCCACTTCCTGGCTTCTTTCATGGACCCACTAAAATTGCACCTTTTATAAGAAGCCTTTCCCTATCTGACTTAATGCCTCCCTCTGGTAGTTCTCTCTAATTCATCTTGTATATATCTTGTCTATATACACTTTTTTACATGCTGTCTCCCCCATTAGGCCATGAAAGCCTTGAGAGAGAGATTTTTTTTTTTTACCTTTGTATTCCCAGGGACCTAGCAGGTACTTCATAAATATCTGTTCACTGTGATCTATGTGTCAGAGACAAGACTCAAACCAGGTCTTTCAGATTCCAATGGAGCAGTGGTATTCAATTGGTTAGTGTTTAGCAACTGGCATCCCAGGAAGGGGTGGAAAAATGCATATGTACACGTGTGTGTGTTGTGTGTGTGTATATATATATATATATACACACATATATACACATAGACATATTTACAAACACGTGTGTATATATGCACATGTGTATATGTATATACATGTATATACATTATCTTTGACATACTTAAAGTTTAATCTATACTGTTAATATTTTTCTCCATAATTCTCTTGAGTATAAATAATCAACAATCAAGCTCTGACTTGCAGCATTTACCATTTTCCAAGGTGTAAACGCTCACTCTGAAAATTTACCATTTGGCTTTCCAATCACTCAGATCAAGCTTCAGCGCACCCCTACTCCATCCAAGGCCTGACCTGACATGAAAAAAGTGGTACCTGAAGAGCAAGGAATAGTTTATCTGTCAGATTTATGTATAATGGAGGAATTTGTGACCAAACAAGAGATGATAGACAACAATATGAAATGTAAAATGGGTCATTTTGGTTACAGTAAACTGAAAAGTTTTTGCACAAAGTCAATGTAACCAAAATTAGGAAGGAAGCAGAAAACTGGGAAAGAATTTTTACAACCAGTGTCTCTGATAAAGGTCTCATTTCTAAAATATATAGAAGTCATTCTCTAATTGATAAATGGTCAAAGGATATGAACAGGTGGTTTTCAGAGGAAGAAATTGAAGCTATCTATAGTTATGTGAAAAAATGCTCTAAATCACTATTGATTAGAGATGCAAATCAAAACAACTCTGAGGTACCACATCACACCTATCACGTTGACTAGCATGGCAAAACAGGAAAATGATAAATGTTGGAGATGTGGGAAAGTTGGAACACTAATTCATTGTTTGTGGAACTGTGGATTGATCCAGCCTCTCTGGAGAGCAATTTGCAACTATGCCCAAAGGGCTATAAAATTTACATACCCTTTGACCCAGCAATTCCACTTCTAGGGCTATATCCCAAAGAGATCATACAAATGGTGAAAGGACCCAAATATATAAAAATATTTATAACAGATCTTTGTTGTGGTGGCCAAGAACAGGACATCAAGGGGATGCCCATCAATTTGGGAATGACTGAACAAGTTGTGGTATATGAATGTAATGGAATACTATTGGGCTAAAAAAAGATGATGTACAGGCACACTTGAGAGAAACCTGGAAAGACTTATATGAACTGATGCTGAGTGAGAGGAGCAGAACCAGGAGAATATTGTACACAGTAACAGCTATAGTGAGCAATGACTGACTTTGATAGAGTTAGCCCTTCTCAGCAACGCAAGGACCTAAAGCAATTCCAAAGGAAACACAATGGAAAATGCCAACCATATTTAGAGAAAGAACTATGGAATCAGAATGCAGAATGAAGCAGACTATTTTCTTTTTTGTTCTGTTTTATTTTGTTGTTGCTTTTTTCTCTCTCATGGTTTTCCCATTCGTTATAATTCTTCTATGCAACATGACTAAGGTGAAAATGTGTTTAATAGGAATGTATGTGTAGAGTCCATATCAGACTGCAAGCCATCTTGGGGAGGGAGGGAGGGAGGAGGAGGAGAAAATTTAAAACTTATGAAAGTAAATGTTGAAAACTAAAAATAAATAATTTAATAAAAAAAAATTTTAAGGAAGTAGTACCTGAGGTGAGCGTTAAGTGTAGGATTTTTTAACAAGAAGAAGTGAGGATCAGGTCAGTGCATTCTAGACATGTAAGACAGCCTGGTCAAAAGAATGGAGACAGCATGCTGAATGATGTCACATGGTGCTAGAGTCTCTGGAAAGACATTAAAAAAGAGAGAATGCAGGTTCCCTGCAGCTCCTAAATCTTTCTAGATGACATAAAGAATATACCTAAGAAATAACATTACCATGCAAGAAATAAGTACCAAATCATTTAACTGGTCTTTTAGTACCACCACCATGCCCATAAAAATGACTACTAAAAACATCTACCCTTTCTATTTCATAAGGATGATATGAGGATCAAATAAAATAATAGGATTAAAGAGAGACCTTAGAGATAATCTAGCTCAACATCTTCATTTTTCAGAGGAGAAAACTGAGGCCCAGACTGGCTAAGTGACTTATCCATGGTCATAAAGATAGTAAAGAACATATTATCTATTCCTCCAAGCTTTGTCTCAGCTGAAAACTTTATAAAAGCATGCCATCTCTACATTTATCCAAACAATTCCTAAGGGGGAGTTGAGGTCCAGAGAGGTTATGTCTGAGATCACACAGACAGTAAGCAGTAAAGCAAAGATTTGCACCCAAGCCCTCTGACTCCAGACCCAGCACACTACACTCCTCTGCCTTATGAAACAAATGTTGACAGAACAAGGCCAAGGCCAGAAATGAAATCAAATGAAGTCATTACATGAAGTTTTATTAAAACCCCCAAGCCAAATCCATGAGATATCATATCTGATGAGTCATTTTCCGAACATTCATCCGTCTATTCATTTATTCAACAACTAAAATTAAATGTCTAATTGCAGAGTTCATATTATTCACATTGAAAAGATTTTTGTAAAGCCATTGGTAACCCAGCCAAAATTGTCTTCCTGTAGTAATTTTAAGGTCCAAAAAAACCAGAATCTGTTTCTTATTTAAACTGTATGTCTTTCTTGCTCTGTGCAGCATAAATGCTTAATATTTATTAATATTAAATTGAGTACCGGGTGTTGATGCTAGCCTTGAAGTCTTTCCTGAGCACTAAACTAGCATCTATTCACTTCAATTCACTATGGAAAATACTGGGGGAAATTAACTAGAATGTATGTATTTAAGCATTTTTGCTTGTTTTATTTTAAAGTATTTTCTAAATTAATTAAATTTATTTTCCCTTCTACCACACTCCCAGTGTAAAATACAACCTTTGTAACAAACATGTATAATCAAGTAAAGCAAATTCTTATATTGACATATTCAATAATATGTGTTCCACTCTGCACATTTAGTCTATAACTTTTTGAAAAGGGGTGAGTATCATTCTTCACTCTAGGTCCTCAAATAATGATTGGTCATTATGTTGATCAGAGTTCTTGTTTATCAAAGTTGTTAATATTTTGCAAAATTATTGTATAAATTGTTATCTTGATTCTGCTCACTTCATTCTGTATCAGTTCATACAAGTCTTCCCAGATTTCTCTCTAATTCATCCCTTTCATCATTTCTTTTTTAAAAAAATTAATAAACTATAACTTTGGTTTTCAACTAAATAAGATTTTGAGTTCCACAATTTTTCCTTTTCCCTCCTTTCTCCCCTCCCCAAGACATCATGCAATATGATGTAAGCTATATTTGTACAATCATATTAAACATATTTCCACATTAGTCATATTATAAAAGAAGAATAAAAGCAAAAGGGAAAAACCATGAGAAAGGGGGGAAAAAGATAGAAAATAGTATGCTTTGATCTGCATTTGGCCTCCACAGTTCTTTCTCTGGATGCCTTTCATCCTTTCTCATGGGGCATTAGTAATTCCATTTTACTTACATGCCATAATTTATTCAGCCATTGTCCCAAGTCATGGCTATTTAGTTTCTTAGATAGGCCACCAGCAGTATAAAAGAGTTCAACCCCTAAAATTCTACCAAAATATTTGGCAACTACTCCAAATAATTGTAAGGTCAACTAGACAAAAGTGAACAGACAAGGCAGAATTGGGTTACTTTTATGGAGCCTGTTGGTACAACACCTTGTCCTTTGAATTTAACAAGTATGAAAAAAGGTAATATAAAACGTATGTTAAATGCTACATACAAAAGTAGATACAGCATACCCTTTACCTCAATAAGTGCTCATTTCTATGGTGTTATAGAATCAGAAAATTTTAGATTTAGAAGGACCTCAGGGCTCAGCTAGTCCAACATACAACTAAAAAAAAACCCAAAAACCAAAAAAAAATTTTTATAACGGTCCTCAAAATTGATCATTTAGCTTCTGCTTCAAGACCTTCAATGAGGAGGAAGCCATGACCTCCCAACCTACCCCTTCTATTTTTGAAAGCTTTAATTCTTAGGAAGCTTTTACTGATTTCAAGCCTAAACAGGTTTCTTTGCAGCTTCCAGGTATTATTCCTAATATGGGGCCAAGCAAAACCAGTCAAATCCCTCTTTAAGTGTTTCAAATACTTTGAGGCAGCTTTAAGATCACTCCTAAGTCTTCTCAAAGCAAAATATCATTAGTGTCTTCAAACAATTCTCACATGAAAGGAACTTAAGAGCCCAGCCTGAGCTGGCTTCCCTTCTCTGAATACCTTCCAGTTTATCAACATTATTCCCTTAATGTGTCAGTCAGAGCTAAAGACAGTCCAGTTTTCACCTGACCAGGTTAGAGGGTATTAATTATCAGCTTCTTTATTCTTAGATGTTATACCTCTCTAAATGCAGCTAAACACGATACTGGTTTCCTTTGTTTTCACATTATACTGTTGAGTGCTTCAAGTCCACTGAAACTCCCATAACACATTTTTAGACAGACAGTAGTCCAACTGTACTTCTGCTATCTTGTACTTATGTAGCTGGTCTTTTTAACCTAGATGGAAAGTTTTTCATTTATTCTCATTTGCCCCTTCCTTTTCCCATTCCCCCAACTCTTCCCATTCCCTAGATACTATGGGAAAGGAGAGCAACCTGGTGCCTCACACTGCTTAGATAATTATTAGTTGTTTTTCAGTCATGTTCTACTCTTCATGACCCAAATTGGGGTTTTCTTAGCAAAGATACTGGAGCAGTTTGCCATTTCCTTCTCCATCTCATTTTATAGAAGAGGAAATTTAGGAAACTAGGATTAAGTGACTTGACCAGGGTCACACAACTACTAAGTGTTTGAGGCCAGATTTGAACTCAGAAAGATGAGACTTCCTGACTCCAAGCCTGGTACTCTATCCACTACATTGCCTAACTGCTCATGGATAATTGTTAGCCAATTGCTATAAAGTATTTTCTCCCTTACATTTGAAAGAAATCTGCTTTTTTCGCAGCTTCTCCCCACTAATCCGTGTTGTTCCCCTCTGGGGGTAGGCAGGGCAAATTCAATCCTTCTTCCACGAGACAGCCCTTCAAGTACAGGAAAGTGTCTTTCATGCCATATCTAAGTCTTTTCTTCATCCACTGCATCTTGTGACATCGCCTTTCACGTTGATTTTTATCTTGCCACTGGACTTCGATGACTCAAGTTGAGAGTGAGGTTGACAAGCTTGTGCAATTCTGGGTTGCTGAAATCCCTTTCAAACACCAGTTAGCATGTTATTATCCTCTTCAAGAACAAAGGACTAACAACAACAAGACTAAATTTCCCTCACCTGAAGAACACCAACAGATAATGGTAACAGGCAGACCAACGACTATCAGAGTAAAAAACATTTTGGATCTCTATTTTTCCCAACAATGCATCCTGAAAGCAGTGAAAAAGGGAGCTGGAGTCACAAATTCAGGGTGACCTCAACAAGCAGCAGCTGTGGCCACAAACCAACAGAATATTCACAAAATAAGCTAAATATATCAGGGGGAGGTTACAGGGGGAGGACATATGGCCATGTATGAGTGTTGTCAGCCACCCCCACACCCATACCTAAGTCTTGGCCAAGGCAGCTGCTGTTCAAACTATGAAGATTGTCCCAGAATAAGTCACAACTGAAATATAATTGAGGCCATGTGTAATAATATTTTACTTTGTTTCTTATAGATATTTTCTGTGGAACAGAGAGTGTCTCTTTTGGTCATTCACATCCCCAGAGAGCAGCTGTAAACATCGTGTACCCTTTTCCGTGGGAAAGGTATTTTTTTAAATTATTACTTTATTTTATTTATTTATTTATTTATTTATTTATTACTTTATTTTTAATTATTACTTTATTTATGGGCTTGGCTCACCCTAAGGGCCAGTTATTATATCATTCTCACTTACATTCCTTGTGAAACATGTTAAAGAGTAAAGAATATTGGCCTACCTCTCAACACACTGAAAAACATGTCTCAGGTTTTGTTGTGGTTGTTGTTGTTGTTGTAGGTGGTGGTGGTGGTTTTGGTTTTTACCTTTTGTCTAAACTCTGCTAAAAGAAGGCATCTAGATTGATTACTGGACCTGGAATAAGGAACATCTAAATTCATAATCCATTCTCAGATTTAGTAGCTTGTGATCCTGGGCAAGCTATTTAACTTCTATTTGCCTCAGTTTCCTCATCTGTGAAATGGGGATAATGATAGCACCTACTTCTTAGTGTTGTTATAAGGCTCGAATGAGATAATAATCGGAAGGTGCTTAGCACAGCTCCTGGAACACAGTAGATGCTTAATAAATGTTTGTTTTCTTCTTATATTGGATAGATGGCCAACTTTGGATCACAAAGAGCTGAATCCAATATGTCCACACACAAGTCTCTTAACCTTTCAGTGACCTAGATAGGCATCCAAGACCACAAATCATAGAGGAGTCACTGGTCCTCATCAAGTAAGGTCCCCCCCACCACACCCTCACTAATGAAATGAAAGATCCCAACGTCCCTCACCTTCCAAAGTCAAACTATAAAATAAGTCATTGGCATAAATTTCCTTTTTCTCCTCAGTGCTCCTAACTTTAGGCTCAATTGTAGTAAAGGGTTCATGATTTTGGAAAGGATCATGTAAAATTCTTTAGACTTTTGACCATTTAATTTAGACTAGATTCAATCTGCAATCACCAATCTTTTCAATGAAAAAACTATACTATGAATTTTATGAGAAGGGAGATGACTGACATTTATAGTGATTTATTATTTACTAAGATCTTTAAACTGTCACCTAATGTGATCCTCAAAACAAATATAAAAATGATTGCCCCCCATTTCACAGATGTATTGAAGCTCAGCGATATTTTGCCTTAGCCGCCATCACATCACTTGTGAGTCAAAGAGTCTAGATTTGCACTCAGGTTTCCCTATCCAAAATCCACCATTCCTTACATTATACCACACCTGGGGAAGTAGTTGAACTAAGGAAGGGAGAGAGCAACTTCAATCTTTTTTTTTTTTTTGGCTTTTCAGAACAGTTAGATGATATAATTGATAGAGTACTGACTGGGCCTTGAGTTAGAAAGACATATGTTCAACTCAGACTAGCTGAGTTACTCTTGGCAAATCACCCAAACACTCTTTATCTCAGTTTCCCTTTCTATAAAATGAGAATAATAATATTCCCTACCTACTAGAGTTGCTGTGAGGATTAAATGGAAAATAATTGTAAAATGCTCAGCACAGTGCCTGGCAAAAAGTAAGTGCTTTATAAATAAATTATAAATAAATAAAATATATCAATTCATTGTTGTTGTTATCATTTTCGTATGGCACTTTGGGGAAGAGAAGTTAGAGAGCTCTAAGTCATCCAAGAATAGTGAATAGTCAATGTTGAATCAATGATTGGTCCCATACCTGAACCTTTAATATTTTCTTGGTTTAACATTCTTTGTTCAAGTTGCCAGACAGACCATTCCATGACTAACCTGAATTTTCAAAGACTGTAATTTCATCCAACCTGGGACTGAAGTAATCTGAAGCTCAGCTGTGATTATACTTAAAACAGTTTTCACAGGAAGAGCTCCAGGGCTGGCTCCTTAGGAACTTTACCTGGTCTGGGATAGGGGGCTGGAACTTGTCACTCAGG
Source organism: Pseudochirops corinnae (assembly GCA_028646515.1). NCBI lineage: Eukaryota > Metazoa > Chordata > Mammalia > Diprotodontia > Pseudocheiridae > Pseudochirops > Pseudochirops corinnae. Next base: position 264,524,262 of record CM053587.1, on the reverse strand, counting down.
GATCTTGGGCATAATATGACCAGATTTAGTTTTGGAGGGACCATAAAGGTTGTGTCCAAATGTACATGTTTGCCAAGTCAATTCTGGCCCAAAAATAAGGACAAAAGAGGGGCAACATCAGTGCTCCTCATCTTTTTTTAGAGAGCAGGGAACTCAAAGAGTAAAGTTTATATAGTAGGTTATCTGTGTACGTAGCTAATTAATTTGGAAGAGTATGCTTGCAAAAAGACATGAACTCTGCAAATGCACAGTGTGACTATGAATATATAATATAGATCTCTTCTGTCAGTCAATAAATGTTAAGCACCTACTATGTGCTAGGCACTGTGACAAGCACCAGGAATACAAAGAAAGGCAAAAGACAATCCCTACTCTTAAGGATCTTTCAGTTCATTGGAGGAGGAAAGATGCAAATAGCTATGTACAAATAAGCTAAATATAGGATAAATTGGATAACTGGGAAGACACTAGAATTAAAGTGAAATGAGGTAATGCTTCCTGTAGAAGATGCTATTTTAACTTGGACTTGAAAACAAAAAGACTTGAAAAAAGATCTAGGAAGTAGAAATAAGGAAGCATTCCAGGTATACAGTCAGTGAAAATGCCTGGAGTTGGGAGATGAGTGAACAATCAGGAGGCCAGTATCATTGGATCACTGGATTGAAGAATACATGTCAAGGGTGAGGAGGAGAGGTTTTAAAGGATAAGAAGACTGGAAAGGTTGGAGAGGGGGTGGAGATTACAAAAGTCTTTTAAGTGTCAAACTAAGGATTTTATATTCAATCTTAGAAGGAACCACTGGAATTTATTGGGGGGACATCAGAACTTCACTTTGGGAAATTCACTGACTGAATGGAGGATGGAACATAGTGGGGGGGGGGAAACTAATTGAATTTGAATTGAGAGAGCTTTAATTCAAATATCAGCTCTGCTATTTTACTAACCCCTTAACTTTGGGTATGTCAGTTCATCTCAGATCTAATTTTTTTTTTTATCTATAAGCTAAGAGGATTAGACTAGATAACCTTTAAAGTCCCTGCCAGATGTAAATATATGAGACTTTGTTTCAATTTGTCAAAATCTCTCTTAAAATTAGGATCCAGAATTGAATACAATAAGCTGAGATCTGACCTAATAGAGGACAGTGGAAATACTACCTGCCTCATATAATATGGGCATCATATTTCCATTGATCTAAGACTAAATGAAGGTTTTTTTGGTTTTGTTTGTTTGTTTTTAATGAGCAACATCACTCTGATAGTTCATAAGGACCTTGTGGTCTACTGATTTTATAGGTGTTTTTCAAGACAAGTTTCCTCCAATTGTGTATTTGGACAGGTGAAACTTTTGAAACTAAATGCAAATCAAATCTGGTGGTCTGAACCTATAGTCACAGGTATGGGAGTGTAAGTGGGGATGGGAGTTGAGATTGGTGGATCTCTTGAGCTTGGAAATTCTGAGCTGCAGTGATCTAATACAATCAATCATCCACTTGATGTTCAGCTTCAACATGATTAGCTTGAAGGCTACCAAGTTGGCCAAGGAGGGAAAAAAATTGCACAGGTTACAAATGGAGCAGGTCCAAACCCCTGGGCTGATAAGTAGTGACATCTGGAGTTTGTCACCTAGGATGGTGACATGATCAGAAGATCATTTTGATAGCTGGGTAGAAGATGAACTCAAATAAAGGTAGACTTGAGGCAGGGAGACCAATCAGAAGACTATTGCAATCATTTAGGTAAGTGGAGATAAACATCTGAACCAGGGTGGTGGCAGTATCAAAGAGAGAAGGAGGAGTTTGTAGGGGATGTTGGAAAGGTAGAATCAACAAGACTTGATGAGAGAAGGATAGAAGCTGAAGATGACTCCTAGTTGTGAACCTGGGTAACTAAGACAATAAGACGAGGAAGAGAGAATTTTAAGGGGAAATTATGAGGTCCGTTTGGGCAGGACATATAGTTTGAGATGTCTGATAGGCAGTTGGAGATGGGAAACTAGAGATCAGGAGAGACATTAGGGTTGAATAAATCTATGAATCATCTGTCTAGAAATGACAATGGAACCTTTCAAAAATCTGTGATTTCATTATAGTGGGTACTACCTACAAAGATACAGATTATAACCCTTCTTTGACTGAGTCATCTACTGTATCATCAAAATCTAAAATTAAAATGCTACCTATAATAAACATTTAATCATGGATCAGAGTATGACTTTGGGGCCTCACAGTGACCTACAAGTAACCTTGGGTTCCCAAAGATTATGCCAGTGAAATATAAATTCTGCTCAGTTCTACTGAGCTAGAAAATGCATTCAACTGGGGTCAGGGGTAAGTGTTATCAGGAGGAGTGTAGCAGTAGCATATGGAGAGAGTAATACATGAGAAAATGGAGCCTATAACACTTAAATAATTTGTCTTAGAATTTAGAGAGGGGGCGGTCAGGTGATACAGTGAATAGAGCACCAGCCCTGGAGGACCTCAGTTCAAATGCGGACTCAGACACTTGACACTTACTAGCTGTGTGACCCTGGGCAAGTCACTTAACCCCAACTGCCTTGCCTTCCCCCCTCCAAAAAAAATTTAAAGAAGATTTCAAGGATATTTTAAACAGTTCTCTCTAAAAAGCTGTTCTGAGGAGAGCTCCACAAATTCATTCTTTTATCATTTGTTCCCTCTTTGTTACGGCTCTCCAAGCCCCAGTTTACCATTTCTCCATTTTCCTCAACGATGGCCAAAATAAATCCTTCAAGTAAAACAGAGAGATGTGTCAAGACCATGAGAACTGTTTTCCAAAGTTATGCTGCTGCAAAAAGACATTGCAAGCACTTAACTTGGACTTCACTCTTGCCCCTCATGAGAGCTGGCATCCATCTCACAGAACCAGGAGATCATGGTTTTCTTTACTAAATGTTCAGGAAGCTTAACTCCTACTTCAAATATTGGGTTCAAATCCTGGTTCTGCCACTTGCTACCTGCATGTTTTTTTTTTAATAAAAATTTTATTTTATTTTGACTAGCTCTCTTTAAAAAATGCTTATTCATTTTGAACTTAAATACAAAAAGGCAAAACAAAAGAACATGTCCATGTACACAGCACGATATAAAAAGAGGATTCAATATAAGACCATGAATTTCCATTTAATATTGGGTTCTTCACCCACTTCCCCCAACATCCCAAACTCCATCTGCCTTCCTTGGCTAGCATCAAAGGTAGTCCTGAACAGGGAAAGATGTCAGAAAAACAGCCTTCTGTGTGGGAGATGGGGAGGAGAGGAAGAAGAGGTGGGAGGGAGATAGAAAGGAAGAAAATATCTAAAGCCTCATTATTTCTGTGGTTTTGCTTTGCTTAAGAGAGGCTTATGTAGTCTGAGCTCCAATTTCCCTTCTCAGTGAGTGACTTAAGGATGTCATAGCTATGCTCTGGGGGCATACATATTTTAGTAACTACTGATAATAAACTTCACCTGGTCTGGGATAGGGGGCTGGGACTTGCCACTCAGGGATCTTGGGCATAATATGACCAGATTTAGGTTGGGAGGGACCATAAAGGTCAGGTTCCAAATGCCTAATATTACATACAAGGAAATTGAATTTCCGAAATGAAAAGAGACATGTCCACATATGTCCATAAGTGACATGGTCCAGGTTTTCTAACTCTCCTCCATTGTACTGATGTGATTAATCTTTCTCAAGTGCCTGAGAAAAGTAAATTTGTAAAAAAATCAGAAGAGAATGCAAAAACCCTGAGCTATCTGGTTTATTGTGTTTCCTTCAGGGCAGCAAATATCAGAAAGGGCCTTGATAATTGATCGGTCAACAAATGTTTATTAAGCACCTACTGTGTGTTAGGCATTGTTCTAAGTATGGGAATATGAAGACAAAACTGAAACAATCCTTGCCTTCAAGTAACTTACATTCTCTAAAGTGAGACACATAGTTCTAAAAGTATAGACAAAAGAAATATAAGGTAATTTGGGGGGAAGGGACAAATATCTGACAGGGGAAGCAGTAGTTTCATAGAATGTACAACTTGTAAAACAACAACTACTATAATAATAATAATAATAATAATAATAATAATAATAATAATAAACATTTTACAAATATTATTTCATTTTAGCCATACAACAACCTTGGGAGGTAGGTGTTTTTGTTATCTTCATCTTATAGTTGAGGAAACTAAGGCAGATAGAGATTTAGCAACTTGCCTAGAATTACACAGCTAGTCAGTGTCTAAGGCTTTATTTGAACACGGATCCTAACTCATGACTTTAGGTCTAGTGTTCTATCACCCAAGCTGCCAGGCTTGCTCATTGAGTGCATTAGTCTACAGGAACTCTAATGTTCCTTCCAGTCCTAAATTATGTGAGTATATTAAACTCAGGTATTGACGCCAACTTACAGCAGCCTGGAAAGTAAAATATCGATCAATTGTCCAGTTCCAAGAAAACAAGTGAATTTCACTAAGTGAAAAATTGGGCTTTCAATGTGACAACTGCCATAATGTAAAGGAAAACAGTTTTGAAAGACTTCAGAACTCTGATCAATGTCATTGGTCATTGGATCAATCATGACTTTAGGACATTGGTAGTAAAGCTGACTTCCTATTGCTTGTCAAAAAGGTGATGGAGGAGAGTGATATAGAATGAGGTATACCTTTTCATACCTGTTCCATATGTGCTAGATCACACTTATTTGTTCCATGGTAGAGCTTCCCTTAGGGGTGGGAGGAGGGGAAGTTATCATGGAACAACAAGGGGATGATGATGTCACAGAAAAAAAGAAAAAATGAAATTTTCTTTATTAATTAATGCAACATTTTTAAAAATACACAGAAGGGTGTCCAAAAGAAGATATAAACAAATAGAGTGATCTTATTAATTATGTATCAAATGCAATATACCCTTTAAAATTGTTTATAATAAAAATAGTTTCATATATACAACACTATTAAAATATTCATGTTAGAAAATATCTATAAAATTCATAATAAAAAAAATTTAAAGGGAAAAAGTGGAGTCTACCTATATGGAAAATGTTTTACAGTACCTTTGAGTCTCTGATGTTACGGGGCAGAAGGAAGGTTCCCTATTATTTCACAATTGTAGGAAACTCTTAGTGTGGAAACCCATCCACTGATGCCTATTAATGCTCGTTTATGACTTATAATTCTACAGAGTTGCTTGGAACACAAAGAATTAAGCAATTTACGCAATAGGCACACAGCTAGTATAGGTCAGAGGCAGGTCTTAAATGCAGATCTTCCTTCCTCCAAGACCAGCCCTCCGTGCCAATTCCATACTGCCTCAATGGTATCGTTTGCCAACTTAGGATGTGACCATGATAGCAGTGGCAATCATTACTGTTGTGACTTCTAGAGTCCAACCTCTGGACTGAAGGTTTTTCTCTGGTCTAAGAAGGCCATGAAAACAGACATCACTTCTGTAGACTTGGTTATTTTAGAATCACCACTGGGGACTTTGACCCAGTACAGCTCATGCTGTCTCATTTTTTTTTCTTCACTAGCAATGTTAGTAGAGGTCAAGGTAAGGATTTTAGGTGCTGGCACGGCCTCCCTCTGAAGGGTTAACATGGGCACCTGGCACTTGATGATCATGCTAACTACCCTGAAAGCCACCTACAGGATACACAGGTAAACTGAGGCACAGAGATGGAAGTGACTTATGCAACATCATGCAACTTTATTAGCATTAAGATAGAAAATATCTCTGGTATTCTGAGCCCCTGTCTCACTTATCACTTCTGACTTTATCAAGTTACAACATTCCTTTAAAAATGTGTCACTGACAGAAAAGATATCAGCCACCAAGTGCCCTGCATGTATACACTGAGTCAGCTTCCTCTGAATCACACATGGGATCTTTTTTAACAAGGGCAAGGCTTACAAATGGTTATAATCAACTTTCTACTTTCATTCTTCTGTGACATCAGAGTAAGTTACAGCCATTTTCCAAAACTTAGTAAACTTCTCTTTGTTAAAAGTGTATTTAAATAGAAGGGCCCTTTTGGTCATGGAACATCTGGGGGTTCTGGTGTTAAGCAAAGCAGCCTTGGGTGATGAAGCCATGTGTTTCCCACCTCTCTTTCAACCCCCACCCTAGCTCTCCCTATTAAATTCTGGAACAAGCCAAAGGGTGGGGAAATTTCTTTGAACCTGGAGTGTGGTATGTGGACAGACCCACATTTCTGTTCACTACAGTTTCTGAGTCAGCAGCGTGACAGAGCATCCAAATCAGAGAGAATAGGCTTAGGGTTAGAAGCACAGAGTATAGAGATCAGGAGGTGATAATAATCCTGCCATACTAGGTCCTGGCTGTGATCTGACTTTGGCTAGGATAACATTCATGTTCTATGGGACATACAAAATAGGTCATTGATAAGTTGACCTATCTAGAGGGAAGGCAATCAGCAAAGTGAAAAGACTAAACTGTATGTCATTAAAGCATATGTTAAAGTAACTGGGATGGATAGCCTGGGTATATTGACCTTGAGCATACCCTTCATCTCCCATGGGCCATCAGAAAAACTAGCCTAGCTTCAAGGTACTCTGTGGGTTTGCATCCAATCAAAACCATAGCTCATGAGCATGAATCAACATATTTACTTTGACTAGTCAAATGGAGGACAAGGTAAATTTGAAATAATGGAACATAATGAAATTTAATGGTAAGAAAAATAGTGATACTCTGGGTTTTCATAACTTCTTCTCTGGTTCTCCTTTTACCTGTATGACTCCTCTCAGTCTCTTTTTCTGGACCTTCATCCATGTCACATCCAATAATTGTACCCAAAGATCTGTCCCAAGCCCTCTACTCTTTTGTCTCACTTGATTAACATATTAGATTTCCCTAGATGTTTTTGTCTTTATGCAGATGATTCTTAGGTCAATTTAGCCATTCCTTCATCTTTCTACTGAATTCTAGTCCCACATCACCAATTGCATATTGAAGATTTTGAATTGGACATCTTGTAGGAATCTCAAATTTAACAAACCTAAATCAGAACTCAGCTCCCCCCCACCCCCAAGCCATCTCCTTTTTAGAATTTCCCAGTTACCATCCAGAATACCACCATCCTTCTAGTCACACAGATTCACAACTTTGCTGTGATCCCCAACTTGTCTCTCTTGCTCACCCCCGACATGTCCAACCAGCTGCCAGATCTTGTCATTTCTTCTTTAGAATCCCTGGCTTCCATTGAAACTCAGATCAAGTACCACCTCCTCCAGGAGGCCCTTTCTTATACCACCCCTTCAGCTGCTAATGCAATCACAACAAAGGTTCCCTTCTATTTACTCTTCATTTATTTTCTTTGTTCTGATTTTTGGATGTGCTCTCTTCCTTTAGTATGGAAGCACCTTAAGGCCAAGGACTATTTGAGGTTTTTTGTTTGTTTGTTTGTATCTCCAGAATTTAGCATAGTACCTGACACTCAGTAAATGCTTAATGAAAAACATGTTGATTGATTGATAAACTTAGGTCACATTCTCGCACAAATTTATACAAGATTGATAAGAAGAGTGGGTATACATATGGATCACAGAGCAGGAGGGAAATGGGTAACATATATACATACATATATATATGGTTGGGCATACACATAAGAGAACACAAGTTGGGGCAGCTAGGTAGCACAGTGAATAGAGAACGGGCCCTGGAGTCAGGAGGACCTGAGTTCAAATCCGGCCGGCCTCAGACACTTAACACTTACTGGTCATGTGACCTTGAGCAATCTCTCTTAAGCCCAATTGCCCTACCTTCACCCCTCCAAAAAAACAGAGAACACAAGGTTGCTGGAAGTACACACTTCTGTAAAGGGATAGGGACAGGGTAGAGAGCAGAACAAGGGAGAGGGGCAGGATAGGAAGGAGGGACATATAATCAGTCTCTCACAATATGCCCACTGTGGAGAGATTCTGCATAATTACACATGTACAGCTTGTATTGAATTGCTTGTCTTTGCAGTGTGGGTGGGTGACAAGGGAGGAAGGGAAAGAATCTAGAATTTAAAGTTCTATAATCAAATGTATACATATGTATTATTATTATTATTAACTACATGGAACAGGGAATTAAGCTATACAGGCACTGGAGTAGGGAGACTCATCCTGTCCTACTGGAAAGTCAGAGGGGCGATGGGGGAGGACATAGGAGAGAGCATATTGGGAGAGGGACTATACAGTGCGATCACTATTTTGGGGTGGTGGGTAGGGGAAAGATGGGGAGAAAATTTGTAACTCAAAATCTCGTGGAAATGAGTGATGTAAAGAAATAAATTAATTTTAAAAAAAAGAAGTTAACTAGTATGGAAGCATGATGATGGTGGAGTAAAATCCAAATGTAGATAATGAGAAATAAAGAGTTTACTGGGCTTCTGAACCCTCTTTATAAGGGGCTTTGGGAGGAGAGTTTTGCTTCACCCTCCCAACCTCCAATCAGAGGGTAGAGTCCACTGAGACAAGTTTTTAGCAACTATAAAAGCCAAAAGGGAATAAGGAAGGTGAAGCAAAGGGAAAGGAAAAGAATAAATATTTTTCCTTTAATACATTTTGATTTATTTTGTTAAATATTTCCCAGTTATATGTAAAAAAAAAAAAACAGTCTTTTTAAAAAACTTTTGAGTCCTACTCTTTCTGGTCTCTATCTTCACTGCGGAAAAACAGGACTAGCTTGTCCAAGTCACCACCATGCAGCTGTTTGTTGGAGAGCAGGCTCTGCACAGCCTCATTGACTGGATGGGAGACCATCAGCCAGATCAAGGACCATGTGGCATCCCTGGAGGGCATCGCTCCTGAGAACCAGGTCCTGCTTCTAGGGGGCTCCCCGCTGAAGGAAGAAGCCATCTAGGGACAGTACAGGGTGGAGCCCCTCTTCACCCTGGAAGTGGCTGGTCAGATGCTAGGAGGTAAAGTCCATGGCTCTGTGGCCTGAGCTGGGAAAGTGAGGGGTCAGACTCCCAAGATGGCCAAGTAGGAGAAGAAGAAGACTGGGCATGATAAGAGGAGGATGCAGTACAACCAATGCTTTGTCAACATAGTGCCTACCTTTGGCAAGAAGAAGGGCCCCAATGCCAACTCCTAATCCCCTGGTACTTTCTGTCTGTCCCCAATAAAGCCACTAGGACTCTAAAAAAAAAATTGAGTTCCAAATTCTCTCTCCAACTTTTCTCCTTCTCTTCATTCTCCCCTCCTTGAGTAGGTTAGCAATTTAATGTTGATGATACATGTGAAATAATGCAAAATAGGTTTCCATATTAGTCATATTGAAAAAGAAAACACAGACAAAAAATAAAATGAGAAAAATTAAGTAAAAATGAGTAAGTTTGAATTCGCATTTAGAATTCTTCAATTCTCACTCTGGAGATGATTAGCATTTTTCATCATGGGTCCCTTGGAATTGTTTTGGATCATTGTTTTGATCAGAGTAGATAAGTATTTCACAGTTGATCATCCTTATAATACTGTTATTACTGTGTACAATTTTCTTCTGGTTGTGCTCACTTTATTTTCCATTAGTTTATGTCTTCCCCAATTTTTCTAAAACCATCTTCCTAAAAGGTAAAACCAAAATATTTATTCAGATACCAGAAAGCCAATTCCACCATGGCAACAAAAAAGTTTATAGACATCACCAGTCCTGGAATCACAGATATCCTCAACTCTTCCCTCCATTAGGCCTCCCCACAAACAAGCTCCCCCAGGCAAAATTCCTCCCCCTCTCACTCACACAAGCTGCTCTGCTTCAGCACTGCCTCAATCTCTCCCAGCTTTGCATCACTCTCTCTTTCTGCTCCACAGTTTGGCAAGCTCCTCCCACCACAGGCTCCATGTGACTCAAGCTCTGTGTGACTCAGGCTCCGTCACAACAATCATCTGGGCCTGAGCTCAAAGAGGCCTGTTAATGGGTGGGAAAGATCTTACTATTCCATTAATATTACACCTGCTCATCATTTCTTATAGCAAAATAGCATTCCATTAAAATCATATACCATAACATGTTCAATCATTCCCCAATTGATGAGTATCCACTTGATTTCAATTTTTTGCCAACACAAAAAGCACAACTATAAATATTTTTGTACAAATAGATCCCTTGCCACTTTTCTTCAATCTCTTTGGAATACAGAGCTAGGGTCAAAGGGTATGCACAGTTTTATAACACTTGGGGAGTACTTCCAAATTGTTGTCCAGAATGATTGTACAAGTTCACAACTCCACTAACAGTACGTTAGTGCACCTCTTTTCCCACATTCTCTCCAGCATTTATCATTCTCCTTTTCTGTCATGTTAGTCATGCTGATAGGTATGAGTGAGGTGGTATTTCAGAGTTGTTTTAATTTGCATTTCTCAAATCAATAGTGATTTAGAGCTTTTTCTGAAAGGCTTCAAGTTTATTCCTGTTATACACAATGCTTGATCTTGGTTTTAAATAGATACTACTTATATATATATATATATATAAATATATCCTAATATTGAACTAGTTTTGCATTCCTAATATAAATCCCATCTGATCATAGTGTATGATCTTTGTTAAATATTGCTATGATCTCCTTGCTAGTATTTTGTTCAAGTTTTTTGTATCAATATTCATTAGAGAAATTGGTCTAAAGTTCACTTTCTCATCTACTTGACTTCTTTCTTGCTTATTTTATTGTTAGATTTATCTAGTTCTAAGAAAGGAATGTTGAGGTCCTACACTAGTATAGTTTTAGTGTCAATTTCCTCCTATAATTCATGTAAGTTCTCCTTTAAGAATTTGGATGCTATGTCACTTGGTTACTTATATGTTTAGTATTGATATTCATTATCTATGGTTTCTTTTAGCAATATGTAGTTTACCTGCTTACCCATTTTAATTAATTAGATCTATTTTTGCTTTTGCTTTGTTTGAGATTACAATTGCTACCCCTGTCTTTTTTTTGTTTCAATTAAAGCATAATAGATTTTGCTTTAGCCCCAAATTTTAAGTCTGTGTATGTGTCTCCCTCTCTGTTGCAAGTGTGTTTCTTGCAAGCAACATATTGTTGGATTTTGTTTTCTAATCCATTCTGCTATCTGCTTCCATTTTATGGGTGAGTTTATCACATTCACATTAACAATTATAATTCCCTATTACATTTTCCTCCATCTTATTTTCTTCTGTTTATCTTTCTCTTTTTATCCTATCTTTCCTCTAAAATCTGTTGTGCTTCTGACCAATGTCTTCTTTAATCTGCCCCTTTTTTTGTCACCTACCTCTTTCCCATACATCCTTCCCCTCATAGTTCACTGTTGGGTAAGATAGATTTCTAGTATTAATTGAATGTGTGTGTGTGTGTGTGTGTGTGTAATTTTCCCTCTTTTAACCAATTTTGATGTCTGTGAGGTTTTGGTGTTGTCTGCTACCACCACCCTATGATTTTCCCCTCCATTGTAAAAACTCTTCCTTGTGCGCCTCTTTTAAGTGAGATAATTTTGTCCATTCTTCCTCTCCTTTCCCTCTTCTCCCAGGGCATCTTTCTTTTCATCCTAACATAATTGACTTATTCCCATGCCCTCTTTCTTTGTCGAGTCCTTTTAGCTGCCCTAATAATGATAACATTCTTAAAAGTTTCATGTCTCATCTTCTCAAGGTAAAGAGTTTCACTTTACTGAATCCCTCATAATTTCTCTTTCATTTTTATGCTTCTCTTGAATCTTATATTTGAAAGTAGAACTTTCTATTCATCTCTGGTCTTTTCATCAGGAATGCTTGAAAGTCCTTGATTTCATTAAATATCAATTTTTTTCCCTTGCAGGATTATACTCAGTTTTGTTGGGTAGGTTATTTTTGGTTGCAGTCCCAGCTGTTTTGTTTTCCAGAATATGATATTCCAAGCCCTTCACTTCTTTAACATATTAGCTGCTAAATATTGAGTGATCCTGACTGTAGCTCCATGGTATTGAATGACTTCTTTCTGGCTGCTTGAAATATTTTCCCTCTGACCTTGAAGTTCTAGAATTTGGATATAATAACCCTGGGAGTTTTCATTTTGAAATCTCTTTTACGTGGTAATTGATGAATTCTTTCCATTTGCATTTTACCTGCTGGTCCTTGTATATTAGGTGCTGTTTTCCTCATTCATTTCTTGAAATATAATGATGAGGCTCTTTCTTTGAATATGGATTTTAGGTGGTCCAATAATTCTTAAATTATCTCTCCTAGATCTATTTTAGGTCAGTTTTCCTGATTAGATACATCGCATTTTCTTCATTTTTTTCAGTTTTTTCACTCTGTTTTATTGTTTCTTGATGTCTCATTAAGTTATTAGCTTCCATTTGTCCAATCCTAGTTTTAAAAAAAAAAATTTCTTCATTGAGCTTTTGTACCTCTTTTTCCATTCGGGTAATTCTGCTTTTTAAAAAGTTCTTTTTATCAAGGAATATTTGCACATCTTTTTCCATTTGACCAATTCAATTTTTTTAAGGTGCTATTTTTTCCACATTTTTTTTGTGTCTCTTTAACTGAGCTGTTAATTGTCTTTTCATATTTTTTTCTCCCTTTGCTTTCATTGCTTGAATTTTTCCTCTAGCACTCTGATTTTAAAAATAATTTTCTCAGAAAATTGCAGAAAATATTTGATGAAATACAGCATTCCTTTATGCTAAAAACCCTACAAAATATATGAATAGAGAATAATTTTTAAAATATAATGAAAAAAATCTATTTCAAACCAAAGAGAAACATTATATACATGATATACAATGGAGATAGACTAGAACTTTTTCCAATAAATACATGAGTGAGACAAGGATGTGCTATTTGAAATAGCTTTAGAAAATAAAACTAGCAAGAGCAATAAGACAAGAAAGAGAAATCAAAAGTATAAAAAAATAAAGGATGGGGGAAACTGTCCCTATTTCCTGATAATGTGATGGTATACTTGACAATTTACACATTATTTAAATAGTGTTGGGGGCAATAAAATATATTCTCAAAAACTCCATCCCAAATAACTAGAAAATGAATACAATATCTGGAGAACAACCTACTAAAACACACAAAAGATTGTGTAGATTCAATTACATAAAATGATCCTTAAAGAAATAAAGATAAGTTTAAATAGCAGGAGGAATATTCAATGTTCATGGCTAAATTGAGCCAATATAATAAAAATGACAATACTTTAAAAAAAGTAATTTACACTTGTAATGCTATACCAATCAAATTATCAAGGGATATTTTATAATATAATAAATATAATAAATATATAATAAATATAATAAATAAAATAATAACAAAATTCACTTGGGAAAACAAAAGATCTAGAATATCAAGGGAAATGATGAAAGTAGTAAGGATGAAGGGTTAAAGAGGACTTCAGACCTCAAAATATTTTATAAAGCAGCAGTCATCAAAACCATCTGGTACTACTTTAAAAAATAGAGAGATCAATAGAATAGACTAGACAAGGGAGAATCAAAAACAATAGAACTCAGTCCCCCAGTATCTGATAACATGGAAAACATAAATTGTATAGAAAGAAAAAACCTCTTTATTTGATAAAAACAGCTTAGAAAACAGGAAAGCAATCTGGTAAAAATTTGACTTACACAAACATCATATTCCACACTATATTTTAAATGGATACACAACCTAAATATTTAAAATCAAAACAAAGTTAGAAAAGAAACAGATCATATACCTCTCACAGTAATGAGTAGGAGATGCATTCTTAATCCAACAAGAAACAGAGGCAATTGCAAAAGATAAAATAGATAACTTTGATCATTCAAAACTGAAGAGCTTCTGGAAGGACAATATTAATGCAACTAAGATAAGTCAAGTGGTCAGATGGGAAAAAATTCTTTGTATCAAATTTCTTTGATAAGGGTTTAGTATCAAAGACAGATGTATATATGTGTGTATGTATGTGTGTGACATTCCCAATAGATAATTGGCCAAAGGATATAAACAGCAAAAGAACTGCAAAGTATTTACAAACTCATAAAAGAATCTAGATCAGTAATAATAAAAGGAATGAAAATCAAAATATATCTGAGATTTCATCTTATACTCTGCAATTTGGCAGAGATGATTTTTTTTTAAATGGCTCTTGTTAGTGTTTGAAGGGTTGTGGAATGGTAGGCAGACAAATTATTATTGTTTGTCCTTTGTTTTTGAAGAGGACCAACAATCTCACAGGGTAAAGTCTTGACTCTCACATGAATTGGAGTTAAGTGAAACAGAATTGCACCAAGTTAGACTCACCCTCTCTTCCAGAGTCATTGAAGTCCAGTGACAAGACAAAAGTCAGAATGACTAGTGATGACCTGGGATACAATGGATGACCTTGGCATCTTTGATGTATGACCAAACTATAAGAATTCCACAGGACCTGATCCAGTCATCTTCATGGACAAATTGAACAAATTTTTCTCATCTACTCATTCCAAGTGGGGGAAATTTTCACATGCTTGAGGTAGACATTCTCCTAACTCACCATGAGTTTGAGGCCTGTTGGTTACCCTCAACCTGGTTTAGCCTGTCTGCTGAGAGAGTTTACTGGGGTGTGATTGCTGCTTATGCCATGACTTCTTAGAGTCACAGGTGAGAGTTGGGTGAGAGGTGGACACCAAATGTGTGGATGAGCGACTCTGGAAAAGGCCTGGCAAGCACTCATAGCAGAGATGCTAATCGTCCTAGAATACTCCAAACACACCAGGCATACAAATACATTGTTGGTGAAGCTATGAAATAGTACAACCATTTTGGAAAGGAATTTGGAATTATGCAAAGTGACTAAAATGACCATCCCATTTTAACCAGATACTCCATTTATGGGTTTATATCCTAAGAATTGCAACCCCATCATTAAAAATAAAGTCCTCATACACAACAAAGTATTTATTAGAAGCATGTTTGGTCATAGCAAAGAACTGGAAACAAAGATGCGTACCATTTGGGGAATGGCCAAACAAATAGTGACATGTGAATATAATGTAATATAGTGTTGCTGGAATAGAATAATTGCTGTGCTATAAGAAATTATGAATGTAACAAATACCAAGAAACATGGAAAGATCTATAAGAATTGATGTAGAGGGAAGTAAGCCGAGGCAAGAAAACACTACGCATAATAATTATAACAATGTAAATGGAAAGAATAACCAAGCCAAAGAATCAAAAGTGAATGTAACAAGATTATAAGAATCAAGCAGGATTCAGAGGAAGATATATGAAAGATACCCCTAATGCATCCCTTTATGGAGGAGAGAGGTCCATAAGTATTGCACATTATTACACGTTACTGGACTTTTTCAATGTATCAATCTGTTCCATTTTTTTTTTCCTCTTAAATAAATACTTTTTATTTGGGATGGCTCTCTGGGGGAAGTGGGGTCTGGGGCTACGGGAGAGATAACTGTGATGGTGTAAGAAACAAAAGACATAAAGAAAAACTTTTTTTAAGAAAAGAAATAGTCGGTAATTGTAGAAATTAGTTTCAGTTCAATGATGAAGTGGGAAGCCAGATTGTAAAACATTGAGGAATGACAAGAGGAAGAGCATTTTTCTTTAAGTTTGACTGTGAAAAGAGGAAGAGATAAAGGATAATTGCTTGATGACACACCAGGTTCCAATGAGGTTTGGGGTTTTTGTTTGCTTGTTTTGTTTTGTTTTGTTTTTAATAATGGAGAAACATGTTTGAAGTTAATAGAGAAGGAACCAGTAGATAGGTAAAAGCTAAAGACTAGAAAGAGATGGACTGAGAGGGCAGCTAGGTAGAAGAACGGATAGAGCACCAACCCTGGAGTCAGGAGGACTTGAGTTCAAATTTGACCTCATACACTTACTAGCTGTATGACCCTGGGCAAGTCACTTAACACCTATTACTTCAAAAAAAATGAGCAAGAGATGGGATAACTATGGGACCAAACTACCAGAGCATATGGGGGGGGAGGGGATCAAGGGTACTTATATAGGATTTGTAATTGGCTGTGAGAAGGGTTACCTCCTCATTAAAAACTAGTTTAAAAAAAAAGGAGAGATGAATGATGAGGTGCAGGCTCTGGGAGTCTCCTTGAACTCTCCTTGAATCTTTGAGGTACAGGCTCTGGGACCCCCTTGAGGTCTCCTTGAATCTTCCCATGGGAAGGCATTTGCTTGAGGACACGGGCCTTAAGTTGTGACTCTGATCAAGTCTTTAGCCCTCCTTCGTTCCAACAGTTTCCCACCCTTGATGCTCCCGTTCTCACCCTTGGTTTGGCCTGGCCCACCACTGTCTGTGGTCTCCAGGTAGCCTCAAGCAACTTCCCACCATTAATCACTCATTACTAGAGTCTGACCTCATCTGACTCCTGAAGATCCTCCCCAAACTCCTTCTCTTGACCACCCCTAGATTCTTCCCACAACCTTCCCTCCATGTGGTGTGAGAGCACCATAGAATGACCTAGCATAGACTTACTCTGTCTGCTTGCCCAATACAAGCATCACAGATACTTAGGCTCCTTAAGAGTCCACCCCATATGGCGAACTTTCAATAAACTTTACTTTCCTTTGGCTGAGAGAAGACTTGAGTCAAATTCATTTGGCAGGACCCAGCGCATTGGTATTTTGGGGTCTTGAGGACCCCTAACCCTCTTTATGAGTAACCTCTTCATGAGGAATGATATAAAGAGGCTTTCAGATACAGAGAAATGTAGAAGATTGAGTTCATGCCAAATGGCCTCTATTTTCTCAATAACATATGAAGGTCCTCAGTTCAATGGTAGGACTTGTGGAGATGATATGACTGGCTTGAAGAGAAAACAGAAGAGACTATTTGGAATAGTCACTGTGGGGAAAAGGATATAATAGTGGTATCAAACTCAAATAAAATTGGATTCCTGTAGGTCAGGAAACCCAGAGCTTGTGAATCCCACTTGTTGGATGGACTTGTTGAAATAGAAAGGACTGAACTGGGAGGAGCCAGTGCCAAGATTTAGAGAGAAGTTCAAGCAGAGATAAGGTCAAAGCAAAGAGAAGTCAGAAGAACTTTTGGGGAGCAGTATTGTGGAGGCAGAGGGAGAGGAGAATTGCTGGGGGCCAGAGTTGCTGAGAGAACTGCTGAGGGCCAGTTGGAGCTGCCCAGGACTTTTGAGAACCGCTACCTGGAGCTGCCGAGGACTGAGGAGGCATGGCTTTTATGCTGGTATTTTGTCTGTCTGTTTTGATGTTGTTTTGCAAGATTTGTCTGTGGTGAAGGACAGAGCTGTTGTTGCAGAGGTCCTGGGACCTTGCTGTTGGTTCAGATGCCTGAGGAAGGATTTTCTTGTATGTGTACAGAAATCCTGGAAGAGGATCTTGATGATGTTTTCAGGGGCTATGGGACTGTTCTGCAGGCAAAGAGTGAATTAATGAGGACACTGGCAATGTATATTATGGCTTTGTTAGGCTTTGTCTCCCCAGGAACAGAGATTGCTGAGAATTCGCCTCCTGTCAAGATAAAGAAAAGACCTCTCCTTGGGTATTCAATGCTGTGATGATATCTCAACTTTGTTGTAGCTAAAGGGTAGATGGCCTTTTGTGCTCTCCTGCCCCTTTTGAGAAAGTACTTGGCATTAATGGATGTCACTGTAATTCAGTTGTGATCCAGGGGTGGGAAACTTTTGACTTTTTTGTGCTCTGTGACTGACAAAATGAATGTACTTTGTTTATGATTGGAAACTAATCTCCATTTGAGAAGAGACTAAATGAATGTATTGCCCAGGGGTGGGCTACTTGGACCTTGGTACTTTGCAATTGAATTGAGGACTTACTAAATTATTGAGTTATGCTATATTTTGATTTTCTGTGAATGTTTTGCCTTAATCTGTCACTGAATAAGTGGAGTTTTCTTTTGCTTGACGTTACACCCATCCATATCAGTGACATAGATATCCTATCAATCCCCAAACTTCTCTGCATCATCACAAAACCCAGGACTGCAGCAATTCATAGTAATCTAGGACAATGCTATTTAAACTGAGAGTCGGGCGCTCATATGGGATCAAGAAAAACTTGGCAAGAGTAAAAGGTTTCTGAATATACAATGACCAAAAATTAATTCAAAATCAAACCTATAATGAATCTGAAGTGTTTCTGGGGCTCTTACCCCATGCAACTTCACTGCAGCCTTGGTTCTGAACACAAAGCATGTCTACTTTGTGCTGCCCATGCCCTCAGGCCACACAACTCCAAGAACACTGCTGAAATGTGAAAAGTTTAAGAAGCCCTGAATTATTCTAGTCTATATTAGCACACCAAAGTCATCATGCCTAGACATATCCCATTGCTTTTCTAATCCTGACAACATGGGATCATACATTTAGAGTTGGAGGCATCTCAGAGGCCATCACGTCTGGTCCCCTTGTTTTACACTGAGAAGAAACCAAATGACTTATATAATGCCAGTTAGTGTCTGAGGCAGTACTTCAACCTCGGTCTTCCTAGTATCAAGGCCAATTCTCTATACACTGACAAATGGATATGGTGACTATTGTTCTTTTATGCGCCAGGAGCCCTTAGGCAACTCTATACCAGTTGAATTCCTCAATATTAGTTGTTGTTGTTCAGTCATTTTTCAGTACTGTCCAACTCTTCATGACCCATTGGGATTTTCTTGGAAAAGATATTAGATTTGTTTGCCATTTACTTCTCATTTTACAGATAAGGAAACTTAGGGTTAAGTGACTTGCCTAGGGTCACACAGCTAGTAAGTGTCTGCTGCCAGATTTGAACTCAGAAAGAAGAGACTTCCTGACTCCAGGCCTGACACTCTATCCACTGCGCCACCTAGCAGCCTGACTAGACACACCCCCCAATCTCTAATGATCAGGTAGGAATTGACTAAAACATTTGGACTGAAACTCTGCCACGGGCATTGTCTTCCTCCTTCCTCTCTTCATCTCAGATCCTTCAGGGCCACACAAGGATCTCCAACCCAGCTGTGACTGTTTAGCAACACACCCTGCCTCCCACTTAGAAACCTGATGGCACCTGGCAATTATATTCCACCAGCTCCCAGCAGGACTGACACCCAGCCCCAACCAAATGCTGCACCTGCTGCCTTGGACTTAGTTGAACATTTTTTTTAAAAGTGAATTCCATTTTTTCCTTGGCGTTGAGCAAACTTCTGTTTCCAGTTGATATCCTTATGTCAATCATACATTTCAAAATGTATTCATCAGCCATTGTTTTACTGGCTTTTATCTTCTCATTCACAAATCACTTGGCCTGGCTTACATTAGGGATTTTTTTTTTTTTGAAAATTCAACTCACTTCCATCTTTCTTTCATTTTCCATCCAGGCAGCAGCTGGCCCCACCCTTTTCTCAGATGGAGAGAATTCATCTTCTAATTCAAAAATATACTTAGAGGACTTGCCAGGGCCCCCCACCTACAAAGGCCTGTCTCACACATTTGGGGGTCTAGAAAAAGTTCAAAAATATTTGAGATGTGGGAAATCTGATCTTAAAGGGTGTGGAGTTTTAGAAAAGGTTCTAAGTTTCCAGGGAAAGAACCCCAACATGTAAGGAGACTTCAACAACAATCAGATGAAACTATTTGAAGGGATTATTGTCTTTCCTTTTGAAATAAGTGGGGATACTCATTTGAAATCACTTGTTTTTGCTTGAAGAAGACAAGATACAGAGGAAATGTTTTCTGACTTCATAAATTTGAAAGACTCTCATGGGAAGGAGGGATTCAACTTGTTCTGTTTGGTCCCATAAAACAAGACCAGGAGTAATGGATAGAAGGTATAAAAAGATTAATCTAGGTTTTATGTCTGGAAAAGCTTTCTAATTATTAGAGCTGACCTAAAGTAAAAAGAGCAGCCTCAGGTGGAAGTGGGTTTCTCCTTACGGGAAGTCTTCAAGAAAAGTCTGGGCCTGTATGTTGAGAATGTTGCAAGGGAGATTCTTTTGGGGGTATAGGTTAGACTGTATGATTACTAAGGTTCCTTATAACTTCTGAAATTCTATAGCCCTGTGATTCAGAGTTGGAAAAGAACTTAGAAACTTTCCAGTCTCTTTACTGTGACAGGCCAGAAAAGAACAGAACTTTCCTGAGACCATACATGTAATAACAAGTACGATTCCAATGCAGGACCTCAGACTACAAGACAGACCATTGAGTTTATACTACATTATTAATATTTTCTCCATCTCTTTATTAAGTCTAGATAATTTTTTAAAATAAATCAAGCTCTGATTTATAGCATTTGTCAGTTTCCAAAACATAAATGCTCATACTGAAAGTTTAACAATCATCTCTCTTGAGCGCTAACACACTTAAAAATGGGCAGCAATTTAAGCAAAATTAAACCAATCTGAATAAGCTAAGAATCTTTCTTTATTGCGGAATTAAAGGAAACAACTATCATTGTGTTCAACAACAATGAAACTTAATAATAGCAGATATTACACAGCCCTTTAAGGCATACATTATACTTTATAGATGCTTTAGAGATAGAGATTAGAGGTATTTGAAGATAGAGATATCTTTTCAGCTAGGATTAATTTGAGCTAGATGTTACAAGTTTAAAAGAGAAAAAAAAAAAAGGTCCTAGGGAGAGCTATTTAAATGGACAACTAAGCCTGAATTCTAATAAAGGACTTGGAAAGTTTGTTCTCTTAAGTGGATTGATTGAGTATTCTTCCAACATCCATGTTTACAATGTTCCTTTATTTGACACACTCTTTCATTTCACAGAGCAAAGGCAAACTTAGGCTCTGACCTTGTCCATGTTATTCAGATTTCTGACTGGATAGAATCTCCATTAAAGTTTGACTGTATTCTGCAATAATTGGACAACATCAAGAATATTGTGTTCCGTTCTGGGAACAACTTTTTAAAAGGAGCATTCCCAAACCAATACATACCCAAGGGATCATAATAAAGAAGGACAAAGACCAGAAACCATGCCATATGAGAAAAAGTATGTGAGAATATTTGATCCAAAGGAGGATTTAGAGCCGTGATTCTCAACCTGTGGGTCGCTACCCTGTGGGGGTTGAATGACACAGGGGCCACAGGGGTCTCCTAAAACCATCAGAAAATACATTTCCGATGGTCTTAGGAACTGAGACACTGCTCCTCTATCTGTCTCCAGGCAGGTCTGCCAGTGCAGATATACCCACATACAAGTATTAAAGGGTCGTGGCATTAGGAAAGTTGAGAAGCACTGGTTTAGAGGGATTTAGATTTAGAGGGAGATGTATAATGGTAATGGGGATTTGAAGATCTTTCCTGCTTTGAAGATCCTCCCTGACCCTTAATAGGCCAAATGTAATTACATGGAGCCTGTGGTCAGAGAAGCTTGCTGAATGGGTAGAGCAGAGCCCAGAGGAGGCTGTGAGTCAGAGCAGTTAGAGCTGTGGGAGAGAGAGGATGCAAGCAAGAGACAGCTAGGCTTGTGTTTGTTTGCCCCCTGCTGTGTATTAACTTCTTTGTTGCTATAATGGATTTGACTTTCTGGTGTTGGTATTTGGCTTTCTGGTGTCAGAATAAATGTTTTGTTTCTGTCTTTTATATGGAGAGTCTGTTATATTTCATGATTCAGAACTATGCCTGCATATTTATAATCATCATCAATGCTGTGAATATTGTGTTAGTGCTATAAGATGTTATAAAATATTTTAAAAACTGGACATTCACAAGGTAATAGTCTAATCTGCTTTGTCCCTTATACTCATGTTTTTACCTAAACCAAGAAAGAAAAGACACAACTGAGGTGTATTCATGATGCCATGATGACCCAGATAGGGAGAAAAGAACCCACCCAGAAACTTAATAGCAAAGGAGGCTCATTGCCTCCCTCAAAAATAGGGAAATAGCAAAGAGCCTATATTGTCCCCATGGTGGACTTTCCAATGCACACCCAGTTCCATCTCAATAGCCAACCAAAATGGTAGATTCTAATTGAATTGTAAATCATGAGAATACCTGTAAATACTCCAAAGTCCATGTAAGGGATTATATCAGGCCAAGACTGATTCTCCTGTTCACAAAGGCTAAGTCTGTAATCGGACAGTCCCCTGTTACAATAAAAAAAATTTCTACCTCATAGAGTCGAACATCAATGGGATGAACTAATCTGATACATCATTTGCTTTCTTTCCCTAGAAAAAGGTTTGTCAGGCATGTTTTTGAGGGGATTCCTGAACAGGTTCAGAGGTAGAACTATGGTATCTAAAGTCCCTTCATCTCCAAGATTCTATGAATAAAGAGGACTGACAGTTCTGTGCAATTTATAAAGTAGTGATACCACTATACTAGGAAGATAGAATGTAAGCTCCTCGAGGACTTCATCTTTCATCCTTATATCTCAGCGCTTACCCTAGTGTCCAGGACATAGCAAGTGATTAATAAATGTTGAATGAAGAGTGAGAGAGTTTTCATAAAGTGGACAAATACATGCAGAGAGAAAGAGGGAATAAGCATTTTTAGGTACCTACTGTGTGACCAGTACTCATTTGATTCTCACAATTATTATCCTTGTTTTACGACTAAGGAAGCGAGGCAGATCGAGGTTAAGTTACTTACCCAAGGTCACATAGCTCAAAGGTATCTGATACTGTATTTCAACTTGGGTCTTCCTGACTCCAGGCCCAGCACTCTATTCACTGTTCCATCTTGCCTAAGCATTTACTCCCAATATTCCAAGCCCTGTGCTAAGTACTAGGGATATAAAAAAAAAAGTTTTAGAAAAACTATCTCTGCCTTCAGGAAGCTTACATTGTAACAGTGGAAGACAATGCTATTCAGCTAAGGATCTAGAGAAGTCCTGAGAGTGAGCAGTGGATCTAGGTGTGAAGTGGACACGTCCTGGGCATCTCCTGGTGCTGTAGGCCAAGGAAATGAGAGGGGCAAAGGGCAAAGGTGTCCCCAGGGTGAGAAGGCTGCTGGAGGGAAGGTAGAAAAGTTCAGAAAGTGAGGAGTATCCTAGTCAGAGAACAAATTACATATACATATATCATGGAAAGCATTTCTAGGATGGGGTAGAAAGACCTCTGACTTTAGAGTCAGAGGACCTGGGTCCAGATTCTGACTCTGACGCTTACTCGAATTTAAACAAATATCTTAACCTCCCCTGGCCTCAGTTTCCACAGCTGTAAAATAAGAAAGTCCAACTAGATGGTCTCTAAGATTCCTTCCAGGTCTATACCCGTGATTACATGGCTATAGATCATATAGCAGAATTTTTTTCTTCTTCTTTCTCTCTCTCTACAGCAGCTCCCCTGACACACATACACACACACACACACACACACACACACACACACACACACACTTCATCCTGATCTCCAGAGAAAGGGTCAAGCTAGGCAGCTGGTTCTGAATTTCAATGCCTTAGGCTACTGACACACATGCTGTGGAACCACTTTCTCACTTGCAGTTTGGGGGAAAGGGGAAATGTGTGACAGATATAAAATTATCTGTAGATTCCTTATAGTCTGCATTTGGTGCAGATTTATCCTTTTGGCCAGGAAGTGATGTTAGTGGGCATGTGTATTACAGCCTGTTCAGTTATAGGATATTATGGTTTAACAAATATATATAGTTCGTCAAGATGCAACATGATTGATTACATTTGAAGCGGTAGCATTTCTTACTTTAAAGACAATACAGTAAATCATTGAACTTGCTGACACATTTTTGCCAGTTTCCGGACTGCATTAGAACTGAGGAAGATTTCTGTAATCATACAAAATATTGTGTTGTGGAAAATGCCATAAATGGAAGAGGAAAGAATGCGGAGAGACAGAGGACCAGGATTTAGATCTTAGCTTCGTAATTCATTCATAATAAATTATATCCCTATGTGAGTCCTAGCAAATCACCAAACTTCCTGGGATCTCAGTTTCCTGACCTGTAAAATGGGAGGTTTGGACTAGATGATCTTTACAATACCTTCGAGTTACCTATTTGTGAGCCTCTCCTAAAGCCTACCATAAGATTTATGTTATGAATTGCAAGTACTTTGGGGCACAGCATTGTTGAAATATATAATTTGATATTATTTTAAAACTTTTTACATTCATGAGATTTAAACCTGGAAGTACTTTGCACATGGTGGTCACTTAATAAATTGTACTTGAAGAGACCAATTCTAGTACAACACCTTTTTTATAGATGGGGAGACTGAGTCCAAGAGAAACCAAGTAATATATTCAAGATCTCACAGGCAGTAAATAGCAGGACTGCTTACTTAGTTATATGTTGTGACATTTCAGTTTTCTAATATGGATTTATTTCAAGTCATGTCTAATCCCCCTAGCTGACTAGTCTTCTCATTCTATAATAATAATTTGTAAAAGCATTCATAATCTAAATCTATAACTCTATCTATAATCTATCTATCATCTATCTTTCTATCTATGTGGCTAGCTAGCTATCATCTCTATCTATCTATCTGTCTATCTATCTATCCATTTATCCATCTATCTAACCATCCATCCATCCATCTATCTATCTATCTGTCTGTCTGTCTGTCTGTCTGTCTATCTATCTATCTATCTACATTCCACTCAAACTCTGGGATGTTTTTCTACCCACTTATCTTTTTGAATGAATGAGTTTCCCTTAAATTAGCAAGAAAAAGGGGGGGACCTTTAGAAATACAGTTGCTAAAAATCAATGAAGAAAAGTAGTGCTTTTTCTCCTTTCTTAAGCAAACAATTTTTGCTTTACTCCATTCACTTGCTACTGGTTTTAGTAACAGTAGTTAACCTGAGTGGGTCATTTTTTCTCTTGAAGTTAATCAAAAATGCCTCCAAATGAGACTGAGAGCATCATTTTTCCACATTGCAACTGCAGCTGTTTTGTCATATGGGAATGTTCCAGAAACATTCTCAAGTCTTCTAGCCTTGGGAGGAACTGGGCAGAATATGAGAAAGTTTTGTCTTCAATCATTTCCTGCCTTCCTGATTCCAGGAGCACCAATAATGCAATGATAAGTAGAATCTTATTCAAATAAGCTCTTCCCTCTTGCTGTACTCTGCAGAATATCTGAGGTTTAAATTGTTATGATAAGTAACAAATATTTTTCCACTCATCTCTATTTGAAGGAGTAAGTCAAGGGGGGAGAACCTGTGGCCTTGAGGCCACATGTGACCCTCTAGGTTCTCAAGTGAGGGTCTTTGACTGAATCCAAACTTCACAGAACAAATCCCCTTAATAAAAGGATTTGTTTTGTAAATCTTGGACTCAGTCAAAAGGCCACACCCAAGGATCACATGTGGCCTCTGGGCTACAGGTTCTCTACCTCTAGAATAAGTGGTCAAAATGGCAAACAGAAACTCTTCATGATAATGTTACTACCAGTTTGACCTAGCATATCATGGAGAGAAGTGAATCATAAAAAATGAACAAATTAGAAAGTGTTGTTAGAAATAGACTAGTTCTACCTGTCAGAGTCAGTCACCATTGTAAAAGTGGCCTTCTTTCCATGCTTCCTTTGCTAGTTACAATGGAAGAGTTTTCCTAGGATTTATCTTCAACATGGGTACAAAAGTTAATACTCTGCAATTAGCTTCAGTGGTTCTCCTGTATACTTGTGTTGTGCTAGAATTGTAGTTATCTACTCACCAGCAAAGTGTCTGCCAAATACAACTTTACACCTTCTATGTTATTGACCTAGGATTAACTATGTCCCCAGAGTATATATGGGAAGCTAGGAGACACAGTAGATGAAGTGCTGGGCTTGTAGTCAAAAAAACTCTTCTTACTCAGTTCAAATCTGGCCTTAGACACTTACTAGGTGACCCTAGACAAGTCGCTTGACCCCATTTGCCTCAGTTTCTTCATCTAAAAATGAGCTAGAGAAAGAAATCGCAAATCACTCTAGCATTTTTAGCAAAAAAAAAACCCAAATGGGGTCATGAAGAGTTATACATGACTCAAAACTAAACAACAACAAAATAAAGTGTATGTGTGTGTATAATGTGTGTATGTATATATGTATATATATATATACATATATATAAAGATTTAGACACACACGCTTATATTCATATGTATATAAATATAAGTGTGTGTGTGTGTGTGTGTGTGTGTGTCTAAATCTTTAACAACCAACTTCCGCAGAAGGGACGCTATAGATACTTTTAAGCTGAAACTGCTCTATTAACATTTTCTCTATAACTTTTGTTAATCAACGAAACAATAAATCAAGCCATGGTTTGTTATATTTGCCAATTTCTAATGCACAAATGCTCATGCTGAAAAGGTAAGTCAACCTGCAGGAATAAGCACAAGCCAGCCACAGCACCCTCCTGTTTCTCCACAATGCCATGTGGGCAAAGTTCAGACTCATTATGTACAGATTCACTAGATTAACCTGCATCCCAGTTCCCATCACAGCTTCTTCCTCTCCAGCTAGTTAATTTACTCCCCTTCTCCACCAGAGAGAAACAGCCTTTACTATGAGACCTTCCTCCAAGTAGACATACATAGATTGGGTAGAGTAAGAGACAATAACATAGTTGAAAGTGTGCTGAATTACCAAATTTGGAGTCAGATGATCTGAGACCAAATATCTTTTTCAGTGCTTACTATTTATATAGTCTTAGTTAAATTATCTAATCACTTGGCCTAAATTGTCTCATGTGAAAAAAAAAAATGACTTGGATTAGATGATAACTAGGGTCACTTCCAGTTCTAAATCCGATGATTCTGGGATTAGCCTGAGTGGTCAGGACTCCAGTATCACATACATTTATAGAAAAATCACACAGAGAAGCACAGACCTTCAGACAACTTCTAGTTAGAGAGATCTGGCAGAGTCCGGATTTAGAGTGACTAGCATAATAAATAGTGTAGACCTCATGCACAGAAGCTTGTGGAACTACTCCCCTATCACCAGTAAATACCTAATTCCATCTATGCATATCCCACCATTCCTGCTGGTGGGAATAGAACATTTGTCAGCGAGAGCCTAATTGTGTACAAAATAGATTGTATTATGGAGATATTACACAAAGAAGTGGATCCTAAATCAGCAGGGAGCAGCAAGTAAATATCTAAGTACCATGACTTCTTAAGACCCAAGGATTCCTGAAGACTTGAAATGATCAAAATTCTTCTTTCACCAGTCTAACCTGAGCAAGGATCACTTAGAAAAATGAAAAGTCAAAAATTAAAAGGAAGACAAATTTTTAAAGCAGAAATACAGAGGAAATAGCACTTCTAGATGTCAGAAAATATTATAAAGTAGTAATTATTAAAACTGTTTGGATTTTATTGTTTGGTCATTTTAGTCATTTCCAACTCTTCATGACCCCAGTGGGAATCGGTTCTAATCTCTCTCTCTCTCTCTCTCTCTCTCTCTGTCTCTCTCTTTCTCTCTCTCTCTTTCTCTCTCTCTCTCTTTCCTGAGTCATTTCATTGAGCTGTGACTGTGTTTAGCCCCTCTGGAAATCAATTTGGAACTATAACCAAAAGATCACTAAACTGTAATATGCTTTTACCCAACAATACCACTGCCAGACATTTACTCAAAAGAGATCAGCAATAGATTTAGCAAACAGTAACTACAATCTCTAGGATGTTTTTTCATTCCCCAAGTTTTTGGAGGGATAAAAAAAAAATTTTTTTACCAGGGTTTAAAATAATCACAAACAGCACATTTTGTTGTATTGTATTTTATAGAATATAATTACTATTTACATTATTATATAGCCCTTTCTCAAAAAGTATTTACAACACATGATATAAGTGAATTGTAAAGAATGGAAGAAGACAATGTGGAAGCATTCAGTTGGCCTACTAAACCGCAAGTATTCTAGGGTTTTTTTCTCTCATTTTCAAGGAAGGATGTTCCAAGGAACAATTGGCAATCATTCCCTAATTCTCAGTCCTTCCATCCTCTTGGATCCATCTCAGCATCTGGCTATATACCTGACATGCACAAGCCTCAAGCTGGCAAGTTAAGGACCTCATTATTTTCCCAGTTCTCTGGCACCCATTTAGTGCCAACCTCCTGTCCTTCAGTCTCTACTGATATAGTGGAGAGAAAGAAATAAACCACTGGGAAGACAAAAGAGTAGTAGTCACTTCAGTGTTATTGCTCCCTGGACAAGCAGAGTCTTAAACAGATGACCCTCTGGGGTCCAGAAAGAAAAGGATGTAGTGTGTATGACTCTTTTGTGGTGCTCTAGCAGCTGTTCATAAAAAGAAAGGGAAAAATTGTACTTCTAGAGGAAAATAAATGATGTTATGGTGAGGCAGCATATGTATGACTATATAGGGAGATCAGATATCCTGTGAAAACAGCAGCAAAGTAGAAAGTGTGAGGAATCAACAGAGACTGGCCTTGATTCATAACTATGGTGAGAACTTCCTTGACAAGAGCGATGGTGAAGAACAGGTGGGAAGCAGTGGAGGCCAAGTTTAGATGCTAGAAACTGTTGTCACCAAAAGGAACAAAGGAAAGGATGGAGGTAAGGGAGATGAACAGGAAATGGAAAAATTCCATTTTTAAAAATGGTTTGAGTTTCTACCTCACCATTTACCGTGAATCCCAGGACCTTAAGTCTCTCTAAACAGAGAATTACCATCCAAAGAATGGCAGAATTGGAGAGATGGAAGGAACTACAGCATGCACGCAATCCAGGATATTCCTGAATACAAATTGCCTCCTATATTATATCTGTGTGACCAAGGGCAAGCCATTGAACTCTCGGGCTTCAATTTCCTCATCTATAAAATAAAAATGTTGCAATAGGTGACCACTAAAGATCCTTCCAGCTCCAGAGCTATAATTCTGTGATCATGTGACTTCCAATGGGGAGAAATGTACCCCTTCTTGGGGCTATCCACTATACTTTTGGATATCTCTTATTATTAGAAAGCTGGCACCGAATAGAAGTTTACCTCTTTGTGCTCCAGGCTCTACCCTCTAAGGACGAAAAGAACAGATGCGAGTCTTTCACATGCACAGCCTCATTTCCTCTACCCTACTCCAAATTTTTTTCTTCTCCAGGCTAACTATACCCAGTTCCTTCATACAAGGGCCTGCCTTATCCTGGTTGCCCTCTTCTGGATATTTTCTAGTTTATCATTGTCCTTCCTCACTTTTGCCAGCATCCCATCTATAACGTCTAATTCTGTTATGGGACCATTACATCGCTTTATATTCAGCCCAAATATGCATTTGTGTTTTGGTTTGGTTTGGCTTTTACTTATATGAAACTTTAGTTTCCCTAGGCTATCCTTCTATGGTTCTAATTGGGTAGAATTTATTTTAAGAATTGTTTTAAGTGCAGCTATGTAATGCAGTGAATAGAGCCCCGACCCTGGACTCAGGAGGACCTGAGTTCAAATGCAGCTTCAGACACTTAACACTTACTAGCCACGTGACCCTGAGCAAGTCACTTAACCCCGATTGCCCTGCCCTCCCCCCTCCAAAAAACAAAAAAGAAAAAGAATTGCTCTAGCCTGTGCTCAATGAAACCAGAACACTGTTTCCAATCATGGGTCTTACATCTGAAATATTACTGACTGGACATAATTCAAGTAATTTTTCTCATCATACTTTTTCCCCCAAGAGGCCATGAGTCCAGCTCTTCCAGTAACCAAGTGACACTTTGGCTCAGAACCTATGTCAGTTTGAGTAAGTGGTTCAGATTTATAGAATTTAAAACTAAAATGGACCTTCCAGCTCATTCTAAATAAAGTTTATTTCTAAATATTCTAAATAAAAGTTTAGAGCTAGAAGGAACTGGTATAATGCAGAGAACACTTAGCCCGAAGCCAGAAGAACTAGGTGCAAGTCTCACTTCTGACCTCTTATTATCACTGTAACCTTAGGTAAATTACTTGACCTCCTTAGGTCTCAGTATTTCAATCTGTAAAGTGAAGGCTATAAAACAGATAGCCTGTAAGGTCCCTTTTAGCTCTAGGTCTTTTATCACAACCCAAGCCACTCATTTCATAGTCAAAGAAACTAAATCTCCAGAGAGATAAGTGTCAAGGCCAAGATCATACAAGGAGCAAGGAGCAAAGCCAGGCTTCAAATTCAAGTCTTTTGAGTCAACATCCATTGCTTTTCCCACTGACAAATTGCTCAGGATTTGGTTTAGTAAGTTGTTAACAGGCTACTCAAATCTTTCAGTGTTTCACACTCTCCTCTAGAGTAGGTATTACTATTATTTCCACTTTATAGATGAGGAAACTGAGACTGAGAGAGTTCAAGACTTATCCAGGGTCACATAGTAAGTATTCCAAGGCCACACTAACACCAGTCTCTCTCTCATATACTGTAGACAAGACAGACACAGTTTTCTTGAAAGTATTTATTTTGGGCCATGTTTAATACACATACACACTATATAAAATAACATTGTGGGGGAAAAAAGAGTAAAAAAATTAAGATCATTTCCACCAGTACTTAACTCACTGCTTCAGTCAATTAAGATTTCATGAGAAACTAGCTTGTGAGTCTGGTTTTCCACCGATCTATCAACTCTTCTGTTTCCTGTCTCTCTCAGTGTGATCCCTAGTCTCTTTGTATAGCCAAATCCCTAAACAGCTACAGATAAATTTTAACAGAAATCATTTTAATGGTTTTGTTACTCTTCTTTCTACAGTTAAAGTAATAACTTTTTTATTGTTGTTTTGATGAGACCAATAATTCCACTTAGATGGGGGACTCCCATTGGGGAAGTTCTTTCCCTTAATCAATGCAGCTCAGATCTTCTATCCCATAATTTATAGTATAAGAGAGTTGCCTAGGGGTACTGAGAGGTTATATCTCACCCATGGTCACACAACAAATACATGTCAGAGAAAGGGCCCAATTCTTCCTGACTCCAAGGCAAGGTATCCATCCCCTCTATCGTGCTTCCTCTTAAAAATAGTCATTATTAGTACATGATAACCAACATTTACATAGTATTTACTATGTGCTAACTTTACAATGATCTCATCTGCTCTGCAAAATAACCTTGAGAGGTAAGTGTTATTTTAGTCCCATTTTACAGATGAGGAAATTAAGGCTAATTGAGGTTAAATAACTTATGCAGGATCACACAACTAGCAAGTTTCTAGGGATAAACTTGAACTCAGTTCTTCCCAATCTCCAGGCCCAGCACCTTATCAGGTGAACCACCTAGCTACCCCTAATTATATTATTTTATTGTTACATTTCTTTTTTTATTATACTACATCTTATAGTATGACAATAATGTTTTTTGTTACTTTAAAACTCTACTTTCTTTTTAAAATATTTTCTGCAAAGAGAAACAATGTAATATAGTAGAAAGAAGACTGACTCTGAAATCATTGTTCTGGCTTTGCTACTCACTAACTGTGTGACCTTAGACAATTAAAGTTTTCTGGGCCTCTGTTTCTTCACCTAGAAAATGAGGGAATTGATTGGATGATTTCTAAAGACTCTTTCAGCTCTAAATCCTGAGATTTGATACATCATTTGATTTCCTGACAACATTAACATAAAGATACCACTATCTCTATATTTCATCAGAGGGGCAACTGAAAGACCATAGGCACTTAACCCAAGGCCACAAAGTAAGTAAAAAAAGCAGTTTCTAAGAACAGTTTTATTACTACATGCCTTGTAAAATCAGAAATGAGGCACTGCAGTCTCACAGTTCTGTGGTTCTCTTAGCAGGCTGCTGTCATATCATTGAAGATCCCTTTCTCCACTCCCTTGGTTCTGCATCTGCCACAACTCCCAACGGTTGGTCCTGCTATTTTGTCCCCAGTGGTTGATATCTCACCATTCATCTTATTTCAACTGCTGCCTCCCAAGACGAGCCTCTGACATGCCTGTCTGGAGCCGAGCAGGAACGTGACAGAACAAACACTGAAAGTGAAGAAACTATCGATATTTTTTCTCCTATGGTGATCAGTTTCAGGTGATGGCAGGTTTGGCCACATCACACAGCAACTCAGCTATGACCCTTCTCCTTACACCCTTTTCTAGAACATCAGGGGTTGAACCCCCATTCTGTTCAGTAAACATGTATTTGATATCTACTAAAATGTTCAAGGCATTGTGCTAGGCACTGGAGGAGATACAGAGATTAACTAAAAATACGGCCCTAGCCTACCAGCCTTGGAAAAACTGCCTCCTGCAGTAGTCTGGTGCCATGAGAATTTCCCGATGTGATTTTTGGAGAGAGAGCTTAATGTAATGGATAGAAGACCAGCCTTTGATTCAGGAAAACATGAGTTCAAATCCTTCCTCTTTCACATTAATCAATCAAGAAACATTTATCAAGCACTGCTGTGGTCCAGGAACTGTTCTAGGCACTGGGGATAGAAAGACAAAAAATAAAAAGCCCCTGCCCTCAAGGTGTTTACATTCTGCCTGAAGAAAAAAGTAGTTACAAAGTAAATTCAAAATAAATACAAAATAATTTAGAGTACGGCATTAGTAGCTGGGAAATCAGGAAAGATCTCATAAATTCCTTGAGAGTAGAGACTGGTTTTAATGGTTGTTATTTACTTTTTTTTTTTTTTGTATCTTATCATTTAGTGCAGAGCGTGGTACAGAGGGGCCTAAAAAAATACTTGTTGTGGACAGCTAGGTGGCACAGTGAAAAGAGCACTGGGCCTGAAGTCAGGAGGACCTGAGTTCAAATCCAGCCTCAGACGCTTAACACTTACTAGCCATGTGACCTTGGGCAAGTTGCTTAACCCCAATTGCCCTACAAAAAAAAAAATGCTTGTTGACTTGACGTGAGGACTTGGCATTTGAGCTGAGCTTGGAAGGGAGGGAATAATTCTAAGAAGTGGAGGTAAAGAGGGAGTATAATCCAGGCATGGAAGACAGCCTGTGAAAAAAGAGATGAAATGTTATATATAGGGAACTGGAAGGTCAATTTGTCTAGAACCCTACATTCTAGCTACCAGGAAGAAGTTACTGATCAGTCAATTAGTAAGCAAGCATTCGTTAAGTTTCTCCTATGGTCCAGGAACTCTGGGCACTGGAGATAAAAAGATGAAAGTGAGACTGTCTGTGCCCACTAGCAACTGACATTCTAAATGGGGAGCAAAAATACACATTCATGCCAGCTGGCCCAGTGGATAGCACTGGGTCTAGCATCAGGAAGACTCAACTTCATGAGTTCAAGTTTGGCTTCAGACACTTACTAGCTGTGTGTGACCCTGGGGAAGCCCCTTAACCCTGTTTGCCTCAGTTTCCTCATCCACTAGATAAGGAAACAGTAAATCTCATAAGCGTCTTTGTTAAGAAAACCCCAAAGTGTATCACGGAGAGTAAAACATGACTGAAAACAACTGAACAATAAGAAAGACCACTTAATCATAGCTCTAGAGCTGGAAGATACTTTAGATGCCATCTAATTGAACCCCTAATTTTATGGACCCAGATACTAGAGTCCAGAGAGGTTAAGTGATTTGCCCAAAGTCACTGATGTAGTAAATGGCAAAGGACGGATGTGAATTCAAATCGATTGCTCTAAAATAGGTACAGAATAAGATACTGGTAGCTGGGCAATAGGGGAAGAGTCAGAAAAAGCTTGTAAAAGGTGGCACTTGAGCTAACTTGAAGGAAACAAGATTATAAAAAGCAGTGGTTATTATAAGAGGCAGAACTTGGGCAGAAAAGGAGCACAAACCTCAAAGACTGTAAATTACAAACATATTATTGATCTGCACTACTGGATAGACTTTTCACACCAGGAGTTCCTAAATACTGATTAAAATCAGAAGTCTAAGCCAAAAAAATTTTTTTTTTCAAACCATACTGCCTATAGATGATGACATTGTTCAGATGCTCACATTTATAGACAGCATCATGGCAATTTCCTCAAGCCCTACATCGGGCAATGCCTTGTCAGTAAAAGTCATAGACACTCAAAAGGGATTGGTTTAACAAAACACACTATAAAACCAAATTAAGGAGGAGGACAAGCAGTGCACTGGAAAGGTTTGAAATCAGGCTTTTTAGCCCTCTCTATGGTTCTTCCTGTGTGACCTCAGGAAAATCACTTTCCTTCTCTGGGTCTCAAGCTCCTCATCTGTGAAATGAAGGTTTTGGACAATATTAATTCCAAGAAAACCTCTATTTCTACATCTTTGGCTCTTGGATATAATATTCCCATACTAAGGTCATCTGTTTGTTTTTGATGTAATTATTTATCCCACAGGGATTCTGAATTTGAGGACCACAGGATTGGTGGGAATGGAAGGAACAATTCTTTGAAAATGTGAACACACCTGTCCCAGAACTAGCTTCTTAAGGGCCTGATGAGAAAGTCCGTGAGCCCCTGGGACTGCACTGTAAATGCCAACAGCGCTTCCATCAGGAGTACAGATTGGTGGCAGGTGTGGTCAGTTTAATCCCTTCCTGACCAGATGTAAACTATAAAGCCAGGAGCCAGGCCTCCGTCTTCTCACCAGTCCTTTGCATTGTCAACACATAAAATTGGAGCAACAGCAGATGCTTTGCTTTCTTCAGAGCTGACTCCTTTCACTCAACATTTATTAGCCTGACTCTCCCCCCATGGGGCTACTTGTCATGCACCCAAATTCTCTTTTCCCTCCTCCTACTATAGGAGTGGAAGAATGGTGAATTTTCAAAGAATTCTGTCTTCTCTCTTTCCCTGTTAACAAATATCCTTCCTAAACTGTGAAGCCATTGAGCTCATTCTCTTCCACATAAGTCCCTGAGTTCTAATGTTGTGTCTCTTTTATATGTATCCTTTAGTCCCAACTTTCAGCAATTCTGCAACCAAGGATTTATCTTCCCAGGACTGGTGATCAGGGTTACCCTCCTATACTTGTCTGTACTGAGGTCTGTAGTCTGAGGAGAGGGAAGCAGTTTTCTTTACCAAAACCAAATGAAATAAACAATAAAGGCCATAATAGGAGTAGAGGGGGAATGCTGTTAGAAGTGATTTATGTTAAAGGCCCCCTGGTTGTCATAAACCTTTGATTTACAAGAAAGGGCTGTGGTTGATTTAATGGGCTTTGCCCAAGCTCAAACCCTCTTACAAATCCCCAGGACAGTGGCCATGATTCCTCTCTGATTTTGCACTGCCTTCTTCAGATATATTCTTGGCAGATGACAGAGTATTGTTGGTGTTTTTGTCTGTTGGCTTTTACCTTATGGAGAATGGAAAAAAAAAAAAAGAATGAGAACTGAGCAAACTGGCTTTTAACTACAGCAATCATGCATATCTGATCATGATCCCCAAGGTCTTAAGCAGTGGTTCTCAACCTTCCTAATGCCGTGACTCTTTAATACTCGTATGTGGGCATATCTGCATGTGGGCAGACCCGCCTGGAGACAGAGGAGTGGTGTCTTGGTTCCTAAGACCATAGGAAATATGTGTTTTCCGCTGGTCTTAGGCAACCCCTGTGAAAGAGTCGTTCGACCCCCAAAGGGGACCCACAGGTTGAGATCCGCTGGGGAAACCAGGCAAGAACCTAAGAACTCTTGCACCAGTTCAGCAAGGATGAGCACAGCCTGTTACCATTCTCTTCAGTTTTCTTAGAAACTTGTGTCTGAGAGGGAAACACGAAACACCTTTTGCCAGTATCATCAACCCTCTCTGATCCTTTGTTGTAGATTTAGCATCTGATAGTATATTGTCCTGTCCCCCAATTATCTGCACTATGTGATTCAATACTTTAAAAAACCCAACACTTCCTATGTCAATATCTATGTCAATAGATGGATAATACTTAATCTCTCATCGACACTTTTATTTGCAGGAGCTGAAAAGGATATCTTATAGGTCAATACTTCTTCACTTTTGGGAGGTAATGAATTCTTTTGGAAATCTGATGAAGACTATGGAGCCCTTCTCACAATAAGGTTTGCATAGAATAAAATACAAAGGGTCACAAAGGAAACCATATATATATTTAAATACAGATGTCAAAATCTTTTTTAAAAACACCAAGTTAGGGGGCAGCTAGGTGGCACAGTGAATGAACACTGACCCTGGGGTCAGGAGGACCTGAGTCCAAATCCTGCCTCAGACACATGACACTTACTAGCTGTAGTGACCTTGGGCAAGTCACTTAACCCAAATTGCCTTGCCTTACCCCCTCCACAAAAAAACAAAAACCAAAAAACCCCACAAAGTTAAGAAATCCTAGGTTAGGAACTTTGAACCTAGAGATTCTTTTCCTACTGAATATTTGGTTTTTTTCTTCAATACATTAAAAATTATAAATTGAAATAGATTGTGTTGATATATAAGTACAGGCTGACTTCCCCTGTCTGGAATTCACTCCAACTTCATCTTTATGTGTGGAAATCATTCTCTTTCTTCAAGGCCCAAGTCAAAGTGTTACCTCTTTCATAAAACTGAAAGTGGTGTATGAATGAAATTAATTAATATGCATACATACATACATATGTTTTTAAACATTTGCTATGAGCAAAATCCTATGCTAAGAGCTAGGGATACATATAGAAAAGCAAGACAGTCCCTGCTCTCAAGGAGCATCCTAATGAGGAAGATAACATATAGAAGAGGTTTTAGCTATGAATCAAATGGAAGGACCCAATGGGTCCAAAGATGAAGCTAAAAAGAAAAAGATAAATGCACTAATAAAACCGTTTTTGTTACTATTCAGTCATATCCAATTCTTTGTGACCCCATTTGGGGTTTTCTTGTCAAAGATACTGGATGGTTTGCCATTTCCTTCTCCATCTCATTTTACAGATGAGGAGACTGAGGCAAACAGGGTTACTGACTTGCCCAGAGTCACATAGCTAGTAAATGTCTGAGGCTGGATTTGAACTCACATCTGCCTTACTCCAAGCCTGGCACTCTTATCCACTGCACCACCTAGCTGCCTATCTACATAGAGATAAAACAGTATCTGTTTCTAATGTTGAATCATTTGATAGTGCCAAAGACTTTGGTACTGAGAACTTTCTTTCCAGAAACAGTTGATCAGTAGATAGAGGATCACTCTTATAGTTCAAATACTTACTCAAACATTTAATAACTTTATGCCCCTGAATAAGTCACTTAAACTCTCTGTTTTCTCATCTGCAAAGGAAGGGGGAGGAGTAATAATAGCATTTACTTCACAAGGTTGTTGTAAGGATGAAATGAGGGGGAAATATATATGTACATATATATATATAAAGCACTATGAAAATGTTAAAAGTGGTAGACAAATGCTAGTGATTATTTTCTGAGTCTTCAATAGCCATGGCTGCTATTGAAACAATTAGTACTTCAAATCTCCCAGAGATTGAGTTCCTGGCTGAATGCAGTGTCAGTCATCTGGAGGGTTCTGCCATTCCTGGACTTTTTGTCTGGATGTTGCCTTTTCTTCCACCACCTTCTACCTTGCAGCATATTCATTTGTAAGTCTGTCATATTCCCCCACTAATAATAATTCATATATCGTAGCACTTCAAGGTTTGGTAATAAATTTATTAATCTTTACATACCTTTATGATCTGCCCCCTCCCATGACTTCCCTATTGGAAGCAGGAGGAAGAGGAAAAGAAAATCCTTACCGTGAACATGAATAGTCCCTCAAAACAAATTCCCACACTGATCATACTCAAAAATGTCTCTCATTTTGAATCCATTACCTCTATAGCAGGAAGTGAGTGGTATGTTTCTCCTTCAATCTTCTAGACTGGAAAACATGTGTTTCTTTCATTGCATTGATCAGAGGTCTAAAGTGTTTTCAAGCTATTTTTCTCTATGTCATTGTATGAATTTTTCTTCTAGTTCTACTCACTTCACTCTGCATCAGTTCATAGAGGTCTTCCTAGTTTCCTCTAAGACTATCCATTTCACCATTTCATATGAAGTAATATTCCATTATATTTATATCCCACAATTTGTTTTCTTATGCCCCAATAGGAGCACAACCCCTTAGTTTCCAATTTTGGAAAACTATCAAAAGTGCTGCTACCCATATTTTTATGCATAACTGTCTTTTTCCTTTTTCTTTGATCTCTTCGAGGGTAAAGGCCCATGGTGGTATAGCTGGGTCAAAGGGTAAGCACATTTAGGACTTGGTGGGGGGGCATATTTCCAAATTATATTCTAGAATGGCTGAACCAGTTCATAGCTCCATCAGCAATATATGGGTATGTCTGTTTCCCCACAGCCTCTGTAGCTTTTGTCTCTTTTTTAATTTTGTCATCTTTTCCAGAGCTCTTCAACATTTGTAAAGAGCTTGAATACCAAGAACTCAACATGTCAGTTAGTACAAATTAGTACAACTTATTTTATAGTTGAGGAAGTGGTTTCCAGGTCTCTGTAATGCCATGCACCAGCACATTCCCAAAAGAATGCTACTGTGAACAGCTTTTAAGTTTCAGATTACACAGTATAGTGAACATTCTGTTCATTCCATTACAAATCAAGGCAAACATTCACAATATATCACAATATAATATTCACAACATTACATCTTATCACAGAAAATCACAATATAGTGTTCATAACAGCTTAACATTAGAATAGTCACACAGTTTTCACAGTGGCCACAATATTTAGAACAAAGCATTCAGTCAATTCACAATACAGTAATCAATACTCAATCATTCAATCAATTCACAATACAATAATCAGTCTTCCACTCATGGGGCAAATCAATACTTAACCATTCAATCAATTCATAATAAAACAATCAATCTTCCACTCATGGGGTAACTATTAACTTAATCATTCAACCAATTCATAATACAATAATGAATCTTCCACTCATGGGGCAATCATACATCAACTCAATCAGTCACTAAATACAATCATTAGAAAAACCACACAAACCCTCTACCCCTTTGTGTCCAGCAAACCTCAATTTCATCCAAGGGGAGGCCTTTTCTTCATCTTGACTCTGGGTGGTTTCTCTGATTCCCTGGATCCCCCTTCCATGGTCCCAGCTCCTTCCTGAATCCATCAAACAGTCACCTGGATTCAGAAGCAGACAGCTCCCAGGTCCTTGTCCAGTCCTCCAGGCAGTCCCTGGCACACACTGAAGTTCACAGGGTCTGGCACATCCCAGACCCTTCACCACTTCTGTTGCAGGGAATTTAAGTATCAGCCAGGCCACAAACCAACAAAGACTTATCCCGGTCATGCTTCTTCAGTCCTTCAGCAGTTAAGCTGGCCCTAGGACCAGGAGAATCTCAGCCTTCCAGGAGGCCTTCACCAGATTCTGGTCTCAGGAAAACTCCATCTCAGTTCTCAGTCAGCTTCCAGATGCTAGAAGAGAAACTCACTCTCACTCTCACTCTTACTCATTCTCTTACTCACTCTCACTCTAACTCACTCTCATTCTTACTCTCTCTCTCACTCTCTCTCTCTCTCTCTGTCTCTCTCTCTCTCTCTCTCTCTCTCAAGAAAACTCCAACTCATTTCTTCAGTCCAACAGCCCAGCTCCCAGATGCTGGGACAATCCTGCTTCCTCCAACAGGAGCCACCAGCAGGAAGATTCCCAATTCTGTCTCTCTGTCTTTAGAACTCTTCTTATATACACACTGGCCCTGTCTCAGCCAATCCCCTTCTTCCACGTCAACAGGGGAGTTCACACCCTCTCAACAGGGGACAGAGTTCATACCTTCCATACTGAGCTCATACCTTCCACACTTAGCCCTAAGTTACTAAGGGCTAAGTATCTGCTAAACTGATTACTGTTACAGTCTCCCAACTCTGTCTAGCCTTCTTTCCACTGTACCTTTGTTAGATGGTAAACCCCTCAAAGGTAAAGGTCTTTTCACTTTTCCTAGCTCTATATACTATTGTATTTCAAAAAGAGTACAATGTCAGTGGTTAATAAATACTTACTGAATTGTTTATTCTAGTTGAGGTATTCAAACAGTGGCTAGATCAGCATTTTTAGGGATTATATAGGACATTTATCCAACATATGGACTTAATTTTTTAATTAAATCAAATTAAATCTCTAAGTTCTCTTCCAAACACTAAAATTTTATCTCTATATAATAAACGTTTGTTGGAATAGATTCTGGTATTGCCACATTAATTATAAATTCATCTTTGATACCTCTCAGTGGCTTAAATAGTGGTAAAGGTATATTGTAAATACTCAATTAAGACTAAATGATTGAAACATTCTATGATTTTTATTACTTAGCATACTTCTTTTCATATACTAAATAAGAATTTTTTCTAAATAAATGAGTTTAAATGATTAATTTAATTATTTTTCCCACATTCGCAATATGTGACTACAACGAGAGTTTTTTGACCATGAGCAAGTCATTAATCTCAATGAACTACAGCTTCCCAAACTGAAAAAAAAAAATGACATGATAGGACCTGTAATATCTACCTCCAAAGGATTGCTGTAAGGCTCTAAATGAAGTAAAATAAGTAAAAAACACTGCAAATTTTAAAGCACTATAGACATTGCTGCTATGATCATCATCATTGTTGTTGGCATTGTGTATCTCATTCTCACCTTTTAAATACATTTTATTGATCTTTATTTTTATATGATCTATATTTTCCCTATGTTTCTCTCCCTACTCTTTCTCAGACAGCCATCCCTTATAGAAAAATAATCTTAAAAAAAAAGAAGAAGAAGAAGAAGAAGAAAAGTTCAGCAAGTACAATCAGAACACAGAAAAAGAACTATGGTATATGCAGTAGTCATCTCGATAAGGAAGAGAATTAAGTAGTCTTCTTATATCTCATTTTTAGGAGCCAATCTTAGTCACTATAGTTTCATAACATTAAATTTCAATTATTTTAATGATTTACTTTTTGCATTCACTCTATGGTAATCATTTTGTATTGTATCGGCAGGCACCCAAGCATACCCAAGATGGCTGCCAGCACAGGTTCTTAGATCTGCTTTTCTAAAGGAAAGAAACTCAAAATGGGTTAACAATCTTACTTTAATCAAACAAATCATTAGTTCAGGGGAAAAAGTCAGCACCCTGAACTTCAGAGAATACAAACAG
Source organism: Pseudochirops corinnae (assembly GCA_028646515.1). Classification (NCBI taxonomy): domain Eukaryota; kingdom Metazoa; phylum Chordata; class Mammalia; order Diprotodontia; family Pseudocheiridae; genus Pseudochirops; species Pseudochirops corinnae. The sequence goes on along the minus strand of CM053587.1, from coordinate 264,483,348 downwards.
AAGTTACAAGCAGACAAAGAAACAGATCAGCAGACAGGGCTTCCAGCCGTCTGACCATTACATCAATACCTAGTCAGTTATCAAAGAGGGAAGCACCAACATCTGGGTTTTTCAGAGCCAGGGGGCTCAATGGATTCCCAGAGTCTCATTTGGCCAAATAACAAAACTCTTTCCAAAGTGAGCCCCAAAGCAAAAATTTACATCACGGTATACATAGCCTTCTCCTGGATCAGAGAATGTCGCAGCCCTCTTGACCCTCTGCCCAATCACAAAGCAACAAGGTGTGGGCATTCCTGAAAAGCAAGCTTCCTGCCACTGGTCCATGTGACCACATTCAGCCCATTAGGGGGCAGAGTATATTTTCAAATCAGGGAAGGTTCTCGGAGTCACTTAAGCCTACCAAAGGGCCTACGGGCAGGGAAGATCTTCAGATTCCATAACACGTATGGTTTTTTCTTCTATTTCTATTACTTCAATTTGGTTTTTAATTTTTTTTTCCATTAACAAGCATTTAGGGGGGCAGAGCCAAGATGGCGGCATAGCAGCAGCAACATATCGCAGCTCTCACATAGCCACCCCAAAATACCCATAAAATAGGACTCTAAACCAATCCTAGAACTCCAAAACGCACACAAAGATACTTCCCACTAAAGTCAGCTCAGCTACGAAGAACCATATCAGGACTGAGAACCAAAACCAGCCTGGCCTGAAGCCGCGGCTGTGCCCCGCGGGCAGCTAAACAGGAGGAGCAGAGGAGCCTCTCTGGGGAATGGATTAGCGGCAGCTGCGAGCAGCTCAGTGGGACTTGAGAATTTGGGAGGGGAGCAGTCTGGCCAAAAGGCCTCCAGAGCGGAAAAGCGAAAGGCAGAGGTTTTGCACTGGCCTCCATGTTGCAGCTTCCCGTCTGCGGCCTGCAGACAGCAGGGGGACTAAGCTATTGTTCTGAGGCCAGTGCTCTCGCGTTGAGCAGCCTGGATCCGGATCGTGGTCTTGGGTTTTGGGTTCCGGAGTCTTTGCTATCCAGTCAGCTGGAAGTAAGTAGGAAGGGTCCCAGCACCTTCCTGAGAGCTATGGCAGCCGGGAGGACCCCAATGATTTGGGACAGAGCTTTCCCTTCTGGAAGCAGAGCCCCACAGAGATTTAAAAAAAAAAATCACAGACTGAACAACCATGAGTAAGAATAAGCATAAGAAGCAAAGTAAGAACAGCTCCCAAAGCCTAGATTCCTTCTTTGGGGAA
>CM053587.1:264449138-264481609 GCA_028646515.1 Pseudochirops corinnae | reverse complement strand
CACACTGGGATGGCTGTTTTGGGGCGGTGGGTGGGGGAAAGATGGGGAGAAAATATGTAACTCAAAATCTTGTGGAAATGAATGATGCAAACTAAAATAAAATTTAAAAAAAAACCAAGCATTTATATTCTGTCCCGGCGCCTCTCCCACTGAGGAAGAAAAACAAAAAAAGTAGCAAATATCCTTATGCTTATTTCATTTTGCATAAGTTAGCATGCCTTTCCGTGCAACTCTGTATTTGTAGTGTTTGTTAATTCTTAAAGCACTGTAATATTACATTTGTATTTCACAATTTGCTTAGCCTTTCCCCTCACAAAGAGCATCTACTTTGTCAGTATTCACTTGTTTATCTAGCATTCAACAAGTATTAAGTGACTACTAAGTGCTTGGGCATGAAGAAATAAAAATGAAAAATTACACATGCTGTAATATCAAGGAACTTACACTGAGCTTAAAGGCTCAAAGATTTAGAGCTGGAAGAAATCTTAAAAGTCATATTGTCCAACCATCTCCTTTGGTTGGAAACAGCATGGCATAATATATTTAGTTCTGGATTTGGAGTCAGGAAATTATGTGTCAAAACCCTATCTCTGACTTTTATAAGCAGTGTCACCATGAACAAGACACTGACGCACTCTGGGTCTTAGTTTATTAATCTGTAGAATGGGGATGATAGACTTGTGAATATTTACTTATAGTACTTTTGAGTCTCAAATGAGATCACATACATGAAGTTCAATAAACCAACTAGAATTCATTAAGCATATCACATGTGCTAGGCATTTTGCTAGATACTCAGGACACATCACAAAAAGATAGTTCCTGCCCTCAAACAGCTTTTCAAATTTATTTGACAGATGTGGAAACTGAGACTCGGAGAAATCAATAGGTTTTCCTAAGTAGTAATACAAGTAGTAACAGAGCCAAGATTTAATCTCAGATCCTCTAACTCCAAATCCATCCTTATTTCTACTTCTTCCCTCTTTATCAGAGGGGTAAATTATGAAAAGAGATGCTTCATAGAGAAATAAGTATGTTCACAACTAAAATGTGATCAAAAATAAGAAATACAAACAAAAATGTTCTGGGTTAATTTGAAAAGGAAGCATCCTCAAGCCATGTGTAGTAACATTTCTCATCCAGTTTTCCTCTGTCCCACCCATCCACTCACAAAAAATAGTGGGGAGGGAACTATGTTCAAGGTGCCATTTTGGGCAGAAAGCTCCAAGTGTCCCATTTCCATTTCTGTGAATGACTTCTGTCTGTCCAACTACATTATTCAAGACTACCACTTCTTGTTAAGTCATGTCCAAATCTACATGACCCCATGGACTTAATACACAGAGTTTTCTTGGCAAAGATATTGGAGTGAAATATTATTTCCTTCCCCAGTGTGTCCACATTTTACAAATGAAGAACTGAAGCAAATAGGATTTGGTGAAAGGAGGAGACAAAGGTACCCTGCTCAGGAGCATGGCAAAAAAAAAAAGTCCGGAATACAGCCTGAAGAATGAGACATGGTGAACCTTGATGTCCTTCTTTTTTTGCTTTTTTTTTTTTTTGGAGTGGCAGTTGGGGTTAACTAACTTGCCCAAGGTCACACGGCTAGTAAGTGTTAAGTGTCTGTGGTCAGATTTGAACGCAGATCCTCCTGACTCCAGGGCCCATGCTCTGTTCACCACACTGCCTACCTGCCCCTGGGAGTCCTTCTTAAAGGAGATTCTGGGAGGAGCCAGACTGAGGAAGAGGCCTCAGGGTACAATGTGTTCTTCCAGTATGTGAGTTCTATGGATACAGTGAGGTTTCATTCAGAGATACTCTCAAATGAAGCAACCTAATGATATCAAAAAGAAACAATCAACAAAGAGCAGAGGGCTGAGAAGTAGGAGACTTGAACTGTAGAGCCTGCTGGGCCATGGACTAGCTCTGTGACTTTGGACAAGCCATATCACTTCTACTTCCTCATCTTTCAAATTGAGAAAACAGTACCTTTCTCATCTTCATCAAAGGACAGCTGTGTGAAAGAGATCCTAGATATAAAAGTGCTTCAAAAAGTTAGGGTAGAATGTAGGAAAGAGATATTATCATTATGAGGACCTGAAGAATAAAACAGAGATTCCTGTGATGATGAAGAGAACTGCACATTCCTCTACAGCTTCCATCATCCCCTATAGTGTTCTCATATTATTTTGTTACTTCTTTGTTTTGTTTTTTGTTGTTTTATTGATTTTTTGCATTCACTATTTCAATTATTTTGTATATTGTTTTTCTAGTTCTACTTACTTAAATTTGTTTTCTGTTTTTTTTTAATTAACAAGCATTTATATTCTCTCCCAACTTCTCTCCCATTGAGGAAGAAAAAAAATTAACAAATATTTATATGTAAGACACACAGACACATAGTTAACACTTCACTGATGAAAGTTGAGTGATTAATCGCTCAGGAAGCTGCTATCCCTATAGGACCACAGAATTAAATCTAAAAGGAGCCTTAGAAGACATTGAATTGAACTCCCTCATTTCATAGTTGAGGAAACTGAGGTCCAAGGAGATTAAATGACCTGCCCAAGGTAATACAACTAGTGGGTGTCTGAGGCAGTATTTGAACCCAGGTCCTCTGCATTCTGAATCTATATATTATCTTATTTGTAGTATGGTACAATGGAAAAAGTTCTGGATTTGGAGCAGGGGAACTTAGGTTCGAATTTTGCTTCTGTTACTACAGGTATCACCTTGGGGAAGTCACTTAACCTTCTTGAGTTTGTCATCTAAAAGTGGACTAGATGGCCCCTGAGGTCCCTTCCCCCAATTCTATGACCCAAAGCTACCAGTTTATAAAGAAGAAACATTATAATCCCATGAAAGAACCATAAACAGCAATATTAATTTCAATGACATTCCTTTTGGTGACTTACAGTAACATTTGTCTCTACGCAGCATGTGTTACTGAGAAGCTGAAAGAATACATCACAATAGCAATAACCCTATAGAAGTCACATGTAGACAGTATTTTTAAAAATTCTATTTTCTTTCTTCAGAGTAAATCACTAGAAGTGAAAGTAGCATGCCAGAATGGGGATTTGTTCCTCTTTGGGGTCCTTTCATTTACACAGGGTTTCTGGTCCTGTGCCTTCATTCTACGCTAGTGATGCACATTCTTATGTGAGTTCCAACACCCAGTGAACCATATTTTGGTTTTTCCCCTGTTATTCCATTTATATCTTTGCCATTTTCCCAGACAATTAACTCCAGAGGTTGGTGTTGGCTGGTTGATGTGCAATGTCTGTGGATTTGGCAACTGAGTTTTTGGTCTTAAAGGGATGGGCCATCCAAATGGACTGCATTGATTCCTTTTGGGGTGTTTACATTTTGAATGCTTTTGACACTTCTAGAAATTTCCTGAGAAGCAATACTGCCCTAAATAATTATTGTGGATTTTTCTCCTTCAACGGAAACATTTGCACAGATTCTTAGACCTCTGGCTATGGAAGTTAGTAATGAAACCATTATTAAATAAAATGTCATTATTGACAAAATTGTTATGTATTCATCTTTCCTAGGCAAGCATCAGATAAGAGTCCATGGGCTACACAGAAGAATCACTGCCATCTTTAGAAACTTTCTATAGTTTTGCTGTGCTATTATAATCTAGGGTTCAAGTCTGGTGTATGTGCATAAGACTCCTCACTGGTGGAGAGTCTTGATCCATGCCTGAGGAAAGCATGGAGTAATAACTCTCAATTGAGAGCTTGAGGGAGAAGACAGATTTTTCTGTCTCCCAGTTATTAGAGAGGCACATGAAGTTCCAATCCTCTTCATAGAGAGAGGCTCCTGAGAGGAAGGAAAAAATTTGGGGAAGAAACAAACATGAAATTCTTCAGGCAAGGCCAGAAATGTCCTTTAAAGGCTAAGCTCTGAATGAAGAAATAGAAAGAGAAAAAACTCATACACTCCCCTATTAGTAAACAGTTACTAATAATTATTTCTCTCACATAGTCTTCCCCAACTTCAAAGACAAATTCAAGTGTCACATCCTCATTGTAGTCTTCCCTAATTTCCCCTATCTTGAAATGGGTCATCCATCTTTGAATTTAATCTTTATTTAGTTATCTTCCATCTCAATTATGGTTATCTGTGTATATCTCCCCACTGGTGCCATTCCCTCATAGATTGTAAACTTCTTCAGCTGTTTCTCATTTTTGTTTGGTATCCCACTTCACTTTGGAATTGCTCAAATCGCTGAGAATCTTGTCCTTAAAACCCGGCTTAAATCCACTTCTCTGCAATTCCCTTTGCTCTGTAGGACCAAACAGAACTCAATTCCCCTCCTACATTTAGATGATGCTTTACTCTTTTCAAATCGTGGTTACCTAATTATTTTATTTGCCACATACTGTCTGCTTATGTGCTTCTCATATCAACCATGTGTAGAGAGGAGTTCAAATGCCATTACTCTCATTTTACTGATGAGGATGCTGAGATCCAGAGAAGTCAAGTGCCTTGTTTAAAGTCACACAGCTAATTAATGGCAGAGTTAGGACTCAGGCCCAGCTCCTTTGTAGATAACATGTCCATTGCTCTTGCTACAATAACATGGAATCTACTTGTGTTTGTGAAAGTGTTACTTATGAGTGCTTATGGCAAATCTTTCTTAAAATTAATCATTTTATATTCTGCCCAACTTTTCAAAGTGACATCATTCTTTTTGGTCAAAATTCCCTCTTTGGCATGTGTGTTCTTGTTTCTCATTTTCAGTCCTTTCATTTGTCACCATTTGATCTGCCTCCTCAGTGATATCTCTGTTAATCCTTGCAGAAAGACACTCCTCACAGACATTTTAACCTCAGATAACATTCCCAAGGACTAGCCCAATATCCTGTATATTCATTCACATTCAAGACACACAGATGGTTAATAGCAAGCATCCTAGCACACCCAGGATGACCTGCTAACACAGCTTCTTTGATCTGCTTTGCTAAAGGAAAGACAACTTTTAAAGGGGTCAACAATCTTACTTTAATTACATTCACTAGTTCAGGGGAAAGGTCAGCACCCTGAACTTGGAGAAAATATAGGCAGAGAAAATATAAGCGGAGAAATTAACACAAAGACCAATAGACAGGGCTCCAGCTGTCTGAACATAGCAATATTGCTATATACTTTACCTACATCACTGGATCAAGGGAGCACAGGCATCTAAGTAGTCTGGGCTCTTAACAAGCAGCTACTCAGAGTCTTAACCAGGAAATCAAAAGATTCTTCTCATGAGTGAACCCCCAAAGTAAAGTGCCAACCTCTCAGAATATATAACAAAGACTCAGCTCAGCTCCAGAAGGCACAAAACCTATTTGATTGACTCAGTACAAATGTGAATTATCAGGGTTCAAAGGAGATTAGTCCTTTAGATGTTTACAATTTAACCTGAACCTAGCAAACTGAACTCCAGAAGAAAAAAAAAAAGCAACAACAAAAAATCCCACTTTGCTTGTGCTTACAACTTGTCCAGAAGAATGGTTAAAAATGTTAATATGTGCCATGACCAAAAGAATCTAAAGCTCATCCAGTCAAGTGTTCACAGTAGTGAAGGGAATAAACATTTATATAGCACCTACCATGTGTGAAGCAGCAAGGTGGTGCAGTGGATAGAGTACTGGGACTGGAAACAGGAAGATTTTAGTTCAAATCCAGGCTTAGACACTTATTAGCTCATCATTTAATCCTGTTTGCCACAGTTTCCACATCTGTAAAATGAGCTGGAGAAGGAAATGGCAAACTATTCCTCCAGTAACTGTGCCAAGAAAACCCCAAATGGAAACACAGGGAGTCAGATATGACTGAAACCACTCAGCAACAATAAACCATGTGTGAGATGCTCTGTTCAACATTTTACAGATATCTCATTTTATCCTCACAACAACCCTGTGAAGGAGGTACTGTAATTATCCTAATTTTATAGTTGAGGAAACTGAGGTTAAGTGACTTGTCCAGGATAACACAGCTAGTAAGTGTTTAAAGCTGGATTTGAACCCAGATCTTCCTGATTGTGGGCACAGTACTCAATCCACTGTGCCACCTAGCTATTCTGACAATAATGAGAACAACAAAGTGTGATGGAAAAACAAAGCAAGAAAATGGTGGACCTATGAGTACTTTGTTAAATATCTGAGAATATGAGTCATTCCCCAAATGATTAATGGTCAAAGGATATGAACAAGCAGTATTCCAATGGAAAAACCAAAACATTTTATAGTCATATAAAAATGCTATAAATCAGTATTGATTAGAAAAATACAAATGAAAACAACCTTAAGATATCATTTCATATCCGTCAGACTGGCTAACATGAGAGAAAAGGAAAATGATAAACGCTGGAGAGGATGTGGAAAACTTGGGATAAATTCACTGCTGGTAGAACTGTGAACTGATTCAACCACTTTAGAGAGCAATCTGGGATTATGCCCAAAGGGTTATTAAATTGACTATGCTCTTTGACTCAGCAAAACCACTACTAGGTCCATTTCCAAACATGATTAAATCAAAAGTAAAGAACCTATATGTTTTAAAATATTTATAGAAGCTCTCTTTGTAGTGGAAAAGAACTGGAAATTGCAGAAATGCCTGTCAATTGGGGAATGGCTGAACAAGTTGCAGTATATGATTGTGATGGAGTATTATTGTGCTATAAGAAATGATGAGCTCTATGATCTTAGAGAAAAAAAACACAAATAGAGTGGCACAAAATAATGAAGAGTGAAATGAGCAGAGCTAAGAGAATGCCGTATACAGTAACAGCAGTATTATTGTAAGAACAACTTGAGTGACTTAGTCATTTTAACTGTTATAAATTAACTACAAAGGACACATGAAGGAAGATGCTATCTGTATCCAGAGAAGGAACTGATAAATAGAAGTAGGTATAGAATGGTTTTACATATATGTAAATATATTTAGGTATGCATGTATGCATGTATGTGTGTATATGTGTGTATATCTATATATTGGGGGAGGGGAAAAAGGAAAAGAGTTACATGACAACTTCATCATGTATTTAAAAGAAATAGTAATAGTTTCATGTGCAATCATCTTTTTTTTTCTATTCTGCTATATTATGGAAACAATTTCTTTTTCAGTTTAGAATAAAATATATTAAATTTTACAAAAAGAAAACCAGATGTCTTTGGACAAGCCTGAGGATAGATTTAATAACTGTTGTGATCCTAGCAGCTAGGTGATACAGTGGAGTCAGGGCAATCCTTTAGATCAGGAAGATCTGACTTCAAATCCTGCTTTAGGCACTTAATTGTTGTGATCCTGGGAAAGTCACTTAACCACTCAGTCTCAGTTTCCTCATCTGTAAAATGTAGAGAATAATGGTACAGAGTTTCTGTGAGGATCAAATGAGATTATATATGTATTTTATAAACTATAAAGTGATATATAAATGCTAGGGCAGCTAGGTGGTGCTGTGGATAGAGCAGCTGAACCTGGAGTCAGGAAGAATTGAGCTTAAACCCAGTCTCATATACTAGCTATGTGGCCCTGGGCAAGGCACTTAATACCATTTCCCTCAATTTCTTCATCTGTAAAATGAGTGGGGGAAGGAAATGGGAAACTACCCATTATCTTTACTAAGAAATCCCCAAAGGGGGTCACAAAGAGTAGGACACTACTGAAAACCACTAAACAACAACAACGTATAAATGCTACCTATTATTTACAGAAACTCTGTAGGGGGAAACTAAGCAACCCCCAAACTTCTTCCTATCCATGCCTTTTCCCCGTTAAGTCATCCTTTTTATTTTATTCTTTGAATCTGAAAGAATGATAGCAGGATACATTGTTGGGGGTATTATGCTGGAAGATGCCACACCTGCAAAATTTTGTTTAATGACCCAGAATTTAAACAAAGCAGGATAAGGAAAAATCCATTAGAATCCCAGGCCCCTAAGATTTCCTGACCTTTCACATCACATTTGACTAAGATGTGATCTATGTGATCAAAGCAGTATGTTCTAATTAGCAACATACGTGATGGTAATATTTATCGGCATTGTTGACATTAAATGTAGCCATAACTACAAATATATCTGTCTTCAACTTGATCTCCATTGATCTCTATTATAAGATATACCAGGTCCTGTCCAGTGGAAAAAATCAACATGAATTTGATGGATATTGTGGGTGAATTCCTTTTAAAACTCAAACTTCTATTTGTTGTCTTTCTGATTATTTGCGTAGTTCCAAAAAGAATCCTGTTTTTGTTCTCTTGGGAAAAAATACAATGGGAAAGCCTCCAAAGATTCCTTCCTGTCAAGTTTCAGTTCACTTGAAACTCTTAAGTTTCAGAAAAGGATGCCATGTCCAAATGGGAGACCCAAAACAAATTGGAATCCGTGAAAGGTATATGATTATGGGGGTTTTTTCTCATTCTGCACTTAAGCAAGTTCAAAGATATTATTCAAAGATGGGTTTCTGGCTCTGCAATTCCTTCCTCTTGGCCATCTGCTCCTGGGATGATGGGATCTTTCTTCCTGCTCTGAGATGGAACCTGCCCAAGCAATCCATGAATTTGTGGCCTTCTAGATGGATTACTGTAATACACTGTACTGTTACAGATCTCTCTGGAAATAATTTGGAAACTTCTATTGGCAAAGAGTAACAACATCCCACCTACTTATTTAAACAAAAATATGAAGGCTGTATTTAGTATTCATTACCAGATGCCATTGACTGTGTGGATCTGATTCCATGAAACTACCTAATTTAGGTCATGGTTACCTCAGAGATTCCTTTTTACAATGTGCAGATGAAATGTTGCTCTGAATATCTATCACTTTTTCAGAGAGTGTCTGTACTTAAAAATCAAGGTCATTAAAGAAAATGCACTTACACAAAGCCAGTCAAACTTTTTATCTTAGAGTGGGGGCCAAAAAAAAAAAAAAAAAGATTTGGTGGGAGGCATTTGTATTCATTCCCATTGATGTGACTACTCCTACCAATGGAGTATATCACAATCCATTTTTGTCTTGAGCGGTTCTCATCCAGGTAACAGAAAGAATCAATGGAGTTCTGGATCTAGATTCAGATGACCTAGTTTGTAATTTTAATCCTGTCACTTACTATTCATGTCATGTAGTCTAGTTTTATAATTTTGAATGTATATTCTTAGTGAATTGAGATGATTTCATTCTTTGTATTTATATCCCCAACACCTAGCATAGAACCTGACATAGTAGATTATTTAATAAATACTTATTGATTAATGCATTGATTAAATGACTCAATGCAATTAATGATATGTTACCTACAAACAGTAATGTCTATACTATGTCATCATCCATAGGAAATCCCTCTTCCATTTGGATTTGTGCACATACATCTTCAATAATGATAGCAAGCATTTTTGCCAAGGATACATCCCCTAATTTATGATTCACTCAATACTAATAAATAGAGCATTATTGTACATAATTTTGTGGCTGTATCTGATAAGGAATCTTACATGATCTTAAGAGATGTATATAACACACTCCCTGTTGAATGGTGACATTCATTTTTGTAATCAGTAAGCATAGCAGGATCTTATAATCTCTATTTCTCTTGATTGTGTTGCCTTGTATACATATTCAAATACACAATATCATTTGTGAAGACCTTTATGATGTTTTCTTCTCATGTTTTAATCAAGGATATCCTCAATGGGTGCATAGACCATTCTCCTAAAGATTTTACAGAATTGAGAAAGTGTATGTGTATGTGTGTGTGTGTGTGTGTGTGTGTGTGTGTATTATCTTTCTTTTCTTTTGAAGTCTTCTCCTTTGAGATATCTAGAATTGATCCCTGAACACTTTTTAAAAATTGCATTGCCTCCACAATGGTCTTCTGACATATGTGTTGTATCAGAGTTAGCCATTCCTTCTGTTTTCATCTTAAGTACCATTTCTACTCCCCAATATTGAGCCTATCTGGTTTTGAGATTATAGCATCTAAATCTGGTAGATCTACTCTCTTTGAAAACAAGAATATATTAACAACATCATCATCACCATCACCATCACTGTCACCATCATCATCATCATCACCACTATCATTTATATTAAGGCTTGCAGAGCACTTCACATCCATTTCATATTTAGTTTATTGTCTTCTTTTCAAGTGCCATCTGGATGATCTGGCTTAACTTATCATGCAAAGTTTTCCTCAAGCACTTTCCTTGCCTATCCCAACTATTTTTCACTATTTTCTGAGGCATTATTCAACATGTAAATTCAACATGTACTTATTCAATTACTAGCATGTGGCAAGCACTGTGCTAGGCACGGGGGATATAAGGACAAACGCTTGCTCATTATCTTCCACCAGTCTTCTCCAAGCTTGTTTCTCTAAACTGGCAGTGCTATCAAACAATGTGTTTCTCTGTGTGCCAAAGAGCTCAAGTGTTTCTTGCCTCTTTTGGCATCCTAGTGGTAATGACTTTTAAATTGATTAAGGGCCTCTATGAAACAGTGATGATCAGAGTCAAGGTCTTTATCTTTATCTATAGTGAAAGCTACTGTAGTTGGACGCAATGTTTTCTGTTTCTCTTTTTCTTTTATCCTAATTTGATCCTAATTTCAACATTTAATCTAACAAATCAATGAATATTTTGATTCAGACAGCTCACTCTGACATGACTCCAAAGTCAGTTACAACAATGACAACAATTCACATTATACAGCATTTTTAATTGTATGTAGCAATTGCCTGAAGAAAATCTCACTAAATAACATATTTATTCTAAATCACGTACAATTCAAAATAAAGTAATACTGTTCTCTATTTGACTAAACGCCTTATTTTTCTTTCCTTCCTCTGTGTTTTGGTGCCGGATTTTTTGAATGAATAAATGAGATTGTACCATATGACATCGCCCACATAAAGGGTAGTCCGTTTACAATAAGTCCCATTTCATGCAATGTGGTTTTAAATAAATCTGTTTTAAATAAAATGACTTTTATATTGCTGACTTTGTGTGTCCAGATTGTTATGAGAATGACATGCGTAGGCAGAGAGCTTGAAATGGGTTTGACTGGCAAGGCTTAACTTCCGTTTTATCTACTCAGAGTAGATAAATATCTTTTTCACCCTACAACCTTAGGCACATTTCTAAGATAAGTCAGGCATTTATAACATACATGTATGACCCAATTAGTATTTTCATTAAAGGGAATTATGATATGAATTAGTAAATTCTAGTAGATATGGACTTTAAAATGTAATGTCAGCAAGGAATTTTCTTTAAAAGCCTTTAAATAGAGGGTGGCTAGGTAGCACAGTGAATAGAGCACCGACCCTGGAGTCAGGAGGATTTGAGTTCAAGTCCAGTCTCAGAAACCTAACACTTACTAGCTGTGTGACCTTGGGCAAGTCACTTAATCCCAATTGCCCTGTATTCCCCCCTCCAAAAAAGAAAAAAAAAGCCTTTAAATTGAAGATCTCAAGGTTTAGAGTCAGAAAAGGATCCTTAAAGATCATCTTAGGTCAACCTTTTGTTTTTTCTTTTAAATTTTATTTTTAATTTATAAAATAAAAGAAGCACTTCTATAACACAGAATAATAATGATGATGATGATTGTACATGAAACAACCCCTTCCTTTCACAGTCTCATAGAAATTAAGGGACTTAACCAAGATTACACAAATAATAAGTTGCGGAACCTAGATCTTAATTTCTGTCATCTTATTCCAAAACCAGGGCCATGCCTTAAAACTCTTCTGCAATCTGTCATAATTTTTTTTTTGATAAGGGTGTATTTTGGAGACCACAAACTGAAAGGCAAAGCCTCACTAATATCTAAATTATAGGTTCACTGATACACCAGGCCTATCTTGCATTTTTTGTTTGTTCGTTTTTATCCAGAATGTAAAGTGAGCACAGTGTCTTCAGCTAAATAGGAGTTGATTTAATGAATAATGAATTCCCAGTCACTGGTGTTCTAGCAGAGATAGGATGGCCACTCTTTGCAGATGCCACAGAGGGGATTACTCTAGTTTTAATATGTTTTTGACTGAATCCTCCGAAGTCTCTTCCAATTACAAAATTAACTGACTCTCTGAGCTCAATGAAAGTTTCTTGAATGAAAAGACTTGTACATGTTCTATTCTGTGTGGAAACCTGTCTAGTGTGTGATTTTTGGGCTTTGTCACATGTGAAAGTTTTGTCTCCTCTGATAAAAATGAAAACCTTCAAAGGCAGGAACCTGCTTGGTTTCTAAATTCCCCACTGTACCCACAGCAGGCCTTCTGACATTAAATGGATACTCAGTAAAAATTGTTGATTGAAGAATTTAATTACAGATGGATGATAGGTAAATGGAGTTGCAGTCGAGCTCAGTCACGAGTTGATATATACAGTAACGTGGCATTCATGTATGCCAGCAATTTCTACAGTTGGAAGGACTGGGCTGTGGGAAACATGTTACCAGAAATTTGCTCAGCCTGTGCCCATAGTCTTCATAGTCTGAAGAGGCACTCTGGAAACTACACTATCCCAAAAGACCCTTTAGAGTGGGAAACGACTACCCCAGTGATTTGGACCATTCTTTCTCTCAGTCTGGCTCTGGTGGGTGAGGAGGGGAAGGATTGGGGTAGGACTCCCCAGTGAGCTAATTAGAGGATAATGCTCTATTGGCATTATTTAATGCAGACCTGGGGGAGGGAGAGGATTCAGTGTTTTGTACCAATTTTTCTTACCATATCATTTTAGTAACACTTTTTTTTTCCTAAAAATCTACCTAAGACTGACTGATTGACTCTCAACTTATAATTTTGAGGAAATAACCACTAGTAGGGGATTGAACCAATATCATTGGAGAATCTCCCTCCCAGTTCCACAGGTCTACCTTTAGAGGCCAGAAAGGGAGATGTAAAAACACCCTAGGGGCCCCATACTCATCTGTAAGTTTAGGAGTTGGTTTTTGGATGCCTCAAAGCTTTCATAAGTTTCACAAGCAAGACAGTCTCTGCCCTCAAGGAGTTCACATATGAATTTGGAAAGATAACACATAAAGGTGTGGTAGAAATGAGAGGCATAATGTGAAGATGCCTTGGAAATGGTGTGGAAGCACCCAAGCAAGATAAAGCAAAAACTCACCTATCAGAACTAGGGGCACCAGGAGTATGAGTTTCTGCCATTCTTTTAAGATTTAAAAAATTAGCAGATAATCTAAGCTTCCCTTCTCATTTTGCAATAGCTAGATTCCCAGCTTCTCATTGCCTCTCTGAAGCATAGAGTACCACTTGAATAAGTAGTTGTTTTGGTCTGAATTTCCTACAGCGGTTACAAGAGAAGGGCAAAATTACATTATTTGTAGGAATAGTCCATGTCTGACTGCAAAAGCTACAACTTCTTACTCTTTTCCAAAATTCAACCACCAGTGTGGTCTGACAGAAAAGGGGCTCCTCTGATTGATGAGACTTGCATTCTATCCTCTGTTTTTGTCACTCACTAGTTTTAAACAAACCAATACAGTTGTTTGGAATTCCATTTCTTCAAATATAAATGAAAGGAGTTGTACCAAGTTCTCCTTAAGGTCCCCTTCAGCTATAATCATCAATTATGCTACTTTCCTAAATTCCACTGTTCTTCCAATCCTTGCTAGGCAAAAGTTCAGAATTTGTTATATCACCATTGTCTCTGATCCAAATCACCTGTCACTGATGGAGGTGATTAGCCCTGCTGTTTAACTATTAGCTTATTTGCAGAGTGCCATGGGAACAAGGTGAAAATAATCTGTTCCTATTGGCCCTGAAGATGGTAAGTTTTTAGGGCGTGGGAATGATGAGTAATCTGCCCTTCCAAATCCCCAGATTTGGTGCCACAGACCTACTGAATGTTTGAAAAATGTTTGTTGTTACTAATCTTTTACAGATGTGTTTTTTATGTGCCATTTTATTTTTTTCTAGATCCAACATCTTTTCAGTATATTCTATGAAGTTCAGGCATGGTGTCAATAGGTGTAAGTACTGAATATCAATAAATCACTATGGCCCATTGATTTCAATAGTATGTGCCATGAAGAGCCAGCAATCCACTTTATTCTATACTTTAAGCCAAAGGAATTTACGTGGACATCATATTGAAACTTTTTTTAAAAAATGCATTCTACAAGTGAAGTTATTTTAACAATGAAATAGGTAATATTTTTACAAGAATCCTCCAAATCTGGCTTCTAATGTTCCTGTAACTAGTAACTTTCATGGCATTTACTCACAATAGATGATCTCCTTATGCTTACAAACAAAATATCATGATATTTTTACCCAAATATCATTAAATTAGGGTATATTTTCTCTGTACTTCCTTTCCTATCAATGCTGCTTACCAAGCTGTCTGAATATAAATAGAAGTCTTGCTTTTATACTCAATCTCCTCCTCCCTCTTCTTCCCCTCCTCCTGCTGCCTGATTCATTTATTGTTCAGTGATGCCACAATCCAATGTTTGTGAACTCACCGGTCATCACTATGGCAGCACCTGTGATGTCACAAATGTTGGATCAAGTTCGAATGGATCTGACCCCGTTTGTCAGACTATAAAAGAGGAAGTTTCTATTTATGCTCAACTGTCCCACTAAACATCGATGAAGGAATATGAAACAAAATGGAGAGAATAAAAGAGGTTTAATAAATCGAAGGGACATTTGACTTTCGTTTTGTAAATTACAAATACAATTTAGCTGGCAATTCATATTTTTTTTTCTTAGCGGTTTGTTGTTGTCGTTTTCCCTGAAGAAAAGTGTGCTTGGACAAGTAGACCTCTTAATTTAATTTCCTACTGTTTGAATAAAACATTCCGTTAGTCATCATTGTTAATGCACGACAATGGAGTGAGGAGAGCCGATGCTGCTTCACTCACAGAGGCCGAAAGCAGCTTCATTGATGGATATAGGCATTGAAAGAAACCTCAGCAAAAGACAGGGAAATGAAGCTCAATTCAATTCACTTGAGAAAATTGAAAACTCACTTATTTAGTGATTTTTGGTATCTGAATTTGAGTACTTCCACTCTTGCTAGAAAATTTCTCAATTTTTGCTGAATATGGGTGATAATTTATTTCCAAATTTGGCTTCCAGGTTATCTTGTCTATATCTTGGCACATGATGGTTTGCACATGTTCTCTCCCCCTTGATTGTGAGTTCCTTTGGGGTATGGATAGTACTTTTACCCTTCTTTGTATCCTCAGCACTTAGCACGATGCCAGTCAAATAGTAGTGCTTGATAAAGGCTTGATGCTGAGTACAGCCTATAGCTGCCAACTCAGTATTGTTTAAGCTTAGTTGTCTCCATTAGAGAAAGAAACCATGGAAGATCTTCATCACCATTAGGGAAGCACTCAACATACTAATATTCCCACACACAGTGTCCTGGACAACCCTGTGGATGGTCCTGCCAGGGATGGGAGGCAAATCCCTTCTGCATTCACTCTCCAAGCAACTGTTAGCATCCTTACATTCATTCCTTTAGAGATGTGGATCTCTAGAGTCAGATACCATCAGCAGTCACTTCTTCTAACCTACATCTGCATGGCACTCCCTTCTATAGCATGCCCTACAAGAGGTCATCCAGATTTATGAGAAAGCTCCAAAACTGCAAGACTCACCAATTCCTTCATCCCTCCCTTGTGTTCTTTTTTTTTTTTTTTTTGCCTTTTGGAGGGGGCAGGCAGGGAAATTGGGGTTAAGTGACTTTCTCAAGATCAAATGGCTAGTAAGTGTTAAGTGTCTGAGGCTGGATTTGAACTCAGGTCCTCCTAACTCCAGGGCTGGTGCTCTATTCGCTGTGCCACCTAGTCGCTCCTACCTCCCTTATATTCTTAAGAGTGGACAGAGCAAGAGGTATAATCATACATAAAAAAAAAAAAACAAAGATCAGGAGTAGAATAGTTTGGGAAAGTATATGTTTATATATGTATTATGTATGTATGAATGTATGTATGTATGTATGTATATATCTATAGCTATAGAGAAACATATCTAAACTTTATTTTAGCCTTCTGAGGGGAGATTGGTAGGAGCGAAAAAAAGAACATGGTTAAAAAAAAGTGCACAGCAGAGAACAAAAGAAAACTCACAAGGAAGCAAAGAAAAGATGGACAATTCTCAAAACAAGTGTTATTTACCACATAGGCTTTCTTGAAATGAAAATCTATTATTTCATATTTTGAATCCTCTCTTATGTTCTGCTTTGTACATGACATGCTTTTTTTTCTTTCTAACTTTCTATTTAAGTTCCAGTATTGAAGTTTATGATATGTTTTTGTTTCTTTTCTCTATTCTCTATTTGTGTTCTGGTGTTTGAATCTAAACTAAAATTTTGAAAAAGAAAAAGAAAAGAGTGAACAGAGCCTCTAAAGGGAGTTTGTGCAAATGGACCCAAGAGGCCTGAAACTCAATGAGTTTCACTTTTGGGCTTCAATCCTGCTACCTCCATGGATGCTAATCATAGCTACAAAGGTGGCTACATGGAGGCCAATGTCAAAGAGCAGAAAAACAGATGGGGAGGAGGTAGAGGTAATTTCTTAGCATAAAGTTTGGCACATAGTAGGTGCTTGATAACTGACTGACAGGAGGAATAGATCCCAAAGAATAGCACTTGCAAGCTTTACAACTAAGCAACAGGTCTGCCTGAAGAGTAGAATGATGTCAGGAAGGGAAAAAAGAGGCCAAAGAATAAGGAACTGTCTGTGTGTATCAAGTATTAGCATGTTCTCTTCTTCTCTGGCTTTCTCCCATTTGAGGAACTGGCAAAAATTAAAAGTATCTTTCCCAAAGTATGAGATGCACCCTGCTACAGTGGCCTCAGAGCCAGAAAGCCCTCTGTAATATATTGGCTACGTGACCCCATACTACCTACTTAAATTCTCAATGTTCTAGGTAGATTTGTAAGTTGTAGGAAAGGTGCCAACCTATATTGGGAGAGGAAGTCCTACCCTGGGAGCTCTCTACACCAAGAGAAGCAAAGGTCCACTTCCTATCCCTCATCCCTTACCTCAAAAGCATTCATGATGAATGGGGCTGGCCATGGGGAAGACATTGAAGAAAAGAGAAAAGAAGGGTCTGTGGGCAAGAGTAATGTCTTGGGAAGGGATAAACAAAGGGACTCTAGAGGATTTTGTCCTCGTTATGGGGAACATGGCAAAGAGAGTTGAGACTCCTAATTGTTTTGCCTGAGAAACTGATGGAGTGATTGATTATGCTACAGAACGGAAAGCACTATGTGGAATTGTAAGAGAGCTAGAGTCCTTATTGCCTTTGACAAGAAAGGAGCAATGGACCAGGACAAGACTTGGAACAGGATAAGAGGCTGCATTTAAAAAAGCCTTCATATTCAGGATTGTAAGTGATTCTAAGTCTTCCATTGTGTTTTACAACAGTGGAAGGGGAATTCATGTTAATGGAATCTCATATCTTTTGGAGTATAACTAACTTAAGAAGCATAACCATCAAATCAAGTCAACAAGCATTTATTAAGAGCCTACTATGTGCCAGGAACCTGTTAAGTGTTAGGGATAAAAAGAAAATGGGGGCAGGGAGTAAAAACAGTCCTCACTTGGTAGGAAGCTCTGGGTCTAAGTATCTAGGTCACTTGAGGTAATTGGGGATAAAAGGTAACCTTTATTCCAGTTTTAAAAAATTGATAGTTGCTATTGAGGGAACCAAAAGTCAGGTCCTATGATCCTAACAGTTAAAAAGGAACAAGACTTGAATAAGAATGAGAAGATAATGTGGAACCAAAAAAAAAAACTATCTTTAGATAGATTACTTTCCAAAGTTAATTGATAGCCCATACATGGGAATGGAAGGATCAACATCCAAGCTTCAAAAATCACACTGAAACAAATATATGTGACCAGTACAAGCAACCTCAGCGCTTTCTTACAGATAATTTGTTCTCTCATGCCACATCTTGTATTTTTGAGGTTGACATGTTTGGTGGATTGAGTCTGGGGCATACTGGACACAGTCTGACTAGGTTTGAATTTATAGAATCTCTAAGTTGGATTGGAATCACTGAGGTCACCAAGGCCAAAATGAACTTGAGGAAAGACTTCTCTCTGTGCCATCTATGACAAGTGGTCATCCAGCCTCAACTTGACAGCCTCTTGGAAAGGGAACCAATACTTCTAAGTTAGCCCATTTACTTTCAGTTAGCTATAATTGGGATGAAGCTTGTTGTTGTCGTTGCTTTTTCTTTGTGCCAAGTGGAAATCTGTTCTTTTGCCACCTCTACCCATTGCTCTTGGTTCTGACCCCTGGTGTAAGGGGATTCATCAAATACTTCTTTTATGTGATGGTCCTTCAAATAGTTGAAAAGTTCTCTCTCTCTCTCTCTCTCTCTCTCTCTCTCTCTCTCTCTCTCTCTCTCTCTGTCTCTCTCTCTCTCTCTCTCTCCAAATTGATCTTGCCCACTTCCTTCAAAATATCTTTACGTGGAAGGGATGTGAGGCACTTTTATTCCCCTGGGCCTTTCTCTGAATGTTTTCCAATTTATCAACCTCTTTCCTAAGATATAACAAAAAAAAATGCTCCAGATGTGGTTTGAGCCAAGCAAATTACAATGGGCCTCTCACCTCCAACGTACTAGATCCTGCTTTTCTCTGGTTTCAGCCTAAGATCTCATTTGTTTTCATGGCTTTGTCATCATACTGTTTATTCCTATTAAGTTTGCAGCCCACTCAAAGCCTCAGCTCTTTCAGATAATCTGCTGTCTCATATCATGTGTTTTTGAGGTTGACAGGGTTGGCAGATTGAGTTTGGGGAATACAGGACATATTTCAATAATTGTGTATGACAGAGATCACTGTGATAGCATTAGACTGGACTGACCAATTGTAATGGTAATTAATTTAAATTTGAAGACCTCTTTTTGTTATATCAAGTAAGCAGGTACTTAGCCCTTAGAAGGGCTAAGTACCTCTGTGAAAGAAACAGAAGGTGTAAACTCTGTCTCCTGTTGCTGACATAATGGGAAAGGGTTGGCTGAGACAAGAAGCCAGTGTGGTTGTGTGTATATAAGAAGATCCCCAGAGAGCTGACAGTCAGAATCAAGAATTTCCTCCTGGTGGCTGCTGGTGGAGGGAACAGAATTTTCACAGTATCTGGACGCTGGGGTGCCACTTGCTGGACTGAGAACCAAGTTGGAGTTTTCTATGAGACCAGAATCTGGTGAAGGCTGAAGTTGCTGCTGAGAAGGCCACCTGAAAGGTTGAGATTTCTTTCGGGTCCTAGGACCAGCCTAACTGCTGGAGGACTGAAGAAGCATGATCGGGATAAGACCTTATTTGTAGCTTAGTTGTTCCTTGAGTTCCCAGCAACAGAAGTTGTGAAGGTTTTGAGATGTGCTGGACCCTGTGAACTTCTGTGTGTAGCAGGAACTGCCTGGAGGACTGGACAAGAATCTGGGAGCTGTCTGCTTCTGAATCCAGGTGACTGTTTGGTGGATTCAAATAGGAGCTGGGACCATGGAAGGGGATCCAGGGAATCTAAGAGACCACCCTGAGTCAAGATGAAGAAAAGGCCTCTCCCTGGATATTGAATGTGTGATGAACTTGAAGTTTACTAGAGACAGAGGGGTGGAGGGTTTGTGTAATTTTCTAGTGATTGTATTTAGTGATTAATGATACTTAGTAACTGATTGCTAGATAAGTGACTAAGTTAACCTATGATTGCCCCATGAGTGGAAGATTGATTATTGTATTGTGAAATGATTGAATGATTAAGTAAGGAGGCAAACCTCCTTAGGGATACCAGATGATTATTCTTTTGTTCTTTGATCTAAATACTGTGACCCCTTTAGTGCAAACTATGTGGCCATTCTAATGTTAAGCTGTTGCAAACACTATATTGTGATTTTCTGTGATAAGATATGACATTGTAAATATTATATTGTGATTTGTTGTGAATATTTGCCTTGATTTGTTATAGAATAAATGGAATGTTCACTATACTATGTAATCAGAACTTTAAAAGCTGTTCACAGTAGCATTCTTTTGGGAAGCTGCTCGGGCATGGTTACGCCAATTGGACCATTATGTTTCCTGGTATGTTTGAGAAAAATAGCAACAATGGGAAAACACTACATAAATGGGACATTGGACAATTATAATAGTAATAACTTGCATTGTTATATCACTTTATAGACACCAACAAATTTCCTTATAATGACCCTGGGAGATAGGGAAGGAAGGAAGGAAAGAAGGAAGGAAGGAAAGAAGGAAGGAAGGAAGGAAGGAAGGAAGGAAGGAAGGAAGGAAGGAAAGCAATAAGGAAGGAAGGAAGGAAAAAAGGAAGGAAAGAAGAAAGGAAGGAAGGAAAGAAGGAAGGAAGGAATCAACAAACCATTATTAAACACTTACTATGTGCCAGAAAATGAGCTAAGTGATAAAGATTTTTAAAAGCAAGCTAGTCCCTGCCCTTGAAGAGCTTACATTTTAAAGAGAAGACAGTACATACAGGGGAGCAAGAATTGGAAAGGGAGGGTGTCATAAAAATGAAAGGTAATAGAAGAATTATGGTCTCCATTTTATTATTTATTTGCAAGTACTCCCCCTAATTTGACATCGCATCCAGTTCTGGGAACCATCTTTTAGAAAGAATAGTTATAAAGGCAGGTAGGTGGGGCAGTAGATAGGCCACTGGCCCTGGGATCAGAAACACCTGAGTTCAAATCTGGCCTCGGACACTCATTAGCCACATGACCCTGGACAAGTCATTTAACCCTGATTGCCTCAAAAAAGAAGAAGAATGGTGAAGTGAAGCATTTCCAGAGGAGGGCAACAAGGATGGTGGCAGGACTGGAATCTGTCATCAGTTAAAGGAATTGTAAATATTTAAACTGAAAAAGAGAAGATTTATGGTGGACATTATAGGAGTCTTTGGAATAGCTATCAAATGGAAAAACATACTTAACTTTTTCTCTTTAGTCTTAGGGATTAGGAACAGGGTATTCAAGTTGCAAAGATGTAGATTTTAACTGAATGAAAAGGGCAAAAAACAAAGAGTTCTAACAGGTAATGTTCTACAGAAGCAGAATATAAGTGGTAAGCTTCCCATCACTAGTGTTCAAAGAGAAACTGGATGAGAGAAGTCCTATTCAGGTATGAGGTGAGCCAAATGGCCTCTAAGGTTCCTACTCTGAGGATTCTGTAAATCTGTGGACCATAAGGACTGGCAAATTTCATGTGTGGTAGAATAAGATGATATAGGAGAATCTGTCAGGGGGAGGAAGCCATCCCAAGGTGATAAGATAGACTGGGCAGCCAGATAGTACAGTGGATAGTACAGATTCTTGTCCAGTCCTCTGGGCAGTTCCTGCTACACACAGAAGTTCACAGGGTCCAGCACAACCTTGGAGTTGGGAGAACCTGCAGTTATATACAGCCTCAAATACTTAGTAGCTGTGTGACTCTGGGCAAATCACTTAACCCTATTTGCCTCAGTTTCCTCATCTGTAAAATGAACTGGAGAAGGAAATGGCAAACCACTCCACTGTCTCTGCCAAGAAAATCCCAAATGGGGTCATGAAGAATCCCAACAACTAAACAAAAACAAAAAAAGATAGACACAGAAAAGAAATAAGGAGAAACAATGGTGATAAACTTCACTTGCTTTGCAGGAAGAAGTCCCTTCTCTCCCTCGGACTGGAAGAGGATACAGGGTGGAAAGTGATGAGCTTTTCCCAGATCTTCCATTTAAGGAGGCAGCTAAAATGGATCCACTTTGCCTTTGTTCCTGAGACCTGGGACAAGTGATCATGTCCACTGTTAGTATTCACTAGTAGTCAGTACTGTGCTATATTGTGTGAAGGTTAGCTTCCCAGGAAATCAACCCACTGATTAACAAGCATTTATTGAGAACTTAGGGTATACCAGGCTCTGTGCTAAGCTTTGGGCATACAAGGGAAAGGTAAAAAGAACAACTGCTCTCCAGGAGCATGTAAGCCATGATTCTCAACCTTCCTAATGCCATGACCCTTTAATACAGTTTCTCATGTTTTGGTGACCCCCAAACATAAAATTATTTTCTTTGCTACTTCATAACTGTAATTTTGCTAGTTATGAATCGTAATGTAAATATCTGATATGAAGGATGTATTTAAATTGAACATAATACACAGGTTGAGAACCATTGAATAAGCTACTGGAAACTCCTCATGACCCATTTTCTGCTTCCTGTGGCTCTGGTTTCCCTCCCTAAGTCTAGCATCAGGTACTTCCTGTCCATTGTGGCTTCACAGAATTCCAAGTATCTTCAACAAAGCTGAAAAATTAGGAGTCAATAGAAGCAAAAGGCAGCCAGGGATGGGGCTGTCACATCAAATCCCTTTAACTGTATAAGTGGAAAGACATTGCTAGATGATTTGGCAACATTTGCACGCATGAGTAGTCAGACATTCAACATGTAAGTCTATGTGATATACAGTTTCCAGGGATATCTCTCAAACCTTGCCAATAAGCATAGACATGGTCTATTCTTCATCCAATCATTTATACTATTAAAGTCAAAATCTATTTGGAAAAGGGATAAAGCTTTTAGGATATGAACTGACTGCCAGTGGAGACTCAGTGATTAGAATGCTGAGAAAACTTGGCAGCAAAATACAGAATGAATTTACTGAGGTTGAAGAAGAAAGAGCTTTAATTTGCTGCTGTCAATTCACATGGAGGAGGGCCACTTACAAATGCCAACATGCAGTCAGCATTTCTTTGAAATAAAATTCTTGTTTTCTTCTCAGTCTAACACAACTTTGTAATCACGTGGGCAGCCTGGCTTACCTACTGATTTACGAGGCACTCTCAGTCCCATGGTCATAAGTAAAATATATGCCAAAAAGAAGGCCTGCCAACATCCAGAACTCATTCCAGGGTAATGGATCGCCTCCTATTCACCACTGTAGTCTTCTGCCTAAACAATAATCTCGAATGGTAACATGATGTGCCAGAATTGTTCTTATACTGTTGTTCTGATGACTATCATCATTGCTGTCATTAATTTGGGCAGAACAGTAGCTAGAATTATTGGCACCTGGGGTAAGTTGCATAAAACATACCCTCAATTAAAATGTATAAAATGCAGTTTAGGGTGGGGGGAGGCTACAGAACATGGGATTTCTTGGAGGAGAGAGCTGAGGGCACTATAACACTAATGATCAAGTAAAGAGCAAGGAGGAAGTCAGGTACAGGTGAGGCAATACCCACTGCCTCCAGGGCCCTTCCATCCCTCTGACTGGAGAATGTGGAGGGAGGACAATGCTGAGCTCCTTCCAAATCCTCCATTTAAGGAGGATGAGCAAGGCAGCCAGTCTGGCATGGCTACATTCCTCTGGATTTCAGCATACCCTCCACAGTTCCAGGTTCCTTTCATGTGTTGCCTTCCTGGATTAGATTGTGAGCCCCTTGAGGGCAGGGACTGTCTTTTGCCTTTCTTTGTATCTCTAGGGTTTAGCACAGTACCTTGTGCTTTATTAAGCGCAGTAGGCTTTTAATAAAGAATGTTATAGCTCCCTGGGGGAAGGAAACACAGCATGAATTAGCTTTGTTTAAAGAGTATTCTTGCTAACTGGGTCCTGAGATCAGTTTGGGGGGTTGTTTCTGTTTTTCCCTTCAGGTGATAGAAAGCCTGTCTTTGTTGTTGTTGTTCAATTG
The DNA here is from genome assembly GCA_028646515.1 of Pseudochirops corinnae. Classification (NCBI taxonomy): domain Eukaryota; kingdom Metazoa; phylum Chordata; class Mammalia; order Diprotodontia; family Pseudocheiridae; genus Pseudochirops; species Pseudochirops corinnae. The sequence goes on along the minus strand of CM053587.1, from coordinate 264,457,928 downwards.
TTTCAGTCATTTCTGACTTTTTGTAACCTTACTTGGGTTTTTCTTGGTAAAGACACTCAAGTGGTTTGCCATTTTCTTCTCCAGCTCATCTTACAGATGAGGAAGCTGAGACAGACTTAAGTGACTTACCCAGGGTCATACCACTAGTAAGTGTCTGAAGACAGATTTGAATTCACAAAAAATGAGTCTTCCTGATTCCAGGGCCAGTATTCTGTCCACTGTGGAACCTAGTTGCCCTGCAATGCTGTCAATATCTTCTGAATCTCAGTACCACGGGTCAAAGCCCTTGCCCTGGTTACTGCTCTAAACCAACTCCTAGCATGGTGCCTGGCACATAGAAGGTGTTTAATAAATGCTTATTGACTAAACCGTGACTGTGGGAATTGAGAAGATGCAGGAAAAAAAAAGACCCAGAACTTCCTCTAATGTATTTTCTAAGAAGAGATCAAGGATTATGAATATCAGATTAAGAATTAAAAATCCTTTATCTATGGTCCATGAAGTTATATTTTGGTTGGTTTGTTTAAAAAAGCTATTTTGATGGGTATATTTCAATATAATTGGTTTCCTTTTTAATTCTATGTATTGCATTTTAAACATTTAAAGACACGGTTCTGAGAACACATGCATAAATTACAATAATTTCATAAACTATACCAGACTGTCAAAGGGGTCAGGATACAAAATAAGTTAAGAATTCCTGACCCAAAAGAAGCAATGGCTAAAGGTCTCTAAGAAACTGCCAGACTTCTGACAATTGGCTAAGTTGGGGAACTACTAGGACTGGGATAGGAACAGGGCCAATCTTATGGGTCCAAAGACTAAGTGACAACCTACATAGCACCATTTGAAGGGAAGAGGGAAAGAAGAAAACCCCAGGAAACCCCAAGAAAACTGATTTTCCCAATAGTACTTTCTAATGAAGCTTTTCAATTCTAAGTTTCCCACTGAAACATAAATACATCTGAAGAAAAAAGAAAGTCTGATCAGCTAAAAGGGGAAAAAAAAGCCATACCGGATAACATTTTCTGGGAAATGAGAAAAAGGAGAGTGAAACTAGACAGGGTTTGTCAGACATTAGAAAAGGGCAAAGACTTCAGCATAGCTGTTGTTTGTTCATTCTCCAAGAGGTCCGATGACACCATGAGTGTGATGTCTTGACTTTTGAGTGAATTAGAGTAAAGTAAGATAGAGCTGCGCAAAGTCTCCAGCCTTGCCCTCTCCTCCAGAGTCATGAGAGTGCAGTGGTGACTACAGTAAGTCCTGGAATTCTGTGGATTCTGAGGTGAGAAGGGGAAATGGAGAAGGGGTAAGGGAGGGGTTCTGAACTTTTGAATTCTAATTTCATCAAGAATTCCTGGTCTATAAACTCTCTCTAGCTATGTAGATTGGGAAATCATCTATACTTTTTACTAGCATTAGAGAATTGCCTGAGGGCATTTAAAAGTTAAACTATTTGCCTATGTTTACATGGCATGTCAGACAAAGGCAGGAAGGAAGGAGGGAACCATGGCTCAGGGTGAAGAGTGCTGGATTTGAAAGCAAAGGATCATATTCATATCTCACTCCCACCACTTGCTAACTGTGTGAAATTAGGCAGTTCCTCACCTAGCACCATGCCTACTTAATAAATGTTTACTGATTGATTGTTTTATAAAACTAAGGGGTAGAACTAGATGGTCTCTAAGTTCCCTTTTGAGTGGAAATTTATGTTATTATAAACCCATCTTTCTGGCTACAAAGATAACTCTCTACCCACTATGCTGTAGAATCTCTCTGGGATCTGGAAAAAAGGAGGAGAAGAAGGAGGAGGAGGAAAAGAAGGAGGAGGAAAACAAGAAAGAGAAGGAAAAGGAGGAGGAGGAAGAGAAGAAGGAGGAGGATCTCAAAAGCAATTACAATCCTTGCTATGGTGTTGATTTTCTCCTCCACTATCTACACCCCTAGAAATCTAACTCCATCTCAAATCCATTATTGTTCATAACTACATGAACGTATCAGGAAAAGTAGACTAAATCAGAAGACTCTGGTTTGAGTTATGGCTGTGCCACATACTAGCTGTATTACTTGGCAAGTTATTCCATTTTCCTGAACCTCAGTTTCCTCATCTGTAAAATAGAGGTAACTATATAGCTACCTCTTGTGAGGATAAAAATGAGGTATTTTATATAAAGTACTTTTTTAAACCACAAAATGTCATAGAAATCTTCCAACTAAGTTAGATGATATGATTGAGAATTTTCATGTAATATTCTATTGAATATGGGAAGGGAGAGTTGTCCCCATAAATTTGTCATTTGAATTTCATAATTCCACCCAGGCACCTCACTATGACACTATTTATTGACATATAGAATTCTATATAAGGCAGAATTATTCTGGAATCCCTTTCCAAAGGTAATCAGTAACTGAAATGCAAAAACAGTCTGCTATAAGGAAATATCCTTTTTGAGGTAGCCCTTTGGGGTTGAAATGAAACTTCTTACTATTATTATAGGCAGGAAGTCATAGACTCTCCTCAGAGATTTGAAAAGGAACATAAAAGTAAAATCTATCAATTAACAAAAACTCATTAAACACCTACTATGTGCCAAGAATTGTAGATACAAACAATGAAGCAATATAGCCTCTGCCATATGTGTGTGTGTGTGTATATATATATATATATATATATAGTGTACATATAAATATATTTTATATGTGTATGTATGAATACATGTATTCATATACATATTTAGGTTTATGCAAAATAGTTCCAGAATAATTAGGTAGGGGGTAAACTTGTAAGAGGCAGAGTTGGAACTGAGTTTTATAGGAAATTTGATATGTCAGTCAATCAGGATTTATTAAGCTTCTCCTACATATCAGGCACTGTGCTAAGCTCTGAGGATACAAAAAGAGTTAAAAGACAGTCCTTTCCCCAAGGAGCTTGCATTCTAACAAGGGAAACAACAAGCAAACAAATCACGATGCCGGCAATGATGACTAGCAGTGTCACTAAGTGTCACGAAGTCACTGAGCAGCATGTGGAGTTGTAAAGCTGGACTTGGAGGCATCAAACCTGGGCTCTGATCTCATTTCTTAAACAAAAGTTCATTACTATGTGACTATGGACAAGTTGTTTTTACCTGAGTCTCTATTTCCTCATCTGTAAAGTCAAGATAAGAAAATTTACCTTTCTATCTCACAAGGTTGTCATGAAGAAACATTTTTGTAAAACAAACACACACACACACACACACACACACACACACACAACCCGCCATAGTGTCTGGCACATATTTCTTGACTGATTAAAAATATTTTTATATTATATTTTCATTTGATTATAAAAGTGTTATTATAATTTTTTTTCACTGATGAAAAATCTCTAATTGTTCTCCATTGCCTGAAGAATAAAATTCAGATGTTTCAGCCTGGAATTCAAGGACCTCCACAATCAAGCATCAGTCAGCATTCATTTGTTGTGTACCGTTTTCTATGCTAGGATGTAAATACAAAAGTGCAACATGACCTAACCACAAAGGACTTAACAGATTTATCCTATGTGGGGTTTGGGCACAATCCTACTTCCTTCTATTCCCTATGCAGAACAGCATCCTCTGAAAACCATATCATCATTACTATCTCCCAGCCTCTGTTCATGTAGTTCCAATATTTGATATGCCCTCCATCAAACATCATTCTACCCATTCTTTAGGACCTAGTTTAAACTACACATGGTCTAAGAAGCCATCCCCCAATTAATCTAGCCCTCATTAATCTCTCTAGTATCTGACTTCCTAAAGCACTTAGGGTCTACACCATTTAGGTACTTAATCCTATACTGTTTTATTTTGTTGATGAACTACTTCATCAACTCTTTTCTGGGCAGTTCTCTGTCCACTGCTGGTCTGAAGTCAGGAAGATTCATCTTTATGAGTTCACTTCTGGCCTCAGACACTTACTAGCTGTGTGACTCTGGGCAAGTCATTTAATCTCATTTGCCTCAGTTTCCTCATCTGTAAAATGAACTGGAGAAAGAAATAGCAAACCACTCCAGTATCTTTGCCAAAAAAAAAAAAAAATCCCAAATGGAGCCACAATAGAAAAATGACTCTCTCAAGTTCTTTTCTTCCCAACAAGACTATAAACTCTATGAGGGAAGGCAATAGATCTTATACTTCTTTTGTGATTTCCACAGCACCTAACCTTTAGGGAAGTAAAAAGAGGAGAAGTTCAGACCCATGTGGAGAATTTTCAGTATGGAAATTCATTGTAGACTGTCAACTCATCTGTAACTCCTAGAGATTTGTTTGGGGCACTTAGTATTTAAATGACTTGCCCAGGCTCATACACCTAGTAAATTACTAACCCAGGTCCTGAATTCAAGTCTTTCTGAGTCCAAGTCCCCTCTACTCTGCCAGGCTGCCTCTCCCCTGTCACAACGTAAGACATAGTAAGTTTTGAGCAACTAGGTGGTGCAGTGGATAGAATGCCAGACCTGGCAACAAGAAGATCAGGGTTCAAATCTAGCCTTGAACACTTACTAGCTCTATGATCCTGGGCAAATCACTTACCCCTGTTTGCCTCAGTTTCCTCATCTGTAAAATGAGCCAGAGAAGGAAATGGCAAACTGTTCTAGGATCTTTGCCAAGAAAACCCTAAATGGGATTGGACGTGACTGAACAACAATAACAGACAAGTGTTTGGGGAATGAATTTGTGATTAGTTATTTGTGTAGTCCAACCCACAGTTCTTTCCTAATAGAAGCTTACAACAAGAATAAATTAAAATAGTTTCAGCATTATAAACCAGATCAAAATTATTTGTAAGGACTCTCTAACCAGACTTAGTTTTTCCCAGTTCAATTCACTATCTTGGCCTCACCTCCAGTCTCTGAATTAACAATCAGTGTTTTCCTGTATTCCTGGAAATTGTCAGATAGCGCCAAGAGATAATGATACATGAAGAAAAGCGTGATGGTGGAAGGTGCTTTTTATAATCTCCACCTCCTAGAATAATTTGCTTTCTTCAAGGCTCATCCAAGCTGCCACTTCTTACAAGAAGCCTTTCCTGATCACCCCAATTATAACATTTCTCTGTCTCCTGAAATTGGCTTGCATTTATGTGGCTGTTTATATACTGTAGCCAACAATAATAGGTTGTACTATTGAAGGAAGGGACAATTTTTCATGTTAATCTTTGTTACCTCAGGGCCCAGTATAGTACCTTGTGCACAGTAGGCACTTAATAAAGAGACAGCAAGAGATAGCAAGACAGAGCAGATAGAGAACTGGCCTTGAGGTCAGGAAGACTCTTGTTTAAGTCTTCACTTGGAATATGTACTGACTATGCCTAGATAAATGACAACTTCTGAGTTCTCTGATCGATCAATCAGTCAATACTCAGCACACGCTATATGCAAGACACTCGGGAAATAAAAAACAATAAAAGGCAATCCCCCATTTCAAGGAGCTCTCAGGCTAGTGGGGGAAAGTTCTTTAAGACTTTAGGTTGCAGAGAAGGTGCCAACCAGCAAAAGTAGAGGGAATTTCCTCACCTGGGAGTCCCCTACATCATGTGGAACCACAGGTCCAGACAAGTCCATTCCTATTTCTCTCATTCAAATTGTATTGAATTTGAGTCTACTTTCCCTCAGTTCAGCCATAAAGCAGTTGGGCTCCTCAGAGAGAAACTCAAGTGGGCAGTCTGGAGCTTGACCAAGGGTTATTTATACCACCTGCAGTCGCTTGGCAATGGAGGCATGCCTGAGGGAGCTTCCTTATGAATGAGACCATTTAATCAGGTGCACTGGAAGCACTTGAAAGCTTTAATCAATCTCAGCATGGTTTGCAATATAGTTTTACAGCGTCTACCAGAAGCTCCCCTTCATCCTGTTAATAGTTTTTTATATAAATAAAACCAAGGAACAGAGCACTTTGGGCTGAAGAGGTGAATGCGACAGAGTCTTAAGTACCAGAAAGGAAATCTCACTTCACTTTCTGTGTTTTATGGAAGGTGTATGCGTGTGTGTGTGTGTTCATGAACATGCATGTGTGTATGTGTATTTTAAACAGCTCCCTCAGTAATCATAGTCTGACTCTTATTTCTTTGTGCAAAAGAAAGCAAGAGGGGAGAAAGGGGGAAACAGAAAGACATAAAAACAGGAGAGAGAGAGAGAGAGAGAGAGAGGAGAAGGAGAGGGATTGAGAGAATAAAGATACAATTCAGTGATGAATTCTATCTGTCTATCTATCTATCTGTCTATCTGTCTATCTGTCTGTCTGTCTATTTATCTATCTGTCTAAAACATGTGAAGACTTCTCCCAGTGGAATGAGTGAATGACAACAATTTGTTCCAATGGCTGTGAAAGTGGATGGGGCAGGCACTGTGGAGCTCTTAGAGTTTGGTTGGACATTGAAGATACTAAGATCACCCTTTGCAGCTTGGGCCATTGCCAGTTGTCTTGACTTTTGTCTTGCCTCTGGACTTTAATGACATGGAAGAGTGAGGCTGATGACTCTACCTCACTTAAATCCAATTCACACACAAGTCAAAAAAATCACCCATGATGTCACTGTTCCTCTTCAAAATGAAGGATGAATAATTATTTATATATATATAAATATATATATATACACACACACACACACACACACACACATACATATGTATATACATATCTTCTTCTATATACATGCCTACATACATATTATATACACATATACATACATACTTTGCTTTTAAAATATGTACCCATATCATCTTGAATCACTGAATTTCTCTGTTTTACATTAGGAATTTTATATATAAACATACAGTATATGTTATATAATAAATTGTGTTATTAGTAGTAATGATATTACTAGTAATAATAGCTAGCATTTTGTAGTTTTTTTGAGGGGAGAAGGCAAGGCAATTGGGGTTAAGTGACTTTCCCAAGGTCACGCAACTAATAAGTATGTCAAGTGTCTGAGGCTGGATCTGAACTCAAGTCTTCCTGACTCCAGGTCCCATGCTCTATTCACTGTGCCACCTAGCTATTATGTACCAGGCATATGTACCAAGCTCTTTTCAATTTCTATCTCATTTGATCCTCCCAAGAGCCCTGAGGGGTAAGTGTCATTATTATCCCCATTTTACAGGTGAAGAAACTGAAGCAAACAGGAATAAGTGAGTTGCCCAGTGTCACACAGCTACTAAGTGTCTGAGGTCAGATATGAGCAAAGGTCTTCCTGACTCCAGACACAAGGTTCTATACACTGTACAATCTATATAATATTATATATTTTTATATAACTAGACATTACATATGTATGTATGTATATATGAATGTGTGTGTATGTGTGTGTATAAATTCCTAACATAAAAAAAAGAATTTCAGTAATTATTATGTGTATGGAACTTTTCAGGATATTGTCCATTGTCTAAATTGAGTACAAGTGCTCCTGTTGTTTTTAATCAGCTAAACTTAATCTTTTATATTATAATTGAAATGTAAACAAGAGATTAGGAAAGTCTTCTTTCATTCTTTTCCATCATTAAGTGAAATATTCAAGATACATAGAAGAAATGTTGTGATTATACATTATGAATTCCTTGTTGTATTTTCAGCAAATCTTAGATTTCATTAGTCTAGAGAACTCCCAGGTCAGAGTTCCTCTGCTAATGCAGTTCAGCATCTGTTCTACAGTTTGTAGCATTAGAGTACCTGGAGGATCTAAGTACTTAGATGTAATGCCCAGGGTTATGAAGTCAGCATGTGTCAGAATTTGAATACAAACATATTGAGTTTAAGATGTTTATGGGACATCCAGTTCATAATAAGATAGCTGTTGGGGATGAAAGACAGTCAGGAGTTAGGGCCGGATAAACAGGGTTAAGAATCACCTGCATAAAGATGATAATTGAGGGCAGAGCCAAGATGGTGGCATAGGAGCAGCAAGGTATCACAGCTCCCACATAGCCACCTCAAAATACCCACAAAATATGACTCTAAACAAATTCTAGAACTCTAAAACACATACAAATATACTTTCCTCTAAAGGCAGCTCGGTTGGGAGGGACCATCTCAGTGGCTGGGAGCCAAATCCAACCCAGCCTGAAACAGCGTCTTGGCTCTGGAGGCAGCCAGACGAGCTGAGCTGCAGCTGGAGCGTCAGAAGAGTGGATCTGTGGCAGCTGTGGCAGTTTCCAGAATTATCAAGCCATAAGAAAAAAAAGGACTAAGTCAAAGTTCAGTGGAACTCAGCTAAAAATCAGGGGAGAAAAGCCAGTCCAGCCAAACTGCCCTCAGGGCAAGGAAGCAGCAGAAGAGGAGGTTCTGCACCTGCCTCCACATTGCCACTTCAGAGCTCCTGGCCTGCAGACTGCAGGGGGGCCAAGCAATCGTTCAGAGGCTAAGTGCTCTCGCGTTGAGCGGCCTGGATCCGATTTGTGGTCTTGGGTGGTGGTCCTGGGGTGCTTTTTCAGTGAGCCAGAGCTGGTGAGGGCCCCAGCAGCCTCCTAAAAGCTCTGGCAGCTGGTAAAACCTCAGCAATTTGGGACAGAGCTTTCCCCTCTGGAAGCAGAGTTCCACAGAGCTAAAAAATCACAGACTAGCCAACCACAAATAAGCATAGCAAACAAAGTAAGAAGAGCAACCAAACTCCAGATTCCTTATTTGTGGAAAAGAAGGATCAAAGCAGGGAATGGGAGGAAGACAACACAGTCAGAACTCCCGCACCAAGAGCTTCCAGGAAACATGAAGATTGCCTAAAAGCTAGAGATCAGCTTAAGAAAGATTTTGAAAACCAAATGAGAGAAGT
>CM053587.1:264430928-264448638 GCA_028646515.1 Pseudochirops corinnae | reverse complement strand
ATCCAAGGGTCCTCAGAGTCACGTAGCCACTTTAGCAAAGGGCCTAGGGGCAGGGAAGATCTTCAGATTCCCATAACAAGCGGCTAGCATTTATATAGAATTTTAAGGTCTGCAAAGGACTTTAGCAATATAGTCTCATTTGATCTTCACAATCCTGGGAAGTAACTGCTATCATTATCTCCATATTACAGATAAGGAAACTGAGGCAAACATAGGCTAGGTGTCTTGACCAGAGTAATGTGGGTAGTAATGTCTAGGTAATATATGGACTTAAGTCTTCTTGACTCCAAGTCTAGCACTCTATCTTCTGCACCATGTACAGTCTCTAAGCTCCTTAAGGGCAGGACTATCTTTTCTGTTTTACTTATAATTTATTCCTAGGACTTAGCACAGCACCTTGTACATAGTAAGCATTTAATAAATACTTTGTTGTTCTTGTTATTGCTGTTGTTGAAAATGGAACACTTGCGAGTGATAGCAAAATCAAGGGTATGAATATCTCTGAGTATAGCTGAGGTCCAGTGGAGTAATAGGTGGCAGGAAATGAGTAAAGTGAGAAAGTCACAAGTCAGGGTGTTCGAGTAGCAGTAGGTGTGAGCTTAGGAACTGGAATGAAGGGAAAGCCCACAGGTCCAGGCCCTGACTTCTTTGAGGAAGGAAGGAGAGTGTCCTGAGGGTACGTAGAGGGGAAGGAAACAAACATACATTAGCACCTGCTATGTGCCAGTCACTCTGCTAAGTAATTTACAGAAATTATCTCATTTAAATGGATGATAAATATAGATTAAATGAACCTCAAATGAGTACAATTTAATGAATAATAATAGTAGAGGGAAAATCTGAAAGTGTATTGAGGAAAAAAGAGTATTCTAACTCCCACCCCTATTTTGATAAACTAAGAATCCATAGGAAGGAGACCAGGATAGTAAGGAATGATGATCCCTAGAAGAAACCAGAGATTTTTAGCTGAGATAAGAAATGCTGTAACAGACATTCCAGAGAACACAGTGGAATGTCTAACTAGATCTAGATTGGGATTTTTTTTTTGTGGGGGAGGGAACATAGGGTTGTGGGAAATGGGGGATGGTTTATACAATGACAGCCACTGGTTAGGAATCAGTAGGATGAGGAGAACATTGTGGGACAGGAAGATGTTAACTACTAAGAAATGAGTTCGGATATAGTAGCAGTGACTATCAAGCAGAACACTGAGGGAGGCCATTGATTAGACTCTTCAGAGTCCTCCCTCAATGTTCAATCTTGTGGCAAGCCATGATGTTGAATCTGGTGAAGCCCAAAAGGCTCAACTTCCAATACCCATTACGGAGGAGCAGACAAACGTTTACAGCTGGGGTGAGTCCAGGTAAGGAGCAGAACCTGGCAATTAGAAGTGGCTCTGATCCAGAAACAACTTTTACAGAACAGAAGAACTTGGGACAAAGACAAAGACCAGAGGCCTGAGGCCCAGATCTGAGGTTAACGTGATGTTTCCTGGGAAGCCCCAGAAGCTCAGAGGCCCCAGGTAGGCAGGTTGGATCCAGTGGATGCAACACTCAGGTTGAAGACAAGTGGTCATTGTCATGTAGGTTTGTATGGGGGCATGTAGAATTCCCTTGAAAAAAGAATCAGTTGAAGGAATTGAGCATTAGCTTGGAGAAAAGAACACTGGGGGGAGGGGGAGGGGGAGGATTCTAATATTACCTTCTATTTAACTATATATATATATATATATATATATATGTGTGTGTGTATATATATATATATATATACATATATATATATTCTTATAAGAACATAGTTATTTGTATGTTGACTCACATTACAATGTGAGTTTTTTGAGGGCAAGAACTGGATTTTTTTTTTATTTTGCCTATCTCAGTCTACCCAGAATTTAACTCAGTGCCTAGCACAGAGTAAGGGCTTAAATAATTATTGACTGATTGATTGACTGGCTAAAATAATAACAGTGTTCAAATATTTTTTTCAAGTTTTACATAGTTTCTTTATGGTCTGGTGAAAAATTATCTTCACGGATAAACATAACCCATAGTGCCTTTTATTCCTTCTTTTTGCCAGCACCAACATTTGCCTTTGCAGTACCCCTGACTTTCTTCATTCTTTTCGTGTGTTCCTTTTGCTACTTTCTTGATGTCTTTTTCTTCTCATACAGGCCATGCCTTGCAAGTCTGTGCTTTGGTTCCTTTTTCTTTGCATAGTCAAGGGAATCATAGATCATGCCAAAGCCTGTTGTTTTGCCACCACCAAAACGGGTTCTGAATCCAAAGACAAAAATGACATCTAGAGTTGTCTTGTACATCTTGGCCAGTTTTTCTTGAATTTCAGTCTTGGGCACTGTGGCCTTTCCAGGATGAAGGACATCTATAACCATCTGTTTATGCTAAAGAAGTCTATTTGTCATGAACTTCCTGGTTCTGATGGGAACCATGTCATTCATGGTGGAGGCCAGCTCCTTGAGCAGCAGGAGAGGGAAAGGCCAGTATTCAAGTATTTGAAGAGCTATCCTGCAGAGAAGGAGGATTAGACTTGTTCTATTTGACCCCAGGAGGCAGAACCAGGAACAACTGGTAGAAGTTTCAAAGACGTTCATTTATGTTCCAAATCAGGAAAGAAAAGAAATGGAAGAGAAAACAACTTTCCAACAATTGAGCTGTCCAGAGTACAGAAGCAGAATGTGCTACCTTGGAAGGTGGTGGCTCCCTCTTCTTGGAGATCCTCAAGCAAAGACTATGAAGGACATAAAGTAGTGCTTCTTTCACCTACAGGTTGAATTAGATAGCATCTGAGGTCCCCTATCTACTTCTCAAATTTCTATGTCTTACCATCTATGTGATCCTGGGCAAATCACTTAACCTCTTTCATTCTCAGTTTCCTTATCTGTAAATTAGGGGTAATGATGGCACCTACAGCTAGGGGGCACAGTGAACAAACTGCTAGGCCTGGTGTCAGGAAGATCTGAGTTCAAATTCAACTTCAAACACTTACTAGCTATAAGATCCTGGGCAAGTCACTTTAACCTCTGTTTTCCTCAGTTTCCTGTATTGTAAAATGATGATAATAATAATACCTACCTCTCAGGGTTGTTGTGAGGAACAAATAAGATAATATTTAGAAAGCATTTAGTACAATGCCTGGCACATAGCAGGTAATTAATGCTTCCTTCCTTCATATGTAAAACCTATTATTGCAAGCACTTTGAAAATCCTGGAGTGTTATATAAATGTTAGTTATTATTACTACTACTTCTACCACCACCACCACCACCGTTACCACTACCACCACCACTACTACCACCACCACTACCACTACTACTACTACTACTACTACTACTACTACTACTACTACTTCTACTACTACTACTACTACTACTACTACTACTACTACTACTACTACTATACTAGTACATGGAATAACCTAATCAAGGAAATGAGGGACTGAGCTTAATGTGAATGTTATAAGAAAAGGAAAAATGAAACCTGGAGAGCCAGTTGGCTTTGTATGCCCCTGAGGAGCTAGTTATTTCCTCCTAAGAATTGCAATTATCATTGCAGGAGTTTCTACCCAGGTGGGCTGAGGGTAATGTGGATGACGACAACAACAACAACAACATGTATTGTTGTAACAACACTTTAAGGTTTGCAAAATGCATCACATATATTATCTCATTATAAAATACAGCCACCAATTTGGTCATCACCTGATATTAGAAACTATGTCATGTATGTACTCCTAAATCAAGCAAATGGGAGATTAGAACGTGAAATAACAACACAATCTACTCTCTTGATTTGGCATTTTATTAGACTATCTAAAAGCCAAGACCAAAGAAAGAGCCTAGACAACATATTTCAAGAAATTATCAAGGAAAACTGCCCTAATATTTCAGATGTAGAAGGTAAAAAGGAAATCGAAAGAATCCACTCATCACCACCTGAAAGAAATCCCAAAATGAAAACTCCACTGGAATATATTACAGCCAAATTCCAGAGCTCCCAAGTCAAAGAGAAAATATTTCAAGCAGCAGGAAAGAAACAATTCAAATATCATGGAATCAAAGTCAAGCTCATACAAGATTTTGAGGTTTGCACATTAAAGGAGTAGAGGGCTTGGGATATGATATTCCAGAAGGCAAAGGAGCTAGGATTGCAACCAAGAATCACTTACTGAGCAAAACTGATTGTAATCTTTCTGGGGGAAATGGATACTTAATGAAATGTAGAGGACTTTCAAGCATGCCTGATGAAAAGGTCAGAGCTAAATAGAAAATTTGACATTCAAACAAAAGATTCAAGAGAAGTATAAAAATGTAAACATTAAAGGGTAATCATAAGGGACTCAATAAAGTTCAACTGTTTATAAACATATGGAGAAATGATTCATGCAACTCCCAAGAATTTTATAATTATTAGGGCAGTTAAAAAGAAATTATATAAAGGATATACATGCGAATTGATTATGTGGGAATAATCTTTAAAAAATGAAGGGTTATAAAGAGAGATGCCCTGAAAGACGGGTGAATAGAGAAGTAGATTGGGGAAATTTTTCTCAAATAGGAGAGGTGCACAAGGAGGAGCTTTTACATGGGGGGGGGGGGGAAATGGAATGGGGGTAGTAGGCAATACTTGAACCTCACTCTCATTGGAATTGGTTCAAAATAGGAAGATTATATATGTACTCTCAGTTGTGTATAGAAATGTAACTTAACCAATAGAGAAATAGGAAAGGAATTGGATAAGAAAAAGGAGGAGGTGATAAAGAGGAGGACAGATTAATGATGTCAATGGCTAGAAACAAAAGAGACTTTTGAGGAGGGACAGGATAAAAAGAGAACAAGAAACAGGAGATAATGGGATTGAGGGAAATACACAGAAATCATAACTGAATATAAAGGAATGAGCTCACTCATAAAAGCAGATAGCAGAATGGATCAAAAATCAGAAACAAATAATATGCTATTTACAAGAGACACATTTGAAACAGACACATAGGAGATAAAATAAAGGGACGAGCAAAATTGAATATGGTTCAACTGAAGTAAAAAAGGCAGGGGTAGTAATCATGATCTCAGACAAAGCAAAAGCAAAAAGAGACCTAATTAAAAAGAGAAAATCAGGGTAACTACAGTTTGCTAAAAGGTGCTATAGCAAGTTTCTATGATGAAGGCCTCATTTCTCAAATCTATATTGATAATAGAACTGGTAAAGTAGTCCAACCACTCTGGAGAACAATTTGGAACTATATCCAAAGGGCTATAAAACTATGCATATCCTTTTATTCAGTAATACTACTACTAGGTCTCTGTACCAAAGAGATTAAAAAAGAAAAAAAGAAAAGGACCTATATGTACAAAAATATTTATAGCATCTCTTTTTGTGGTGTCAAAAATTAGAAATCAAGGGAATGCTCGTCCATTGGGGAATGGCTAAACAAGTTGTGACATATGATTGTAATGGAGTACTATTGTGCTATAAGAAATAATGAGGAGGGTGCTGTCAGAAAAACATGGCAAGACCTATGTGAACTGACGCAAAGTGGAGAAGACCAGGAAGATCATTGTGCACAGTAACAGCATGTTGTAATAATGATCAATGGTGAAAGGCTGGGCTACTCTGATCAATACAACAATCTAAGACAATTCCAAAGCACTCATGATGTGCTATCCACCTCCAGAGAGAGAACTGATAAACTCAGTGCAAATTGAAGTATAATTTTCTCACTTCCTTCATTTTTCTTGCTATTTTTGAAATATGGCTGATATGGAAATGTTTTGCATGATTTCAAATTTATAACTGATATCCTATTGCTTGCTTTCTCAGTGGGTTGGGGATGGGGTGAGAGGGAGGGAGAGAATTTGGAACTCAAAATTTGAAAAGAAAAGAATGTTAAAAATAAACATGATGTAATTTTTAAAAACGATAGGAAGTGCCAAGAAGACATGATCTGGGGAAGGATGATAGGAAGGAAGGAAGGAAAGAAAGAAGGAAGGGAGCAAGGAAGGAAGGAAGGGAGGAAGGAGAGAAGGAGAGGGAGAGAAAGAAAGAGGGGGAGAAAAAGAGGGAGGAGAGGAAGGAGGAAAGGGAGAGGATGAGCTGAGTTATTTGACTGACTGGGTCCCCATTCAGGCAGCTCAGACTACTCACAGGTTGAATTTGTTTTCATCACTCTGGACCTCATAGCTTGGACCGCAATAGGTCTCTGCCTAAGGTCCACTTAATGGCTATTTTTTGGGCTCTCTTAGCTCCCTGACGAATTCACATTCATCAGTTGTAACTATTTCTCTTTTCACCAGCAACCTTGAGGGTCTTCCCCTCTCAGTTTGATTTTTTTCTCCTCTTTTTTAAATTAAAGGGGCCATCCTTTGACTACTTCTTTAAAAGGCCTATTCACTGAGTGAGTGTTACTTCACTCTGAGTAACTGAAAAGATCTTAGTCTAAAAGGGCCAGGGTCTCCCAATGCATCCTGGGCCATCTCCAGTAACCCTGATTACTAGATCCAGATGACTCTGGAGGAGAAAGTGAGGCTGGTGACCTTGCACAGCCCTCCCTTATTCGAATCAAAGTCAACTGCAAGTCTTGTCATCATTTCCATGATGTCATGGTCCTCTTTGAAAACAAAGGACAAACACAACCTGTGAGTGGCAGAGGTGGTATAGCTTATACAAAGGCACAGAGATTAGAGACAGAATGTAGCATTTGAAGAACTGAAAGGAAGTCATTTTTACTGGACCAAAGAATTGTGAAAGGGAGAAATGTGAAATTAGTCTGGAAAGGTAGGTTGTTGCCATATTGTGAGAAGCACTTTAAATGCTAAAAGAATTTGTACATCATCCTAGAGATATAAAGGAGAAACTTGAGTTTACTGAGCAGAGAAACAGGATAGGCTGATCTGAGGTTTAATAATATTTATTTGGCAGCTGTATGGAGGATACACTTGGGAAGGAAGATACTTGAGGCACAGAGAACACTTAATTAGTAGGCTATTGCAATAGTCCAAGAATGAGTTGATGATGACCTAAAGCTATGTGAGTGTGGTGCAAGGGATAGCAGGATAGATGTTGCACAGGTAGAATTAACAAGACTTGTCAACATGTGCTGTGGGGAAGAAAGAATTCCTGAATTACAAAAATGGTGGTACCCTCAAAAGAAGTAGGAAACATCGCTTAAGATTTCTTGGGGCAAGTATAGGCCAGATTGCCACATGTTGGGAATAATGTAGAATGAATTCCTGTTCAGATAGGAACTAAATGACCTCTAAAAGCCCTTCTAGCCCCAAATTCTATGATGTTATGAAAAGACTTGAACACGGGAAATGTCACAGCAACAATGCTCTTGTCACTGAAGATATTCTAGTCATTCTGACAGGTTCCAGCTTCTAAATGCATATTCCCATTCATAATAAACTGAAGCCATTTTAGAAGATGAATTTGAAATTCATGGGACAATTAGAATCCAATATTCAGACCTAGACAATAGATGCAAGTCACATCAAATTTATGGGCTTCTATTGAGGGGGAAAAAAGGTCCTTCATTCAAATGGCTAAAGATAGGAAAGCCCTAGAAAATAAGTAAATTTTAAAATGAAAAACAAAGGTCCTTTTCTCCCACTCATGAGTATGTGAAACACATACTGAAGTAAACAGAAAGTCTTAAGATGACAGAATTAGCGGTGATGGAAATCTTAGAGGTCATTGGGTCCAGCCCCTAATTTTACAGATGAGAAAACTGAGGCACAGAGAGGTTTAAGTGACAAGCCTAAGGTCACACAGATAGTAAGAGGTAGAAGCAAAATTTGAACTCAGGTCATCTGAATAAATGAGAATTTACCACATCTAACCATAATGCTGCTCATTCCAAGGTGCAAATATTCCTGTTCCTTCTCTCACCTTCTCCATGAGTGATATTGTTCCCCACTTTCCACCTCTAGTTCTGGGAACAGTAGTCAAGTCAATACATATTCCAGGGAACAATAATCAAATCAACACTACAATTCCCAGAAAGGATGCGTCAATTAGCAATCTTATGACTCCATCATCCCTGTGATTTCTCAGATTAAAGTTTCCTTCCCTGGCCACCATTCCTATACATATGATGTCTCCCCCATGAGAATGTAAGCTTCTTAAGGCACTTAGCACAGTATCTAGCAAATAGTAAGCTCTCAACAAATGCTTTATCACTCATTCATTCATTCTGATTCCAATTCCAGCATACTTTTCATTGCACCACTCAATATAGAAGAAAAATTGGATGAAGAGAAAATTTTCAATCTGTGCTTGGGTACCACCTATTCCATGGAGACTTCCATGGTCTCTCTCAACTAAAAACAATCTTCATCTCTAAATTTTTCTATAACACTTTGTCCCCATCTTTTCTTTGCCTCTATTCTACTATGTTCCTTTATCATGCTTACATATAAACATATCTTTCCTTCCTGCTCTCCTTTACACCATAAGCTCCTTACAAAAGGGACTGTTGTCATTTTTTCATCCCTGTAACAACAACAGCTACCACAGTTACTTCTTTGCAGGTAGTAGGCTCTTACTATGTTTGTTGCATTGAACTGAACTGAACTGAATGAAAAGAAATTGAAGTCTTAGTTACTCCACTATCTCTGAGATAATCACATGCAATTTCTGTTGTTGAATGACAGTATTCTCAATTTCCAGATACTTCATGCACATATGTAACACAGTTCTTATAGTCCAGGAATTAAAAATTTTTAAGCTAGAAATAATGGTGAGGAAAGTTAAGTATACACCCACCTATGCACCCACCCCCACAGTTTCACACACACACACACACACACACACACACACACACGCTCCACACTGATTCACCACTCTTTAGTAACCACCATTTAAATCTACATAAACATTGATTCTCAACCCATTCTGTCTTTCTTTCACCTTACCTGTGAACTGCTTTTTTCTGTTCATGCCTCCTCTTGACCACCAGCATCAAGGGTATGCCTGGACACTTCCTAAATGTCCCATGTGATAAAAACAATTACGAACAGCTATGAGACTTCTCCACCTTCCAAGGATAACTGTTTGTCTTTCACTGCTATTCTCAAAGGCTTGATGCCACATTGTAGGTAAGTTGGATATCACTTATCAGAGGGCAACCAGGATGGGGAAAAACCTAACTTTCATGTTATATGACGATTCATTGAAAGAAACCTCCTTACCTCCAACTCCTGGTTCTCTGGCTTCCTTTAAACCTAAAAAATCCCACCTTCTTCAAGAGGAGTTTCCTGATCTATTCCCTCTCATTGTCCCCACTTCCCTTCTGCTTTCTTTCTTTCCCCCTCCCTATAGGTAATTGCTGAGATCACCTACAATTTATGCTGTAAATACTCTGTATGCACATTGTATGTACGTGGTTGGCATGTTGCTTCCCTCTTTAGAATATGAACACCTTAAAGGGAGAAACTGTGTTTTTGTTTTGCTTTGTACCCTCAGTGCTTAGAACAATGACTGTCCCATCATAAGTTCTTGCTGACCTGATTTGACTTGAACTAGGGGCATCTGGAATGGATAAGAGAAGATTCAAGTGGTACAAGATACCTTGTCCTCAAGTAGTGAATATTCTAGGAGTATCAAATGCCCCCCACCATCTCGGTATAAAGAGGATTTAATATGGAAGCTCAGTCCAGATACTCGATATCTAAACCTCTGGCTGAACTCCTTCGGCCATTTTTATTTACTGCTCTCTGGTGTTTAGAAAGTGAAGAAAAGTTTAAATATATCATTGCTAATTTTCCTTGTTTTATAACTTGTTTGCAAGTTATCTGTATCATGTAGAATGTAGGCTCCTGGAGAACAGAGGCAGTTGAATCCCCAGTGCCTAGAGAGTACCTGGAACATTTTGTTATTCAGTCATTTTCAGTTGTGTCCACCACTTCATGACCCCATTTGGGGTTTTCTTGGCAAACATTTTCTTCTTTGTGAGAATCTTTCCCCAGATATGGTTGTGATGACACTTCTGATTTTCCTTCCCTGACTGAAGGAAGTAATTGAGAAGTGAAAAGGGTAGCTACATTCCATTAGTAGAAATGCAAAAGATTG
This sequence comes from Pseudochirops corinnae, assembly GCA_028646515.1. Taxonomy (NCBI): domain Eukaryota; kingdom Metazoa; phylum Chordata; class Mammalia; order Diprotodontia; family Pseudocheiridae; genus Pseudochirops; species Pseudochirops corinnae. The sequence goes on along the minus strand of CM053587.1, from coordinate 264,438,556 downwards.
TCTTCTTGAGGAATAGTCTATTATACCATACTATACCATACGATCCTATGCTAAGCTACGCTGTGCTCTGCTATGTCATCCATACCATACAATACCATGTCATATCACATCATAACACACCATACCATACCATAGTATAGTATACTATACTGTGGGGGAAGATAGGTGGTGCAGAGGATAGAGTGTCGGGCCTGAAGTCAAGAAAACTCATCTTCCTGAGTTCAAATCTAGTCTCATAAACTTAATATCAATGTGACCATAGGCAAGTCACTTAACCCTATTTGCCTCAGTTTCCTAATCTGGAAAATGAGCTGGAGGAGGAAATGGAAAACCACTTCAGTATCTTTGCCAAGAAAACCTAAAATGGGGTCATAAAGAGTTGGATACAATGAAATGACTCAACAACAACAACAACAACAAAACCCTTTCTAAGCCTCCAGACTCACATCTCCAAATGCCTGTTGGTTATGGAATGTCTCATAGTGCCTTAAATTGCAAATATCCAAAACTACCCCTATTTTCTTTTCCTCTAAACCCTCCCCCTCCTAATTTTATTATTAGAGTCAAGAGTACTACTGTTCTGCCAATCCCCCAGGCTTACACCTAAATATCATCCTTGACTCCTCACTCTTCCCTCCCCTGCCGTCCCCCCATCCAATCTATTGCTAAGTCTGCCTTCATAACATCTCCCACATGCTTTCATCATAATGCCAGCATGTCACTTCTCTCTTCTCATACCCTACCATACTCACTCATCACCTCATGCCTAGACTAATACAATAGTCTTCTGGTTAGTTTCCCTGCCCCAAATTTCTCCTTACTCCAATCCATTCTCCATTCATCTCTCGAATGGATATTCCTAAAGTGAATATCTGACCATTCATCACCATCCCCATTCAGTAGACTCCAGTAGCTCCCTATCACCTCCAGGATAAAATATAAAATTGTCAGTTTGACATTCAAAGTCTTTCATAGCCTGAGCCCATCACGCCTTTCAAGTCTGTCCATACCCTGCTCCTCCCCAGGTATTCTGCAGTTAGGTGACACTGATCCCCAGGTTGTTTCTCCCACAGGATATTTTATCTCCTATCCCTGGGCATTTTCACTGGCTTCCCCCCATGCCTATAACCCTCTTCCTCCTCATCCCCACAGCCTGACTTCCTTCAAGTCTCAGTTAAATTCCCACTTTCAGCAAAAAGTATTGCCCAGTTCTTCTTAATCTTACTGCCTTTCCTTTGAGACTACATCCAATTTATCCTGTCTATACCTTGCTTGCACATGCTCTGTGTGCTCCTTGAGAGCAAATACTGTCTTTTGCCTCTCTTTGTACCCCCAAACCTTAGCACAATTCCTGGAATACAGTAGGTGCTTAATAAATGCTTGCTGATTTACTGACTGGCTTTTCCTTTGCTGGACCTCAGTTTCTTCATCTTTAAAATGAGAAGAGTTGTCAGAGCAGAGGTTCTCAACCTGTGGGTTATGTTCAATTTGTAACAAAGAAAATACATCCTGCAGATCCAGATATTTACATTACAATTTGTAACAGTAGCAAAATTACAGTTATGAAGTAGCAATGAAAATAATTATATGGTTGGGGGGTCACCACAACATGAGGAACTGTATTAAAGGGTTGTGGCATTAGGAAGATTGAGAACCACTGTGTTAGAGGGTTCTAAGCCTTTTTGTGTGTGATTAACCTTTTTGACATTCTGATAAAATCTATGGATCCCTTCTCAGAACAATATTTTTAAATGCAAAAACAAAACTAACTTGATAACAAAGGAAGTCAATTATGTTGAAATACAGTTATTAAAGTAATTTTAAATTCACAAATTCAAGATGAAGAACCCCTGGATCTAGACCTATGATTCTGGATGCTCAGGAAGAGACTAGTCTAGACTTGAGGCTTTCAAGAAGCACATTAAATGGTCTAAGTGTTTTCCTGGAACCCAACATTAGCATTAACTGGAAGATAATGGAAAATTATGACACCCCACCCCTGCAGGATGACATATTCAGACCGTTGGCCTCGCTATCTACAATTAAGTCATTTCATGTATTTGGAATCAAAACCATGTACAATGGGCAACTTGGTTTGCTCACAAAATGTCACAATCAATTTATTGAATTTGAAAGTACAATTTATGCCAGCAATTATTACGTGAACTTTCACCTAACTTTTTAATTTGGGATATGAATTAATGAAACGGTTCTCAGTAGTTGAGTAGTAAGAAATCCCTAAGGACCTTTGCCACTCTAAAATCTTGGATTGTATGAAACGTCAGAACCACTAAGTGTTCCTGAACATTGAGAAGGGCGGCCCAGCAAAAATTCTCTCTGCATAAAGGTGTTCCTTGATAGATTGATATGAGCCCATTTCTTGGAGGTACAACTCAGAGAATCAGGTAGACTGCACTGATTTTCACTAGAAGTCAATAATCAATCCATTTGTATAGATTATAATCAAGCAAGCAAGAAATCATCTGTCATTGCTTTTAGTTACATGGAATAATCATTTATCATAGATGAAATGAGGAAAAGATGAGAGGAAATCTTATCACGGGAACAAAAGCTGCAAGAGATCTCAAAGATTATGTAATCCAACCTCTGCGTTTTACAGGTGAAGAAATTAAAGCCTTGAGAAACAAAGCAACTAGCCCAAGGACACATAGGTAATAAACAGCAAAATTAGTAGTCAGTCAATTAGCATTTATTTTGTGCTGACCTCTGACACTAGCTGTGTGACTCTGGGTGAGTCACTTAACCCTTTTTACCTCAATTTCCTCACCTGTAAAATGAGAAGGAAATGGCAAACCACTCCAGTGTCTTTGCCAAGAGAACCTTAGAAAGAGTTATAAAGAGCTGGACACAACTGAAAAAAGGACAAAACATGTGCCAGGCACTGTGCTAAGCACTAGTGATACAAAAAAAGACAAAAGACTGTCCTTGCTCTCAAGGGACTCACAGACTAAGGGGGGAGATATGTAAACTACTATAGACAAACAAAATATATATGTGGGCAAAATTAGGGATAATCAACAGAGAGAAAGCATCAAAATAAGGGACAGGGAAAGACTTCTTGCATAAGTTAGAATTTAGCTGAGATGTGAAGAAAACTGGGAAGCAAGGAGGCACAGAATGAGGAAGAGTTCCAGGAATTGGGGGACAGCCAGAACGTGCTCATAGTTGGAATGTGAGGTGCTCTGTTCTGTGGAATAGCAAGGAGCTCAGTGTCACTAGATCACAGAGGATAGGGGTATATGGTCTAAGACTATAAAGGTTGGATGGAGTATCAAGGGCTTGGAACACTAAGCATGGGGGGTTATACTTGATCCTAGAGGTAATAGGGAGCCACTGAAGCTGATTGCAATAGAAAAAGGGCATGAGAAGGGATAACATGATCAGTCTTGGGCTTTGAGAAAATCAGTTTGACAGCTGAATGGAGAATGTACTGGTGTGGGAAAAGGCTTGCGGCGTTAAAAAGCTATTTGCAATATAATGCAGACGTGAGGTGAGGAGTGTCTGTACTAGGTTGTTGGCAGTGTCAGAGGAGAGGAGGGGGCATATACGAAGATGTTATGAAGGAGGAAACTAAGAATGACAGGCCTTGAAAACTGTTTGGATAAGGGTAGAAGTGACAGATCGAGGAACTGAGGGTGACAGTCAGGATGACAAGGAGGATGGGGTACCATCCAATGGCAAGAATTGAACTCATTTCATAAAATAACAGATTTAGAGCTGGAAAAGACTTAGAGGTCACCTATTCCTTATTTTATAAATGAGAACATTGAAGTTCTAAGAGTGAACATGAAGATTTATACAGGTAGTAAGTGGCAGAGCTGGGATTTGAACTGAGAATCCATCACTTTCCTCTGACTCCAAATCTAGTGTCCTTTCCACCTTACCACTTCTACTATTCTCATGCTTTTCTCCAACTAAAGTCTTAAGTGCATTAAGCCAATGCAAAAGGAGGCAGAAACACTGATAACCTGCAGTGAAACAAGATATTCTTCTCTATATTTTCCTTATGTGCTCCCTGGAGAGAGAATGAGAGAGAGACAGACAGACAGACAGACAGACAGAGACAGAGACAGAGACAGAGACAGAGGCAGAGACAGAGACAGAGACAGAGACAGAGAGAGAGAGAGAGAGAGCGACTATTAGGTGCTGCATCTAATTTTCACATTTCCATTTTGGGAGTTGGTCACTCAGCTGAAAATTATCTTCTTAAGGGGCATTCATGTGGAGTCAATTTGTAAAACCCCTTTCTCCTTATCCCCACTTCTCTTCCTCTTCCTCCTCTCAGAACCTGTGGTTTTCTTCCTACATCATTGATTGGGGGCGGGAGGGGGAGGGAGTCTAATTTGCTGACCATGATAGTTACTGTGAGTCAACCACATTGTGGAGAAAAAGATTCAGGAAGTAATCGTTGAAGGTGTCTGTGTGAGGGTATGTTTTTAAATTTCCTTTGAAGATCTGAGAGTGAGGAGAACAGAGAGTTGGAAAAGAAATAAATGGGAGTGGTGGTCATGGGGAATACCAGAAGAGGAAGTGGGGAGCCTTTGGAGGATTTTTTGCCTGGGACCCAAGAAAGAATTGAGTGGGAAGCCTTGCAACAGAAATGTACTAGGAGAGCTTTGAAAGACAAACTCAGGAAGACATTTTGTAAACAGGAAAAATGAAAGCAGAGATGTTTTGGAAGGAGGAAAAAGGGAGACACCCAAACCCAGGAGCAAGTAAGCTGGTGCTGACAATACCATTGAGAAGCAAAGGTGGGACTATTGTCATAGAACCTTAGATGTCAAGCTGAAAGTGATCCAGTGACCGCAGAAGCCAGCTAATCCTATGAGGGAGAGACAGCATATATGAAAACCTTGAGCTGCAAGTTGGATGGAAAGATTCCATGGCATTTACATAGATCAGCAAAGCAGATGGTGATCGCTCTTACTTAATGTCATTTCCACTGATGAAATCACATCAGTTTTTGATGTAGAACCATCTGACAGTGCCAAGGGCTTAGGTTGCAAAAACTTTTTTTTTTTTTAAGGTCTTCATTAGATGTGCCTGTAGCATCTACATTTCCTAGAACAGTTGCTAGGTCATATTTCCACATAGATTGCTTCCCAGGATGATGGCTGAAGGCACTGGGTTGGAAGCATTGCCATTACCAATATTCACATTCGTCATATCTACAAGATGAGCCAGTAAGTAATTGCTGATTGCTGGGAGGATGGCAGGGTGAGAGGTCAGGTGGGGAGGACTAGCATAGTCCCTAACACCAACTTGATAAGAAGGCATTGAGTATAGGCAGAGACCATATAATTCCACAGGGACATTGTGGCATAGTGGCATATCAGATCTCACTTCTCTTTTATTATTTAATTTTATGTTAATATATTTATGCGTTATTTTTATTCTATCATAAGGAATGATTTTATGGATTCAAGGAAGTAGTATTGATTCAGTTGTTCTGTTTCTGAGACTTAAAGGAGTCTTAAAGAAGAATTAAGACAAAGGGGGCAGCTAGGTAGCACAGTGAATAGATCACCCGCCCTGGAGTCGGGAGGACCTGAGTTCAAATCTGACCTCAGACACTTAACACTTTCTAGTTGTGTGACCTTTTGGCAAGTCACTTAACCCCAACTGCCCTGCCTTCTCCCTCAAAAAAGACCAAAAAAAAAAAAGAATTAGGACAATGATGTACATCACTGTTTGGTTTGTTTACCTTAAGAAGAGAAGGCTTAACTGGAAGATTATCTAAGGGTATGAGAAAGGAACAAGAATGCAACCAGATGAGAAAGGAACCAGAATGCAGATTTATGCAACCAGAATCCATAAGGTATACAGGGTCATGTCACTAGTGAGACAAGAAACCCCCCCCCCCAATCTAGAGGGGGATCTGCATAACAGGGTAGGAGGGGGAGGGGAAAGTCTCTGATGGCCTTATAAGATATTACCCCCAAGACTTGACACATAGTACGCATTGAAAGAAATTATTATTAAATAACAAATTATTGGTGACATCCAGAATTTTTTTCCTTTCTTTTTTGGAGAGTAGGTTAAAGCTTAGTTCTCTGAAGGGCAAGGTAGATTATGAGATGAAATTCTGGAATTGTTAGACCACCTACCTAGAAAACCCTACAAAGAATTTAAGCTACCATTATAATCTACCATAATCTACCATTAAAATGAAGATGTTTACCCAAAGAGGGTGAGGCTTGCCCTGGAGACCCCAAAATACCAACACAGCCGGGTCCTGTAAAAAGAATTTGACTCAAGTCTTCTCAGTCAAAGAAAAGTAAAGTTTATTGAAAGTTCATTAAAAGTTCGCCATATTGGGTAGACTCTCAAGGAGCCAGTCTATGCTAGATCATTCTATGGTGCTCTCACAGAGCAAGTCTGTGCTAGGGCCTTCTGTGGTGCTCCATTCCAGTCCGTTGTGTTCTACTCTGACAAGTCTGAGCAGAGGTGGATCTCCTTTTGTCTAGATTGCCCTAGGAGGGGGTAGTCTGGATAAAAGATAAATCTCTTTCTCCAAGATTGAGTGATTGAAGTCACATCCTCCCACCTCTCATTAGAATAGGTCTACCTTTCATTATAATATTCATTCTCTCATTAATAAGGAATCAGAGTTGATTGCCACCCTCAAGAACACCCACTCTTCCAAAGGCATCTAAGTACTGAGTAGGTTCCATGAAGGGTCTTTAGCATTTAGGAATGCCACTGACCCCTTTTATTAATTATCTGCTAGCATGATTAATAAAATGAGTTGTAGTTAACAAATGCATTCATACATTAATGAATTCCTAATCCAGCACCTCAACCACTTGAGCTGCTCCTTCAGATTTCCCTCTGGAATCCTCCTGTCTTCAAGGGCAGATTTGATGTGAGTCCTATCAACAAAAAAAACCTTTTCTACCTCTTGCTTAAGAAAGAGGTTGCGGGGGGGCAGAGCCAAGATGGCAGTGTAGGAACAGCAAGAAATTGCAGCTCCAACACAGCCACATCAAATACCCAAAAAATATGACTATAAACAAATTCTAGGGCTCTAAAATGCACACAGATATATTTCCTGCTGAAGGCAGCTTGACTCAAAGCGACCATTTCAGCTCTGAGAGCCAAAACCAGCCCAGCCTGAAACAGCGGCTTTTGCCCTGGGGACGGCTGGACAAGACAAGCCCCGCCACGGCTGGAGCTTCAGGAGAGTGAATCTACAGCAGCTGTGGCAGTATCCAGAATTATCAAGCCATAAGAAAAAAGGACGAAGGTTAGTGGAACTTGGCTAAAAACCAGGGAAGAAAAGCAGGTCTGGCCAAGCCGCCTCCAGGGCAAAGAAGCAGGAAGTGAAGGTTCCTCACCCACCTCCACATTGCCGCTTCACAGCTCCCGGCCTGTAGACAGCAGGGGAGCCAAGCCATCATCCAGAGGCCAAATGCTCTGAGTGGCCTGGATCTGGATTGTGGTCTTGGGTGGTGGTCCTGGGGTGTTTTTTTTTTCAGTGAGCTGGAGCTTGGGAGGGACCCAGCAGCCTCCTAAAAGCCCCAGGAGCTGGGAAAACCCCAGCGTTTTGGGACAGAGCTGTTCCCTCTGGAAGCAGAGTTCCACAGAACTAAAAAAAAAAAAAAAAA
>CM053587.1:264415225-264430428 GCA_028646515.1 Pseudochirops corinnae | reverse complement strand
GGGAGATCCATCCTGCCTTACCGGAAAATCAAAGGGGCAATTGGGGAGGACATAGGAGAGATTAGATTGGGGGAGGGGTGGTACAAGGGGATGGCTGTTTTGAGCAGGGGGGTAGGGGAAAGATGGGGAGAAAATTTGTAACTCAAAATCTAGTGGAAATGAATGATGTAAACTAAAATAAATAAAATAAAATATATTTAAAAAAAAAGAAAGAGATTGCTTAAAAACTCTTTTGTTTTCAGTCAATGAAGCAAGGGACATTCCTTAAGAACCTATTATGAACAAAGCTGAATTGTGGTAGCTCAAAAGAGGCTTGAGATGCACAAATTTAGAGATATCTCCATACCAAATGTCCATATTTGCTCTCAATCTTTTGTAGGCCTTTCCAAGCTCATAGTGGTCTGTTCAACCACAGTTGGGCACACTATACTTTGACCATGACAACATGATGTCATTTTTGGTCCTAACAAAACAAAAGCACCTACTCTGTGCCAGGGACTGTTCCAGATTCTGGGGATAAAGACTGAACTGTGATGGTCTTTGTAGTCAACGAGTTTACCTTGTAAAGAGGGAGACAAGATTTCCTTCTATAAGAATATATATGATATATACAAAATGAACACAGAGTAGGTTGGGGAGGAAATGTTTTAGCAGCTATGAAGACCAAGAAATGCTCGGATCACCCAATTCCTACACATTTTTACTGACTGTCTTCCATGCCCAGAAGTTGAGTTTTTTTGTTTTTGTTGTTTTTTCCCTTATCAACTCCACCTCTTGGCTTCCTTGGCTTCTTTCATGTCCCAGCTAAATTCCACCTTCCAGATTTCTCTCAATGCCAGTGCATTATTCCTCTCTTGATTATTTCCAATTTATCCTGTATATAGCTTTTGGTACCTAGTTGTTTTTTTATTTTCTCTTTCATTAGATAGTGAACTACTCAAGGGCAGGGATTATCTTTTGTCTTCTTTCATATCTCCAACACTTAGCACAGTGCCTGGCATGTAGTGATGATGATGAGGTCAAGGAACTATAAAATGTTGAAGTCAAGGTTAGGGGTGCTCAAGACCCCAGAATACCTGGTCCTGCCAAATGAATTCAACTCAAGTTTTCTCTCAGCCAAAGAAAAACAAAGTTTATTAGAGATTTGCCATAATGGGTAGACTCTTAAGGAACCTCGGTGTCTGTGACAATTGTACTGGACAAGCGGGCCAGAATCATCTGACATAGAGTGAGTCTGCACTAGAAAATTCTCCAGCTTTCTCACTGAGGCAAGATGTGATCTTATAATACAGAAAGTCTGTGGGAGAAATCAAGGAGGGGTATAGGGGAGGAGTCTGAGAAGGGTTTTTAGGAGGTGTAAATGAGTCCAGTGGGAAATAGCTGGAGGCTATCTGGAGATGAGACAATGGAGGGCTAGGCTAGTTTAAGGGTCTTTGAGAATCAAAGGTGGGGCTAGCTGACAAAGGAGGGCTTGGCTAGTAACAGAGATTTGGGCTGAGCTATAATGAAAGTCTTATGGCCTCAGACAAATGCCTCACCAAATGGGAAGATTCAATCAGAGTTGAAGGGGGTTCCCAGAGCCTGTCATCAGTAGGTACTTAACAAATGCTTACTAATTGACTGATTGAGGTAGATGTGAAGAAGGAATGAGCTTCCTACAGGGGAGACAGTCAGTGCAAAGGCACAGAGACAAGCCAGGAGACAGTGTCACATGTGTAAAATAGTAAGTAGGCCAGTAGGACTGTGTGAGGGATAATTTATAGTGAAGTTTCCCATTCTGAAAAATCAAATCTAGAATGGCTTCAGTACTCACTAGGCCTATGGTCAAGTCACCTGACCTTCAAGCATTAGAGCAATGGAGACCCTCCCCCAGAGCCAATACAGCAGAAGATATGCCAAATAACAAGGTTAAGGCTCTTTTCATTGGACACCCACATGTTTCCGGGTCCTTTGTCTCAGAGAGATTCCTGTGCTTAGGTTGTGGGACAGCCCCCCTACCAATAAGAGTGAAGGCCAGTTGGGGGAGTTGGGTTTCTGCATTGGAAGATTATATAACCATGGGCTGCCTTCTACCTCTCGCTCTCTCCCTGCAGACGCCATGTTGGGTGACAGGGGGTAGAGTCCTTTCTCATGAGAAAGAATAAAGACCTTTTCTGACCTTAGATTCAGACTCCAAACTCTTTCATCTCACACAACTGTGACATGGAATGTGTGGAAGGGAATAATAATAACAACCTGTATTTACAAAGGGTTCTGTAGTCTGTGAAACAATTTCTTTACTACAATCCCAAGGAAAGAGTACTCCAAGTATTCTTAGTCCCAATCTGCCAATGAATGAAACTGAGACTTCAAGAAGGTAAGGTGATTATCCAAGGGTCACAAACAGAAAGGAACAGTATTAAGACCTGAACTCAAGTCACCTATTTCCAAGGCTGAGGCTCTTTTTATCATTCCAGCACAATGCTTTTTCATCAAAAGTGAAACCAATGGGCAGCTAGGTAACACAGTGAATAGATCACTTGCCCTGGAGCCAGGAGGACCTGAGTTCAAATCCTGCCTCAGACACTTGACATACTAGCTGTAGGACCTTGGGCAAGTCACTTAACCCCAATTGCCTTGCCTTCCCCCAAAAAAGGAGAAAAGTAGAACCAATACAGATGCAGACAAAACCTCTGTCATCCTATTCACTCCTGCAGTTAAAGTAGTGGGAATTTATCATTCTTGGCCTGTACTCAGGCCTGAAAGCAAACCCAGTTGTGACTATGTCTACAAAATGCCAAAATAGCCAGTTTAAATCTAATTATTGAATGAAAAATCACTCAAGTTTTTTCCCCCTTGTCTTTCTCCCTTTCTCTCAGTGTAGACAAAACATCTAAGGATTAACTTACTTTCTTCATTTTTCCCCTGCTGTTTTGGCTTCTTGAAGTTTTGGGATTCCCTGGGAGGTTCTCCCTAATTGGAAGTGATTAAAGAAAAGGTGTAAATACACACGATTTGCTATGCTATAAGCAGGATTCTCGTTTAGTCATAGTTGGCCTAGTTGGACTCTGAGGTCCCTTCTGATGCTGAGATCCTCTGAGGTTATTTTTACTGAAAAAAATGTGTGTCCCTGGGCCTAGCAAAGGGTCTGGCACACAGTAAATGTTTAATAAATGCTTATCAATGAAAAGAAGTAGTTACCAGTCAAACGAGCTATATTTTAACAACCTGAACCATGATTTCCTTTACCTATTTCCCAAAACTCTTTTCTTTATAATCGCTATCAATTAATTTGTTTTGCTGGGAAAAGGGAGGGAGTGAAATATAAATGAGTTTTGAATTTAAATTAATGGAATAGGTCATTTCAAAATCATTGTGTAATAGAATCTTGGAGTTTTAAGGTAGCTTAGAGGCCATTCAGTATAATATCCCATATATTCCAGGCATGCTTTCTTTGGCATTTCTGACAGAAGAGAGTGAAATTTGTTATTTCTTATAATTAAGATGCATGAGAAGAGTGATGCATGGAAGAAGACAGTGCATGAGAAGAAGAAACATGGAGGAGGGGCTAGGATTATTATTAGATGATGATATTCATACTTATCTAAATTGGACAAAGAAGAGTTGAACATACATACATACATGCATATATATATGTATATATAAACACACATATTCACATATAAACACACACAAAAAGTCTTTAGGTGTAGAAATATGTCAAACTCAATAAGGAAATAACAAAAATACTGATTTCATAAAATTCTGATCAGTTTGGACTGATATAGAGTGAAGTGAGCAGAGTCAAAACAATTTTTAACAGCATTTTATTTTTTTAAATATTAATATGCATTTAAAAATTTTGAGCTCCAAATTTTCTCCCTCTCTTCCCCCTCTCCCCCTCCCTAAGATGGTAATAAATTTGATATAGGTTATATCTGTGCAATCATGTAATATAATTTCCATATTAGTAATGTTGTGAAATAAAAAATAGACCAAAAGAACAAAATTTCCTGTCAAACTAGCCAGCTGAATAAGAAAATAGTTGACCCAGCTCCCACTCAGACTGGAATAATCAAGAATTTTGTTGAGACAATACAGACAATGATAATCAAGAAATTTGTTGAGTCAATACAGCAGTTGACTTCTTCTACCCCCAAACTCCACAAAAATTCAGTCAAATGCCCATAGGTAATAGGAAAGGGGGATGTCTCCAACAAATCAGGAGTCATATTGACCAGGGATAAGGCACATGTAGCCTACAAGGCCCTGTGCCCAGAGGCAGGAGGCAGCAAGAATGGAGAGTTCCCCTAAGAAAGACCTAATGCAGTCAGAAAACCCAGGGTAAGGGACTGGGAAGTCCTTGAAAGTAGAAGCAGGCAAGGACTAGTATGGTGCTGGTCAACATGGTACTATACCATAAGAGACAGCCAAGCTATCCAACAGTTGGAAGCAATTTTAGAAGTAACACTCACTGAACCCACAGCTTTTTAATAAATGCCTTTGCTAAGAACTAAGAAGTCTACTAGCTGATTGTTTATGGAAACACACGGGTGGGGGCTCATGCACTCTCTATGCTGTTGGAAGAGCCAACCCAGAGACTACTCAGAGTAGCATCTATCACTGGGGTACAACATGCAAATGCAAAAGCTGAGAGAGTAGCTCAGAGAAGGTGCTATATGTATGGTTTTATTCTGATAGAATGTGAGGTTCTTGAGAACAGAGCTTTTTTTCATTGTCTTCTATGTATCCCCCATGCCTGATGTATAGTGGATACTTAATAAGTAGCTGTTGATTGATCACCATGCATATACCTCTGCAGGATATACTTTATTGTTCTCCTGGTAATGAGGAAGGGAGGGAGAAAGAGAGAAACAGAGAGAGAGAGAGACACAGAGAGAGAGAGAAAGAGAGAGAGAGAGAGAGAGAGAGAGAGAGAGAGAGAGAGAGAGGGAGAGAGAGAGAGAGGAGTATATATCCCTGAACTCACCACAATTGAATTGAGAGGTGAATAAACCTGGCCGCAGAGGGAAGAACAAGGAACAATAACTAATAGCTAAGAACAGCAGGTTTAGGCTCCATGTCTAACAGCTAGAGTTGTCCAAATATAGAATGGGCTAATCCTGAAAGTAGCGAGGGTCTCCTCTGTGGAATTCTTCAAGTAGAGGCAAAGTGACCATAGGATCATAGATTCTGAGTTAAAAGGGACCCTAAAGATCATAAAATCCAAACCCTTCATTTTACATAGGAGGAAATTGGGGACTAGAGAGAATAAATTACTTGACCACATTCATACAACCAGTAGGTGTCTTAGGTGGGATTTGAACCCAGGTTTTCCAGTCTCACAGTACATCTCTGGTTCCCCTGACACCAGGGGTGTCAAACTCAAACAGAAATGTATCTACTATGTCATATATAAGGATCCTTGTGGGACACATATAGACTTAGAAAGTCACAAAATAGTATCATCTGTGTTTGATTTTATTTTTAATTATTTCGTTAGGTATTTCCCAATTTCACTTTAGTTTGGTCCCCCCTCTGGAGAGTGTGGGCCACATGCAGACCCCTCTGCAGCACCCCATGTTGCCTCCCATACACGTTGCCAAAGAGTCTTTTGTTCAGGTTCAGTTATAGGTCATATAGCTGGTAAGATCCCTCCCAAATCTGAAATTCTATGATTCTGTGAATTTAGACCTCTATCCATCTAGGCTCTGAACATTGGTCCAAAAGGGAATCCCCATGACCAACGGGTCTCATGATCATATATCTCAGAGACACAAGTTATGTAGTTCTGTTCACTCTGCATGACGCTGGTAGGATCTGACCCAATGGAGGTATATGAGAGCCTGGGATGTACAGTTAATAGCGGTGAGATCTCTGGATTTGGAGTTAGATGGAATAAGTTTGAAACATGGCTCTACTATTCACTACCTGTGTGACTATAAGTCACACCACATCTCCATGGGCCTTAGTTTCCTCATCTCCTAAAATGAGGGAGACTAGACTAAATAACCTCTAAGGTCCTTTTAGCACTGAATCCTGTATTTGCAAAATGAGATGTTTATATTTAGAATTAGAAGAGATTTTGGAGATCATCAAAGGCAACCCTCTCATTTTAGAGATGGAGAAACTATCCCAACTATTTCTCAACCCGAGAAAAGCAGACCAAAACCTCACTCAATTAGTTCAACTATACTGTGACATAAGAGGGAGACCCAGGCTTTATGACTTCCTCTGAAATTGACCCATCTACCTAATCTCCCTTCACAAACAAGATTCACCCTAAATTGGAAACATGCCACAGTCCCTGATGAGTTCTTCAACTTCAAGGAAGTCTAATGGCAAAAGTTACTTGTGTTTATCCTGGGATGAAGCAGAGCACCAGTTAGTATTCAGAACTGAACTGTCCGTCCTAAATCTTTCCATTTAGCTGCCAAAGAAAAGCAAGAATATTTACCTATCACCCCGAGATCTGGCAGAAGTGGGTATTTGTTAAGCATGTAGCAACAGCGTAGCATGCTTCTGCCAAGGATTTCCATGAATCTTTTTCATGCTCATTTGTGAAAGAAAAAGTCTTCAGCCCCAAGCTGAGCAGAGGATCATCAAAGCAGGCTCCTGTTGGAGGGCCAAGGATGAAGGAGGCCACAAAGCAAGTGCATTCCTTGGGGGTTTGCTCTCCCAAAATGTTTTCTTCTTGTGGATGACTTTTTTCCACCTCCATCCTAACTGACAAGCTATGCTTCTATTGTTGGTGGTGGTGTTGAATCATCTCAATCACATCCAATTCTTTGTGACCCTGTTTGGTGTTTTCTTGACCAAGGTACTGGATGGTTTGCCATTTTCTTCTCCAGCTCTTTTTTATAGATGTGGAACTGAGGCAAATGGGGTTAAGCGACCTGCCCAAGATCACACAGCTAGTAAGTATTTGAGGCCACATTTGAACTCTGGAAGATGATTTTTCCTGACTTTAGGCCCAGCATTCTAGAAACTGTGTTGCCTAGCTGCCTTCCCTGGTTCTATTAGGGTAAATCAAAAGAATTGTGAGGGTTAGGGTTACCTAACTATTATGGTTAAATAATAATAATATAAAACATTTATGTAGCACCCTAAGGTTTCCAAAGAGCTTTTCACACATTATCTCCTTTGATCTGATCCTGTACAACAAACCTATGGGGTTGGTACTAAACCCATTTTACAGACGAGGAAACTGAAATTGAAAAAAGTTATACAACTACTACTACTACTACTACTACTACTACTACTACTACTACTACTACTACTACTACACTACTACTACTACAACACCATCATTAATAACAATAATAACTACTTTATATAACATTTTAGAGTTTACAAAGCACATTACATATATTTTCATATTTGATCCTCATAACACCACTGTTATCCCCATTTTACAAATGGAGGAAGTCTGAGAGGTCAGTTGACTTGCTCAAAAATCACCCAGTTTATAAGTATCTTAGACAGGATTTGGACACAAGTCTATGCTGACTCTGAGTCCAGTGTTACTTCCACTACAATCCTCCTGCCTAGACTATCCCTCTCTTCCCTCTCTGGTAATCAATGTCAATCAATATCTATGAGTTTAATCTTATCATTTAGAGCTTAAAGGAAGATTGAAGGTCATCTAGGCCAATCCCCTAATTTCAAAGATGAGGAAATTAACATTTAGAGAGATGATCGGTCTTGCCCAAGGTCAAAATATCCCTAAAAAGAGGCTAGTGTGTAAATGAATGATATCTGATGGACCTGGAGAAGAGATAGTGAAACATAATTCTCTCCTCTCAGCAGAAAGATGGGTCTTGCCACATACTATATAGATTATTTGTGTCTTTGTCTTTGTTTTAAGGGAATATTCCATTCTCAACTAGAGCAGGGGAAGATAATATTTATAAATGATAATGCTGTAAAAACAAAAAAAATTAAAAGAATTTTTAAATAGAGTTTTAAATGTCAATACATGAATTATAGGGTATATAAAGCATAGGTAAAAAAAAAAATGAAGTTGACATAGAGATCCTCACAAAAGGAAGTAAATTTGATCTTATTATAAATCCATGAGATTTTGTTGTATGGGACTCCCCATGAGATCGAGTCCTTCTACATCTCTCTCTTTTCCCTCTTTGTCTCTCAGTTTCTGTCTCTCATTCTTCTTCTCTCTCTCTTTTTCTCTCTGTCTCTTTCTTGCTCTCCATTCTGTTTCTGTGCCTCTTTTCTCTCTTATCTCTATCTTTCTGGCTCTGTATCTCTGTATATCTATCTCTATGTGCCTTTCTATATCAGTCTCCATGTCTCTGTGCCTCTGTGTCTTTGTTTCTGTATGTCTGTATGTCTGTGTCTTTCTGTGTCTGTCTCTGCATTTCTTTCTCTCTCTCTCTCTCTCTCTCTCTCTCTCTCTCTCTCTCTGTCACTCTCTCTTTCCTTCTCTCTCTCACTCGCTCTCTCTCTTTCTGTATATGTGTGTCTATCTTTATCTGTTTCTATCTCTATGTCTCTCCCTCTCACCCCCCACTCTCTCTGTCCTTCATTGTCTGTTTCTGACTCTGTCTCTGTCTCTCTCTCAAAAAAAGAGAAAATAACTATTAATAAAATACTGAATTACTATAATAATTTTATTCTGGAAAAAAATAAAGAAAATTACTAGGGGGAAAATGTGCATGGATAAGCTGAGGAATGGCCACAAACGAGCAACCAGGATAATAAAGGACCTTGAAGTCATGCCCTGTGAAAATTGGCTAAGAAACTAGGGATATTTAGTCTAGAGAAGAGGGGCAGTGGCATGAATATTGTTTTAAAGTATTTAAAGCCCATCATTTAGAAACGGCTTCAGAATGTTCTGTTTGGCCACAGAGAGGCAGGACTAGTAGCAATGGGTGGGAAATCTAGTTTGGTGGAAGAAAAGCTTCCTAATAATGAGAGTTCTCTAAGAATGCTTGCAGTGGGGAGGTATTTGATTTTCCTTCACTAGAATTCTTTAAAGAGAGGGTGAATGAGTGAGGCCACTCTTGTTCAGGTGTTGGCTGAATTTGATCTTCTCTGAAGTCCTTTCCAATCTGAGACTGTGAGTTTGAATTTTATCCCAAAGTCAATCAGAACACTCCAGATATTTTAAGAAGGAGAATGGTCAAACTTATTTTAGAAATATCAGCTTAGCAGTTTTACCGAGAATGAATTGAAGAGGGGAGAAACTGGAACATTTTTAGGTGGCTATTTTCTCAGTAAATCACCACTTCTTATACACTGGAATTCAATTAAGTGTGTGATTCTCCTTCAGGTAGAGAAAGTCTGATTTATTTTGTTTTTGAACACAAAGTTTTCATCCTGTTTGAGTTCTAAATCTATGTTTTACTTTCACTCTCAGCAATTCTGGCAATTAAGGCTCCCCCAATACACATTTATTTCAGTTTTATGGAGACAGTTATGAAGCACAATTAAAATAGATGCTTTAGAACAGATTTATAGAGTCATTGAGTAACAGACTTTACTTAATGAAATTCCTCCATGGCTTCCAAGCATTAATACTTCCACTGGCTTCCACAGCAAATAAACTGAGTGGCTCAGATTGAATGCAACCTTAGGTAATATAAAATACACAGGTTACATCAGTTTTTTGTTGTTCAGATGTTTCCCACTCTTCATGATTCTATGAACCATAGCATGCCAGTAATGTCCAGGGGTGGGGGGCAGGGGGTGGTTGGGAGGGATACTGGGCTGGTTTGCCATTTCCTTCTCCAGGGGATTAAGGCAAACAGAAGTTAAGTGACTTGTCCAGGATTGCACATCTGGTAAGTGGTTGAAGACAGATTTGAAGTCAGATCTTCTTCACACCAGACCTAGTTCTCTATCCACTGCACCATCTAGCCACCACTTCAGTTTACTCAGGGAAAAAAATGTAGAAAGCTGCCTGGTCCTTTGCTCCTTTGTATAAAAAGCCTATCTCACTTAAATGAAATTTATCTTTCATTTATCCATCCTAGTGTGCCATTGCCAAGAGTCTCAAAGTCTTCTTTCTGTAAAGATCATGAAAACTTGCCTTTCCTTCTCCAACAACCTTCATCTATTTCCTATTACCTTGGAACTTCAATAGGATGGCCAAATGACCCTATTTGCCATTCTAAAAACTTGGAACGCCATCTCCCACCTCTGTACCTTTGCCTATTCAGTACCACACACCTTCAGTATGACATCTGTCTCTTGGAATTCTTAGCTCTCCTTAAGGCTCACTTCAGGTACTCCCTCAAAGAGAAAGCCTTTCCTGATTCTTCTGCTTGTTGGTGTTCACTCTCTCCTCAAACTATCTTGTATTTTCCTGTCTGTTTACATGTGAAATCTAATCAGACCTTAGCTCCTTGAGAGCCAGCACTGCTTCAGTTCTATTTTTATATCTCTAATGCCCAGAGCAATACTTTGCACAGAGCTGGAACTTGGTAATTCTTGTTCAATTGAATTGAATTCATCAGAGAAGCCTGAAAAAATCCCTGCTGGATTTTCCTGCCTTGTGAGTTTTGAGCTGATAGATTAAAAAACTGGGACACAATTTCTATGCTAAAATTGTGGTGGTCTAATGAAAAGAAAACTGAACTCAGAGGTCGAAGACCTGAGTTCAAGTTATGGCTCTGCCAATAATTAGCCAGGCCATGAATTTTACCTCCCTGAGCTTTCCTCATATGCACAGTAACACACAACAGGGCAAGTAGGTGGCACAGTGAACAGAGTGCCAGGCCTTGTGTCAGGGAGACTTACTTTCCTAAGTTTAGATCTGGCCTCTGAAATGCACTGTGTGACCCTGGGCAAGTCACTTCACTCTGTTTGCCTCAGTTACCTCATCTGTAAAATGAGCTAAAGAAGGAAATGGCAGATTACTCCAGTAACTTTACCAAGAAAACCCCAAATGGGGTCATGAAGAGTCAGACACAATTGAAAAACAACAATGGTGATACACTACTACTTATCCAAAGATTTGAGGATAGAAATCAGAAAATATATGTAAAATACTTTTCCATTATGTAATTATTATACCATTATAATAAATAAAATTATATGATAAACATGAACATATAAATTATTATTCTGCTTAATTCACAATTATTCAGGGAGCTGATTGTCTAATCTATAGATTGGAGAAAACATTCATCAATTCAATGTTCAACAAATATGGATCTGGAGTCAGAGGAGCTGGGTTCAAATCCTGATTCTATCGATTACTATTCAAATGACCTTGGACAATTCATTAACTTTTATGGGCCATGGTTTCCTCATCTGTAAAATCAGAGGCTTAGACAAAATGACCCATAAGGTCTGTTCCAGCTCTAAATTTATGGCATTAGACTAGGAGTGAGCAGATATACCAGAATGAATAAGAAAATGTGCCTGCCCTTAAGAACCTAAACCTGGAGCAAAAGTTAGAGGACCCATATTCTCCTCCTAGTTCTGTGTAGAACAAGTCACTTCATTTGGGGGGACTCAATTTCTTTATCTGTAAAATGAGAAAATTTCACAGGTTCTCTTCTGACCCTAAAATGCGATGATACTATGATTCTTCATTCTTCCCAGGCTTGTGGATAGAGGGCAAAAGTAAAGTTCTATCAATTAGAGCTATCCAAAAGTAGGGTGGCCTTCCCAAGAAGGCAGTGGTTTCTTCCTCACAGGAGGCCTTGGGACTTGGATGCCTCTTTGGATATATTGGAGTCAGGATTCCTTTCCCCATATGGGTTGAATTTGCTCAGGTCCCTTCCAAATATGAAATTCTATAATCATTTTTTAAAAGTGAAAACTTTTCTGCCTTTTACTAAAGCCAATCTTCTTATACCTAATTTTCTCCCACATACTCTTCAATCCAGTGACACTGCCCGCCTGGCTACTCTCCATGCAAGACACTCCATCTCTAGGCTTGGCTCTCAGCTCCAGGCATTTTCTTTGTCTGTTCCCCATGCCTGAAATGCTCTCCTTCCTCCTCTCTGCCTCCTGGCTTCCATGGATTCCTTTAATTTCCAACAAGAATGTCATCTTTTACCAGAATCCTTTCCCAGCCCCTCTTAATTCTAATGCCTTCCCTCTTTATTTCTATCCAATTTTTCTTGTATGTAGTTGTCTGTACATACTTGTTTGCTTTTTGTTTCCCTCCTAAGACACTTTGAGGGCAGACACTGTCTTATTTTCTCTTTCTGTATCTCCAGAGCTTAACACAGTGTCTACATATAGTAAATGACTAAAAAACATTTACTGACTGACCAACTCACAGAGGAGGGGAGGGAAAGAAAGATGTGATATGTGGACAGGGAGACTGAATTATTTGAGAACATCCAATGATTTCAGCTCTCCTTCTCTACCTTCCATTACCACAGCTAAGGCAGACTTTGCTATAAATCTCTCCACTCTGTTAAGACAGTTCAGAGAACAGACTATACCTCACTGCTGGGAGCAGAGCCGACTCTGCTCCAGATTGCATACAGAGGCAATGTCCCCTGAAAAATGCAATATTATTCAATTCAGTCACACCCTTAAAACTTTGGTTTGGGAACAATTTTTAAAATTGGCAATAGAAATAGGCAGAGAAGGTTTCATTTTTTAAAAAATCACAAAGACACAAAATTTTAGATTTGGAAGGGACCTGAACAGCCTTCTAATCCAATCCATGTGGGAAAAGGAATCCTGACTACAAAATACCCAAATAGTCATCCAACTTGCAAGCCCCATGTGAGGAGGAAACCACTGTCTTATAAGAAAGGCCATTCCACTTTTCCTCAGCTCTAATTGTTAGAACAATTATGTTTTGGAGTGTTTTCCCCCTACTCACAAGCCTAAAGTTACCTCTTTTTAACTATCACCAATTGTGCTTGTGAACTCTGGAGCAAAATTAAACAAATCTAATCACTCCCTTTTGATACTAGCCCTTCTAATACTTAGAAACAGCTATCAAGTCCTCCCCAAATTTTCTCTTCTCCCACCTAAATAGTCTCTATTCCTTCTACCAATTCTCATCTGACAAGGGCTTGAGGCTCTTCGCCATTCTGGTTGCCCTCTACTGGTTCCCCACGCCTAAAAAGCACTCTCATTTTATCTCAATCTCTCAGAACCTCTACTTACTGCAAGACTTGGCTCAAATGGAACATTCTATGATCACGGGTTCCTTAACTCAGGGTTCATCAACTTATAAAAAACATTGATTAGAAAAATTCAGATTAAAACAAACTGGACATATCATTTTACACCTATCAGATTGACTAAAATGATTGAAGGGAAAAGCAAAAGGATGTGGAAAAATTGGGGCACTAATTCATTGTTGGTGGAATTGTAAACTGATCTAACTATTTTGGAGAGAAATCTGGCATTTTGATTAAAGAGTTATTAAACTTTGGCCCAGCAATACCACTACTAGGTCTATTTCCACAGATGATTAGGTAAAAAGTAAAGTAACCTACATGTTCTAAAATATTTATAGCAGCTCTCTTTGTGGTGGCCAAGAACTGGAAATTGCAGGGATGCCCACAATTGGGTAATGGCTGAACAAGCTGTGGTATATGATTGCAATGGAATACTACTGTGTTATGAGAAATGAGTTTGATGATCTTAGAAAAATATGGATAGACACCCAAAATAATGAAGAGCAAAATGAACAGAATCAAGAGAACATTGTATACAGTAACAGTTCTTAAAACAGCTTTGAGTGAATAAATCATTTTAACTATTATAAATAACCAAATTAACTGCAAGGAACTTACAAAGGAAGATGTTATTGGTATCCAGAGAAAGCCCCATAAATAGATGTATAGAATTCACATATATATGTGTGTGTGTGCGTATACACACATATACACACACACACACACACATATTTGTGTCTACACAATATGTGGCTACATATTTGTAGCCACCTCTAGAGTGGCAAGGGAAAGGGAAGAAAAAAAAAGAAATTACATAACTTTATTACAACTTTAAAAGGAATAGCAAGTATTTCTTTGTATTGCAATGTAATTAATTTTATGAATTTAACCATATTATTCTGAGGAGTCAGTCAACTTCCTCAGACTGCCAAAGGGGTCTATGACACAAAATAGGTTAAGAACTCATGCCTATGAGAAGTGTCCCAAAGTTATTACAGAACTTCAAAGATTCAGAGTTCCTTCTGTCCGTCACATGTGTAGACTCTCCAACCTTCTGACACAGGTCAGCATTCTCCTCTACCTATGTGAAATGTTCAATTCTGGATCCTCTCATTGGCAGGCAATGTGGCACAATGGATAGAGAGTTACCCTTGAAGACCTAGGTTAAAATCCCATCTCTGACACAGACTGTGTGTGACTCAGAACAAATCTTTTAAACTCTCAGTTAGTCAATAATAATTTAGTAAGCCCCTATTATGTTCTAGGCACTCTGTTAAGTTCTGGAGAAACAAACAAACAAAAAAAGAGACCAAAGATAGGCTCTGCTTGGAATATAATATTCTGGATGTCAAAGGAGTTAGGATTAAAACCAAGAATCACCTACCCAGCAAAACTGAGTATAATGCTTTGGGGGAAAATATGGTCATTCAATGAAATAGAAGACTTTCAAGTATTCTTGATGAAAAAACCAGAGCTGAACAGAAAATCTGACTTTCAAATACAAGAAGCAAGAGAAGCATGAGAAGGTAAACAGGAAAAAGAAATCGTAAGGAACTTATTAAAGTTGAACTATTTACAATCCTACATGGAAAAATGATAATTGTAACTCATGAGACTTTTTCCAATATGAGGATAGTTGAAGGGAATATGCATGTGTGTGTGTATATATACACATATATATGTATGTATAGGGGGGTGCATGTGTGTATAAATATATATATGTGAATGTGTGTGTGTACATGTATACATAGACAGAGGGCACAGGATGAGTTGAATATGAAGGGATGATATCTAAAAAATAAAATTAAGAGGTGAGAGAGGAATATATTGAGAGAAGGAAAAAGGGAGAGATAGATTAGGGTAAATTATCTCATATAAAACAGGCAAGAGAAAAGTGTTACAATGGAGGGGAAGAGCAGGAAGGTGGAAGAGAATGGGTCAACATTACTCTCATTGAATTTGGCTTAGGGAGGGAATGACATACACATTCAGTTGGGTATTTTACCCTGCAGGAAAGCAGGGAGCAAAGGGGATAAGAGGGGGAATGATAGAAGGGAGGGCAGATTGGGGGAGAAGGTAGCTAGAAGGAAACACTTTTGAAAA
>CM053587.1:264399093-264414725 GCA_028646515.1 Pseudochirops corinnae | reverse complement strand
AGGAGGGAAGAAGGGAAAGACTCTGGAACTCAAAGTTTCAAAAACAAACATTTAAAAAAAATTGGCTTTTTTACATGCAACTGGGAAATAAGATACATATCACTGGGGTATAGAAATCCATTTTGCCCTACTAGAAAGTTGGGGGGGGGAGCAATGGGGGAGGATATAAGAGAGAACAGATTGGAGGAAGGGGTAATCAGTAGGCTCACTATTTGGGGGTAAGGGTAAGGAAAAGATGGGGAGAAAAATTTGTAACTCAAAATCTTGTGGAAATGAATGTTGAAAACTAAAAGTAAATAAATAAATTGGAAAAAATTTTTAAAAATTAAAAAAAAAGATAGACCCTACCCTCAAGGACCTCATAATCTAACAGGGGAGGAAGAAAAAACAATTGAATATGTACCAAGAAGCTACATATGGGGAAAATATGGAATAATTTAAAGAGGGAAGAAGCTGGAATTAAGAGGGTTTAGGAAGTGCTTCCTCTAAAATATAGTATTTGGTTCATCTCATTGTTCTGGACAATGTGAAGATTATAAATTACAGAAAAGATGACAACCTTTTTGGTGGAAGGAGTTTCCTCCCTGGGAATTCCCTATAACAATAAAATCACAGGCCCAACCCCTAACTCTTTCTCACTGAGTTAATTGTTTCATTATTTTAAGTATAAAGGGGAAGATCATGAAGGTACCTGATCAGTTTGATGAGCCACCTCAATCAATTTGAAGAAAGCTCAAGGAATGGACCCTTGCTGGAAAGGTATCTCCAATGAGGAAAATTTACCCATAAGTTTCTTTGAAAGAATACATAGGCAACTGCTCTAATTATTACCCAGTGATCATGACTTTGGTCAAGATGATTGGGAACTGAGAGTATGGGGAGGAGTGGAGGACAGACTCTTGTCAAAAGAACTGATCTTTCATCAGTCTATAAGCATAATAAAGGAAATGACCAGCTCATCTGCCTTTTCCTTTCCTTTTCCTTTCCCTTTCCTTTTCCCATGATTTCACTCCCTTCAAATTCCAGACATGTGATAGAATTGGGTATTGGTTAGGGGTAATTTTTGCCTTTCCTTCCTCTGGAAGCAGAAAATGGTGACTTTCATGAGAATCATATGACTAATATCCTGTATTTGCCAACCAGGTGAGATTGAGAGGAACATTTCTGGCTACCACTTTCTGCTTTTCTGTTTCTTTTTCTGAGAACAAGTCAGAAACCAGTGAACTAGAAAATGGACATTTCCAGTTGGGGGTGGGGAGAGGAAGGGGGAAGATTACCTCATGAGAAATCCTAAATCTGAGTTACCCAGTTCAAAAATCAGGCACCAGCTTCTTAAAGGGAGATTTCTTTAAGCAGTGTACTTCCTAGAGAAGGATCCATGAAAGAGAATTAATCTGCCACTGTAGGGCCAGGGTAGAACTATGAGGGGGTCGGTGAAAGGGAATAAGTATTTGTATAGAAACAATTATGCGCACGGTGTTTTACAAAGACTATCTCATTTGATCCTCACAACAATCTTGTCAGGTGGGTGCTATTATTATGCCCATTTTACAAATGAGAAAACTGAGGCACATAGAAGTTAAAGGGGGGGAGTGGGGAGGAGTAAAATTCAATTAATCTAATAAGCTAATCATTGGTTTTATGGTTTTGTGGAGGGTTTTTCTTTTTTTTTCTTTTCTTTTTTTTTTTGGTTACAATGGAGGGGAAGAGCAGGAAGGTGGAAGAGAATGGGTCAACGTTACTCTCATTGAATTTGGCTTAGGGAGGGAATGACATACACATTCAGTTGGGTATTTTACCCTGCAGGAAAGCAGGGGGCAAAGGGGATAAGAGGGGGGATGATAGAAGGGAGGGCAGATTGGGGGAGAAGGTAGCTAGAAGGAAACACTTTTGAAAAGGGACAGATTCTCTCTCTCCCTCTCCCCCTATCTCTCTCTTCTCCCTCTCCCTCTCTCTCTCCCTCTCCCTCTCCCTTTCCTTCTCTCTTTCTCTCCCCTACTTGGGACTGACAAGAACATAGTTGCTTTCAGGTGCCACCACCATACTTATTGAAACAAATATCTTCAATTCTATGTTGCTCTCACTTCTAGCTCCTTTGCCTATATCAATAGTAACCTACTAATTCACCACACCTCTTCATTGTGCCAGGGGTCTGGGGCAAGGCTCTGTCTATAATAGGCTTTTTCCTCTTCCTCTGTCTTTTCTTCTAACATCTGCCACTATTTTTTGGCTTAAATCTACTTGATTTGAAATTATATAATTCTGGCCAACACCCTAGAAGAAATCTTAGCTGTCCTCATGTTATTTATGACAAAGCCTTATAGAAATCCAACTTAACAGACATTTCTCTCATCTTTTTTCTCTCCTGGGTTCTCATTCTTCATAAGTCCTTAGGCATTGTCTGTGTTTATTGACCCAGCATTCACTTAAAAAGACCTCCTGGTTTATTGTGGTTCCTGAAATTCCACTCTATAGAGGTCCATACAAAATAACAGAAACTTTGAGTTGAAACGAGGAACCACAAAGATCATCTAATCCAATATTCACCTAGGCAGTATTATCCTTTACAACATCCACAGCAAGTGGTTATCCAGTCTACACTCAATCTACATTTCTGTCCATGGAGAGAAAACCTACTACTTCTCAAAACAGATCATTAAACTTTCTGATACCTCTAAGTTTGGGAAATGTTTACATTAAGGGAGAACAAATCTGAAATCTTTTCTAATAATTCAACTCAATTCAACAGGTATATAGTAAATGCCTAGTTCTGCAATTGTGTTTACCTTTAAAATGTGAAAATAATCTGATAAATTAATCCTGTTTAAACTGTGAACTGATAAGGGCTTACAGCATTACACTTCATATTTCATTGGGGAACTCTTAATTATTCAAAAGTTTTTCAAGGATCAAAAAATTAATATCTAATAGTGGGGTTTCAGATATCACAATGGTCTGAAAGGACCTTATGTTGGGCAGGAGATCTTTTCCTCAAGTCCTTCAAATTACACCATGGAGGCTGCTACTTGTTCTGAGTACTTCCTCACAAGCGGCCCTGATGGTATGAGGAACAGATGTGATATTCTGTAAGGTCTCTTTCAATTCTAATCCTAAAACATATTCCTAGAATATTTCTATGTTGTCAATATTCACTCATGCAGAGAGTCACCTTCTCACAGTACTATTTCACACATTGTCACAAAGAAACCTTTTCACAATGTAAATGTAACTAGTAGATGCAGGTAGAAATAACTGGAGAGGTAGATTCATCTCTAGTCTAGCTCTGGTTAGCTGTCCCCCTAAACTTCAACATTATCTCATATTCTCTCTCTCTCTCTCTCTCTCTCTCTCTCTCTCTCTCTCTCACACACACACACACACACACACACACACACACACACACACGCACACGGGCACACACACATGGCGGAATGTGACAGAATTTTACATCCCAAGAATTTTCATCCAGGTTCTTAAGACAAGATCAATCAGTTAATTGATCAATAAGCATTTATTAAGCACCTATTATATGTAAACATATGTAAAGTTTGTTCTTTCCTTTCTTCTTTCCTCTCTCCCTCCCTTCTTTCCTTCTTTCTTTCCTTCCTTCTCTTTCTTTCTTTCCTTCCTTCCCTTTCTTTTGTTCTTTCTTTCATTCTTCCTTCTTTCCTTCCTTCCTTTTCTTTCTTTCTTGTCTGTGGTTATCTTCCTTTTCTTTCTTTTTTTCTTTCTTTCTTTCTTTCCTTCCTTCCTTCTTTCTTTCTTTCCTTTCTTTCCCAACACAGTGCTTGGCACAAAGTAAGTACTTTCACCTAGGTTCTTAAGACAAGATCAATCACTTAATTAATCGATAAGCATTTATTAAGCACTTACTGTCTGTAAGCTTAAAAGTAAGGATTGTTCCTTCCTTTCTTCTTTCCTCCCTCCCTTCCTTCTTTCCCTCCTTATTTCTTTCTTTCATACCCAACACCGTGCTTGGCACAAAGCAAGTACTTAATAAATACTTGTTGACTGTTATGTCCTGACCACCTACCAATTTTTATTATTTTGTCATAATAAGTCTAATCCACATGTAACTTTCCAAATATTGAACCAATCTTGCACTCTTGGTATAAATCCAACCTGATCCTAGATGCTGGGACTACAAAGACAAAAATGAAAGAGTCTTATGCTCAAGGAGTTCTTCTAAGTGAGGAAACAGCTATGCCCTTGATTCTCAGCCTAATTAACCAGCTTTTAAGGCAATGGTAATGAATTTTAACTGCTAGAAATATTTTCCAATTGCTGAATAAACTTATATTAAAGATGAAAATTTTAAAAAAATTTAAAAGATGAAAATCTATATATTTTTACCACAGTCATTACTAGTGTGGAGTGAACAGGATTTTACCCAAGGGTACCAATATGGAAAGAGGTATGCAATTCATTCCCATGGCAACCACCATCCTATACCGCACTCTGAAGATTTCCCATGTCCCATGTTAGTGTATGATACAACCTCCCCAGGGTCACGATTCATAAGGTTCCATTACTCTAGTACCTCTCTCCCAGGGCCTGCTTTCACTCCCACCCACCCCAGCCCTGCATTCCCTATAGGCCTAAGGGCAAAATTTTCTGAGTTATTGACCACCTCTCTTTATTCTAGGCCCAAGAATTCCTGGTTGCAGCTCTCAATTTTAGATCTAATGATGATAATGAGGGGTTCCTCCCAACCAAGAGAAATTTTTCCATGATCTATTTGTTTTTCCACCATCCTTCTGTTTGTGTATTCTTAAATGACTAATGAGGGCAACCTGGGACCAACAGGTCCTGCTATAATTAAGACAGATGTTTTCGGTCTTTGTGTGTGAAGTTAGGGATTTGGAAACAAAGATTTGTCATCCCACTTGCAGTTTTTATTGGAGAAACTGAAACACGATGACAATGAGCATGGGAGGGGTTCAATGTTATTAAACTAAAAAGTCTGACCCAAAGTCTCATAAACTTCTGAAATAATTACTGAGAATCATAAGAGTAACCTATACTCAGTTTCTTTTGTTTAAGTCCTTGAAAGGCTAAATACACACTGCAAACCATTTCTGCAGAAAGCCTTTAAAAGCAGTGCTGAGTCAGTATGAACAGATAAAAAACATACCCTCTTGGCAAATTTAAGCCCATGTCTAAATCCAAATGCTTTAGGACAGTTTAAAATAGAAGCATGACCTTTTGCAGTTGTTTACATAGATAATTTTCCTGAAATTTCTTCCCTGTGTCTATTTTCTTTGCAATGGAATGGTATCTTTTAGAAAGTAAGCCTCTAGAGGGCTGATACCCAGTAAAAGGTGGTTGTACTGTGTTTAGACAGCACTGTAAATGATTCTGATGCCGGTGACAATGAATGGTCAAAGGGTGAATAAATGAATAATTGATGAATTTCCTGAGAAATAAAACTCCCTTAGAAATCTGAGTGCATCAATTATCCTAACACTGGATTGTTTTTTTTTTTAATTCTTTGCTTTTAAAATTAATTTTTATTTTTGTTATTCTGAACTTGACAGACGCAAACATAGATATTTCCATATACAAAGAGCAGAAAGAGAATTGTATAAGAAACCCCAAATCTCTATTTGCTTCCCCTTTGCCTATGCTTATTCCCCCAATTTCTTTATCTTATTTATTAAACCTTCTGACTTTACCCATGATCTTTCTGAAATGTCTCCTGTTTTCTTTAGTGGATCTTCCTCCAGTTCATATCTTTTAACCCTCAGGTTCTCTCCTGGTCCCTCTTCTCTTCTCCCTCTATACTATTTCATTTGATGATTTCATCTGCTCCCATAGATTCAATTACCATCTCCATGCTGATGATTCCCAAATCTACCCATCCTGCCCCAGTGCCTCTGCTGACCTCTAATCATACATCTCCCACTGCCTTTCAGGCATCTCAAACCAGATGTCCAGTAAACATCTTAAACTCAATATGCCCCAAATGGAACTCATTATCTTTCCCTCCAAACCTTCCCCTCCTCCTGTCTTCCCTGTTACTGTGAAGGGCAACAGCATCTTCCCAGTTTCTCCAGCTCAAAACCTAAGAGTCGTCCTGGATTCCTCACTATCTCTCATCCCCCACATTCAAGCTGCTCCAAAGGCCTGTCAGTTTTACCTTTGCAACATCTCTTGAATATACCCCCTTCTATTCTCTGACGCTGCCACCACTCTGGCACAGACCTCATTACCTCACATCTGAATTATTGCCATAGCTTGCTGGTGAGTCTGCCTGCCTCAAGGCTCTCTATAATCTATCCTTTATTTGACCACTAAAATTATTTTCCTAAAGCAGAGGTCTGATCATGTCACACACACACCCAACCTAATAAACTCCAATGGTTCTCTATTGCTTCCAGAAGTAAGTGCAAAATGTCCTGTGTGGCATTCATAGCCCTTCACAATTTAGACCACTCCTACCTTTCTAGTCTTTTTACATCTTGTTCCTGATATGTGCTCCCCATCCTTGTGACACTGGCTTCCTGGCTGTTCCATGAACAAAACCCTCCATCTCTCAAGCTCTGAGCATTTTCTTTGGCTGTCCCCTATGCTTGCAATGGTCTCTCTCCTCTGCTTCACTGACTCACCTCCTTGGTTTCCTTTAAGTTCCAACTTTACTTTAGTTGAAGCCAAATTTTAATTCTGTGTGTATCTTTCTGTTGAAAGTGTGCTTTTTATAAACAATATAAGGTTGGATTCTGGTTTCTAATCCATTCATCTATCTTCTTCCCTTTAATGGGTGAGTTTATCCCATTCATATTCACACTTATAGTAGCTAACTGTAGTTCCCTCCATCCTAATCTCCTATACTTTTCATTCTCTTTTGTCTCTGTTCCCTTTTTAAGAGTCTATTTTGTTTCTGATTATCACCTCCCTTAATCTACCATTCTCTTATTTCTGCCCACCCCCCTTTCCTTTCACTTCTTCTCCTTTTACTTCTCTCTTGGGTAAGTTAAATGTCTGTACCCAATTATGTGTATACATGTATTCTTCCATACTTAACTAATTCAGATGAGAATAAAATTCCTGTGTTTCATTCCCCTAAAATTCCCCCCATTTAGTGAACTCTTCCTCGTAAACCCCATTTACATGAGACAATTTTCCCCATTCTTCCTTTCCCTTCCTCCTTCTCCCAGTTCATTTTTCCCCACCTTCACATTCTTCTTTTGAGATCATCCAATAAAAGAATCGCGCCTAGGCTCTCTGTCTAATTTAATTAGACTCTTTCTAAGACCTCAGATGATGATAAAGTTCTAAGGAGCTACATATATTCATTTAAGGATGTAGAATTTCTAACTTTATTTTTTATCTTATGATTTCTTTCTCATGTTTCCCTTTTCTTATTTTTAAAAACTATTTCTATACTATTGTGATTAATTGTTCATGGAGTATTTGTAGAATTCATGATCCTGATTTTTTTTGCCTTCAGGAATTCATTAATGGCTTATTCAATTTATTTTTCTGAGATTAGATTATTTAATTTTTCTATTTCTTATTTGTTAACGTAACTGTTTTATATTTTCATAAATATTCATCCGCTTTCTTCAAGGTTAAGGGCAGATGGCAACTTTTTGTGGGGTGGGGTCAGTGATTCCAAGGACACAGACAGAAAAAGGGCAGAAGAAATGGTAGTAGTAATCAGAGACATCTTTCTCTAGACCTGCCCTGCCCATAACTCTACCCCCTTGCTCTGGACATAAACAGAGATTCCTTACAGTCACAGGGGCTGGAGTGGGGTGGGGTGGTGAAGCACTGGCTTTGGGACCTGGCAAGACCCAAATATCACCAACAGAGCTGCCGATGGCAGAGCTACAGAAGAGTCATTGTCAGAAAGCCAGAGTGCTTTTTGCTGCCTTGGAAAGGTTTGCTAATTGCTCTATTTAGGAAGGCAGTTGACTCCTGAATTGGAGAAAGTCACAGGTCCTGGTGGGAGCCAACAAAATTGCTAACATAAAGAAAATGGATAAATATTTATAAAAACATAAAAACAGACTGTTTTTAGCTCTTTCTTCCTGGTATCAGCTTTATGGACAAGGATCATGGTTTGTCAGGTGGGACATAGAGTTCCTATTGTGCACATCTCAGAGAGTACTGGGGAAGATTTTATTTTCCTTTTTTAGAACACAGGAAATTTAAATATGTTTGTATAATAAGTAGAGACCAAGACATTAAATATTGAGAGGAGGTAAAGGGGGAGTGGGAATTAATGATTGACTTAATCTAGTGCGTAAGTTCTTAGCCTTATTTTATGTCATGTAATTCTGGCAATCTAGTGAAACCTATGACCTCCTTCTCAGAATAGTGGGTTTTTAAAGTAATATTTTATTTTTCCCCAGTTACTTGTAAAGATAATTTTTAAAATTCATTTTTTTTAAAATTTTGAGATCCAAATTTCTTGTTTTCCTTCCTCACCTCCCCCCTCCCTGAAATGATAAGCAATTTGATATGTTATACATGCCCAATCCTGTAAAGCACATTTCCATATTAGTCGTGTTGTGAAAGAAGACACAGATCAAAAGGAAAAAATATGAAAAAAAATACAAAAAGTAAAAAATAGTATTCTTTGACCTGCATTCAGACTCCATCAGTTCTTTCTAGGGAGGTGAACAGCATTTTTCATCAAGTCTTTTGGAATTGCCTTGAATCATTGTATTGCTGAGAATAGCTCAGTCAGTCACACATGATCACTCTACTATGTTGCAGTTACTGTGTACAATGTTCTCCTAGTTCTGCTCACCTTCACTTTGCATCAGTTCATGTAAGTAAGTCTTTTCAGGTTTTTCTAAAATCAGCCTGCTTCTCATTTCTTATAGCAAAGTAATAGAGTGGTGTTTTTAAATGCATAAATGCACTAACCCCAATTTAAAATATCCCAGTCTAGTTGTTACCTATGTACTTAGTGGTCTATGTGGTCAGTTTCCCTTTTCATTTGCTCAGTGTGACAGATGCCCTTTTCTTATGGTCACAAGGTGATATAATGATGTAATTATAGCTTTACAGGTAGTCACATGAGAGATAGACTTCCCTTGGATGTCCCATGTTCTATATTCCTGTGGCCACTACCAATAGGCACCCCTGAGTAAGGGTAGAGAAGCTCAGACTCACAGAATTTCAAAGTCGGAAAGGACCTCAAAGACTAACTACCCTAACCAAAACTGAACAAGAAACCTCTCTCTAACATACATAAGTGGTCATCCAGTTGTTCCTGAAGACCTTAACTGAGGGGGGATCTAGCTACTCTCTGAGCTAGGACATTCATTCCACTTTGGAACAACTCAAATTAGGAGTATCTTGGAGCCAGTTCCAACCAGTCAGTATTGATACCTTGGGAATGAACAAATGCTAGAAACTATATCTTATTTATTGTTTTGTAAATTGTCTAGGTTTAAGAAGGTAATGGAGAAAATGTTAATGATGAGGATTAAAATGAAAAGTGTGTCAAAGAGTACTTCCTCTCATTCAAATGACTGTTAAACGTTTACCAGCATCCCCCTGGCCCTAATGGAAATAAAAGATTTTCTTTACATCAAACCTCAATTATCTCTGTGCCACTCCTACCCAATGTTCCTCATTTCGTTCTCTGAAGCCAAGCAGACCAATGCTAAGTCATCTACTGCATCATGGTCCTTCAATTGTTTGAAGACAACTATCATGATCTCCCCAAGTCATTTCTTTTTTAGGCTAACCATCCCCAACTATTTCAATCAAGGTAATGATCTCAAAGTCCCTTGCTGTCCTGACTGCCCCTCAACCCAGACTCTGGATGAAATCAAAAGGGAGCAGAGGAAAGAAAAAAGCTTGGTTCGCAATATACCGAGTTTACCCTGGAAAAAGTCCAGAAAAAAAGAGCAGTCAGTAGTCTCTGCTCTTACCTAGTGAAGAATTAAGTACCCACTTTGCGCCAAACACCACTACTTTTTCTCATCATCTATGAGGGGGCTGAGGAGAAGAAAGAATGAGGTAGTTAGAAGAAAAGAGTGTCTTGGGAAATGAGAACAGATCTCACTACTTGTCGCCTCTAAAAGATATTTCTTTCAAGTTAAACTGGAAAGGCTTTACAAAGGATGTAGGGTTTCAACTGACCATGAAGGATGGAGAGGATTAACATGGGTAGAGGGAAAGTTTTCCAGGCTGGGAAAGCAATGTAGAGATGTCCCAGATGGTCTGTGACCCCTGAAAAGATATACTACCACCCCACCCTTTTTTCTCTCTGAACTGGAAGATCTGGAGGTTGCAACAGTGGCTGTATTATTTAATCAAAGGTCCCTGTTAGCGATCCTTTCCATCTTGGAGTCCATTCCAGTAGTAACAAAGTGCCAGGACCAGTCTGACTCCCATGCTGTTGCTTTTTTAAATATCAACCAAAAAAAACATCAGCTAAATATGAGGAGCAAGCACCACAACTGCACGTGAAAAAAAGAAAGGTAAAATTGCATCCCAATTTACAATGGGGTCAGAATATTGGCCTGGGAACGTCAAAACATCTAACACCATTTTTTTTTAAACTTTGGAAGCACAAAGAACTCCACCATTGCATGGAGGAAAGGTGCCATCTACAGGAGAAACTATAATATGACTGTGCAATAGAATTCTCTCATCAGGCAACCCTGCATAATGGTAGGAAAATCATAATAATGGCACCAAAGGCCTTTAGAAATCAACTAGTATAGTGCCCTTATTAAGTAGATGAACAAAATGATTCAAAGAGAGGTTAAATTGCACAAAGTCACATAGATAGAAAGTAGTGAGGCCATGAACCCAAGTTCCCTGACTCTAAGCCAGGGGTGAGGAACCTACAGCCTCAAGACCACATGTGGCCCTCTAGGTCCTCAAGTACGGCCCTCTGACTGAATCCAAACTTCACAGAACAAATCCCCTCAATAAAAGGATTTGCTCTGTAAAACTTGGACTCAATCAAAAGACCATACCCAAGGACCTAGAAGGCCATGTGTGGCCTCGAAGTAGCAGGTCCCCTACCCCTGCCAAGAATAAGCTTTTCACTCCAGCCTATCCTCATTTTTCCACCTTTATCCAAAAGTTCTGGGGAGGCTACGTGGCACAGTGAATGGACTCAGGAGGACCTAAGTTCAAATCCAACCTCAGACACTTGACACACTTCCTAGCTATGTGACTTTGGGCAAGTCACTTAACCCCAGTTGCCCTCCAAAAGCAAAAAAAAAAAAAAAGTTCTTTCCTACTGTTAATGTCTTTAAATTTTGTCATGACATTTTTTTTTTTAGCAATTTTGCAAAATCTTTGATAGATTCCACATAATTTCCATTCCATATGTACCATCATTTCCAGGATACTTCCCCAACTTGCATATATATTCACAGGTTGCATTGCCAAGAGGATGCCTACTCTCAGGTTGTAAGCATTACCCTGTGGGTAGCTAGATCAAGAGTTCCCACCAATATGCTTTCCATTAACAACCAGATTTATTAGCTTTTAGCAAAGACATTCAATGGGATGTTCTAGATCTTTGTTGGTTTGACCATTCATTTGAGCTCCCAGTGTCTTCCTCTTTCCTGAGTTCATAGCTATTATCCCTCTCCATCAAGAGGCAGGAGAGGCTAGAGTAAACACTCTGAAACTGCCTCTTCCTACAGATGGCTGTTTCTTCAAATCTACCTCTACCTTCAGCATGTTTCTCTCCTCCTGGATGGATGCATTGCTTCCTATTGGATCTAATAACAGAGACAATCAGGATACAGAAGAGAAAACTCCTGCTCCTTCCTTTGATGAACTGTGAAACAACCACAGTGGTCTGCCTCCACAAAATATTCTCAAGATTGGAATCTTTAATTGCTGAATGACTTGCCATTTTTCATACTAAGAATGGGGACAAATTCCCTCAACCAGTCACAACGGTCCCTTCTTGACTGAGTCAAAGAGTGGTTCAAACTTGATAAAGCATTGCATCTTACTTATGCATTAAAAACCATATCACTGTGACTCCATTACACTAATAATAACTAAAAACTTGCATTGTTTGAAGTTTACAAAGCATTTTACAAACTGCAAATTAACAAATTCCTCACAACCACCTAATGAGGTGGGTAGCACAGTGGATAGAGCACTGGGCCTAGAGCCAGGAAAAACCTAAGTACAAATTCCACCTCAGACACTGTAACCTCTGTCTGCCTCAGTTTCCTCAACCGTAAAATGGGGATGATAATGGCACCCACCTCCCACAGTTGTTGTGAATATAAGATGAGGTAGTATTTGTAAAGTACTTAGTCTAACACATAGTAGATGTTACATGAATATTATTATTCTGCCCATTTTACAGATGAGAAAGCAGTGAAGGGATTTGCACAAAGTCACACAACTGCTAAGGGGCAGAGCATGGACAAGAACTCAGATCCAGGACTCTTCCTGTTATGCCAAATTACCTGATTAGACTGAACCTGAACTCCTAGAGAGAAAGACACACATAACAACATCAGGGTTTTCCCTAAGACACAAAGTGCCTACATAGTTCAGAAGGGTCCTGAAAACTAAAGGATCCTAGAGCATTCAATTAAACAACCGTCCATTCTTCAAATATCACTATGATGGGGGGGGAGGAGGAGGAACTTATAACATTCTACATACATCCCAAAGCAGCTTCTACAATTAGAAATAAGGGTCTAAGGCTCTTGAGGGAACAGGAAATGCGGCTATATCTACAGACAACAAAACATCCCTCTGAAAAGAGAAAAATTCCGACAATTATTCAGTCACCTTGGTGACTGTGATGCAAAGAAAACATTAGTTTTAGACTGAAATGGTACAATTGGCCTCTGGGCTCTGTCTAGAATGACTATTTGTCTAGTTTGCTTTATGTCTATTCCAATACCCGTGCCAGACACAGATCCCACACAGAGAAGACTCATGAACACGTGTTGTCGATAATAATCCCCTAGGAGTTTTGATATTCCAATTTAATTGGGAAACCAGGAGGCTGTCCAAAGGAGTCAGAGCCAGTCTTACCCATAGATTGAATAGGTAGCCACCTATGCCACCCATTCCTAAAATTCTTTTAGCAAGAGATAACCCTAATTATTCTGCCATTAGAGATAAAGTTTAAAATGCAAAACGTCTTTAAATTAAATCTAAGTTACAAATGACTTAAAGTGGATGCTTTCTTGAGAGATTTGATTGGGAAGGGAAGAGAGAAATATAGAGGAGAGCATGAATACACTACTTACATGAAGGGAGTGGAGAAAAGACACAGAAATGAGTCTGAGAGGATAGGAAAAATTTTGCCTACTTTGTAACTTGACTGGGGGTTGATCCTATAGTGTAAAACAGGCCAAAACCAGGAAATAAAGATTGGAAAAGGTAGAAGCTGAAAACACATACTAATCATAGAAAATCATACCCAGGTTGGGAGAAGGGTTGACCATGCCATTGTCTGTAAGCAGGGGTGGCAGAGCTTTATATAAGCAGCTAGGTGGCTCAGTGGACCTGGAGTCAAGAAGACCTGACTTCAAATTCAGCCTCAGACACTAGTTGTGTGGCCCCATATAAGCTGCTTAACCTTTGTCTCAGTTCCCTCATCTGTAATGTAGGAATAATAATACCACCCTCCTCTACAATGTATCTGATAAGTGGTCATCAGTCTCTGAACCCCACTAGCTCTCAAGGTAGCCCATTCCATTTCTGGACACCTCTGACCATTAGAAAACAGTCAAACCTAAATTTGCCATTTATGGTCATTGTTTCTACTTCTCCTCTTTGGGCAAACAGCACAAGTTTAATACTTCCATATTACAACCAACCCAATGGGGTTGTTATTATTTAGTCACTTTTCAGTCATTTCCAAATCTTTGTTACCCCATTTGAAGTTTCCTTGATAAAGATACTAGAGTGGTTTTCCATTTCCTCCTCTAGTTCATTTTACAAATGAGAAACTGAGGCAAACAGGGTTGAGTGAGTTGCCCAAGGTCATACAACTAGTAAGCGTCTGAGGATGGATTTTAATTGACAAAGACTAGTGATCCTGACTTCAGGTCCAGTGCTCTATCTGCTATGCCATTGATCTTATCTTACTCAGTCTTTAATTCAAGTTATGCCTTTTCAATTCCCTCAACCAATCCACATTTAGAATGGACTTAAGGCCCTTTCCCCCTTCTGGACATTTTCAGTTCCCAATGTCCTTCCTAAAGGACTTTACAGGGTTGTTGTGGGGAAAAGTGTTTGTAAACTTATCAGTGCTATATAAATGTAAGCTATTATTACTTAAACCAAGACTTTTTTAAAAAAATATATAGAACTATATAGGCAGAGTCAAGATGGCAGAGTAGAAACAGGACTTCCGTGCAGTTCCAGCTTCCACCTCCTCTAATACGTGTAAAAATGACTCTAAACAAATTTTAGAGCTACAGAACTCACAAAGTGACAGAGAGAAACAAATCTTCCACTGAAGGAAGCCCGGCAACCCGGCAGAAAGGGTCCATCACAGGGTGCAGGGAGCCAAGCCCAGTCCCAACTGAGATGCAGTTTTAGCCCCAGGGTGGCCAAGACCAGCTGCGGCTGGAGCAGACTTCAGGAGAGTAAATCACCAGCAGTTGTAGTGGTTTCCAGACTTTTCAATCCACAAATGCCAAAGACAAAGTCAAAGGTCAGAGTGGAACTTTGTTCAAATGGGAGCATGATCCAGCTGCTACCCCTGGAGCGAGAAGCAGAGGAGGTGCAGTGGCTGCAGCCACTGCCCTGTGGCTGCTTCCAGAGATCCT
Organism: Pseudochirops corinnae; assembly: GCA_028646515.1. Lineage (NCBI taxonomy): Eukaryota > Metazoa > Chordata > Mammalia > Diprotodontia > Pseudocheiridae > Pseudochirops > Pseudochirops corinnae. The sequence goes on along the minus strand of CM053587.1, from coordinate 264,399,981 downwards.
GACCTGAAGATTGTAGGAGGACCAAGCAACCATTCAGATGGTAATTGCTTTTGCTTTGACTTGCTTGTATCTGGTTTTGGGTGGTAGTCTTGGGGTGCATGACCAGTGAGCCAGAGCATATGAGGGCTACAGAGAGGGCACCCATCTAATATCTCTGGCAGCTGCAAAAACCTCAGTGATTTAGGACATACCTCTCTCCATTTTTGAAGCAGAGTTCTACTTTGGCAAAGAGCTCAAAAGTCAAGTAATTGGCTGCCAATATGAGCAAGCAACTGTAATGCCATGCACCACCAGATTCCCAAAAGAATGCTACTGTGAACAGCTTGTAGGATTCGGATTACACAATATAGTGAACACTCTGTTTATTCCATTACAAATCAAGACAAACATTCACAATATATCACAATATAATATACACAGTGTTACATCTTATCACAGAAAATGGCCACACAGTTTTCACTACAGTGGCCACAATATTTAGAACAAAGCATTCAATCAATTCGTAATGCAGTAATCAATACTTCCACTCACAGGGCAAATCAATACTTAATCATTCAATCAATTCATAATACAATAATCAAACTTCCACTCATGGGGCAACCATTAACTTAATCAGTCACTAATCTAAATTCACAATTACTAAATATCAGTAATCACAAATACTGTTATTAGAAAAGCACACAAACCCTCCACCCCTTGGTGTCCAGAAAACCTCAATTTCATTCCAAGGGGAGGCCTTTTCTTCATCTTGACTCTGGGTGGTCTCTCTGATTCCCAGGATCCCTTTCCGTGGTCCTGGCTCCCTCCTGAATCCACCAAACAGTCACCTGGATTCAGAAGCAGACAGCTCCAAGGTCCTTGTCCAATCCTCAGAGGTAGACAGCTCTC
>CM053587.1:264378127-264398593 GCA_028646515.1 Pseudochirops corinnae | reverse complement strand
TCATGATATAATCATCCAAGACCTTAGAACTCAGTCTGCATCACTACTTCAATTCAGCACATTTGCCAGGTCCTGACAATAATGCTGAAGGTCAATTCCCATGACTATTTATTAACTATTTCATATATATATATATATATAAGGCACTGAGTTTGGCAATGTTAATACAAAGGCAACAATGAAAAGACTGTCCCTGCCTTCAGGAAGCTTGCATTCTATTAAAAGGGAAATTTTACATGTATACAGATAAGTAAAAATAAGATAATTTGAAGAGGAAAAGATAAATACCATCTGGTGGACAGGATGTGGATCTCATAGAAGGAAGTTTCCATGATGGAACTGAGCCTTAAAGATAAAGCTTCTGGGAGCAGGACATGATGATGAAGTACATTCCAGGAATGGGGCACAGTTTATACAAATGCACAGAGGAGGGAATCCCTAATTGGAAAAAAAAAAAAAAACAGTAAAACTACTGGCATTTAAAGTTTGAGAAGCACTTACATATATGATCTCATCTGGTCCTCATAACACCCCTTGTCAATAAGTATTATTATAATTATTATTATTATTCTCATTTAGAGATTAGGAAATTGAGGCAAATGGAGGTTAAATAACTTGCCCAGAATCACACAGTTTGTAAGTGTCTGAGGAAAGATTTTGAACCCACCTTCCTGATCCCAAGTCCAACATTCTATTGCACTGTGCCACCCAGCTTCCTACTCTTCAGATTACTATACTTTGTATTTATTTTTCTGCATTTATGTTGTATCACACCACCAAATGATAGACGCTCCTTAAAACAGGGAGCCTCTAAATTTTTGTTTTTGTTTTTGTGTCACTGATTATTTATATGTTGTCTCCCCCATTAGAATGTGAGTTCCTTAAAACGTGTTTTTGTTTGCATCCCCACCATTTAGCATAGCGTGTGGTAACAAAAACTGAAAGATCCAATGGAAAAGTGAGCAATCAGCTCTGTATTTTGCTGACGTGGAACCAAACATCTGGATGATTGATTGTGTTAGTATCTCATAGATTAATTAGAAAACTTCAGAAAAACTTCAATTAAAGTCTTCATGACAGATGTAACACAAACATCACTCTCATGAGACAGCAACTTCTACAAATCACAGAACTATAGGACCCTTGGGTCCAACCTGAACCTAGGCAGGAATTCCATCTACCTTGCATTCCAAGACTTCCAAGGCAGCTGTTTGGCTGGTTCTGTTATGAAGGTTTTATTTTGCATCAAGTTTAAATCTGCCTGATGATGTAATCTTACATAAGTGTTTCTGATTCTTCCCTCTGGGGCCAAGCAGAAAAAGTCTCAACCCTCTTCCATATGAAAATCCTTCATATACTTGAAGACAGTTGCCATGTGCCCTCTAAATCCTCTTTTCTCCAAGCTAAGCACTCCCAATTACCTAAAATAATCCTAGCATAACAGTCTCCAGGCCTCTCACCACCACTGTTGTCCTCTGTACATGCTCCAATTTGCAAATGTCCTTTCTAAAATATTCCACCTAACACTGAAATCAATACTCCAAATACAGTTAGACCAGGGATGGAGGTAGGAGCAAATTGCTCCAGTTGCTTCTAAATTAAAGAGAGATATTCTGATGTGCTATGATAAGAAGAGAAAAGACGAGGAGAGGAGAGGAGAGGAGAGGAGAGGAGAGGAGAGGAGAGGAGAGGAGAGGAGAGGAGAGGCATGTAAGAAGCCCTGAGTTGAGTCCCAAGGCTGAACTCTGTCACTAATTAGGCATATGATCTATGGAGGGAACCCTGGACTCAGAAACCGAGGACTTTGGTTTGCAGTCCAGCACTGCTACTTGCTACTCATGTTAACTTTAGGGAAGTGATTTAATTTCTCTGGGTCTCTGTATTGTAATCTGTAAAATGAAGGCATTGAACTAGAAGGTTTCTAAGGCATCTTTTATCACTAGATCTATGAACCTCAGTTGGTCTTATTATCAACTTTAAAATAAGATGCTTAAGCTAGATTATCCCTAAAGCCCTTCCAAATTCTGAGTTATCATAGACTCTCTGAGTCTATGAAACTCAAACAAACGATGCTCAATTGGTCCTAAGCCACGCCCTCACTTTTCTGTGTGTAAAACATTTAATTTAGGACCCAAATATACCCTATGATGTGCATTTCTAACTAGGAACAGGATGAAATATTCACAACTTTCCAATGGAATAAAAATAGGGTCGGCTTGCAAGTAGAGTATAAAGAATACATGCCAGATTTGGGACAAATATATGAAGTAAAAGAAAATGCTTATTCATATTTGTGTATGAATGTAAGCATTTTCTTAACACAGAACCTTACACACACATACACAAACACACTCAAAATAGATCTTTATAACACATATGTGTGTGTTACATATATGTATGTATAATCTATATTATGTATAATTTTGTATATGTATATTTATAAAATTAGAACTAACAAGACAGACAAGTAAGTATTTTTATTATATCTTAGCAGCTAGGTGACACGGGAGATACAGCATTAGACCTGGAGTCTAGAAGACCTGAGTTCAAATTTAGCTTCAGGCATTAACTAGCTGTATCACACTTCACTTCTCTTTGCCTCACTTTTCTTATCTATAAAACATAGCACCTACCTCCCAAGATGAAATAATATAATATTTGTAAAGTATTTTTTAAACTTTAAAATGCTATGTAATCACTAAATGTTATTAGCCATTACCATAAAAGTAGTTAATCTATGCCAAAGGTCAAAGGTCTTGCTAGGTCTCATCTACCAACACAACACACCCAAAACAGAAAGGGTTGTATTAAGTTTTCCTATGTGGTTGGGGATAAAGCCGATCATTGTGATTTCCTGTGCCTGCCCCTTCAAATCACTGAGGATGCTGCAAAATGTCTTCTCTGCCAAAAGATGAGAAAAACTTTTTCTTCCAGCTGCAAGAAGAAGAATCCATCCAAGAGTTTTCTGCCTTGAGTGATTTGCAGAGATGAAAAGTATATTATGAATAAAGAAATACATTCGCAGATTACTCTGCCTTCCTAGTCCTCTCTCTGTTGCACTTTATGACAATTTTGATTAATGACTTATTCTTGGCTGGTTAAAGAGTTGTAGCCCCATCCAACTTCTCCATCTCTCTGCACTGTTGAATGTCATTTTGAGCTTTCTACTTGTGTTCTGATTCTGACAAATTTGGGGAGCAATTTCACTATAAATTAACTTGCTCCATAGCATTGATTTCTACTGGAGTAGAAGTCTGTGGAAGTCTCCATAATGGTGTCTGAGCACTGATACAGCAAAGACGAAATGCAGCAACGGTGATAGAATACATCTGGCAGAAAGCTACAACTAGAAAGAGAGAAAGTGGAAATTCGGGATAAAATTCAATGAGCTGGTCTGGCAGCTGTACATAGAGGGACTTGGCACCTGTCTAGAGGGTAAGAATTGAGGAATACCACTAGACATGGTCCTGACCTCCCCCAAAATATCTCTCATTCTGGCATCCATGGTCCTGCCAAATGTCTCCATATTACTAGGTCTGAAATTCTTACCGTGAAGAAGAAACCTTACATAAAATAGTCTTCTCTTATTTGTGTGATTTCCCTTACTCTACTGTAAACTCTTTATGACTAGGTAAAGCTCTGGGTATGTCCTTACATTCCCCAGTGTCTAGAATAGAGTCTTGATGGTAGGAAGCACTTAATAAGTTCATATATTGACTACAACTACAACAAATCTGTCTTATTCACATTTGTTTTTTAATTAATTTTAACTTTTCCCATTTTCTTCCAAGACTAGACACTTGGGTCTCTTCAGTTTCATGCTCAGTAGTTTTTGCCTCATTCTAGAAGGAAAAGTTTCACTTTTAGTTGCCTATCTTAGAACAACAAAGAGACATTTTCATTCCGATATGACACTTTTTGCTTATCCAAGTCTCACGCAATCTACCATTTTCCACAAGTCAATAATGCATTCAGATACATGCTATATCACATTCATATACAAAGACAAAGAAACAGCTTCCTTAGCTATCAAATGAGGACATTAGAATAGTTGTCACTTAAATTTTCTTCCAACTCTAAAGCTCTTTGATTCTACATATCATGGATAACCTTATAACTCATGTCTTAAGCCAATCATAAGCCTAATATTAAATTGAGACCCTGGTGCTCCTTTGGCACAGATATTATTAGCAATTATTATTCATGGACATTTCAACGACATGAAACAATGGATAAAGTAACTTGAAGTCAAGAAGACATGAGATCAAATTCTGCCTCAAAAACTTACTGTGTGACCCTAAGCAAATCACCTATTCTCTGAGCCTCAGTGTAGCCTCACTTGTAAATTGAAGAGGTTAGACTAGATGGTCACCAAGATCCCTCCTAATTCTGAATCTCTGATCTTATGGCCCTACTAATACTATCATTTATTGTAGACATAAAGTGTTCTTGGAGAATGGGGGAGGAGCAGAATAGAAAAGAGTAGATTAATTGAATGAAGGCAAAGTCATGTCTAGAACAGAAAAGATCTGATTGGCCTAACCTACCATTTAATAAGTTAGTAAGAAATTTCAATATACAATTGAACTTAGAATCTTTCTGCCCCAGGATGACGTTCACAAACCAGTGTTCATGGCGCTATCATCATCCCACTCAGCCACTAAGTCCTGAACACTTAGAAACATGCTTGACTACTCCCTATTCTTCCCATAGCCAGTCACTCTTAGACAATAACAATGGTCTTGACATTGATCAGTGATGATGTCATGGGAAGAGCAATAGATCTTGAATCAATAGAACCAGGTTTATATACCAGTTAATACTTGCTACTTCTTACTACTAATGCTATTTACTAGTAGTGTGACCTTGGGTAAGTCCCTTAAACTGCCTGGATCTTAGCTTCGTCATCTATAAAGTCAAGTTTGGACTTCATAATCTCTGAGGACCCTTCTAACTCTGAATTCTGTGGTCTCCTTGTTTCTAGTCTCTCTCTTTTCCAATCCTTCCTACTCATCAAAATTAATCTTCCCAAAACACAACCGTCTCACGTCACTTGCCTATTTATCATTTCCTGTTGATTTTAGGATGTCAAAATTCCTTGTAGAAAATTCAGAGATCATTAAAATTTGACTCTCACCTATCTCTCCAACATTATCACCCACCCCTACCTCCTTACTGCAGAATGGATTCCCTGGTTTCAACTAACTGTTTCCCTAAATATGCCAAATATATTAATGTCTCCATAAATTTGATGAATCGTCACTATTCCTTCTTTCAGTGGCCCATTCATAGTCTTCTTTTCTGTGAATCTTCAAACATTCTAGACCTTAGTCACTGCCTACTCCAATCCTTTAGCAAGGCAATTTATTTCTTTGCTTATTAGTTCCCCCATTAGACTGTACATATCATATACATATTGTATGTGTATGTATACATATCATAAATAATCTTAAGGGCAGAAATTATCTTTTACCTCATTTTGTATTTCCCTATGCTTATCACAGTACCTGGCACATAGTAGGCACTTAATAAATGTTTATTGAATTGAGTTGAATTACTGCCTTATGTCATTGCCTATCCTTTTATGTGTGAGTTCTGTGAACCTAACTATCTAATAAATTCCTTGAGAGGCAAAATGCCCCTTGATGGACCAGGTTCCTATCACATGGTAGGTGCTCAATAAATATTTGTCAGTGCTAAAGATAAGGATGATAACAATGATGTGATATCATATTTTCTAGAGAAAGAAGTGGCAAGTCACTCCAGTATCTTTGCCAACTATGACATAATAAGTTCATAGACATAATTTCTAGGTAATTAAATCATTTTATTAATCATGCTAGCAATAATTAATAAAAAGGGGTTAGCACACTCTCAAATGATGAATACCCCTCATGGAATCCACTCAATGCTTATATGTCCTCAGAAGAGTGGGTGTACCTGAGGGTGGCAATTGACTAATTGGTTAACAATTAATGGAAGAATGAACGTTATAAAGAGAGGTAGATGTATTCTAATGAGGGACTAGGGGACATGACTCTGGTCACTTAGTCTTGGTCAAAGAAGCTTTTCTATATCCATATTATCCTGTTTAGGGTAATCTAGACAAAAGGATTTACATCTCTGACCAAACCTGTCCAAGTGGAACACAATTACTGTAATTCATCTCAGATTAAATTCTTTTTAAGGTTCTCTAGTTGGGTGGGGCAACAACTCCCACCCAGGATGGGAGGGGATTTGAGTGATCTCATCCATCAACAATATCTTTCAGATGCTGGGTTGGTCTAGTAAAGAATGAGGATCTAGAAAGGGAAAAATTCTTGGTCTCCCTAATATTAACAGTTAGTTATTTAGTAATTATTTCTCTCACAAGTAAACCCCAAAGAGGATCATGAAGAGGTGGACGTGACTGAAAAATGACTGAATGATGTGTCTATTTCACCCTGTCTGAAGAACCATGACCAGAAGACCAAACCATAAGGGAAGATTGGTTATATCATTCCCTGAGCAAGAAAGAGTTAACCTTGAAAGTTAGGCTAGGTTAATAGACAAATGGTAGTTGAAGGAAATGGAATGTATCTATAGAATTGATCAAATGCATCACCATAATGATTGATGGACAAATACAGATATACATATACTTTTACATGTATATATATACACATATTCATTTACATGTGTTTCTTCATTGAATATTACACATACACACACACACACACATATCCAAGGCAGCCCATATAAACCTCCCTATTCTCCAACCAAACCAACCTTGAACCACTGAGTAGAAAGGTACAAAACATCCAGCATCACCAAAACTTATGAAACCACAGGATTGAGTGCAATCTGGTAATCATGAACCAAAGTTTGTTTACAAACTTTCTACAGAAGAGAAAGAAGAGTAACATAAAGAAAGCATGCTGGAATTGCATTGAAAAAATGGAGTTTGGATTTTCACTTCCAAATCTGTCATCTCATCAATAATGGGACTCAAACTAAGTCATTTCAAAGACCTCTTCACCTCAAGCATTCAGTGAAAAGGAGGATTAAGAAAATGTTTGACATTCTTCTAGATTTTTAATTCATTCACATCACTAGCATAATCATTACAAGATGATTTGTGCAAAGAATTCATTTGGCTTGACTTTTTTTTTTTTCCTCAGCAGTCTCATTAAAAATATTAGAAAACTATATTATATAAAAATATCAGATCAGGTAACAAGAGACAATCTTGCCAGAGAGTTTCAATGCACTGACTATGAAAACATGCCTGGGTCTGTTGTCCTACAAGCATACGAAAAATGTTATAATAAGTGAATATGATTAATAATTGTCACAGTTTAGCAAGAGTTTTCTGTTTTTTCCTCCATGTCTCACTCCCTAAACTACTCATAATTCTTCCATTTTATATAAGAATTTGATGTCTACCTCCTAAAACCAATAAATGCTAAGAGGTCAAACATCCACCCATTGACAGACCCTTTGATTCCCAGCTGCTTATGGCCATCAGGTCACCGCTGATTTGAAAAAGAACAGTCAAAGAATCCTAGAGTTGGAAGGAACACCATGGTCTGAGCCAAGGCCGGGAAGGGAAGGACTGAAGTAGCCTTTTTTACATGCCTACTATGTGCCAGGCACTGTGCTGTTCTATAAATAGTATCTCATTTGAGAGAGAAGAGAAATAATAATATATTATTTAATAATAACTTAATAATAAATAATAATAAGCTGAAACTTGCTTAGAAACCCAAGGACCATATTCTCTTCATTTGATCATCCTAGTATGCTTAATATATGTTTTTACCTATATTATAGCTACCCCTAACTCAAATCACTTTCTCCCTCCTGACTCTTGGATTCCCAACATCGAATTAGAGTGGACACAAGAATGTGGGTTATGTTAGTCTGGCCCCCATGGACACCACAAAATGAATACCAGGGATATCCCACTATATGGGCCTTCAACAGAGAGTGCTCTGCCTTCCCAACAGATTCCAAACCCATTCATCACAGTGGTTTCCACAGGACAGCAGAAGGCATTAGCCTGCTCCTGAAGCCTACTATTTGGGACTTTAATTGCTTCTAGTAGAACTAAGATGCTCCCTTGGGAAGAGTCAGTGTGGTTTGTGGAAAACCGGTGGCACCAACTCTCATAGAACTGAGACCCTGAGAAAGCAAGTTGCTATACAGATAATAGCAATGTGGTGTAGAATTCCATGCTCAGTCCACTGAGGGCAGTCCTCTGCTTAGTACATAAGGAGACTTGTTTGGCTTCAGACAAATTCAGGTAAGGGATGAACAAGATGGAATCTGAGGTCCCTTCCAACCATGAGTTCTCGTGATTTTATGGTTCTCAAGTTCACCTCCATTCAAGGCCACCTCTGAGAGCTCATTGTAGTATACGGGAGAGTGAGGATAAGCTCGGGAAGGTCTTCTCAAGATGCTTTGGCTTTGATTACAGGCCAGCAATGAATGGTAAAACTCTTGACTGAGGACAAGTCTAACTTAACTCAGAGAGACTCATCATCATGTTGTCCATAGAACAATACCTTTTCTTCCTTTTCCCAAGGTATAAGAGCCCTCAGAGCATCTACAAAGTATTAGATGGACTGCAATCAGTGGAAGGAGTACAGATCTACCTTTTTAAAAAAAAAAATTTCCCACCCACCTTATCATTTGCTATCCTTGGAGACTTGATACTAACATAATAATATGCCAACCTGACTCTAGATTCTGATTACTCTTGATCCTGGCTTTCAATTCCCTAAGAATATATTGTTTCCTCATGTGCTCTTTTAATCCCTGGTTGGCATTCACAGTTTTTTTCTCAGTTAACTTGACCTGATTTCTTTTCACTTACCTCATTCTTTCCAAACACTCTACTCTGAGTTTGTTGACTTTGCACTCCCCTCCCCTAAACCCTTTAATTCAGTGCTTTCTACCATATTGAAAACTCTAACTCACTGGCATAGCTTTCCTTGGTCTTGGTATCCCTCATTCTGACAGCTATCCCACACGTCACATCAATTATAGATGGTCACTAATATGTCTTTCCCATGAACATTTCCCTGCACTTAGATCACCATATTAAGAAACAAAATGTTAAAAGTCATAAATGTAAAAAAGCATTTTCATTATCCTTTATGATTTTTGCCATAAAGATCATTCATCTATAAAGCTAGCAACCATTATTTTTTTAATTGTAGTATTCCTTTACCATTTAATTTTCATTTTGGTTACTTTAAGGCATATTTGGCATTGCTCTCAACATCTTAAGCATTCTTAAGGATAGCTTTAAACCCATAATACATGATTGTTTCCTACCAGAACCACTCTGAGACTTTAAGCCCCACAGGCTAATGGATCTAAAGCCAAAAGGGACCCCAGAGGACATCTTAATTGAACTCTTTCACTTTTAATATGAGAAAATGAGATACCTAGATATTAAGTGACTGGCTGCATGTAAGTCCGGTAATAAATGTCACAGCTATATTTTGAACCTGTGCCCTCTGACTCCAATGCTAGCACAGTCTCCACAGGATCATACTGCCATTCATTTAAGCAGAAGGAAAAAAAGTGAATACTAAGCAATATGATTTAGTTGCTGCAAACAGTCTTATAAAACAGCTAATTCTGAAACCACTAATCTAGAGAATTATAATTGTGCTTCTTCTTATATTCACCACCTGTGACATAGCATTGCATGCCCTAAAGAGTTTCCTTCTGGTGTTCAGATGAAGAATGCTGATGCTAGAAACACTTGCTAAAAATGTTGAGTTAGGGAACAAATGTTTTAGAATCTCCCATAAATATAGTTCTCTTATAACAATTAGTAAAATGTTTTCATATTTGCAATTAAGAAATACTAATAAAAATGTTGGGTTTGGGTAAAAATGCTTTAGAATATCTCTAACTATAGCTCTTTTATAACAACCAGTAAAATATTTTAGTATCTGCCATTTAGAAATACTAATAAAGATGTTTTTCAAGTAAGTGTTTGGTGGTTTGGTCCTTCCCCATTTACATTATTCATAGAGGAGAGAAAATTTACATATCATAGTTTCTATGTAAGTTACACCTTTCTGGTAAACATCTTCTATACAGATGGAGGATCTATCAGCTTCTGCCAACATACACCCTGACCCTAGATTCTTCCCAGCTGCTGCTAATAGCACCCAGTGCTTGCTACCAACAGTTAATCGAGGGCAACAGATTCTGAAACAAAGTAATCAATGACCAGTAGACAGGACAGGGTTATTTCTGGAAAGTTTCCCAGGGCTGAGTTTTCTTTTCCTCCAAATTATTCTGGAATGTTTATTTCATGGCAATTTTTCTCCCCTGTTCTACGGATTTATCCTTCAGGCAAGAAGACATCAGCTATAGATCTCATCACATTATACTGATAAATTAATTCTCATATGCCATTTTTAACTTTTCATACCAGTTTTATATCAATTATTTAATTTGGTTTCATAACAAGCCTCTGGGGTAGATAGAGTGGAAAACAATGGAGTTATAACCTCCCTAACCCTGGGCACTATATTTCAGAATTACAGAATCTGAAAGTTGCAAGGGTCTTCAGAGGTCATCTCATCTAATCCATCCACATCATTCCTAGGATTTGTCTATTTACAGTTTATAACTTAAATCATAAAAATTTTCATTTTTTTTTCTCTTGGCCTTAGCTCTGTATAAAGTCAATGTGGTGTAATGATGAGAGAGTACTTGCTAAATTAGAAATCTGGGCACCTGGGATACTAGTCTTGGCTATACTGCTAATGTGCTCTATAAGCTTAGGAGAATGTATTTGCTTTTCTGGACCTCATTTTCCTCCTCTATAAAATGAGAGTTGAATTAAATAATCTCTGATTCTTTTAATACTTAATGATCCCCAGCACCTATATCTTGAGTCCCTCAGGTAACCAAAAGGACTTTGATGTAGTCCTCAGATTGGGCCATCTAGATACATGACAACCAAAGCCTGGGGCTAGAGGAGCTTGGGGGGCCGAGATAGGTTTTTGGCTCTGACACAAAGATTTAACAGACTTTCAACATTTTAAGCACAGCATTTCTCAAAATAAACTCTCCATAAAACTGTTCTATTTCTCAGAACTGAAAACTATAATTCTATTCATGGAGCCCTTTGAAGCCATAAGCATAAATTGTATTTTCTGGATATGAATTTTTTTAAAAACCCCTATTTTCAAAGTAACCACAGACCATTTCTTTTTTTACAGTGGGGTCTATATCAGAGCTAAATTTCATAGTAGTGTTTCTTACTCAAAGGATTTTTTCTGCTTCCATGACATCTTCTTTCCTGTTCTCAGATTATTTTCATCTATGGAGAAACAACCATACCTTGGAACATAGAAATACTTTTCTTCCATGAGGCTTGGCAGACATTCAGTGTCCAAGGCTCTGACCCCTTGTTCTGAGGCTAGATGATTGTAAAATTACTGAGGGAACTGAAAGATGCGTGGGAGTTGGGAAAGTATCTCTTCACCTTGGAGGATGGACGGAGGAAAGGCTTCTCCCCTCAATAGTTCCAGAATGTGTGCAATGCAATCCCATTCAGCTGTTATTAAGCCTTCTAGTGCTATACTAATTGCTTCCTCTAAAAACTAAAAGGTAAAAATGAGGAGAAGGAAGAATGGAACACTGTAAAGAGGGCTAACTCTAGGGTCAGGAGACCTACATTCAAATCCTATCTCTGGTATTTACTTACCCATGTGAACTTGAGCATTTCTCTTAACCTCTCTTGTGTCTTATTCCTCATCTAAAAGATGAGGAATTTAAAAGAAGAGATTGGACTAGATGGCCTCTGAGATCCCTTCCAACTCCAGGGCAGATCATTTAGCTTCCCCCAGCATTCATGCTTCCCTATGAAAAATAAGGGAGCTAGACTAAATAAATGATATCTAGGTCCTTCTAGGCCTATGAAGATATGATTCTGAAAGCCCTGTAATAAAATAATCAGGCATTACTGGTTTGAAACTATGTGGGCATTCCCAGCCACAGTGATGACGATCATTCATTTATATTTTTTTCATTCAGCAAAATTCTGAGTTGTATTTTTCTACAAATCACCCATAGAGCATCTGTCCAATATGCTGGTGGCCTTCTTTTTGCTACTTGCATGACCTTAGGGTATCAAGGTGTCACTTGGTGAATTCTTTCAAGTTCTATTTTGCCCTCTGGTTCTAAAATATCGGGCAATTTTCCTTGAGAATTTCTTGAAGGATGCTTTCTAGGTTCTTTTTTTGATCATGGCTTTCAGATAGTCCAATAATTTTTAAATTGTCTTCCTAGATCTATTTTCCAGGTCAGTGGTTTTTCAAGGAGATATTTCACCTTGCCTTCTATTTTTTCATTTGTTTGGATCTGTTTAATAGTATCTTGATTTCTCATAAAGTCATTTGCTTCCATTTGCTCCACTCTAAATCTAAAGGAATTATTCTCTTCAGCAAGGTATCACTTGGGCTTACATAATCTGTTATCCTTCATTGTTGCTATATGAACAGCCCCTCTCTTTTGCCACACATTATCAGTGATTTGTTTTCCATCACATCTCACACACAAATTACCATTGAAAATATATTGGAGGCTTATACCCACCATGCACCTTTGATGGCAACTTTGGCTTTCTTATTTATGATACATGAAAATAGATAACACTCTAATCTTACAGTTAAGTAAAGAGACACAAAAGTAATATGTTTATACACAGTGAGTCAGTGGATAAGTGGGGCCTGCTTTGTACCTAATCCCAAAAGCAACATGCATTTATTAAAGTCCTGCTTGGTACACCAACAACAAGGTGCAGAATGCCACATTAAGTGATAAATAGATAGATATGTAGATATAGATTAATTGATTGAACCTGGGAAAAGATTTCCCACTGCCATCCTAGTACACAGTGGGCTGCAACAGGACCTCAGAAACGTCAGCAACCTTGAGACTGGAAGGTAGACAGTGGAATCAGATCATGATCTCCTCTGTTTTATACAATTCCTTCCGATCCTACTTCCACCTATACCAACATGGTAGGAATTATGGAGAAAGTCAACTCTTCGATCACTGCTCTTGCCATGCAACGAGTTGAAAATCCTTTGTCTGGCATTTAAAGTCCTTCATAACCTGACTCCAGCTTACCTTACCAGGTTATTATATATTCCTCTCTTCACAAAAATCTAAGGGTCGACAAGGCTACTTGCTATTCCCCAGAGGGAACTTTCCATTTTCCACATCCATGTCTTTGCATGGATGGTCCCCCATGCCTGGATTTCACTCTTTCCTCATCTTTACCTATGAGAATCCCTGGCTTCTTTCAAAGTTCAGTTTAAATACCTATAATATGAGTCCTTTCATGCTCCCTACCGACTACCAGTCCCTTGTTCCATTACCACTATTATCTTATATTGGTTTTAAATCCACTTCTGTATGAAAGAGTGGAAAGAGCACAATCTCTGTAGTCAGAGCATTTGGATCCATATCCTTTCTCTGATGTTTACTACCTCTGGGACTTTGGGCAAGTTGCTTAACCTCCCTATTTCTCAGTTTCCTCATCTATAAAATAAAAGGTTGGACAAGTTGATTTCAAAGGTTCTTTCCAGCTCTAGCTCTATTATCTTATGATCCTGGTTCTCCCACTCTAAAGTTATCTCCTCTGGCATGCATCTTGTTTCCCTTGATAGAACACAAGCTTCTTGAAAGCAGGGACTCTTTCATTTTTGTTCTCAGAGTCCCAGCTTCTAGCACAGTGCCTGACATATAAAAGGTATTTAATAAATGCTTGTTGATATATTGATTAAACCAGGACACTCCTTGTTGGGAGGCAATATGGTACAGGGGAAAGAGTACTGTGATCAGAGGGGTAGGTTTGTATCTCAACTTTGTTATTTACTATCTATGTGATCTTGGGTACTCTTATGACTCTCAGTTTCCTTATTTTAAAGTGATTAAGTTGGACTAATGAAACCTCTTCTAGCTCTAAATCTAGGATCCAGTAATAGCTTGTAGATAGTCATTATAATGTAGCACCTCATACCTCTGGTACAGAGCATGTTGACATTATTAGCCCTCCAACCTACTCTTACTCCATCTGGTCTAGATTCCCAGGGAAGGACTACACTTAAACTCTGTCAGGGTACTAGGGATAACTCTTTTGTGGGGGAATATAATCCCTCTAATCAGAGGTGGTAGCAGAGGACAGCATGTACTTCTGAGAGGCTTCATCTCTTTCAAATTCTAGATAATTCTAGTTGACATTCAAATTCTCATCCAAAGAGTTCCAATCTCTTTCCAAACAATCAGGAATCTTATAATTGACTCCTTTGTCAAGTAACTGCTCCAGGTGCCTCTTTTTTACAGAACCTCAACAGAGTCGTTCTTTTTTCTCTCTGATTATTTCTTCAATCTTCACTTGCCAGATTCTTCAGCATTCACCATCTACTCTTCCCTGTTTTCAGTCTTAAAATCAGAGCTTCCAAGGATTCAAAGATTCTGATTTCATTTATCAGGGTAAAATGAATCAACAATCCTTATTTAATCATCCCATAATCTCCAAGCCCATGATTTTTCATCTGTGAGTTTTACTCCCTTAATTCTAAAAACAATCACATGCAAATGGACTCAGAAATCACGTTGCCCTGCACCTTCAGTCATTCCATAGTTTTCAAAGAAACACTGTTTCTTTATACTCATATGAATCAGTTGTATTTTTTTTAAATAAAAGGTCTTCTCTTGCCCCTTTAATTGATTAAACTTTTGGTTTAGAAAGAAGAATTGTCCTACATCCCTTAAAAATACCATTTAAGCTTTTATGTTTATGTCACAGTTCGTTTTCTGTCCCTTTTGCCACCAAACTGTCCATCTAAAAACTGTTTTCTTACATTTAACGATTGTGGCAATTTTTATTAAACCAAGTTTCTTTTCCTACTTGTTTCAGACACTAAACTGCTTATGTATAAATAATACCTTAAGCACTTTGCCAGTTAATTTAATTATTTTTCTTTATTACGTAAATGTAATGTTTCAGGCCCCTTTCTGAACCGAACTGCTCTGTGTGAAAAGGCAGTATCTTAAAAGGAAAGTACCTTACACTATGATCCTTTCTAAGGCAAACACAAGACTTTTACTAGAACCCCCAAAACCTATTGTCCCATGTTATATTCACCAATACTCAAATTTCCTGTATAGCCATCCATTCAAGTACATTCTCATTTATCTATAACAGAGTTTGGAGATTAGTATATTATATCTACACAAGGATCCTAGACTAGTTGTTTCTGTTTAATGAGAGAATACATTCAGTTTGACAACCTGATGACTGGTCTTCCCATCACCTCCCCCAACAGTCAACTAAAGTCAATTGGTTGTTTTGGCATCATGTAGACCCAACTTTAACTTTAAGTAATGTTTGGCTGGTAGTAATTTCTCCTTCCACTGAAGGATCATTTCTTATTACTTCTTCTGCAAACAGTAAGAGGCTGTTGAACTAAAGCAAGCGTTGAAAGGAAATTATCTTCCAAATAAAGCCTGCTCAATTTTGCTTCAAAGAATCCTATCCTGGATGGAAGCTTTCAGCATAAAGAACAAGAAAAAATTGGCTCTGTAGAAGATCAGCATGATCCATGTTCTTCTCCAATCTCCTTTATGGTCCCACCTCCTTTATGCCTGTGCCCTAAACTCCTTCACCTTGAAGATTTCTTTGAGCTTTCAACTGGCTCCAATTACGGCTTCTGCCTTAGCTTTGGAAAACAACAAGGTATTGAAAACTCAATTTTCCTTTCTTCAAAGCCCATGAATAGGAAAAGGGAAATTCAGAGCTATAAAAAGTCATTTCATCATTGGGATCTTGCCCCTCGCTGTGTAGAAAGCCACACAACTTGGATCACATCCAAGCCTAGAATTAACGAATGAGCAAGATCCACAGAGAGAACCCTTTAACTAAAATCTGGTTAGCCCAAAGAGCTGGCCTCTTTATGACTTTTGGCATCTCAGACTTTGTTTCTAATGGATTACTTTGCCCCAGGATACATTGAGAAAGAAAGGTGCAGTCTTATAAATTGATGTTTTCCATATCTTTCCTTTTTTTTTTCTTTATGAGCAGACTTAAGTGAGATTTAATTCTATTTAAGCAGGAAAGTCAAAGTCTTCTGGTGAAGACAGCAATTGATTACACTTTCCCACGTGTTATTCTTCATCTGAAAGAAAGTTGGCCCTTACACATAGGCATAAACTACAATTCTGGTTATCGCAAAGCCTGGGATGCTGAAAGTTTGGGGTTCTCAGCCCCTCTGAACTTGGCTCAAAGTACAAGACATCACTATTGCTACAATGAAGGGGACAGACTGTGATGCTGACTGAAGCATAAAGTTACTCCTGAGAGAGGATGTCCTAGAGAACTTGAGAACTGGAAAAAGACTTTACAAGTAACAGAATAATTTAGCATCTCAGAATCATAAGGTACCCCAATATAAATCTAGACCCTTCTATTCCTGAAAAAGGATTCCCTCTACACCATGCTAATAAGTGATTGGCCAACCTTTCCTTGTTGACCTGGTCACAGTGAGAGGAACAGCTCATTGCCACTAAAGGCAGATCATTTCAGTTTTGGACAGCCTTAATTGTTGGGTGATGTTTTCCTACATCAGGTCTAAAAATAATTCTTAGCAATTTCCACACACGCTTTCTAGTTCTGCCCTTTGGGACCAAGCAAAACAAGTCTAATATCTCTTCCACATGATAACCTTCCATAATCTTCCCCCATGCACACACTAGCCATTCTACAGGCTAAATGTTCTTTCCACTGGTAATTTCATGGCATAGATTCAAGACCTTCACTATCATCATTACCATATTATCAGAACCTCCTACCTAAGAACATGACACTATGATTAAAAATCCCAAGAGACAGTTTCTCAGTAATTTAATCACTTTATTAATAGTGCCAGCAAGTGTAGTAATAAAAGGATGGTCATTTGACCATTTCCCTTAGACCAAAGACCCTTGATGGCAGTGGACTCACAGTTTATGTGTCCTTTGAAGCATAGTTATTCCTGAGGGGTGCCAATCAACTTTGACTGGCTAACACAATGAGAGGTGGGCTATGATAAAATGAGGATCTTGGGGGACATGACTTGGTTCACCCAAGTCTAGGTCAAAGAGACATCAACCTTCATATCATCTGTTTTGACAAAAGGAAGAATCTTCCCCAGACCTGTCTGAGCAAACACAATGAGCAAGAATATACCCATAGCCCTAAATTAGAATTTCTTTTACTGTCTGATTAGATCTTGGTCTGGGTAAATCTTTTTTTTTTTTTTGGAAAGGGGAAGACAGGGCAATTGGAGTTAAGTGACTTGCCCAAGGTCACAAAGCTAGTAAGTGCTAAGTGTCTGAGGCCAGATTTTAACTCAGGTCTTCCTTACTCCAGGGCCAGTACTCTATTCACTGTACCACCTAGCCACCCCCTCGGTAAATCTTTAAGAGGAGATTTCCCATACTGATTGATTTCTGGATAAGAAAGTAGAAAAGGTGAAAAACTTTGGTCCTGATTCAATAATTAGTTAGGAAATACAAGAGAAAATATTCATTTCTCACAATAAAATCTCTCCATTTTACATGTGTGGAAAATGAAGGTCAGAAAGATTAAATTATTTAAATAGTATCTCACAGATAGTAACTATCAAAGTCAAGCTTTGAACCTAGTTCTCAGATTCCAAACCCATGTCTCTCTCCTATGTTATAGGCAAGGTCCTAGCCATAAGTTTCCTGAACAAATACTATAACTCATCTTTTTCTCCTTATGTTGCATTGGGACACAATCCAGAAGCAAAGAAAATATTAGAGAAGTAAAAAAAAGACATAAAACTGTCTACACAACATTCCTTGTTACAGAAGCATTAGATATGATTCAATTCAATTCAATGATTCAATTCAACACAACTCAAAAAATATTTATTATACATATGCTATCAGCAAAATACGGTGCCAAGTATTAGGATTAAAAAAATTAATTTAATTCAATTCAACAAGAATTTAATTAGGCATTTACTATGTGCCCAAAAAAGTGCTAAGTACTGGTGATACAAACATTAAAATGAAGTTCACTATTCCTGGCCCCAAGTAGCTTACATTCTATGGGAATCAAAATTTAAAAATATGAAAAAAAATAGATAGACACCCCTTCCTCATCCAGGGAGTCTGCAATCTAAAAGGAGAGCTGAAACCTCCAGAAATAAAAACTATATTAACTGGAATGTGATAAGGGCAGAGGAAATTCCAGATCCTTGAAAGCAAGTGCTGTTTTGTTGCATTTCCTTTGTATTGTTACTTATCAATGCCTAATAACGAGCATAGTGTTTTACACATAGTAGGCATTCGATGTTTATTAAATTGAAAGTCCAAATAAAATGCTAGCAGAAATCTGAGAAGGGAACAGTCACAAAGCTTCATAGGTATTAAATGGAAACTATTCCTATGGCAAATAAAATTGGAACTCAGATTTGGCTGTCCAGAGGAACCAACAAAAACACGAGAAGTGCTTTCTGTGGTAGTATAATGTCATTTCAAGGTATACCACACAGGGTCCCAAGAATCCATGCTTTAATCTCAGCAAACGTGGTCAGTTAGGAGCTACCATTTCAGGTACTAGCTTTTTGTAGACCACTGGGGTTAGTGAATTGAATTTTTACAGTTCTCCAGTAGACTAAGTCACCTGCCCTCCCAATACAGACAGACAAACATAGAACCTGGATCCCTTGGAAAATACGAGCAGCTACTCAGATCTATCAAGTGTCATAGCAGGAAAAGAAGGTCCAGAAACCAAACTACTTCCTGGAAGAGGCAAAGTGGGTGGACAAGAGGGCACTGAAGGCTACAACATACAATGGAATTAGAATGTGGATATGACAATAAAAATATTTATTTTAAACACAGTGGGGTCACAAAGCAATGCCTAGAAAGACATATGAACAATTGAAAAGTGAAGTAAGCAAAACCTCAGCCTTCATCCTTCTTGACCGCCTTGTCTGCATCTGACCACGCTGGCTCTCTCCTCTGAGTTTTCGTGGTACTTCTCTTTCTCAGTTCCCTCATATCTGTCTTTTTCTTCTCAGCTTGCTTTTCTGGATCTTCTACCCTGTCATACCTCTCTGTGAGTGTACACTAGAATTCTGTCTTGGGATTCCTTCTATCTTTCTACTTTCTCGATGATGTCATTATCTCCCCTGGGATTAATTATCACCTTAATGCAGATGACTAATAGATCTAAATATCCAGCTCCAGTTTTTCTCCCAGATTCCAGTTCCCCATTACCAATTGTCTACTGGAGATTTCAAATAAGATCACTTAAATTCAATATCTTTATAACAGAATTCATTATCTTTCCCCAAAAACCCACACCTCTACCAAACTTTATTTCTATGGAAGTCACCACAGTTCTTCCAGTCTCCCATGTTTATAGCCTTCGCATTAATTATCCTGGACTTTTCACTCCACAGATCCAATCAGTTGCACATTCTTTCTATTTCCTCCACAACGGCTCTTGAATTCGATGACTCTTTCCAACTCATATAGCCACCATTTTAGCTCAGGCCCTCATCAGCTTGCACGTAGACTATTGCAATGGCCCATACATTGTTCTGCCTGCCTCTCTCTCCACTCCAAACCAGCTTCCTTACAGCTGCCCAAGTTATTTTCCTTTAAGTGCAGGTTTAATGATGTCACTCCTCTACTTAATAAATTCCAGTGGTTCCTGATGGCCTCTACAATGAAATAAAAACTCCTCTGTTTTGCTTTTAAAACATTTCAAAGCTTTGCCCCAACCTATCTTTCCAGACTTATTACATGTTACTTTCATTTCTTTGTCACTCTCCTCTCCTTCCTTTATTCCATCTAAACTAGCCTTCTCTTTGTTTCTCACATATGATACTCCATCTCCCACCTCTTAGTATTACCACTTCACTTTCTTTAAGATTCAGCTCAACTATGTCCCTGTATATGAAACCTTTCCTGATTTCTACAACTGGTAATGAATGACCTCCATCCCTAATATCCTCGTATGTGACTATCTCTTTTTTTTGCATTTTTTTCTTTGTATATTTATATATCTGTGTTTCCTTTCCTAGATTGGAACATAAACTCCTTGAGAGCAAGAATTATTTCCTTTTTGGTTTTTTTTTATTTTTTTACCATTGTGTCCCTAACTCCTGGAATAACACCTAGCATGTAGTGACTGTTTAGGGAATTATTTTTGATTGATTGAAATATACGTTACGGCTAGTGCAATGCAAATGGGGAGAAAAGAATCAATCGATCAATGAGCATTATTAAGTACTTCTTGTATACCAGATCCTGAGTACATAAAGAATCTTAAACTACTCTCGGGACTGGAGAACACAATAAGTACATATAAAATAAGTGACTAAGTACAAATATATATGAAGTATTTAAATATAGGACAAT
>CM053587.1:264360627-264373127 GCA_028646515.1 Pseudochirops corinnae | reverse complement strand
AATCTGCCTCTCAGTGATTTCCACCTATTGTCCCTAGTTTTGTCTTCTGGGGTTGAGGGAGCAAATCTAATCCCTCTACCCCAATAGAACCCTTCAGGGACTTGAGGACAGTCACCATGTTTTCCCTGAGTTGTCTCCAGGATAAATATTCCCAAGTTTTTCAACTAACACCAGTTCAGTCCCCTCATTTTGGTTTTAAAATAGGCAATTGCATTTAGACGTTGATAAATTAGTCAATTCAGAGGTATCATCAAATGTTCTTTGGGCTTGTTTTGTTGGTTGCTTACAGCAAATGAGTGATTTTAATGTCAGTGTTTCCAAATAGTGATGTGGGTATGTTGTGGACATTGCTTTAGGCAAAAAAGCATGGAAAGCAGGACACTAAACTTACCAGTCAGTAGGCATTTATCAGGTGTATCCTATGTGGCAGGAACTGTGCTAAGTGCCAGAACATGATGCATGAAGTTATTGTACAGAAAAAGGGAGAAGATGGTCTGGTGCTGACCAAACCATTGCAACATTGACAGGCTGGAGAAAATTTACAGAGAAGCGAGAAAGATGACAGCGCTTACCACCATGTCCTATGTCCTCTTAGACAAGAAGAGGGAAGTGGGCTGAATTGCCATTAGGAAATTGTGAAGCTCCTTTAAGGGGCAGCTAAGTGGCTAAGTAGATAGAGTGCTGGGCCTGAAGTCAGGCAGACCCATTTTATTGAGTTCAAATCCAGACTCAGATACTTACTGGCCAACTGACCCTGGGCAAGTTACATAACCCTGTTTGCCTCAGTTTCCTCATCTGGAAAAGAAAACGGAAAACCACTCCAGTATCTTTGCCAAGAAAACCCCAAATGGGGTCACAAAGAGTCAGACACAACTGGACGACCAAAATGAAATTCCTTTAGTGGACTCCAAACCTCTCTCTTCTCTAGAAACAGAGGCTCACCCTTTAAATACCAGTGATGTTATATGGCTGTGAGTCATATATTCAGTGGCCTCTGAATACTTCAAGAGAAGAATCACCCTGAGAGCAATGAGGAGGCTTGTGGGTAATGCGAGCAGTCTACAAAGCATAATAAATAAGGAAATATGGAGAAAATTAAAACAAAGAATGCCCTCAGAGAAAATATATGATTTTAAAAGCAGCCAGACATCATATGATGAAAGAAAACCAATGACAGCCTGAGAAATACACGGGCATTATTGTCACATCAGGGAGAAAGGAGGGGCAGTCAGTAAACAAGCATTTATTAAGTACCTACTATGTGTCAAGCACTCAATCAGGTACTGAGGATACAAATAAAGACAAGAACAAGGTCCCTGCCCTCAAGGAGCTTACATTATAATAGGGAAAGCAAAATGGAGGAAAAAAAATTATTGATATAAGACATAAATGGTATAAATGGAAGGTAATCTCTGAAGGAAGGTATAGTGTGTTGAATGGGTCCCCTTCTGCAAATTCCTAGAAAAACGCAGACAAAAGTCACATAATTTGAGTAGATGCAGGGTGGTCCCAAAAGTCTTAGTGCAGTCTTAATCTATGAAAGCTTAGTAAAGGGGCACCTTGAATGTTAAAGGAAATGAGCGTGTTTACAATGGAGACGAAAAGTCTTGGGGGAACATCATGAAGGCAGGGAAGGGGACTCCCCCAAGAAGGGGACGAGGGGAGGCTGCAGCACTCTCCATGCCTGAGGGGAGTCCCAGTGCAGGATCTCTAGCAGCAGTGGGATAGCAGGAGACGACAATGAAGTCACCTGAGCAGGACAAGTGAGAAGATAAGAAGGATAAATGCAAAACAAAACAAAAGCAAAAAAGGAGGGGTTGGTAGATGAAGAGGCACCAAGGACAAGCTTTTCCTAACGCATAATATTTGTTTCCAATGACAGACAAAGACACAGAACTATACTTTAATGGAGTACTATCGCCATCTTGTGGCCTTTGAGGATATTGTGGTCAAAGGTGCAAAATCAAACTGTTCTCACAAATTATCGAATCATATTATATCATTACTATAAATAGGTAGGTCACTTTTTTTTCTTTCTCTCAGTACTCTATTCTATGATCTAAGATTCTGCAGAAGAAAAACAAGTTAAAAGTTAAGGGCTATGCTAAAGATTGTCTACTGTTCGGTCATTTCCACACATTGTGTGACCTCTGTTAGGGTTTTCTTGGCAAAGATACAGGAGAGGTTTGCCATTTCCTTCTCCATCTCATTTTATAGAGGAATAAACTGGAATAAACAGCTTAAAGTGACTTGCCCAGGGCGACACAGCTAGGATCTAAAGGCAGATTTGATCTTGTGTTCCTGATTCCAGGCCCAGTATTCTATCCACTGGGCCATCTAGCTGGCGATTTAAGGATTACAAAGTGCTTTTCAGGTGATATTATTTCATTTGGTTCTCATGTTAACCCTGTGAGGTGGGAGCTATTATTATCACGCCCATTTTACAGATAATGAAACTGAGCCTGGGGGAGCTAACATAACTTGATCAAGGTCACATACTGTGAGGCACGTTACGAACCTAGATCTTTGTGTAGACAAATCCAGCACCCTATCCGCTGTGCCACCTCAGAATGACATACAAGAAACATTATGATGTAATGGAAAGAGGATTTGGGCTGGTAGTCAGGACAGGCTTAGGTCTAAATTATGGCAATACGCCTGGAGTTCTGAGCAGATTTCTTTGCCTCTCTAAACCTAATCTATGAAACTGAGGAAATAATGCTTGCTGACAGTCTCACAGAGATATGAGAAAAGTACTCTGTAAGCCTCAAATTGCTATGTAAACATGAACTATTATCATAGTAGAGAGAAGGTAAGATTAATCAATCCTATTTTGTTTGTTTTCCCTACCAAGAAGAATTTTCCTGAGGCTGTGAAATATAATATTAAAATGCATCAGATACCTATAAGTCACTAACCTGCATAGACCCAGTGATATCTCTCCTAGGCTTACTCCCCAAAGAAATCTAACAAAGAAGAAATGGACTTATACATACAAAGATATTGATAGAAGCTCTTTTTGTGGTGGCAAAGGGCTAGAAACTAAGTCAATCAATCGATGAATAATAGGATATGAATGTAAATGGAATATTATTGTTACTATAAGAAACAGCAAAAGGGAAAATTTCAGAGAAACCTGGGAAGATCTCTATAAACAGATGTTGAGTGAAGTGAGCAGCATCACTTTTGTATTTTTTTGTTTGTATATTTTTTGTATATACAATGTATATTGTATACTATATACAATAACACACATTGTAAAAACAGCAACAACACTGAAAGATGTATGAATTCTGCTCGGTGCAATGTCCAACAAAAGTTCCAGAGGACTGATGGTGAAGAATGCTACCCACCTCCTGGAGTGCCTGTTAAGTGTTTAATAAATGCCTTTTTTGATGTGGTTTAAATTCAGTCAATTAAAGAGCATTTAGTAAATACCGACTCTGTGCCAGGCACTGTACTAAGCACAAAGAAAGACAAAAGACATTCCCTTTTGTCAAAGAAATCAGAGTTCAGAATAAAATAATTGAATTATGAAATTATCAAATACAAAATAGTTATTTACAATGTATCAGCTGGATGATCTTGGAAAAACATGGATAGATGCACAAAATAACGAAGAGTGAAATGAGCAGAACCAAGAGAACTTTGTATATGGTAACAGCTACATTGTTTTAAGAACAACTTTGAGCAAATGAGTTATTTTGACTATTATAAATACCAAAGTTAACTATAAAGGACATGTCAAGGAAGCAGCTATCTGCATCCAAAGGAAGAACTGATAAATAGAAACATGTATAGAATGATTTTACATAAATATGTGTGTATGTATGTATATATATATGCATACATACATACATAAATACATAAACACAAATATTTGTGTCTAATAGTATCCATCACTAGAGTGGGTCAGGGGAGGTGACAAAAGAAAGGAATGATAAGTTGTACATAATAGATTTGAAGTTTTATGTACAATCATCTTTTTTTTTATTATACTATGTTATGAAAATGCTTTTTTTTCTACCATCAAAAAATAAAATAAAAAGTTTTAAAATGTCTCAAGAAAGGTTGAATGGCCAGACCCAAAAAGTTGTCATTTAATTGTTCAATGTCAAGTTACAAAGAAGTTTCTAATGAAATTGCTTTCAAGGTCTATCCTTTATCCTGTGCTATTTGACATTTTTATCAGTGATTAATATAGAAGTGTACAAGGAAGGCTTATCAAAAATGCAGATGATACAAAGCTGGAAAAGGTAACTAACATAGTGGACGTAGAATCAGGATCCTAAAGTGGCTAGAAATTGACTGGTTAGAAAGCTCTCTCAATATGAAATTTAATAGGGAAAAATAAATTTAGGAGAATATAAGCACAATACAAGTAAACAAGGAAATATAGAAACCAAATTTTTTTTTTCCTCGTACTCAGCAAATTAGCAAAGATGACAAAAGATGGTACCGTTAAATGTTGGAGGGGTAGTGGAAAGATGGGCAAACTAATTGCATGGTAGGTAGAATTGGGAATTAATACAACCAATTTGGAAAACAATTTAGAATTATGCAAATGAAGTAATTAAATTGTCTATACTCTTTGACCCAGAGAATCTACTACTAGGCTTATATCCTAACAAGGTGATTGATAAAAAGAAAGTCTCCATATACACAAAAATAGTTATAGTAGCACTTTTTGCCATGGCAAAGAACTGGAAACAAAGCAGATACCTATCCACTGGGAAATGGTTAAACAAATCATGTTTCATGGACTTCATGTACAGTTACTGTGCTTTAAGAGATAGATAGATAGATAGATAGATAGATAGATAGATAGATAGATAGATATACTATAGAGAAGCATAGAAAAATGTACATGAACCGAATCATAATAAAGTAAACAGAGAAAAGGAAACAACATTGACAATGACTACCAAAAAAATGTAAAGGAAAGGAACAAACACCACAAAAATAATTTGGGAGGATGAGAAAAGAAACACCAGGACCAGCGCTAGCTCTAGAAATGTGTTTTATAGAAAGTGGCACAAACCTTGGTAGCTGTTTTAAAGCTACCAGAAGAAACTGTCATGAGAAAGAAGGCTTAGATTTGTTCTACTGGTCCTACGGAGCAGATCTAGAAACAAGAATTAGAAACCACAGAGGCAGATTTGAGCTTGACACAAGGAGAAAACAATCTAATGATCGGGGTTCTCCCCAAGCAGACTATGGTCGTGGGTGGCTTTCAGGC
The DNA here is from genome assembly GCA_028646515.1 of Pseudochirops corinnae. Lineage (NCBI taxonomy): Eukaryota > Metazoa > Chordata > Mammalia > Diprotodontia > Pseudocheiridae > Pseudochirops > Pseudochirops corinnae. The sequence goes on along the minus strand of CM053587.1, from coordinate 264,367,888 downwards.
TAGGTCTTCAGGCAGAGGTTGGATGACCACTTGTTGGGTCTGGCATAGAGAGATTTCTCATGAGGGTTTAGATTGAACTGTCACCAGATATCCTTTCTGGGAGGGCACAACCCATACACTTCCTGGCCTTCACTGACCACCTGCCTTTGAAACAAATCTGGGTCTATGGTTTCTGCAAGGCTGAAATTGGCTTCCCAGAGCAGGAGTTCAGAGGTAAATTGAACTTCTTACCAAGCTTTCTTTAAGCTGGTTTCAAATTCTATAATCCTTTTATGTAAGAATTCACAAATACATTTTATATTCAAAATCAATGTTGTCTTTGGCAATTGTATACGTCAGCTTGGCACAAGAGCAAGTGTTTCCTGCCTATGGGGCTCTTTAGGCTTTCATTGAGACATCTGATTTACAAGAGTTTGACTGTCACAGGAAATTATTGTAGTCTATGTCTATGTCTTGTTATTGGTTCACCTCTCATTTCCATCACCAATAATTTGCTTAAACATGTCATGAGGCAGAGAAATGAGAGACTTAAAATGAAGAATGAGACTCCTATTTTTGGAAGTAGCCCATGTGGAAATCCATTTTACTTTACTATGCACATTTATTACAAGAGTTTTCCTCCTTCTGCTGCTGCTGCTGCTGCTACTCCTGCTGCTACTTTCTAATTAAGGAGAGGAAGCAAAGGGGGAAAAGTTAGTGACAGAGTTACCCAACTACAAGAAATAAAGGAAAGTCATCAAAGTACTTTTAAATATGCAGAAAGGAACAGAAGGAATTCTAGAAGGGAACACAGAGAAGCAGGGTAACTTTAAAGTTACATGTTGAATTTATATATAATTCAAAGGAAAGGAAAGTTGTAAGTAGCAGGGATTCATCATTTCAGGTCAATCTTTTTCTTCCTGTTATACTCTGTAATGGAAATGCTGATTTTATTTGGTACTTGTTAAATCTGGAATTTAAATGTTATACATAAAATGAGTCACACTGTATCTTCTCCCCATTTTTATTTTTTCTTCTGTAGTGTCAGACTCTTTGTGATCCCATGGGCCATGCTATCCATGGGGTTTTCTTGGCAAAAATACTAGAATGGCTTGTCATTTCCTCCTCTGGTGGATTAAGGCAAACAGAGGTTAAGTCAGTGCTTCTCAACCTTCCTAATGCCATGACCCTTTAATACAGTTCCACATGTTATGGTGATTCCCAACCATAAAATTATTTTTGTTGCTACTTCATAACTGTAATTTTGCTGCTGTTATGAATCATAATGTAAATATCTGATGTGCAGGATATTTTTTCATTGTTACAAATTGAACATAACCCACAGGTTGAGAACCGCTGGGTTAAGTGATTTCCCCAGGATAACATAACTAGTAAGTGTCTGAGGTCAAATTTGAACTTGAGTTTTCCTGATTCCAGGCCCATCTTTCATAGCCACTAAGCCACTAAGCCTCTTTGCCTCCTAGGCAAAGAGAAGTTAAGTGACTTGCTCAAGGTCACACAGCTAATAAGCGTGTGAGGCCAAATTTGACCTTAGGTCTTCCTCTATCCACTGAGCCATTTTGTTGCCCATTTTTTTCTTCTTGCTTTGCATTAACGTTGATCTTTCCTCAAACAAGTTGGTGATTAACAAGACACAGAAAACTGATTCAGAAATCATTCCTATAATACTGAGTCCTTTCCTATATGTTGAAATATAATTTTATGTATTAAGTTTCAATTTTAATAATAATAATACATTTTACTTTATTTTTAATAATAGAAATAAATGGTATATTTTGAATTTTAAATCTAAAACATCAATTTTATTTTCTGTGACATTGCATACTTGCCTGTGATTCTCAATTATTTGCTAAAGAAAAGTATCCATCATATAGAAGGATGAGATCTCTGCATAGAATGCAATTCTTTGGCCTTTCCCATCTCATTATTCTTGCTCCTTATTTTCCGACAAATGTCTCCTTATTCTCACCTATTCTCCTATATGAATTTAATTTACTGAATATCAAAGTGTATGTTAATTTAATTTTGAGAGTTTTATTGAGTTCTTTGTAAAATGTCTCTCCCTCTTCAACTTCTGCAATAAATGCAACTGCAAAATCTGTAATTACTTTCATAGCAGTCTCTTCAAAATACTTATCACAAGTACCGTAATATGAGATTGCTCCATATTCTATGAAATAATATTTCTTGTTGCTTTGGGAAGCAATCATAACAAATCCTTTATTTGCCTCTCCAAGTAGAACCTGAGAACCATTCTTTCATTTACCTACAAATTCTTCCTGCTTTCTGCTTTCATTTATATTATAGTAAGAGTATAAGGATTGATGGGGCAGCTATGGGGCACAGTGGATAGAGCTCTGGGCTTGGAAACAGAAAGACTCATCTTCACAAGTTTAAATCTCTCTGTAGACACTTGCTAGCTTTGTGACCCTGGGCAAAAACTGCCTGCCTCAGTGTCCTTGTCTACAAACTGAGCTAGAGAAGGAAATGGCAAACCACTCCAGTATCTAACTGAAATGACTCAACTACAACAACAACAAAAAAAAAAAAATCAAGATTTGCACAATTCAGTCCCTCTAGTACAAGGTATTTTTAACCTAGAGCAGTTAAACTTTTTAAAAATTGAATATATTTATAACTGGTATCATCATAACCCTCTGTATTTCATTTTATGCATTTAAAGATATTCTTCTGAGAAAGAGTCCACAGGTTTTACTAGGTTGCGCGAAAGGGCCCAAAAGATCCCCCCAAAAGTTTAAGAACCCCAGTTTTTGAAATATGGCTGTATCTTGGTCCCTAAACAAATTATTACATTTAGAATAGCAACAATAAAGTTAAATTTTCTAAAGAAGTTAATAACTGTGTGAATCTTAATACCTTCTGGCCCTTTTTCTGCTATGGCCACATTCCCTGAAGATGCAGGAGGTGACTGTGCATGACTGAGGGACATTTTGAATTTTCTTTCCATACATATCCATCAACAAGTGACCAGCATTCTGGTTAAAGAGAGTCTCTACACTTAGGTCAACTATTCCTCCCTCAATTTTGATCCTCATATTGTAATCAAAGCCTTTTCAAGAGAGAAAGCCCTGTAGCTTTTGTCACACTGCATGTATAGCCCTTAAGAAGCCACAGTTATTGTGCCTACCCTTTGATCCAGAAATAGCACTACTAGGTCTGTATTCCAAAGAGATCATAAAAAAAAAACAAAAAAGGGCCCACATGTATGAAAATATTTATAGCAGATTTTTTTATGGTGGCCAAGAATTGGAAACTGAGGAGATGCCCCCCAGTTGGGGAATGGCTGATCAAGTTGTGGTTTATGAATATAATGGAATACTATTGCTCTATACGAAATGATGAGTAGGGGTGGCTAGGTGATACAGTGAATAGAGCATCTGGCCTCAAACACTTAACACTTACTAGCCATGTGACCTTGGGCAAGTCACTTGACCCCCAATTGTCCTGCACTCCCCCCTCCAAAAAGCAAAAAAAAAAAAGTAAAAAAAAAAAGAAATGATGAGTAGGCGAATTTCGGGAAAACCTGATGCTGAGTGAAAAGAGCAGAACCAGGAGAGTATTGTACATAGCAATAGCTGCATTGTACAATGAATAACTATAATAGATTCAGCTCTTCTCAGCAATACAAAGATCTAAGACAATTCCAAAAGATTTGTGATGAGAAATGGTAACCACATCCAGGGAAGTCTGAATGCAGATTGAAGCATACTATTTTCACTTTGTTGTCTGTTTTTTTCTTTCTCGTGGTTTTTTCCCATTTGTTGTGATTCTTCTTTCACAACATGACTATGTGGAAATATGTTTAATACGACTGTACATGTGTATCCTATATCAGACTGCTTGCTGTCTTGGGACAGAGGAAAGAGAGGGAGGAGAAAAATTTGGAACTCAAAATTTTACAAAAATGAATGTTGAAAACTATCTTTACATGTAATTGGGAAAAAAACACTATGGGGGTGGGGAGGAGAAAGAAAGAAATACTCAAATTCAGAAGAAAAAAAAAGACACAGTTATCTCCAGGCCATGATGAGGCATCAGAATAGGACTTTGGATAGGAAACTCTTTGTAAATATTTAAAATTTGAGATGGGCAAGTTTGTATAATATATTCAGAATAGGTCTGTTGGTATTTTTAAGACCTCTGAGTTTCTTAACATTAAATTTCTCCTAGACCCTTGAGTTGTTGTAGCATGATGCTAATAAGTCAGATTAAAAATATATATATATTCAATTACTCATCCAGATGTTGTAAATACACAAGGCCAAATGTTTTTTTGATATTTGGACATCTGTTTAATTCTGAAAACCCAACCTTTCCCTTTGTAGCTTTTGGTCTGGGATTTTCACTGATATTTAACAAAAGTTACGTTGAGGCAGAGCCAAAACACTGACCAGTTCAATAAGAGGAAAAAATCAGCCAAACTATTTATTTAGTGTTTTATAGATCATTCCCAATAAAACAAAATAGGATGCTAGATTGAATTGGTTACATCATCTGCTCTGGTGATGTCATGCAGATACAATTAAGATAATTCATCTTAAGATTTTATTCTTCATTCAGATGTCAGTTTAATCACGTATACACTAGGGCAAAGTTGCCTGGCATGAGCACATCTAGATAGAGAGTGAAAAATGTTTTTCAAACAATCTTCCAAACAACCAAACTAAACTGATTGTCCCCTCACATGTTCATTATTTGTTTCAAGATCACATATGAAGGCCTCTATCATAAGACTTGTATTTATATTCCAGTAGAATGGAAACTCCTTGAGGGCCAAAACGTTTTTCTGTTGTTTTTGTTTTTAAATCTTTGTATATTTAATCATAAAAAAAAGGGAAAATGATCAACATGTACAAAAATATTTATAGCAGCTCTTTTTGTGGTGGCAAAGTAATTGAGGGGATGCTCATCAGTTGGGGAATGGCTAAACAAGTTGTGGTATATGAATATAACGGAATATTGTTGTCCTATAAGAAATGAAAAGCAGGTGAATTTCAGAAAAACTTGGAAAGGCTTGAGTGAACTGATGCAAAATGAAGTGAACAGAACCAAGAGAACAATGTACACAGTAACAGCAACATTGTTGCTAACAAATGTTCCATTGTCCAAAGACAGTTCTGAAAGAGTCATGATGGAAAATGCTACCAACATCTGGAGAAAGAACTGATGGAATCTGCAGATCAAAGCATACTATTTTCACTTCACTGTTTTTGTAGGTTTTCCCTTTCTTCTGTTTCTTCTTATGCAACATGACTAATATGGAAATATGTTTTACATGATTGCCCATAGATAACCTATGCCAAACTGCTTACCATCTTAGGGAGGAGGAAGGTGAGGGAGGGAGGAAAGGAAGGAGAAAATTTGGAACTAAAAATTTTATAATAAAATGAATGCAAAAATTATCTTTACATGAAGTTGGGAAAAATAAAATACTATTTAAAAGAAAAAAAGTCTTTGTATCTTTAGCCCCAAGTTTGGTATCTGGCACATAAATATCTAGGATCTGTGGAATTGCATTCTCTCTCAAAATGAGAATATAGAGACTGCAGTCTGTGAAAGGAAAGTATGAATCTCCAAATAGGAGGTGAGTTTATACCCTGGATATTTCTTGGTCCCTAGGCATTTCTCAGCTTGAAATGTCAGCTGTTTTTCAAGCTTGTTTTTACAACACTTAAAGTAATCAGAACATTATGGGCTAGTTATTTGTTTAAGCAATTCATTTTAAGCAAGTAGTTGGCTCCTTATTGTATCAAAATTTTTCATATGACACAATAACATTTATTACTTTTGGGCATGTGACATAATCTGAAAGACTCATGATGGAAAATTATTTATTTATGAAATTATTTATTTAAAAAAGTAAATCTTTCTCTCTTCTTCTAAAATGAAGACTTAATATTGTGCCATGCTTTCTGGTCATGGAAAAGGTAACTTTAACTGTGCTTCAACGTAATAACTGATACCAACTCAACCATGAAATATATCTGAGTAAATAATAACTGAGATTTATGTATTGCTTTAAGATCGTTAAAGTTCTTCCTCCACAAAAAGCCATCAGATGTAGGCAATGTTGTTCAGTCATTTCAGTCATGTCCGAATCTTCAGGACTCCATTTGGGGTTTTCTTCACAAAGATAGTGGAGTGATTTGCCATTTCCTTCTCCAGCTAATTTTACAGATCAGGAAACTGAGGCAAACAAGGTTAGGTGACTCGCCCAGGGTCACACAACTAGTGTCTAAGGCTGGATTTGAACTCGGATCTTCCAGCTCCAAGTCATACACTCATATCTACTGTACCACCTAGCTGCCCAGGTTGTGCAGTTTTATGGGTAAGGAAACTGAGACTCAGAGAGATTAAGAAATTTGAGTTGGATTTCAGCAACTAGCTCACATCAGACCTAAGATTTTTTTTCTGTGGAAAGGGGGATTTTGGAGGAGGAAGGTAGGGCAACTGGGGTTAAGTGACTTGCCCAAGGTCATATGGCTAGTTTTTTTTGTGTTAAGTGTCTGAGACTGGATTTGAACTCAGGTCTTCCTGACTGCAGGGCCAGTGCTCTATTCACTGTACTACCTAGCCCCCCAAGACCTGAGATTTTACACCAGTCTTACACTCAGCTCAGGGTGGGTGATCTTTTACGATACCACAAACATCAAGGAATCATTTAATAAGAATTGATTAAGCATCTACTATGTGCCTGACAGAATGACATAAGTGAAAGATAGTCTGTCTTAGGACCTAGGAAAACCTGGGTTCAAGTCTCCTCCTCTACCATCACCACCCCCAACACATATCAGTTCTACAACTATGGGCAAATCATGTAATATCTCAGTGTTCTGGGCAACCTTCTAAGATTATCACTGCAGGGGAGCTGGTGATCTACATTATTCAAGAAAACCTCCACATCCCAGACTTCCTTTTATCAATGATGTCATAGACCCACTCTGTATCTTTTTTGCCTTTTCTTGTGTTCGCAATGGTTAGCACAATGCCTGGTACAAAGTGAGAACTTAATAAACACTTGTTGACTGACAGACTGACTGATTGACTTAGCCCCTTGTATCAGCAATGCAGTATTCACAATGCCCACAGTAACCACAAATATGCTGATATAGTTATTAATCACAAAATGGAACAGGCTCTCTACATCAGAAATATAGATAGTGCATTCATTTAAGTACCAGAAGACTGAGTCCCAAAACCAGAAAGTCAAAGCCAACCCAGTAGTGATGAAGTTGGCACA
>CM053587.1:264339030-264360127 GCA_028646515.1 Pseudochirops corinnae | reverse complement strand
GGGGAGGACATAGGAGAGAATAGATTGGGGGAGGGGTTATACAATGGGATGGCTGTTTTGGGGTGGTGGGTAGGGGAAAGATGGCGAGAAAATTTGTAACTCAAAATCTTGTGGAAGTGAATGGAGGGAGTACTGGGATTAAGTCAGGAAGACAGGAGGTCAAATCCAGCCTTAGATATTTATTAGCTGTTTGACGCTGAGCAAGTCACTTCTCTATCTTCCTCAGTTTCTTCAATGTAAAATAGGGATAATAAAGGCACCTACATCACAGGGCTAATGTGAGGATCAAAAAAGAAAATATCTGAATTTGATTTGATCTGACTCCAGCACACCCTTGAACGAAAATCCCTCCAATTGCAATATTCTTTGGTTTTGTAATGGCATTATTACTAGCTCCCAGTGTTTTAAATGTCAAACAACTGCTTTCTTCAATTGTTTTACATCTTTTCTATCCATATATAGGAAAGTAGGGTGGTGTAGTATATGCACAATGAAGACTACTAGCTAGTCTATCGGTCAAGAAATATTCCCTAAGCCCCTCCTATGTGTTAGGTGGGTCAGCTAAGTGGAGTAGTGGATAGAGGGCCACACCTAGAGTCAGGAAGAAACATCTTGCTGAGCTCAAATCTGGCCTCAGATACTTACTGTGTCCCTGTTCTGTGACCCTGGACAAGTTTGCCTCAGTTTTCTCATCTGTAAAATGAGCTGGAGAAGGAAATGGCATACTACTCCAGTGTCTTTGCCAAGCAATGAGGCTACAAAGAGCCAGACGTGATTGAAAAATGACTGAACACATGTGTTGGGCACTGGGACTATAAAGGGAAAAATAGTCTTTGTCCTCAAGGAACTCGTAATCAAATGGGATAAATGATATACAAATAACTATGCACATGCAAAATATAAACAGTGTAAACAGGGGTGAAGGGAAGAAAAAGAGAGTATAAGAAAGACTGCCTACAGAAGCTGAGATTTAAGCTGTGTTGAAATAAACCAGGGAAGTCAGGATACAGAGGGAAGAAATGTCCATCCCCTTTGATCTACAGATTCCATTGATGGTCTTCTACCCCAAGGATATAGAGTATAGGAGAGAGTATCCTATAGGAATTAATCAAAAGAAAGAATTCCATTGATAAGAAGAAAGTCTCCATATATACCACAATATTTACAGCAATGCTTTTTGTAATAGCAAAGAATTGGAAACACAATAGATGACCATTGAGGTATGGCTAAACAAATTGTGATCTACGAATGTAATAGAATAATAATGTGTTCTTAAAAATGATAAATATGATGGATTCAGAGAAGCACGGAAAGTCCTACATGAACTGATGCATAGTAAAATTAAGCGGAGCCAAGAAACCATATGCATAATGACCACAACAATGTAAATTGAAAGAATAAACACACACACATACACATAAATAGTGAATGCTGCAAAATTATAATTATCAAGTATGACTTGAAAGAAGAGATATGACAAAACACTCCTAAGTCACCCTATTGTGGAGATAAGAGATCCACAAGTGTTGCAGGTTGCATATAATTTCGGACTATTTCAATGTGTTGATTAGTTGTGCTGACTTTTTTCCTTTTTATTTCTGTCTTTAAAAATATTATTTGTTCTATGGGATGACTCTCTGAGAAAGGGATGGACACTAAGGAAAACTATGGAGATATAAAAAACAAAAGGCATTAATAAAAACTTATTGAAAAACACACACCAAAAAAGAAAACTATTGCAAATTCCAGATGAGAGAAGAAGACGTCAGGTCATGATGTTAAAATCATATTTCCTTAAGATATATTTTATGGTTTTGCCTACAGCATGCAAAATAGCTGGATAAAAACTTAAATTTTACCATTATTCAGTGATGTTCAAAGTATCAGATTGGTAGGACTTATACCAACTTGATTCCACTAGGTGGTATTCTCAAGCAGATTTTGGCTCAAAGCAAGATAAAACCTAAAAGAACTATCCAAAGGAGAAATGGGCTGCCTCAAGAGGAGGAGATCTTTAAGCAAGGGTGGAATGAACATTTGTGAAGGATTTTTTTTAAAAAGATTCTTATTCAGGCACAGACCAGGCTAGATGGTTTCTAAGTTTCTTTCAACTTTGAAATTCTGTTACTCTTTGAAATCACATGATCATAGAATCCTATTTCTTTGGATATCACTATCACACCTAAATAATTCCTTTAAGGAAAAATTGTTTGGTCATTCAGTCATGGCCAACTCGTATGACCCCATGGACAATATAGCATACCACATTTTTCTATTCTCCACTCTCTCCTGAAGTCTATCCAAGCTGAAGTTCATTGCTTCAGTGACACTGTCTATGTATCTCATCTTCTGCTCTCACCTTTTCCTTTTGTCTTCAATTTTTCCCAACATCAGTGTCTTTTCCTGTGAGTCTCCTCTTCTCATTATATGGCCAAAGCATTTAAGCTTCAGCTTCAGTATTTGACTTTCTAATGAATAGACAGAGTAAATTTCTTTTGTAAATATTGACTGATTTGATCTTCTTACTATCCAAGGGAATCTCAAAGGTCTTCTCCAGTACCACAACTCAAAAGTTTTGGTTTTGTGATGCTCAGCTTTCCTTATAGTCCAATTATCAAAATCATACATTGCTACTGGAAAAACCATAGCTTTGACTATAAGATCTTTGTTAGCAAATGATGCCTCTGCTTTTTAGGGTGCAGATTTGCCATTGCTTCCCTTCCAAGGAGTCTTTTAATTTTGTGGTTCTAGTTGCTGTCTGCAGTGATCTTTGAGCCCAAGAATATAAAATCAGACATTGCTTCCATTTCTTCTGCCTCTATTCACCAAGAAGTAGGGTCAGTACTCTATCCACCACACCCCCTAGCTGCCCCCAGGGTTTTACAGGGTGTATTCCCAGGTTTCATAAGAGATAATTTATTGGCCAAGTTGTTGTTGTTTGAGTGCAATGGCTACTTATTATCAGGAACATTTAACTTGAGTAATTAATGGTACTCTAGTTATTCGATAGAGCAAGATCTCATCAGGTTGTGCACAATGAATGGAAATTTCCCTCTGCTTGGTTGCCTTATCACAGAGTAGTGATGACTCGGACTTTTCAGCTACATCAAGGATGTATAAGCTCTACTCAATGGAAATTGACTATGTATTTGTTTACCAAAGACCAGTCCAACTCAATTGAGTCAGGCCCATCACTAGATTTGCCACTAGATGGTGGGCTTTGTTAGCCATATCATCTCACAAAATGGGGCAATTAGATGAAGCAGGGAATAGAGCACCGGATTTGGAATCAGGCAGACTCATTCTCATGAATTCAAAATCCAACCTCAGATACTTACTAGCTGTGTGACCCCAGGCAAGTCACTTAACCCCCTTTGCTTCAGAATTATCTTTAAGGTCCCTGCCAACTCTAATATTCTATGATTCTTATTGTTTCTGAGGAATGCTCAGCCCAAATTTTTCCACTTCATACAAATTTGCAATCAAATTTTAAAATGTCTGGTGAGCTCTTCCTTGTTAATCAATGCTCCTCCCCCCACCCCCACCCTTCAAATAGTGCTCAAGAAATTTTAATTTTTACTTCAGATTAAATAAAAACCATAATTACAAAGTTGAACATGTTGCTCTCCTCCTCGAAGGCTCCTTCTCAAATCTCACTCCCAGTCCAAAGCGACTTGATCTTTATATTACCACCACCACTAGTCCCAACTCTAGGGTAGCTAAGTTAGTATGGGAGAGTCAGGAAAACCTGAATTCAAATCCAGCCTCAGGAACTTAATAGCTACATGATGCTTACTGGGCAAACTACTTAAATTCTCTCTGCCTCAGTTTCCTCATCTATAAAATGGGAATAGCAATAATAATAATTACTATAGTAGTTACTATTAATAGTAATAGTAATCCTACCTTCAAGGACTGCTATGAGGATCAAACAAGATAATACTTATAAAGTGCTATGTGTAGTACCCAGCACATAGTACGTACCTAATAATTATTTGTTTTCTTCCTTTCTTTGTTTCTAATACTTATTATGTAATCACAGTCAAGTCACTCCACATCTCTGAGACTCATCTTTTCCATCAACAAAATGGGAATAATAATATTTATACTACCTACTTCAAAGTGTCATAGAGATAGAAGCACTTTAGTGTGCTTTAGAAATACAACAGGATCCTAGGAAACCTCTCATAGGTAGGTCAGTTAGTCAACGAGCTTACTGTGTTTACTGTGTGCCAGGAAGGCACATTCTACTTTAGGTAACTAGAATTCTAAAATTTGTGTGTATGTGTGTGAGTGTGTGTGTGTGTGTGTGTGTGTGTGTGTTTCCTCTCTTACAGAGATTAAATCTACTTTCTGTGCAACTCTCAGCCACTACCCCTAATACTTCTCCCTGAGAAGTCTAAGAAGCCAGACAAGTCTAATCCCTTTTCTTCATTATAGGTGGTCAAACATTTGAGGACAGTTGTTATACTAGCCCAAGTCTTCTCTTCTCCTAGATAAACATCCCCAGTTCCTCCAACTGAACCTCCTGTGGCTGGTCTCTAGGACTCTCGCCATCCTGGCTGTTACCATTCAAACACACTACAGTACGTCAATGCCATTCCTAGAATGTGGACCCCCAAACATTGTGCCTCCCAGAGTTGTTCAGCTGATCACCATCTGGTGTGCTTCCCAAGGCCAAGGCAATGCCTTGCATGTAGTTGAGGCATACTGATTGGCCAATTAGTTGGGTTTAATCTTCTCTAGAAATCCTCAAAGCCAATATAATCATGGATCTGGCTGTGCTTGTGTACATAATGTAAAAAGTGTGATTAATTGACATTTTTTATGGATGGAGACAACTCACATGATTAATGATACTACAGGTTTTAATTTTGCTCAGAATGCCCATAAAAGGCATCAAACAAACAAAGCACCATCTGAAGAAAACATCTGCTCCCTGCAAACACTGGCATTATGCTAGAGAGGGATTATTGTATGAGATTCTTTCAGAACTAGACTTGAGCACCAGGTTCCGCCCAAAATACAAAGTACTTTCCAGGTACAAAAGAAGGTCAGTGAAAATGCATACAGACAGGAGATGGAGAGTTATGTGTAAGGAGTGGAGGGAAGGCGAGTTGGGCTGAATCAGAAAATATGAAAAGAGGAATAATGCATTATAAGGCTAAAAAACTAAGTTAGGGCCAGATTGTAAAGGTCTTTAAAAGCCAAAGTAGTTTATAGTTTATTGTGAAAGCAATAGGAAGCTACTTAGATTTGTTTAATAGTATAGAGAAATGGTCAGATCTGAGTTTATAGAAAATCTTTTTTTTTGCAATGGTGTTTGTTTAGAGAGATGATTGAATTGCAGAGAAATGTGAGGCAGGGAGAATAAATAGGATGTTATTGTAGTAATTTAAGTAAGAAGTGTTGAGGTCCTGAAATAAGGACTGAGAGAAGGGGCAGCTAGGTGGCACAGTGAATAGAGCACCGGCCCTGGAGTCAGGAGGACCTGAATTCAAATTTGACCTCAGACATTTAACACTTACTAGCCATGTGACCTTGGGCAAGTCACTTAACCCCAATTGCCCCTCCAAAAAAAAGGGCAAAAAAAAAATAAGGATTGAGAGAAGAGGTCAGATACTAAAGACATTGGGGAAGTAGAAACAACAAAGTGGCAATTGATGTGGGCTGAGGGACAGTGAGAGTCAAGGAAAATACTGAGGTTGTGAACAGGGAAGATGAAAAGAATGATGATGTTTTAGCAGAAATGGGAAACTTTGGAAGAAAATATATATTTGGAGGAAAAGATAGAATTCTGTTTTGAACATGTTGAGTAAGAAATGTCTAAAGGTTTCTGGGCAGAACATATATTCTTTTTTTTTTTAAGTGACTTCTCCAAGGTCACGCAGCTAGTCAGTGTTAAGTGTCTGAGTTCAAATTTTAACTCAGGTCTTCCTGATCCCTGGGTTGGTACTCTATGCACTGTGCCACCTAGCTGCCCCTAGAGCATATATTCTTAAACAAATAAGAAATAAGTTAGATTGTAAGCTCCCTGAGAGCAGAGACCGTTTTGCCTCTTTTTGTATCCCCAGGGCTTAGCACTATGCCTTGCACATAAGAGATACTTTAAAAAAAATGTTTGTTGCATTACCAACGAAAAAATAGATACTTTTGATTATATGAAATCGAAAGGCTTCTGCACAAACAAAATGAATGTGCCTAGGATAAGAAGGTATGAGCTCAAATAGGGGGAAAAAATATTTGTACCAAATTCATCTGATAAGAATTTGGCATCCATGCTATATAAACAATCAACATTGCATATATATATATATATATATATATACATATATGTATATGTATTTAAGAAATGCATATATGTTTTATATATCCATATATGACATATATGCATGTATATAACACATATATGTATAATGATAATTATTTATATATCATGGATACCAAACTCTTCTTAGAGGAATTTGACACAAAGATTTTAATATACATATATAAACATGTATTTGTGTGTATAACATGTATGTGTATATATATATGCATATGTGTATGTATAGTAATTGTTGTTGTTTAGTCATTTTCAGTCATAACCGATTCTTTGTGACCCCATTTGAGGTTTTCTTGGCAAAGATACTAGAGTGGTTTGCCATTTCCTTCTCCAGCTCGTTTTACAGATGAGGAAACTGAGGTAAAGAGGATTATGCAACTTGCCCAAGGTCACAAAGCTAGTGAGTATCAGAAGTCACATTTGAACTCAAGTTTTCCTCACCCTAGGCCCAGTACTATAAACATATATATAAATATATGTGTATAGGTATATATGTGTGCATGTGTATATACACATACATGCACATGCACATACACATGCACATACACATACACATGGTTGGTTGACTGTTGTCCTTCATTCTCCAAGAGGATCAAAATGACATCACTATGTTGGGATTAAGGAACAATGTGTATGACTATGACTGTTCAGACCAATATGAACTTGGAAGGTTTTACCATAGGTTGGGCACATATAGTCCGAATGAACATTTTGAGTGGAGATGCCTCTAAATTTTCACATCTCACCTTTCTTTTGAGCTATGGCAACAATGCTTCATAGAGCACAGCCTCTTCTAGGCAATCCCATGCTAGTGTCTCCTGTATCTCATAATCAATTCCAAAGTTTTTCAGAAAGAAGTTAAAAATGTCCCTGTATCACTTCTTCTGCCCTCCATGTAAGCACTTGCCTTGTGTAAGTTCTTTGTAATATAGTCTTTTAGACAAACAATATATGCATACACACAAACATACATATACATATGTACACACATATATATTCACACATACATAACCAAAAGCCATTACCCAGTAGATAAATGGTTAAAGTATATGAACAACTGGTTCTTAAAAGCAGATTTGCAAAATATTACCAGTCTTACAAAACAGTGTTCCAATTCCAAAATTAGAGATTAAAAACCAAAATCTCATGCCCTAAAAATTTGCACAAATAACAAAAGTTGAGAGAAGCTAAGTAGAACAGTGGATAGAATTCTAGGTCTGTGGTTAGGAAGACTCATTTTCCTGAGTTCAAATCTGACTTAGATGTTTATTAGCTGTGTGATCCTGAGCAAGTCACTTCACCTTGTTTGCCTCAGTTTCCTTATCTGTAAAGTGAATTGGAGAAGGAAATGTTAAACCACTCACACCAGTACCTTTCCCAAGAAAATCCCAAATGATGTCATGAAGAGTTAAAGCGACTAAAAAAAAATGAACTGAAACAAAAGATGAGGATTGTTAACGTTAATGGGTTTGTAGGAAAAAAAACAGACTAGTACACTGTTGGTAGAACTGCAGATCAGCATAACAATTTCAGAAAACAATTTGGAATTATGTAAATAAAGTTACTATGCCCTTTGATCCAAAGATTCATCTATTCTGCTTCTACTCCATGAAAGCCATTGACAAGAAGAAAGTGCCCACATAAAACAAACAGCAGCACTTCTGTGGTAGCAAAAGACTGGAAATAAAGTAAATGTTCATTGATTGAGGAATGGCTAAATAAATTGTGGTAGATTAATATAATGGAATACTACTGTGCTGTAAGAAATTATTAATATGATGAATATAGAGGAGCATGTAAAGACTTTCATGGACTGTTGTAAAGTAGAAACAGGAATACAATACATACAATCACTATAACAGTGTAGATAGAAAGAACAACCACAAAATGATCAAAAGTAAATGTCATGGGGATTCTGGAAAGATGGCAGAGTGGGTCAGAAAACTCCAAGCTTTCAAGATTTTCCACCACAAAAAAGATGAAATAACACCTCAGGGTGAAAAAACAACTAGAAAAGGAGGCCCAGAATATTAAGAAAGAAAAATACTCCTTGAAAATCAGAACTGGGCCAGGAGAAGCCAGCAAAGTTATAAGAGAACAAGAAATAATAAAACAAAATATAAAGAATGAAAAAATAAAAGAGAATGTGAATATCTCATCAGAAAAACAACTGATCTGGATAACAGATCAAGGAGAGAAAATACAAGAGTAATCAGACTACCTGAAAGTTATGAACAACAACAAGGAAAAAAAAAGAATCTTGATGCAATAATACAAGAAATAATTAAAGAAAATTGTCCTGAAGTTTAGAACAAGAGGGGAAAGTAGAAATAGAAATAGAAAAAATCCACCCATCACCACCTGAAAGAGATCCTATGAGGAAAACCCATAGGAATATTATAGTCAAATTCCAAAACCCCCAGATCAAGGATAAATATTATGAGCAACAAGAAAAAAAAAAACAGTTTAAATATGGTAGTGCCACAATTAGAATCACAGAAGACCTAGCAGTGATATCAAAAGACTGCAGGTTTTGGAATGCTGTATAATGAAGAGCAAAAAACTGAGGTTCCAGCCAAAACAATCATACCCAGCAAAACTAAATATAATCTTGAATGAAAAAAAAAAAAAAAACCCGGACAATTAATGAACTCTCAGACTTTCAGGACTTTTTTTTTTTTAAGCCTGAACTTAATAGAAGATTTGTTGTACAAGAGCCAAGAGGTACATATGAAAGACTAATTACAAGGGACTCAATAAGGACAGGTTGCTTACCTTTTATGTGTGTAAAATGTATAACTTATGTCTAAGATTGTTATCAGCAATTGGGTAGTTTGTAAGAAAGAAATATTGGAGTAGATTTGAATATGATATGCCTTTAAAAAGTAAAACTATTTAGGAATAGCTAAAAAGAGTAATTATTTTATACAAATGAGGTACAAGAGGAAGAACTGGCACAGAGGATTTAGAGGAGGGGAGGAGGGCCCGTAGTTCTGGTAACCTACTTTCATCGGGAATGGGTTCAAGAGGGAACAATACGTATATATCTAGAAGAGTATAAAAATCTTCTAAATTCAGAAAGAAATAAAATGCTAAGGGGATAGGGAGGAGGGAGAGAGAAAGGCAGGGATCTCAAGAGGGTGAGAGAATAGGTTAAAAAGGGGAAGTCCAGAAAGGTGTTAGATAAATGGGAAGGCTAGGACAAGAGAAGAATCCTTGGGAGGATAAGGGAGAGATCTTTAGAGCAAAGGGTGAGGGAATAGGTTAAAGGGGGGTATAGAAGGGTGTTTAGATTTATGAGAATGAGAAGATAAAGGAGAGATTGGGGCTGGGGGAGGTGGGGGGGGGCAGAGATTAAGTAATAGGAGGCAAAAGTAGAGAGTAGAAGTAGAGTAAAATTTGTTAGTGAAACCATATATATAAGTGTATGTTGATATATATATAACTATGTATGTGTATATATGTATATGTGCACAAAATCTATATAAAAATATATCCATGCTTAATTGTAGTCTTGGATGGGGAAGGGAGGAAGGGAGGCAGGCAGAGAAAAACAAAGTAAAAAGTGCACAGCACAAAACAAAAGAAAACTAACAAGGAAGTAAATTATATAGACTTTCTTGGAATGAAAATTTATTGTTTTATGTTTTGAATCCTCTCTTACATTCTGCTGTGCACATCATGCTTTTTTCCTTTTCTTATTTTGTATTTAAATTTCAATATTTAAGTTTATCATATGTTTCTTTTTCTTTTCTTATTGTGTATTTAAGTCTCAGCAATAAAAAATGGAAATGTTGCAAAATTATGAAGAATAAGCATGGTTCCAAAGAAGGAACAATAAAAGCAAACCTTGATCTATCCCTTTGCAGAGATGAAACATCCACAGATATGGTACATTGCATGTGTTTTCAGATTTTTGGACAGATCTATCTCCACAATCACCCTGTGCCTTTTTGCTAGAGAGCAATTCCATACAATAAAGAATATTTTTTTTTTTGGAGGGCAATTGGGGTTAAGTGACTTGCCCAAAGTCACATGGCTAGTGAGTGTGTCAAGTTATCTGAGGCTGGCTTTGAACTCAGGTCCTCCTGACTCCAGGGCTGGTGCTCTTTTCACTGCACCACCTAGTCGCCCCAACAAAGAATATTTTTAAGAAAAACAGAGGGCAACTAGGTGGCTCAGTGAATAGAACACTGAGCCTGGAGTTAGGATCAGCTAAGTTCAAATTTGGCCTCAGCACTCACTTATAAGCTGTACAAACCTGGGAAAGTCACTTAACCTCTGCCTGCTTCCATTCAGTTAACTGTGTAAAAAGAAGATAAAAATAGCTCCCACCTCCCAGCATAGGTGTGATATAATATTTGTGAAAGTGCTTAGCACAGTCCCTAGCACATAGTGGGTATTTAATAACAACTTGTTCCTTTCCCCTTCCCTCTTCTCTTCTCTCTCTCTCTGTGAAACGGTAGAGAGACCTGTCACCTCACCCTGTCGGCAGTGGCAGAGGATCACACATGGCAGCCAGCCACACACTGTCCAGGAGCTCCTGTGCCTAGGCCCTGGTCCCCTGGCTAATTCTTTTGCTTTATATGCCTCTCCCTAAACACGGGTGACAGTGATCTCCTGAGATGGCCCTTTCCAGCCTGGGAGGTAACCTTGTGAGGTCAGGGTGTCAGGAGTTCCTGGATCCCTCCTCTGCAGCTGACTGGAATCAGGAGGAGACTTCTGTAATCTTCTCAGAGAAGATGATGATCTCTGAAGGGATGGTGAACCCGAGACCAGGCCTACCTGGCCAAGAGACATAGACTTAAAGGAGTCGTTCAGAAGGTACAGCATCAAGGTGAAGTGGAATGCCTATTCAATAGTTTTATTAAACGTTTTAATGTTTTGATTGTCTACCTCCTAAGAGATTATAACAGAGGTAACAGGTTTCTGTGCCATGTTTTAATTTTCATTAATGAATGGTTGTGAGTCTTTTGTGTTTTTAGCATCTCTTTTGTGGAGAGGAATTAAATAGCTGTCCTATACCTGATCAACATTTTACTTTGAGAACTTTTCTAATCCCTTTTGGAGAGACTCTAAGGAAGCTTGCTGAGGGCTCCAGGGTGTGGCTATAAAGTGCTAGAGAGCATAAGAAAAAGTATTTGATCTCTCTTCACACCACAAGTGTGAAGTGTGGCTATAAAGTGCTAGGGAGCATAAGAAAAAGAATTTGATCTCTCTTTACACCACAAGCCTCCCTTTGAACTGAACTCAGGTCCTTAAGCATGATCTCAGAGCTAAGGGGCTGCCTTAGTTGGAAAGAATGAGCACCCCACTCCACCCAGAGCAAGCAATGGTAGCTATTGTTACACTAGCAACCACAGCAAAAAGAGAACTAGCAAAAACAAAACAGAGAAAGTTGTATTTTTTTTTTTAATTTTTGTCTGAATAGAGCACTGGCCCTGGAGTCAGAACATGAGTTCAAATCCAGTCTCAGACACTTGACACACTTACTAGCTGTGTGACCTTGGGCAAGTTACTTAACCCCAATTGCCTTGCCTTCCCCCCTCCAAAAAAAAAAATTTGTCATTTTACACGTTCTTTTGAGAAACCAATCATACTATTCATCACATAGGATGAAAATCAATTAGTAAAGGAAATTTTAAAAATTCAAATCCATTTAACAATAAATATTTGTTAAGTAGCAACTCCAGAGAACAAGATGCAGGGCTAGGTGTTGGGGAAGCAAAGACAGAGAACAGACTCTAGCCTAAGGAAACACTCTCTCTACAAGGGGAATAGGATGTCTATTCAGATAAGAAAGTACTAACAAAACAATGCAAAGTATTTAGAGTACTTGAGGGAGAGGGGGAACAACTGGTGTTTGAGGCCTAGTTGGAAGCATCACCCTGAGCTATCTTTTGAAGGAAACTAGAGATTCCAAGAGGCAGAAGTAAATATCATATGGTGTACCTTTCAGATGTAGAGGACTTCCTGTACAAAGGCACGAAATCAGGAAATGGTATGTCACCATAGAAAACAGCTCCATTCAGCAATCTAAAGGGACTTTTCTCCCCGGAATTTGACAGATAATTAAACTACAAAGCTGTTCTGCTTAACACAGATTTTCTAGTCCATTCATTATTTCCATACATTAAATATACACATAATGGAAAGAACACTGGGTGGTGCATTACAGTTCTGTTTCCCAGCTTAGGCTCTGCCAGTAATTTGTTCTGTGACCTTCAGACTGTTGATCCCTTTCTTGGAGGCTCAGTTTCCTCATCTGAAAATGAAAGGATTCACTTATTGGCTTAGATTCTCTTCAACATGCTGTCCATCTTCATCGCCCTGTGAGTCTGTGGCCATAAGAATCAGAGAATGCTGAAGTTATCAGGTAGAGCTGACTGCTTCCACAGTCTATACTTTTAAGTACATTGAGCCCTGTGGCTCAGTGGAGAGAGCACTGGACCTGAAATCCAGAAGCTGTTAATCAGTCCTGTCAGTTGCAGCTGGCTCTCTGTAAATCTATTTGGGGTTTTCTTGGTAAAGACACTGGACTGGCTTACCATTTCCTCCAGCTCATTTTATAGATGAGGAAACTGAGGCAAACAGGGCTAAGTGACTTGTCCCGGGTCACACAGCTAGTAAGTGTCTGAGGCTGGATTTGAACTCAGGAAGTTCAGTCCTCCTAACTCTATGGTCAGCACTTTATCTACTGTGCCATCCAAACGCCCTGAGGTCAGGAAGATCTGAGTTCACATACAGCTTCAGATATTTACTATGTGACCCTGGGAAAGTCACTTCACCTTTATTTGTCTCAATGTCCTCATTTGTAAAATGGGAACAATAATAGTACCTATTTCAGAGGGTTGTTATAAGGATGAAATGAGATATTTGTAAAGTCTTTAATGCAGTGCCTGGCACATAATAAGCACCATATCAATATTAGCTATTTTTTTAGAAGCCTGGACCTTGACCTCCCTGAACTTAACATGTTCTTTCATTGAAGTCAATAGATCTATGAGCTTTAATGGAAAAAAAATATTGCACTGATGGACCATCTTCTTTAGAGGTATGTGGGCCTCTGTGTCCATAGCAGCCGTTCTCAACCTGTGGGTTATGTTCAATTTGTAACAATGAAAATACATCCTGAATGTCAGATATTTACATTATGATTCATACCAGTAGCAAAATTACAGTTATGAAATAGCAACGAAAATAATTTTATGGTTGGGGAGCACCACAACATGAGTAACTGTATTAAAGGGTCGTGGCATTAGGAAGGTTGAGAACCACTGGATAGCCCAACCTGTACTAAGTTTGCTGAATTCCCTTCTCTCTTATTTGTCTGAGGACAGGGTCTCTGTCCTAGAACATGCTTATAATACTAGGAGAGATGGAACCAGCTTCCAGGGGGTCCAGAATATTGCAATAACTGTAAGGTCTATGAGAGTAGACACAGTGCTCCAGAACCAAGCACAGATAGGCAGGCCCTTAGTGAATGTTTGTGAATCTGTTGAATGGGATGGCAAGAGTGATATTTTTCATCCTAATGGAGGCTGATAGTCATTCCACTTGAAACTAGTTTGGGGAAAGGAATTTTTGGTACTTTTTCATTTCCTGGAAGATAATTTCCTTTTACAAGGACTGCCTTCTGAATGGAAAGATAAAACTTGGGGAGGATGCTATAAAAGGCCTTGAAGGAAATTCATTGAGGGTGACCAGGGGTACAATTTAACAGCAAACATCAGGCAACTCTAGAGGAAACATTTGATGCTACGCGTTATTATTTTCTCCAGTATAAACATGACTGAAGGCTGAGCCAACCTTTCATTCATATTGCCATGTATCATACCTTAACCAGGCAATTAGTCGTATCTGAGCTGACTGAGCAGGCTTTGTTTGAAGTTAAATTAGAGAAAAGTATGGGGGGGGGGTGGCAAATAAGGATAGAATTGCTTACGCAGGTGGGTAAACTTCATCTAAGAGCTCATCACCTTCTTGTCTCTGTTTGCACCACTTACATTCTATAATTTCATCAACTAAGGTGGTAGGAAATCAGTAACTTAAACCTGGCAGAGATTTTTGAGTAGGCTACATCCTCCTCTCCCCTAACTTTATACAGCCCCAATAACCCAATGCTATTTATAACTAGAAGGAAGGAAGGAAGGAAAGAAGGAAGGAAGGAAGGAAGGAAGGAAGGAAGGAAGGAAGGAAGGAAGGAAGGAAGGAAGGAAAGAAGGAAGGAAGGAAGGAAGGAAGGAAGGAAGGAAGGAAGGAAGGAAGGAAGGAAAGAGGGAGGGAGGGAGGGAGAAAGGAAGAAAAGACCATTGAACATTTTTAATGCACAGGACAGAATGGAGAAAAGGCTAGGAGAAATCACAGACAAGCAGAATAACTTGAACCTTATATGTTGAATTTGTTTTATATTTATAAAGAAAATCAAGCTGAACATTAAAAAATTCGCAGTTTCACATACAGTCTTCTTTTTCTGTCCTACTGTATATATAGAAGTATTCGTTTCAGCTGATGTTTGTTAATGTCAGAACTTTAAAAAAATTTTTTTTAACTTTAAAATGTCAAGAAAAAAAAATAGAATCCCCAAGCTTCCTTCAAAGCTCAGTTCAACTGCTACATGAGGCCTTTCCTGATTTCCACAGATGTTTATATGTGCTCCCCTATGTGCTCCCCCCACACACACAGCCCTTAGGGTAATTTTGGACAGAAGTATTAATGCAATGGGAAAGATCACTTGTTTTGAAGTTAGAGGGCTTGGGTTCAAATCCAATGTCTGATGCCTAGCACTCATGTCACCTTGGGCAAGTCCCTTAATCATCCTCACCTATATAATTAGGATTGAACTAGATGGCCTCTGGGGGCCCTCTGATCCCTAGATTTCCAGTTGTATGATTTACTTGGCCTATAGTCCTATGTATTACATGTTGTTTTCCCATCCAAACAGAGTGTAGGTTCCTTGAGGGTATGGATGGTTTCACTCTATTCTCCCATTGTCAGCACCTTAATACCAGGGACTCTATGCTATTTATAGCTCTGGTTGTAAGAAAGGTACTTCTGTGTCAATGCATAATGTTTTTATTACGATTATTTAATTTTTATCTTCAATATAACACATCTGCAGAATCAGATGAAACCATTTAAGCAGCAGTTGGAATGTCTTGGGGTGCAGGAGAGCCCAAGATTCTCAGCCCCTTGTACATCTACTTTAGCAAAGACTTAGTTATCTCTGAACTATGGAAATCAGGAGAGAGGAGGATGTATCCTACTCAAAAATCTTTTGCGGGTCCTGATTGCCTCTAGAATGACGTATCAACTCCTCAGCTTGGCATTTAAGGTCCGTCACAGTCTGTCTCCAGACTACTTTTCCAAACTTGTTTCACTTTCCTGCCCTTTAAACATTTTGTGTACCAGTCAAACTGGCCTACTTTGTCTTCCTCTAAACTCAGCTTTCCATCACCTGCTCCCATGCCTCTGCAGAGGTGATCTCCTTTGCCTGTAATATAGTATTTCCTCACCTCTATTTCTGAGAATCATTTGTTTCCCTGTAAATTCAACTCAGGTCTTGCCTACTATGGGAAGCTTTTCCTGCTCTCCCTATTTATGAGGACTCTCTTCTGTCCCAAATTATCACGAACATACTTATCAGTGTAAAGATTGTAAATACCCCCTCCTAGAATATAAACTCCTTGAAGCCAGGGACAATTTTTGGTTTTTGTCATTGTATCTCAGACCCAGCAAACTCCCTTGCTATAACAGGCATGAAATAAATATTTGCTCAATGAATAAAGAGGGATAAGTGGAAGAGTAGAGGAAGGGATGGTGCTGGATACAGCTCTAATCTGCTCTGACCAGTTAAATTTTCAGTATGGGGGTGGCTAGGTAGCACAGTGAATAGAGAGCTGGCCCTGGAGTCAGGAGGACCTGAGTTCAAATCTGCCCTCAGACACTTAACGCTTACTAGCTGTGTGACCTTGGGCAAGTCACTTAACCTCAATTGCCCGGCCTTCCCCCCTCCAAAAAGAAAAAAAAAATCCAGTATGAGCCTTAGAACCTGACCATCACTACAAATTAGGGCATAAAGTTTTATTGATTTTTCATACTTAAGAAACTGATGGAGAAAATGTTAATAATTCAGGTTAAATATAAAGGTTTGTCAAGAACACTTTTTCCCCAGAGGGATGATTGTTAAATATTTATCAGCACATCACCGAATGGAGGGATGTGAGAGGATCCTGGTCACCAAGCATTCTGCCAGTGCCACACGGGTTTCAGGAAGCACCCACGCTATAAGTGCTCACCTCCCCCTTTGAATCTGAGAACTTGAAAATTCTCTTTTGGGACATCAGGTTCAGAATCAATACTCTATGATGACATCCAGTCTTTTATTCTCCTTTTGTTTTTTCTTTCTTTGGAAACAAAAATAAGCTGATCTTACCTCAATACTTAGAGGTCGACTCCCCAATCCAAAGTGAATTTGTCAAGTCCTGATATACAGTCACCGGAACTCTGGGAATGGGAAAGTCGAGTCTGATTTCACTGAAGTGAAATGACCTGTTCTCCATTCCCTAATGTTATTACTGCATTTACACCATTAGGTGGCAGCAACAGCTAGGAGAGACTTGTTGAAGTGCTAGAGCTGCTCAATACTTGTGTAATGATGAGGAGGTAGCGTATGGGATGGTCAAGCCGTGGTACTCGCCTGAATTCACTGGCATATACTTTACACTTATTTTTATTTATGTGACTATATGTTTCCTCTGATAGGATGTAAGCCCCTTGAGTTCAAGGACTTTTTACTGTTTTTCTTCGTGCCCCCCAGCACCTAGCATTGTACTTACTTATTAGCACAAAGAGGTCCTTCGTAATTGGTTGACTGACTGAAGGAAGCTTAGAGACTAACCTTCGTAATATCGACCTGTTTGGTCCAGATTCTCCTTCTCCCTTTGTTTCTGCATCAGATGGTCCATTTGCCTGAACGGAGCACCTTTGGGCAATACCGCGCCAAGATTCCCAAGAGCGGGGGTCCCTAGAGAGTAAAATTACAGTCGAATGTTATTAACAAGCAGTCTTTAGCTGTAGGACAGTCAGTCCTCAGATCTGCGAGAGAGTGGAAAAATAGAACTGATGCTCAGGAACAATAAATCACAGCTGCTTAAGAAGGAGCCTTTGGAAAGGACAGCGCTGGTTTAAGGATATTTCATTCCAGGGAAGGTCAAGTAACGATGGTAATTAAGTAACCAATTAATTTGCTAAATGCCTTTTACCCAGTAAAACTGTGACCTAAGTGGCTTAACTCCTATTACTAAATAACATGATTTGTCAGCTCATCTTGCTTCACATCTGAGTGAATTCACATGAACTTAACTCTTGCTCCTTCAAAGGCACCCACTGTCCATGTGAACATATAGAGTGATTCCCAGGGGGAAAAAAAAGCCAAAGCCAGAACTATAACTAGGGTGGAATGACAGAAGCTTTATCCCAGGCACCAAAATGTAGTAGGCTTGCTAGTGCTTATGCTAGTTTTTAGCAAGACTGATTGGCCTTCCTCTCCTTTTCTACTGGCTAACTTGCCCCAGGACAATTTCTGCTGGGTTCTGTTCTTCCCTGTCCCACTCTGACCTGTCTCCTAATGGTTACCTCTCCAGCAGTGGCCTCTTGGTTTTCTGGAGTCTTCCCTATCCTCACTCAAGTGAATTTGTCTTAAAAGGTGATCTGAGTGTTTTTGATGCTGCTTGCTCACCTTGGGAGGGCTTCAGTGGTACTTTCCCCAGACGCCAGAACTGGATTGAATAAAGCCGTGGAATCCAGGAGTTTCATTTTTAAAGATCCTATGTAGACCGGGGATATGAGCCTGCAATTAATATCGCTTAGTTGTGTTGTATAGCATTGTGTAGTGGTCACTTTGTGTTGTGCATGTGTGTTGATAGTCAGCTGGGATCATAGGCTCAGGATCATGGATTCAAAGCTCAAAGAGACCTTAGAAGTGATGCAGTCCAGCCCTCTCATCTGAGGGCTGAACTATTGGGCTATGGAGAATTAAGGAACAATCACTCATTCTGTGTTATGTGGCATTTCATAGAAACCCTTCTATTTGTGTTACGTAGGACAGGGCAAACATCTTTTATCAGAAAAAGAGAACAAAGGGACACCTAGGGATTACAGTAGATAAAGCTCCAGGACTGGAGACAAAAAGACCTGAGTTCAAATCCTGTCTCAGATACTTACTAGTTGTATGACCCTGGTCAAATCCCTTAACCTCAGTTTCCCCAGCTGCAAAAGGGGGATAATAATATCACCTACCTCCCATGGTTGAAAGTGCTACATAAATGTTAGTTATTGTTACTAGCTGAGGCTTATAATGGGAACCTATATGAAACATATTCCTAAGGACCTGAGAATGGGGTATGTCGGGTTATGTACATTGGAGAAGGGGGAATGTGAGAGGAGATAGAAGTTCTTCATTCTTCACAAAAAAAGGAGGGAGGCCAGGGAAAGGAGATCCTCTATAGGTCAAGAGCAGAAAATGGAATGTCATTCATAACCATGTGAGAGGCCAGCATGGTAAGAGACCTAGATCAAATGAGATCTTTGTAAAGCTCTTGGCACAGTGCCTGGTACGTCACACCTTCTATAGAAACGTTCATTTCCTTCCCTAGATCTGGAAGCAGGGACCACATTCCTGGCTTTGTGGGATTATGGGCAAACCATATAACCCTTCTGGGCCTCAGTTTCCTCATCTGTAAAATGAAACCATTGAGGAAGTGGAGACATTTAACCTTCCTGACTATCTACAGGGGAATTAGGTGCTTTTTAAGGTCCCTTCCTGCCTTAAATCCTTTCATCCTATGACTTCCCTGAAAAAGGTATAAACCCAGGGTCCCCTGACTCTAAATCTAGCATTTATTTTTCTTCCAAATACACCTTCCCCTAAGCTGTTCATTAAGTCTTAAATTCTTTGCTGTTGTTCAGCCATTCCAGTCGTGTCCAACTCTTCATGATCCTATTTGGGGTTTTCTTGGCAAAGATACTGGAGTGATTTGCTACTTCCTTCTCTGGTTCATTTTACAAATGAAGAAACTGAGGCAAACAAGGTTAAGTGACTTGTCCAGGATCACATAGTTAGTAAGCATCTGAGACCAGATTTGAATTCATGAAGATGAGTCTTCCTGACCTTGGGCCCAATACTCTAACCACTGCACCACTCTTGCCTCCACCTTATTTCCCTATTTCTATCAAACACATTACCAGTTTTCCAGTAAGATTCACCCTTGACTCTTCCCTTGTTCTGCCCCCTCAACATCTAATCAATTGTGCCCACAACATCTCTTTCAGTTGTCCCTTTTTCACTACTCACATAATAACCACCTAATTTAGACTTTCTCTACCTCTCACCTGGGTTATTGCAACAGTCTGCTAATTGATATACCTCTGTCCAACCTCTCTCTTTTCTAATCCATCCTCCAGAGAGCTGCCAAATTAATATTCCTAAAGCACAGGTCTAACCATGTCACTCCTCTACTCAAGATGATCCAGTGGCTCCCTATTGCATCTGAAGTAAAATATAGATTCTCCTCTTTGCCATGAAAAGCTCTTCACAATCTAGCTCTAATCCAGCTCTCTGGGCTTATTACATTTTACTCCCCCAACACATTCTGCCCTCCTGTAGCCCCAAAGTAATATTCATAGTGCCAACAGTGACTGTGAATATGCTATCATAGTGCTCAATTGCAAAATATAAAAGACTCTCCATATAGAAGACAGAAGCAAAACATTTATTCAAACACCAGAAAACCAAATCCCAATACCCGAATACTGAATCCATCATAGCAACATAGAAGTTAATATACCATAACACACCAGAGAGCCACACCATCCTTTAGCCTTCCCACAACCAACACTTACAAGCCTAGCTATCTGCCTGGGTGAGTCCTCTTCTCCCTCTTGCTCTAACTGTTCTGACTCCCAGTTTCCTGTGGGCTCTGCTCTACCCTTCAGCAAACTCCTCCTACCACAGTCTCGATGTAATTACATTTGGCCTATTAGGGTGCAGGGAATATCTTCAAATCACAGAAGGTCTTCAAATTCCCTTAGATCTATTAAGAGGCAAAGAAGTTCTTCAAATTTCCATTACCATTACACCTCCAATTAAAGTAGCCTCCTGGCTGATTTCTGAACACAACACTGAATCGTTCACCTATGGATCTTTGTGCAGGTTATCTCCCAAGTCTGAAATAGTGTTCCTCCTGACTGTTGCCTCTTAGCATCCGTAGATCTCTTCAAGGCTCAACTCAAGTGCTACTTGATTCTTTAATTCAATTGAAAGGTAATGAGTTCCCCATCCTTTAAAGTTTTCAAGCAAAAACTAGATGAATGCATAGATAGGAGGTTATAAAGGGGTTTCCCACATTAGGTAAGGTAGACCAGGTGACCTCCAAGATTCCTTCCAGATGTGAATTTTTTTGGTTCTATTATCCCAGGAGCTCTTGGATGATAATTATGTATGGAAGATGGGATACCATGCTCATTCTCTAGGGTTGACTGAGAGCTATAGCTAAGAATTCTTATATTTCAAGTACCAACTGTAAAAGAAAAATAATTAAATGGATTAAATCAGTGTACCACCCAGTGAAATTAATTTGCTTTTGATTTATTAGTACTTTTATCATTACAGATGGTTTTTCATTCTTAACTGCCTTAACCCATCCAACACTAACCTTTTCAACCTACAGCCAAAAGAAATTGGCAGAAGGTGGCGGGGGGGGGGGGGGGGGG
>CM053587.1:264287589-264338930 GCA_028646515.1 Pseudochirops corinnae | reverse complement strand
GAATTTCTTCACACCAATATTTATGCTATCAACCAAGAAGCAAAGGATATTTGAGGAAATAACCCCATGAAGGCTCACACCAAAACTCCAACATTCCAAATTCTCTTTGGAACTCTAGGACAGGTTAACCCAGTAAATTTCCCTTTGGCAGGCCAGGGACATGCTAGATACCATTTATCTCTCATTGCACTGGTTTACTAAGCTCAGTTATCCAATCTCATCTCTTGAGGCACAATCAGGGTGCCCATCCTTCCTTCTCATAAATGCTTATCCCCAATTATGAGTAGCACTACTCCTTTATAAGACCAGTCCAATGGGGTTACCTATTTTCTAGCCCATTCTACTATGTCTTAAAACATGGCTAGGTGGCACAATGAATAGGGCACCAGCCCTAGAATCAGGAGGACCTGAGTTCAAATCCAGCCTCAGATATTTAACACTTACTGTGACCTTGGGCAGGTCACTTAACCCCAATTGCCCTGCCTTCCCCCCTCCAAAAAAAAAAAAAATTTGATGAAGTTGTTGAATAGGCATTCCACCTTCACCTTGATACTGTACCTTCTGAACAACTCCTTTAAGTCTATGTCTTCTGGCCAGGCAAGCCTTACCATCCCTTCAGAGATCATCATCTTCTCTGAAAAGATTACAGAAGTCTCCTCCTGATTCCAGTCAGCTCCAGAGGAGGGATCCAGGAACTCCTGACACCCTGACCTCACAAGGTTACCTCCCAGGCTGGAAAGGTCCATCTCAGGAGATCACTGTCACCTGGACTAAGGGAGAGACATATAAAGCAAAAGAATTAGCCAGGGGACCGGGGCCTAGGCTCAGGAGCTCCTGGACAGTGTGTGGACAGTGTGTGGCTGCCATGTGTGATCCTCTGCCACTGCAGACAGGGTGGGGTGATAGGCCTCTACACTTCATGGACAGAGAGAGAACAGAACAGAACAGAAGAGAACAGAACAGAAGAGAACAGAAGAGGGAAGGGGAAGGGAACAAGTTGTTATTAATCACCCACCATGTGTTAGGGACCATGCTAAGTACTTTCACAAATATTGTGTCACAACTATGCCAGGAGTTGGGTGCTATTTTTATCTCCATTTCACAGTCAAATAAATGGAAGCAAGCAGAAGTTAAGTGACTTTCCCAAGGTCACAAAGCTAATACGGGCCAAGGTCAAATTTGAAGTCAGCTCATCCTGACTCCAGGCTCAGTGTTGTATCCACTGAGCCACCTAGCTGCCTCTGTTTTCCTTAAAATGATTTTTGTTGTATGGGATGGCTCTCTAGCATATAGGCACAAGGTGATTGTAGAGATCAATCTGTCCAAAAATCTGAAAACACATGCATTGCCCCATATCTGTGGATGTTTCATCTCTGCAAAGGAATAAGGTAGGGCTGCTTTTCATATTTCTTCTTTGGACCCAGGCTTATTCTTCATAATTTTGCAACATTTACTTTTGATCATTTTGTGGTTATTTTTTCCATTTACATTGTTGTAGTGATTATATATATTGGATTCCTGTTTCTACTTAGTTCACTTTGCAACAGTTCATGAAAGTCTTTCCATGCTCCTCTATATTCATCATATTAATCATTTTTACAGTGCAGTAGTATTCTATTATGTTCATCTACCACAATTTGTTTAGCCATTCCTCAATCAATGAATATTTACTTTTTTTTCCCGGTTCTTTGCTACCACAAAAGCGCTGCTGGTAATATTTCATTATATATCAGGGCTTTCTTATCCATGGCCTTTGTGGAGTTAGAAACCTAGTAGCTGAATCTCTGGGTCAAAGGGTGTAGAGATTTTAGTAACTTTATTTGAAAAATTCCAAATTGTTTTCCAAAATGGTTATGCTGATTCACAGTTCTACCAACAATGTCCTGGTATGCCTATTTTCCTGCAACACTTTCAACATTAATAATTCTCCTCTTTATTAGTTCCATCATTTTTTCCAGTCATGTCCAACTCTTCATGACACTATTTGGAGTTTTCTTGGCAAAGATACTGGTGGAGGGGTTTGCAATTTCCTTTTCCAGCTCATTTTACAGATGAGGAAACTGAGGCAAATAGGGTTAAGTGACTTTCTCAGGGTCACATGCTAGTAAGTGTCTGAGGCCAGATTTGAACTCAAATAATCCTGATTCCAGGTCTAATATTTTGTCTAATACACCACCTCACTGCCTAGGTTTTATTTTTAAATTATTTTAAAACAATTTTTTAAGAAATATTTTAGAAATGAAAGGTCTAGGGTATGTCTTGGGGATCATAATCTGTCTAGCCCATGATCTTATACTTTCCATGTAGTATGACAGCAAAAAACACTAAACCTAAAGTCACAAGGCCTGGCTTCCTAATTGTCATGCTATAGCTCACTAACTTTCTGATTTGGGGCAAGTCTTACTGGCCCTCAATTTCCTGAGCTGTAAAATGGGTTTATTAATACCTGTACTATTATATCATAGATGTGCCATGAGGATCAAGTGAAACAATGTCTCTGAATGTTCCATGTGCCTTTGGAATCATAAAATGTCATCTAAATGAGAGTTCATTATTCTACTGTTGCAGTTTAGAACACTGAGAGTTAATGTCCAGAATAAGAAGACATTCTTCAAAACATCAAGCCTGGTCTATTCAAACAAGTCATTGATATTGAAAAAATGAGAAATGGATAAAAGTCTAGACATGTCTCAAGTCCATTCATTTTTTTCTTCTGTCCATTTCACATGTTTCAGCATCAATAACTTTTTTGAATAGATAAAGTTGGAAATGCTATGATTACTTTGAGTGTCTTCTTCTCATCTTCCCCATCTCATTTTGTGTTGATTTTTGACCTTTTGGTCTTAACAGTCTGTGGCCTGAATACACAGATAACCTGTTCAGAAATGGCTCCCACATTGGTAACCCATCAGTTCCTGTCTGTTGAGACATTGCCCATTTCATTTTTATAATGTTCCCCTTTTCCCATCATGCCCAGTGATTCTTTCTGAAGAAAGTATCCATCACATACAGACAGGATGCTTTTGAATACTTATAAGCCTTTGGTCCCTTGCAGCTCTTAATCCTAAACCATATTTTCCACTACATTTTTTTCACTTTCCTCCCCTATGTCCATCTTCATAGGATAATGGACATACAACTGGAAGACACTGTATGTCTATGACCCTATGACTTACGGTCATCATTTTACAGATAAGGAAACTGAGACCATTAGAGAAGACAACAGTCACATAGACCATCGGTGGCAAGACAGGGATTCAAGTTCAGGTGTCCTGACTTCAAATTCAACATTCTTTCTACTCTACAACACCGTACTGGAAAGATAACTTAGAGGCCATCTAGGCCAGCACTTCTTAAACTGTGAGTTATGACCCCATATGGGGTCATGAAAAATGTGGCAGCAGTAAGAGATTTTTGAACACACAATAACCAAAAAATAATTCAAAATCAAATGCATAATGGATCAGAGGTTTTTCTGACAATGCTTGCCCATATTGCATCAGGCAACTTCACTGCAGTCTTGGTTTTGAACACAGAGCATGTGCCCTTTGCACTGTGGATGCCCCAATGCCATGCAACACCAACAAACCTGCTCAAAGGCAAAAAGAGGGTACAAGTAGAAAAAGTTTAAGAAGCCCTGACCTAGTCCAACAGCTTCATTTTACAGTTGGAAACTGAGCCCCGGAAAGCCTGAGTCATACAGCTTGTTGTTACTAAAGATAAGATTAGAACTCAGGACTCTTGACTCCCAGCCTTAACCTTGTTCAAAAGGTTCCTCATTTCAGAAATTATAGGATTCAAATTAATGAGATGTGATAATTAAGTACATTAATTGTAAATTAGCCTTAATTCTAGGGAGGTTAGGGCAATTTCTTGGAAAAATATTTTCCAGAAAAAGGTATTTGTGCTATCTTTACAATCCCCTATGTTTAGTGGCTGTCCCCATGTGCCTGGAATGATCTCCCTCCTTATCTCTGCCTCCTGGTTTCTCTGGCTTCCTTCAAGACTCAGTTTCAATCCCATCTTCAGCAGAAGGTCATTGTTTTCCTTCCCCCAACTGATAGTACCTTCTTTCTGAGATTACCTCCTATTTACTCTGTGTATATCACACACAAACACACACACGTTGTATGTATGTATGTGTGTGCATTTATATACACACATATGCTATATATGTCATATGTGTATAGTTGTCCACATGTTATCTTCCCCATTAGAATATGAATTCTTGAGTGTAGGAACTATGTTTTTTGCTTTTCTTTGTACCCCAGCATTTAGCACAGTGCTTGGTACTGGTTCTTTAGTCATTTTTCAGTTGTAGCCACCTCCAACTCTTTGTGTTCCCATTTAGGGTTTTCTGAGCAAAGATACTAGAGTGGTTTGCCATTTCCTTCTTCCAGCTCATTTGACAGGTGAGGAAACTGAGGCAAACAGGATTAACTGACTTCCCAGGGTAAGTGTCTGAGGCTAGATTTGAACTCATGAAGAGGAGTCTTCCTGATTCCAAGCCCAGTGCTCTATTCACTGGGCTACCTACCTACGCTGGTTTGGCACACAGTAAGCATTTAATAAATGCTATTGGATGACTGATACGGGCTAATAGGCAACACATTGGCTCAAAAGGGGTCATAAGATGAAAAGAGTCATTCACACAAAGGTCAGAGGCTCACAAGAGGAGACTGGGACTGGTTTGCCTGACAGAGAGCAGATGCCCACTCTGTGATAACTGCACTTAGTTCCTTTTGCAGAAGTTGAGAAGTCAGCCAAAAATCTGGAGAAGGCAAGTCTCATCGGTCAGTAGCAAATGCTCTGAAAGGATGTCATACCAAGCAGCTTTCAGCACAGGTCAAAGAAGGCAAACATACTGGACAAGCTGGGATGGGCTTGCATGCTCCTACATGGTCCCTGTTTCTAAAACACTCCTTGCCAGAGTCTGCTTCATGCCAAGAGACAGACTCAAAAAGCCATGGTTCATTCAGCACCTGCTGAAACAAGACCTCCTGTTTATCTGGGACCAGCATAGCAAGCTCTGTGCATCACACATTGGCACACTGAAAAGTCAGCCATGAGACCCAGACACCATGTCTAAAATTCATTCAAACTTGCAGAATTTATTTACAAAGGGAGGAACTGAGTAGGGTTTTTCTATCCTTTCATGTAAATGACATCATACAGGCTCAGTCAATAGAGTTGAAGAAATGCCCATGTACAATCATAGGCTTGCCAAGAGAAGCTAGAAATGGATGGGAGTAAATACTGAGTGTTGGTTGAAATTCCTTGGAATAGATATAGCATACCGGGAGAGGTTGAGAGATAGATATAGAATCAGACCTAGATAGACACAGAGAAACAGACAGACACAAAGACAGACACACAGAGACAAACACATAAACAGAAGCAGAGACAGATATACACAAGTCACAGATGCATAGACAGAAACAGACAGACATGAAGAGAAATGGACACAGAGACAAACAAAACCACAGATAGAAAAGCAGGTGCAGAGAGATAGAAATATATATGGAGAGAATATCTAACAAATAACATGAATGTGAGCCCCCAAGTATAGCATACATACCTATATACATGAATATAGACATATACATATACACATATGTGTGTGGAAAGTTTTCCACGTGTAAAGGAAGTAGAAGCTCACATCCTTGTAGAAATGTCTTCAGTGAAGAGAATAAATGACAGTATGTAAGAGAAGCTTGTGATGGCTTAATCAACTAATTATCATTTATTAAGTACTTACTATGGGTCATGCACTGTACTAAGCACTGGGGATACAAAAAGAGGCAAAAGACAAGCCCTGCCCTCAGGGAACTTAGAATCTAATGGGAGAGCCAACATATAAACAAATATATACAAAGCAAGCTATATACAGGATAAATACAAAATAACAGAGGAAAATAATTACAATTAAGAGGTTGTAGTATCAACACAATATTCACAGTGCCAACCGTGACTGTAAATATGTCAGCATAGTTCTCAATCACAAAATATAGCAGATTCCCCATATAGAAGACAGAAGAAAACATTTATTCAGACATCAGAAAACCAAATCCCAAAACCAGAAAGCTGAATTCATCATAGTAGCAAAGAAGTTAATAAAATCACAATGTAGCAGAGAGCCACACCATCCTTTAGCCTTCCCACAACCAACACTCACAAGCCTAGCTATCTCCCTGGGTAAGTCCTCTCTCTCCCATGTCTAGTGGCTCTGACTCCCAGCTTCCTGTGGGCTCTGCTCCACCTTTCAGCAAACACCTCCCACCACAAGCTCCATGTGATTACATTCAGCCTGTTAGGAGGCAGGGAATATCTTCAAAGCAGGAAATGTCTTCAAATTGTCCTAGGCTTATTGAGGGGCAAAGAAAATCTTCAAATTCCCATTACCATTACAGAGGTATTGGGAAACACTGCCAATAAAAGACGTGATTTCAGTTGGAATGCAAAGGAAGCCAAGGGAAATCGCTAGTCAGAGTTGCGAAGGGAGAACATTCCAGGCATGAAGGACAGTTAAAGAAAATGCCTGGAACCGAGTCTTGTTCACGGATCCCATCTGTAATATGTTCACAGGAAAGTGTATATGTATATAGTAATTAGAAATAATAATAGTGATGTTCTTCGATGTAATTATGTACACATAGAGCTGTACTTGCAAATGGGGACCTGGGTTTGGTATTAGAGATCCTTCCAGCTCATTGGTCAGTCACAGCTAACCAAAGTTCAATGGCCTTAGGGGTGACCAATAGCAGCAGCATCACTCCAAGGGTTTTTTCTTCTTTCCATGATTTGTGTTGATTTAAGAACTTCTCTTACTCAGCTTAGACTGGGATTCTTAACCTTTTTCTGTGTCTTAGATCCTCTTTAGCTGTCTGGTGACTCTTCAAGGCAGTGTTTTTAAATGCATAAAAATAGATGGTAACATAAATGGCATTTGTTATATTAAAATAAAGATAAAACTTTTTCCTATCCAAGTTCCCATCCAAGATGCTTCTCACCTTGGGAGTCTGTGAACCCCAGGTTTACAACCCCCTGCTTTAGGAGATAATGATGATACACTCTCCAGTGGAAATCTCTTCTTTTTTCAGTTCCTGTTAAAGGATAGCAATGTCTCCCACCTCTTTAGGGCTAAATCCTCATTTTGCCCAGTCCCACCCTGGCCATAGTCATTAATCATGTCAATCAGAAGAGATAGCCACCAGTTTTAATCAGTCAGATGAAAAAGTATAAGGGTTAAAAGATCACAGGTAGAGAAGAAGAGTTTAACCTCTGGCTGCTTTGCATGAGCAGACAGAGAGGGATAAATTATCTCTAATTCCACCTTGTCTGGGCACAAGGTAAATAGAAAATAATCATCCACCAATTGGTGGATAGGGGCTTTGAGTTGGGCAAAAGGGGAAGTAAAGGGCTCATGCAATACACATATCAGCTTCTGGAAGTGTCTCTAACTGGGTCCTTTAGCATTCTGCTCACCATCGTCCATAACATTAACTCTCAAGAGTCAAGGAATGGGGAGTTGAGGGAGAGACAGGGAAGGGCAAGATTTTCAGGGACAAGAAGCATCACTCTGACACCAGTCCTCCCCCACTCTTCCATTGCTCAGCCAAGATGGATTCTCCACAACCTCCTTCTTTCCAAGGTCTTCAACACTAAGGTCAATGTCGGGGTTCCTGTCAACTCTGGCTAAAAGTCTGCTTGGTTACCATAGTTACCTCCAGCATGCTGAGTCACCTTGGTAATGCTTACTTATAATGACAAGCTGGGCTATATAGATAAGGAATTTCCCTCAAATTCCAGGGAAAGAAAATATAAGAATTTCAAATCAACCAACAGGCTTTATTGATGCCTTTTGTTTTTATGTAACAGTCATTCCCCAATAAATCTCTAACACATCAAGAAAAGTCCTAATAACAAGGAGAAGCAGTTAAGTGAAATAAAATAACATAGCCAACGTATTGAGTTCTGCTCCTGTGGCCTCCACTTCTTTGGACCACCTGTCCAATCACAAGAAGCATGATAATTACAAGGATGATGAGGATAACTTCCAATAGACAATGCTGGAAGGCTGTCAAAGCACTTTAAAAAGGCTATCATATTTTATCCACTGGACCCAAGATCTCAGACAGAATTTGTTGAGTACTTACTATGTGCTAATCCTTATGTCAAGCATTAGAAGATTAAAATTTTAGAAAAAGCATGGTCTCTTATTTCATGGAACTTATAATCTATATAAGGGGGTGGGGGATATACAGCATACTAAGACTGCAAATGAAACCTTAAAAAGAAAGGGGGACCTAAAATCATCTACATGCTGTTTTCAACTTAAAGGAATCCCAAAAGTTCTTTTTTTTTCTTCTGGGGGTTTTTTTGGACCTGGAAACATTCTCTGTAGAAGCAACAAAAGCCTAATTAAACTATAATGAAAGTAAATTCAGGAGTAATTATGTTGAATCCCTCTCTACTTTTCCCTTCACACACACACACACACACACACACACACACATGCATACTCATAGATCATGAGACCATGTAAGGCAACAAGGAGGGAAAAGAGGAGCAAAAGGAAGAGGAAGAGGAGAAAAGAAGAGGAAGAAAAGTATACTCCCCCCTATCCAGGACACAGAGCTAGCCTTTATCAAAAATATGAAATAGATCAAGTATTTGACATCCCCTGCCTTCATTGAGAGAAACACCCAGAGACAGAGAGAGACAGAGAAAGAAAGAAAGAAAGAAAGAAAGAAAGAAAGAAAGAAAGAAAGAAAGAAAGAAAGAGGAAGGAAGGAAGGAAGGGAAGGAGGGAGGGAGGAAGAAAGTAAGGAAGGAAGGGAGGAAGGGAGGAAGGAAAGAAAGGAGGGAAGAAGGAAAGAAGGAAGGAGAGAAGGAGGGAGGGAAGGAAAGAAAGAAGGAAGAAAGAAAGGAAAGAAGGAAGGAAGGAAGGGAGGGAAGAAAGGAAGGAAGGAAGGGAGGGAAGGAGGGAGGGAGGGAAGGAAGGAAAGAAGGAAGGAAGGAAGGGAGGAAGGAAGGAAAGAAGGAAGGAAGAAAGAGACCAAGAGGGACAGAGCTACAGAGACAGAGAGACAGTGATACAAAGAGAGACAGAGAAACAAGTAGACACAGGGAGAAACAGACGGAGAGAGGGAGACAGACAGAGACAGACAGAGACAGAGAAACAGACAGAGAGACAGAGAAACACAGAGAGACTGAGGAGAAGGGAGACAAAGACAGACAGAGAAAGAGAGACAGAAGGAGAAAGGCAGCCCCCAAGCCTGTCTACATGTGTTCCGATTGCACTGTTCCATATATTGCCCTTCTTACTCTTCCAAGTGTTCCATG
This sequence comes from Pseudochirops corinnae, assembly GCA_028646515.1. Classification (NCBI taxonomy): domain Eukaryota; kingdom Metazoa; phylum Chordata; class Mammalia; order Diprotodontia; family Pseudocheiridae; genus Pseudochirops; species Pseudochirops corinnae. Next base: position 264,329,585 of record CM053587.1, on the reverse strand, counting down.
TCCTAAAGTTACCATCCATTCTCTTCCTCCAAACAAAACCCCCATTCCTCAGGTCAGAGTTCTTCAGTTAGGTATTTGGGAGAAAGTTATCTGATCCAACTAATTCACAATTTTGTGTGAATAACGAGCAGTGTACCTTGGGAGTTTATGTTTGATCCAAATTAATCTCTAATGGGTAGAATTTCAGACATAGGAGCAAACGTTGAAAAAACAATAGCAGGCAGAGAGGGCAAAAGTATTTCTGCCCAAGAGATTATCACGCAGTCAGATCAGGCAAATCTCGCCCAGGATCACAATTTCTCACGTCAGTTTTCTCCCTTACTCTTACTTTTCATGGCCTCTTCATTTCTTCTGCTTTTAAATGCACAGGCTGCACAACAAAACAAAACGTAAACCAGCAATAGCAAAATACTATTGGGGTTTTTTTTTTAATAATAATACCTATAAAATAGAGAATCTTCACCTAAGATCCATGAACTTACTTTTTTAAATATTTTGATAGCTGTATTGCAATATAACTGGTTTCCTTTGGAACCCTATGTATTTTATTTTAGTCATTTAGACATATTATGCTGAGGAGCCTATAGGTTTCACCAGATTGTCAAAGGGAACTATAACAAAGAAAAAACTAAGGATTCCTGTCATAAAAATAGGACTTGTGCACTGAAGAGAGGGCAAGTAGGGCAGAGAAGTATCAGTTATTGGCTCTATGAACCTTTTGCATGTTTGTATGTCAAGTGTTTCTTTTAACTCATCACCTGTCTTTCTTAGTCTTCTGTTTCATCCTCCATTATTAAAACTAATGATTTAGACCAGTGGTTCTCAATCTTCCTAATGCCGTGACTCTTTAATACAGTTCCTCATGTTGTGGTGACACCCAACCATAAAATTATTTTCATTGCTACTTCATAGCTGTAATTTTGCTACTGTTATGAATCATAATGTAAATGTCTGATATGCAGAATGTATTTTCATTGTTACAAATTGAACATAACCCACAGGTTGCAAACCACTGATTTAGACTCATAGAATCGTGAACTACTGAGTCACCAGATCAAAAATAACAGTAGTTAATGTTGGAGGGGTCTGAGATGATAGATACACTAATATTTTGTTGGCAGAACTGTGAATTGGTGCAATCATTTTGGAAAGCAATTTAGAATTATGCAAATAAAGTGATTATAATTTCTATAGCCTTTGGATCCATGGATTCCATTATTGGACTCATACCCCAAGAAAACCATTGATAAGAAAATACACATGTAAATACATATGTGTTTGTATGTAGGTATGTGTGTATATATGTGTATATACATACACTCACCACAATATGTATAGTAGCACTTTTTGTTGTAGAAAAGAATTAAAAATATAGTCAATGTCCATCTATTGAAGAATGACTGAACAAATTGTGATACATGAAAGTAATGGAGTATTACTGCGTTGTACGAAATGATAAGTGTGATGCATGTAGAACAGCATGAAAAGATCTGTATGAACTGATTTATTCAGAGTGAAGTAAGCAAAGCCAAGAAAACAATATGCACAATGAATCAAGCAATGTAAATGGAATGAGCAACCGCAAACACACACACAAAAATTAAAAGTAATATAGAAAAATTTTAAAGAACAAGAAAGCAATACTCAAGAGAAGAGATTTCAGAGAACACTCTCAACTCACCCCTTTGTGGAGATGCAAAAACACTGCACATGTTTTCTGACTCTTTCAATATATTGATCAGTCGTGTTGATTTTTTCCTCTTTTTCTTCTCTCTTGTCTTAAAAAAAAAAAAATACTATTTGTTATATGTGATGGCTCTCTGGGAGGCGCCGGAAGAGGAATATTAGGGGAGACTATGATGATATAAAAAAGATGCCAATAAAAGCTTGTTTTAAAAAAAAAAAGTCACTGGATCTTAGAGCTGGAAGAGATCTGAGAGGCCAATTAGTTCAATCCATAAGAGGAGAAGAATCCCCTTTACAATATCCCTGACAAGCAGTCATTGAATTATCCCTTGAAGATTTCTAAAAGTAGAGAACTGAATACCCCCAAGGCAGCCCACACCACTCTCAGACAGCTATAATTGTGAAGAAGTTATTCCTGAGATTAAGCTGAAATCTACCTCTCTGCAACTGCCTGATTCTGCCTCCTGGGCGTACCAGAACAAACCCAATTCCTCTTACACATAACAGACCTTCATAACTTGAAAACAGCTACCGTGCCATCCTAAGTTTTCTCTGCTCCAGACCAAACATCTTTAATTCCTTCACCCAATAAATATATAAATAATTGAATGAATGAATGAATGAAACACCATCTCCAGTCCTCTCACCATCCTGGTCACCCTCTTTGGGAAGGGCTCTTAGTTTGTTTCCAAAAATATGGTACCCAAAGAACACCAGGACAGAACAGAAGGACTAACTCAAGGGAGGCAAAGGTCTAGGATCTAGGTCAAGTAGCTTGGTGAAGGAGCATTAGGGAGCAGAAATGTCAACACAGGCCCAAGCAATTACACTCTCCACCAGAATCTATGCTACAAGACAGAAAACTATTTTGGCTTTTACAGCCCTTGATAACCTATCCCCTTCCCACCTTTCCAGTCTTCTTACCTAGTACTCCTTTGAACGTAGTCTGGAGTACACCGGCCTCCTTAATGTTCTTAGAATTTTGTTGTCGTTGTGGTTGTTGAGTCATTTCTATTTCTTTGTGACCCCATTTGGGATTTTCTCGTCAAAGATACTGGAGTGGTTTGCCATTTCCTTCTCCAGTTCATTTTACAGGTGAGAAAACTGAGGCAAACAGGGTTAAGTGACTTGTCCAAAGTCACACAGCTAGTAAGTGTCTGAGGCCGGATTTGAACACAGGTCTTCCTGACACCAGGCCTGGTGCTCTAACCACTATGCCTCTCAGCTGCCCAGGACAGAAAATAGTTAACCTCAAGATAAAGCAATTTTAGGGTAAGTAAATTTACCTCTAGGTGGCTGGCTTAGGTTGTACTGAATTTAATACTAAGAAACAAAAAATTCTTAAAATCATCACTTGCCAGGGTCATAGGTGGGGGTCAGTAGGTAGAGTATTAGACTTGGTGTCAGGAAGACCTAAGTTCACAATCCTCCACAGTTGTGTGACACTGGGAAAGTCACTTAAACTACCTCAAATTTAGCTTCCTCATCTGTAAAATGGGTATAATAGCACCTATGTGACAGGGTTGTGCAGATCAAATGAAAAAACGTGTACAAAACCCCCTTGCTTATCTTCAAGCACTATGTAAATGCTAGTGAACATCATCATCATTGTCATCATCATTATTTAGAGTTGTATTGGACCTCAGAGATCACCTAGTTCTTCTCTTTTTATAACTGAGTAAACCAAGGTCCAAGGACGTTATATATCTTGTCCATGGATATACAGACAGAAACAGTCAATGGTAGGATTTGAACCCAGGTTCTCTGACTTGGGCCAATGCTTTTTCACCCACATGGTTGAAAAAGAAAAGATACTGATATGACCCATGACCCAATGGACTTGGCACTTTTCTACTCCCCTTATTCGCAGAGACCTGAGTTCAAATCCAGACTTAGATTCTTATTAGCTATGTGATCCTGAGGAAATCATTTAACTCTATTTTCTTCAGTTTTCTCATTTATAAAATGAGCTAGAGAAGGAAATGGCAAACTGCTCCAGTATCTTTGCCAAGAAAACCCCAAATGGGGTCACAAACAACTCAACAACGGCAAAAATCTCACCCTAGTGAGAAATCCTCTCTAAATAAATTTCTTTCTCATAGAACATAAAAATGCATAAAAGAACACGCTGATATCCTGCCTTAAGTTTTTCAGGCCACTTTACATACACTATATGATTTGATACTCACAACAGTCCTATGAGATAGGTAATTAATCTAAATATTTTAAAGAAAAGGGACTTCCTCAGCCACACAGCTAGCAAATATCAGACCTGAGATCTAAACCCATTTTTCAACTGATTCTGAGTCCAATGTTCTTTCCACTACACTTCAGTGTTCTTGGTTTTGAAACTCTCCATTTTCCCTTTAGATTTAACTTATCATGAAATATAATTTATTGTAAAAATCTTAGTAATTAATCCCCCTGTTAGACGATAAGCTCCATGAGGGTGGAGATTTTTTTTTTATTCTTTAGTTTTTACTGATATCTTCTGATTTTACATCAGCCCAATTTCTGAATATATATCTCCGCTCTCCCATCCCCAAAATGACATGACTTGTAGCAATGGAGAAAGGGGGGGGGGGGAGTGTTTGAAAAAAATTAACCAATACATCAATCAAATGACAATATATAGAAGTAGAAGAGTCTTCCTTCTACCTTTCCTAAGAAAACAAGGTGCATTTCTTCCTTTCTTCTTCAGTGTCAAGTTCAATCATAATTACAGTGTTCTCTTTCCATATTTCTGTCCTTTCCTTTAGATTATTGAAATTGTGTATATGATTTTTCTGGTTCTGTTTACTTCACAGGGTTAGGGCCAAGAGAGACCTTAGAGGCCATCAAGCCCACTCTCTTCATTTTACAGTAAGAAAACTAAAACCAAGAGATTAAGTGACTTACAGATTCTCACAGAAAACATCTGAGGTAGGATTTGAACTCAGATCTTCCTGACTCCAAGCCCAGTGCTTCAACATTTTACATCAGTCTGTATAAATCTATGTTTGTTTGATTTTTTATTACTGATATTGTAGTTTGTTAAGTTGTCATAATGTTATTTGGAAATTGAGGGGATGTCCATCAATTGGGGAAAGCCTGAATAAGTTGTTGTATATGGAATACTATCATGCTATAAGAAATGATGAGCAGCACACTCTTAAAAAAACCTGGAAAAACTTACATGAATTGATGCAAAGTGAAGTGATCAGAACCAGGAGAACATTACACACAGTTACAGCAAAATTGTATGATGATCACCTGTGAAAGACAGCTCTTCTCAACAATAAAATGATCTAAGATAATTCTGAAGGACTTATGGTAAAAATGATACCTACCTCCAGAGAAAGAACTGATGGAATCTGAATGCAGATTGTCTTTGTCAATGACACACATATGACATGTGAATGTGTATAAGTATAATCATAACTATTAAAGGAAAGCTAGAGTCTCTCTTGCTTGCTAATTTTTTTCACTGATGGATAGAACCCTGCATTTCAATGTAACACAAGGCCCAAGACCAAAGCCTCTCTTCTGTGCTGGGAGCAGTTGTAAAAACAATCACAGTTCGTAGATGGGAAATTCTAATACACTTTACGTGTGATCATCCACCCAGAGATGTCTCAACAATTCAGCACGGAGGGCCAGCTATTCTCAGCAGTTTCCTTGATGACTGTTTTGGTTTAGGAGGATTGAGACTGTTTATTAGGGAACCCTTCTCTGTGGCTAGATAGAATTGGCTTCTAATGGGGAGTAGTAGCTCCATGGCCCCATTGATGAGGCTTGATGAACTGAGGCTTGCAACAGTGAGAAGTAATTATGGGATCTAGTTATGAGTCAAGCTACAGCAGATAAGGAGACTTGTTATTCCAGCCCCAAGGGATCCCTCAAGTCAAATTGTCCCAAGGAAAATGAAAATTCTGTTCCTATCCTTGAGACACTGGTAGGGGGCCAGCAGGAGAGATATAGTCAATAGTTGCATTTTATACCTTTTAATAACAATTTCCTACCCTTCTCCCCCCAAAATCAATAAAAAATAGTCCATATTTGAATTAGAAACCAGACTCAGATTTTTCAACAGATTCCCTGTTGTCCTTAATGATGATGTGGCCATTTAACTTGAACCCCACAGTTAACTTGAAAGCAAATTGGAACCATGAAGTTGGTTCAGTGGTAAATGATTGTTATAAAGTAAGTATCTACAAATGTCCCATGCTGTGTGAGATATATTTTGACTGTGTGTACAGCCCAAATCTAGTCAACCAGCTGTTTTTTTTTCTCCCCAACACTGAAAAACCAATTGGATACATTTTCCTCCCACTGAACTAAGGAATTGCTTGAACATTGCTAAGCCAGCTTTGAACATGAGAAGTAATCATCTCCCATTAAACTGTTATATGGCAGATAATAAAATCCTAATAAAGCTGCTCCCAGCCCCAATATTCTAACTTCTTTATAGGCCCAGCCCCACTGAACAGCAGGCCCACTGTGCCTACCTAGCCCCTCTCCCCAAACCCCACCCCTGCCAATGTCCTAACTTCTTCATATATGCCTCACTGTTCATTGAAACAACAGGTGTGTACCTGAAATCTTAGTTCCCACAGAAACAGCAGGTGAGTCCATGTGATGGGATCTCAGCCACTGCCTCTACCTAGTCACTCCCGCCAGACCCATTCCCACAGAAACAGGTGTGTTCTTGTACTCAACCACAATCATATCATCCATCTAACCCAAAACAGGATCACTATACCTAACCGCCTGTCTTGACCAGACAGGACCACAATAGCTAGCCAACTGGAAGGCAGCATGACCACTCTGTTTAACTATGAAACCATAGATGGGACCCCTTCTCCATCACCTAATCCCTTAACAAACTCCTCCTGCCTTTTTAATATTAATCATATTTGTCTATTCTATGTAACTTTTGATTATGTAATTGCATCTTTACCCTATAAAAATCCATCCTGCTCTCTCTGAAGCTGCTGGTTTCTCTTGGAACTAAGCCCACTTCATGAAAAGCATCAATCTCAATAAAAGCCTGTCCTTGGATTAGAGGTGGTCTGACTCTGAATTCTTTGAGACAGTTCCACCACAACACAATGTGAAACCCCAACAGTTTTAGGGTGGGCAGAGCCCCCACCACAACAAGAGAGTCAATGAGCAGGTGCGTTTGGGTATTGCCAGTGCATGAAGCAGGACCAGAGGATATCTGATAAATGTGCTTTGTGACACTTGTCTGTCCCAAAAGATGAGTCTAATATGTAAATGGTATCAAAATGCTCTTTAAATGGGAAAGCATTTTGAGTTCTCTTTCTCTGCCTTCTTAATAACTATGCACATTTCTATACTGGTTTTATTTATATTTTGCTTCACAGTTTACAAATAATTTTATGAACATTATTTCATTTGTTCCTCATAACAATCCTGTGATGGAGGTCACAAAATACCATTCTCTTGACATTAGAAATGAGGAAATCGGGGATCAAAGAGATTCAGTGACTTAGCTGAGGTCACAGATGCCAACATGACAGAGCTAGAGATCTTAGTCTGAATTCACACAGAGACATACTTGGAGTTAAAGGACCTGGGTTCAGATTCTGATTCTCCCATGTACTATATGTGCTATCTCAGACAAATTCACTTCTTTAGGCCTCAGAATTCAAAACCAGGTCGTCTGAGTTAGAAAGTTGGAGTTCTGCTGTACATCTAGCGCTGTCCAAGCAGGCAAGTGATGAGTCCACTGCACTCTACCCTTGGGAATGCCCCATGTGGAATATGGAATTCAGGTGTTAGCACCACTTCTAGGAAGGACATATTGACAAACTAGATAACTTCCAGAAAAGGGCTGCCAAGATAGTAAAAGGCCTTGAGACCATGATATGAGTTAAGGGAGGGATGTCATAATGGACTTGAAGTATTGGAAGGAATGGCATGCCTGTAAGGGCTGACCTCATCTGGAAAATGAGAAAGTCGACCTAAATGAACTTTAAGGCTCTTCTAGCACTAAATCTACGATTCATGTTGCAGAAAAATTAGCGTTGCTTGGTTTCAGAAGGTAGAGTTAGGAACAATGGGCAGAATTAAATCATTAAAAACATTTTGAGTGTTTGCAATATGCCAAGCTCTGTGCAGTGTTGGTCTTATTATTTCTCTAGACATAGAAAGTGGAAGTGAGGGGGAGCACCCATGGCAGTTGCCCTAGACAGTGAAGCCTGGCTGCGGTTGCCTAGAAACAGTAGTCCATGTGAGGCATTCACCAGTCTGAAAAGCAGGTCCCTAGGTTGGGAGTGGCTGGGCTGAGTGTATTAAGCTACAGTACAATAGACTGGAAACTCCTGGAGGGCAGGAACTATCCTTTGCCTCTTTTGATATTCTCCAGAACTTAGCAGAGTACCTGGCACACAATAGGTGTTTTAAAAAATGTTGATTGATTGATGTGTTAAGTTCTCCAGGGTCTAGTTTCTGATCTGAGGATTCAAGTGCAAAGCAGCTGGTGAAAAGATGTCCATAACATAAAAGAGGGAGCTACGAAACAGATCTAGGCTTTGAGAAAGTAGTTGGGGTGGGGATAGACAACAGATCTTCCTATAAAATAAAGCTATCCAAAAATTGAATGAGGTGCCCTCACTAAAAGTCTTCAAGTAAATACTAGATAAACGTTAGGAATATTGGAAAGGTGACTTTTATTCAGAATGATCTAGGTGACACCTGAGGCCACTTCCAATTTGAAAATACTGCAAATGTATGATGCTCTTTCCCTTAAACAACATTACTTTGTCTAGGTGATAAAAGGCTAGCTGGATAAACCAGTCTCTAAGGTACTGCATTTTTCTTTGAGACTTCGACTGATCTTTCATCACATTTACATTGGTTATTCCCTCCACTGGTACAGATAGCAGCCCATCTACATCTTTTCATCTTGCACAATTGTTACCTATACTTTAAATTCTCTATATCAGATCTACCCAGTCTACTGGGGGTCTTTCTCTGCTTCTTTTTAATAACAGAACAGCATTCAGGCTGTCCACTTATCCACTATTTCTGCTTTTGACCAATTTCTTTAAGATGAAGCTTAAGAACTCAGGCTAAAACTGAAGAGTCTTGATGGAAAGGGCTATCCACATCCAGAGAAAGAGTCTGAATGCAGATTGAAGCAAACTACTTGCTTTCTCTCCTTTGTGTTTTGTTGTGCTTTGTTTCTTCTTTCTCTTTGTTCATTCCATTGGTTATAATTCTTCTTTACAACTCAACTGATGTTTAATGTGAAAGTATTTGAAGAATCTATATTGGATTGCATGCCGCCATGGGGGTTAGGGAGGAAGAGAGACAGAGGGAAAAAAATTCTAACTCAAAAGCTTGTACAACTGAATGTTGTCAACTAAAAGTAAATAAATTTTAAAAAGATTATTTATTGCCAAAAAGAAGAAGAAGAAAGCGAAAGATGGAGATTTCAGACACACTGTCAAGCAAATGAAGGAAACACTTTTAGTCATGGGGACTTTCTGTAGCTCTTTGAAATCTTAAGATAATTGAGCTGGAAAAGAACTTCAATTCAATCTGCTCCATCCTCTTCATCCTATATATGTGGAAACTGAGATCAAGAGAGGTGTTCAGAATCAGGAACAAAACATATTCGTAACATAATACATCATACCGGGTCTGGGTTGGGAAAATGACTTTCCCAAGGTCACACAGGGAACAATGTTGATAACAAAAGTTAACATTTATATAGTGCTTTAAGGTTTGCAAAGCAATCTACAGATACTTTTTCAACTCATCCTCAGAATAACCAGGGAGGCAGGTGCTATTTTTATCTCTGTTTCAAATATTAGGAAACTGAGGCAAACAGAGGTTAAGTGACTTGCCCATTGTCATATAGCAAGTATATAAGGCTGCATTTATTTATTTTTGTCTTGTAGTAGCCAATGCACAAATATTTTTCAACTAGCCATTGTCTACAGTGACTCATCTTTTTGCAAAATCACCACTGAACAGGGTAGAATATGGACATCACAGAGCTCCTGAAGGATTTAAATTCAGGTCTTCCTGGCCCCAGGTCCTGCATTCTATGCACCACGGCACAGAAGTGGGAGTTCAGGTGATTTGTTGCTGCTTCTCAGTCATTTGTCATGTCCAACTCTTCATGACCCCATCTGGGGTTTTCTTGACAGAGATACTGGAGTCATTTGCCATTGCCTTCTACAACTCATTTTACAGGTGAGGAAACTGAGGCAAACAGAGTTAAGTGACTTACCCTGGGTCACACAACTAGTAAGTATCTGAGGCCAGATTTGATTTCAGGAAGATGAGTCTTCTTGACTTCAGGTCTGGCACTCTAGCCTTTGTGCTACCTATGTGCCAAGTTAATTTTCTTTGAGGTGAACTCTTGCTTTCCCACTCAGCTCCTTGGGAAGGCTATCTGAAACTGTCCTAAACAGCATGCACTGTGCCCAACTAGCCTAGGGGTAATTTGACCATAGCATCATGAAGAAGAGTGGAGGGTGATTCAAGACTGATAGGAGAACTAACAGAATGTGGCTTAAGCTATTCTTCTCTGCCATGAGAGTACATGTCGCAACATAAAACATGCTCCCTCTTGATTCTCAGATACCTCCAAGGGATGTATAAGTCATGCTGATAAAATTAGGCATTCACTTTTTTTTTTTTAATTCTCAAATGACTAGTAAATACTTTCTCCCACTTCAGTCCTTGGAAAGGGAACCCCAGGATGCAGAAAGGTTTGGCTAACATGCCCAAGATATATTCACTCCAGCAATGTACAGTGGAGATTTTCATCACGATGAAAAAGATAAATTGAAAGGCTTCTCTTGGATGTGCCGATTATGAAAATTTGGTGGAGGGCTTTACCAGAAGAGCTAAAAAAGGCAACCTTCAGGAAGCTGGTCTTCAGAAATATCTCCTTTCATTATGTTCTTTCTCTATTTCATCCTACTCCTTATCCTTGAATATAATACTTGAAGCAGGTCTCAGGGACCATAAAATCTAATGAAATTTTATTCAATTTCTTCAATTGTATTCAAAATGTGATTATATTTTCATACAGAGACAGCATGGTCTAGTGGATAATGGCAGGTCTGGAATTAAGATCTGGATTCAAATATCATTTCTCTGACCCTTACTAATTGTATGGCCCTGGGCCAGTCACGTAACTTCTGTGTACTTCAAGAAACTCAAATCACAGAACATTTGCAAAGAATGTGGGTAGGACTTTATGGAAAAACTCATAGTGGGGATGGCAGGAGGATCTACCATACCAGATGTTGGAGTTTCTGATCCCTACTCTGACACTGGAAAAAATAAAGACAAAAATAAACCAGTCCCACAAAGTAACCTGGAAGCAAATAGAAAAATGTCAGACAATTTTAAGGTGGTGTGCTGAAAGGATTTCCCACACTGAGAGTTCCTTGTGCTAATGAAATCATATAATCATATATGTTGACATCTGTTCCTGCATTTCTATTTGTGAGATGAAAAATGAAAAAAAATGTAAGTAACAGTATACTACACAACATAAATGATCCATTACCTTGCAATCAGAATACTATCTCTTGAGACAATATGTATGATCCTATGCAAGTAATTTTAATTCTCTAAGTCCTAGTTTCCTCATCTCTAAATGAGGAGATTGTAAAAGAAAAATTCTACAATCTCCTCCAACTCTAATTCCATGATCTCAACAAAATAAGAACGGGATTTGGAGTCAAAAGAGCTGGGGCTCTTCCCCACTTCTGCTGCCAGCTAGCTGCACGACCTCAGCTAATATTCTAACCAAAAAAACTTCAATTTTTCTCATCCTTGAAATGGGATAAAAATCTACTTTAAAATTTTGTAACCAAGGATGTCCTGGTAAATGTTTAACAGCCAGGTCCGGGAGGGAGGGAGGAGAATGTACCTAGAACACACTTTTAAATTTAATCCACATTATTAACATTTCCTCTGTCACTTTCTCAAATCTAAACAATTAATAAAACAATAAATCAATCCCTGATCTTAGTTTTGCCATTTTCGAAGATACAAATACTCACATTGAAAACTAACATTTCATTCTTACTTCCCAGTCCAGGCTGGCTCCAGAATTGCTGTTGCTCTGCTCTTTCTGACTCTTTGTAACTGCCTTTGGGGTTTCCTTGACAAAGGTAATGGAGTGGTTTGTCATTTCCCTCTCCAACTCATTTGATAGATGAGGAAACTGAGGCCGACAGGACTAATGACTTGCCTAGGGTCACACAGCTAGTAAATATCTGAGGCAATATTTGAACTCAGGAAGTCTTCCTGACTCCAGAGCCAGCACTCTGTCCCCTGTGTCCCTGAGCTGCCCAGCTCCAACATACTGCTATGATAGTGGAAATCATGTGAAATATACAATATATGCACCTCGAAAGCTATAGAGCACAAAATAAACATAAGAAATCATTAATATAAAGAAAACATTTGGATTAACACCATTCAAGGCAGCGTTGGAAGTAAGAACAGGAGAAAGTAGAAATTGAAGGACAGAAAGGACATGGATGGGAGCCATAATGTAGCCACAAAAGGGTAGTTCATGGCAATTAATACAGAGGCATTTCATTTGGGACTTGTCCTAGAAAACTATATCAAATATCTCTGGGCATGGGATGGGTTGAATCCATATATGAGTGGGCCCAGGCAACGCATGAGCCCCACAGTATTCCCTAGCACAATAGAGGGGTCAGGGAGAGAGAGAAGACCAAACCTACTGTAATCTTGCTCTTTGTAAAGGGAGATGCACCATCCTCAAACCTTCAGAAAATAGAAGCAGACAACCAAGGTGAGAGAATTTAACTCAAATTAGTTAACAAGATATTTTCTTGTACAAGATGTTTTAAATTGATTTCATTTCTTGGCTTTCATACTAATTCCTCAGCTTTTGAATAGGTTCCAGTGACTGTCCCAGTAGTGTGTTGGACTCTTTATGCCAGGGCCCAGAATTTGGCCAGGAAGAGAGAGGGAATGGGAAAATACAATGGAGGGAACAGGCATCTAGACTCCAGGATTCTGTTCTTGGCCTGGCAACTAGCTCCAAGGTGAGTCTGGGGAAAGTACTGAGGCCTGCTGGAATCCCATCCAATGTCCTCTTTAGCTTGAAGGAGAAAATTTTAACTAAATACAAACTTTGCAAAAAGAAATAAAAGAGGAGAAATGATCATTGCGATGGTTAGATTTGGCCATGGATCATAGAGTCATACAGTTAGGAGGAACTTAAGAAGACATTGGGTTCCTCTCATTTTGTGAATGAGGAAACTAAGGCATAGAGAAATCGATGACATGTTCAGGGTCATGCAGTTAGTGAGTGTCTGAGGCCAGATTTGAACCCAGCTCTTCTGAACTCTAAGCCCAGTGTTCTATTCACTATACCCTACAGTACTAGATTATATCGGGAATCTGGCAAACTACAGACGAAGGGCCAAATTCAATGTCCCTGTTTTTGTACCTTCTCTGAATGTGAGCTTCTACATTTTTAAATATAATAAAACCTTATTTAAAATGTAAAAACCATGCTTAGCTCACAAGCTGTATAAACATGGGTAGAGAGATGCAGTTTGTCATCCTCTGAGCTAGAAGATAACTGAGCTCCCTCCCAACTCATATTCTGTGTTTTAATTCAAGAAAAATATTTATGAGAGGCCTGATACATGCAGAGCATTGCGCTAGTCTCTGGGTGAAATATAAAGCCTGGGTGCCCCACCTACAAGGAGGTTGCAGTCAAGTGTAACACATATATATTGTCTGGACTCATTCTCTCAACACTAACTTCACTGGCAAATAAAGTCCTTATATTGTGGCTACTGTTTTATTTCCCTTAGGGTTCTAGAGATACACCCAACAAGTCGTGGAATTTTTCTCTTAATTTTATAACTCTGAATTCCCATTCCAATGTGTTCTCCCAATATCCATCACCCGTTAGAGTTGTTATATCCCCTTATTATTAATACCAATATAAATTTCTCCCCAATATCATTTAACCAGTTAATATCTCCTTAATAGCATCAACAAGCAATTAAAATCAATAGCTTTTACAAAGAAGTATTGAGGGTTCTAGGGTTCTAGAGATACATCTGACAAGCTGTCGAACTTTTCTCTTAATTCTATAGCTCTAAGACCCCATTCCAATGTATTCTCCCAATATCCATCACCAGGTATAGTTACTATATCCCCTGTAGCATTAATAACAATATCAATATCTCCCCAATATCATTTAGCCAGTTAATATCTCCTTAATAGGCTCAACAAACAATTAAAAACAATAGTATTTACAAAGAGATATTGAAAAGGAAGATATATCAAAAAACGGAAATGCAAACATCTTCTCTCTGTCCCCCAAATCTTCTCCTGGGACACATTATCCTCTACCACCTCAGACACAAGAGAGATTGGATTCAAATTGAGAGTAGTTACAATAAACATTCTTCCTAGCAAGTTCACTTCCAGGTATACTATAGCTAATGACTGAGTCTCTCCCTTGCTCACAGAGCACAATGACTTAGTAGCCAGCATAAAAGATTTACTGCTTGATTGGATCAAGCAGTTTGCTCCCCAGAGCTAGATCCTAATTAGGCTCAGCTTTGAGGAAACTCAGTTCTGAGATCTCTAGTGACTTCTCTGATCTTTTGATGCTCCCAAGGTCATAACCTACTCCATTCATCTCCTACACCTGATCACTTAAGAGCAGGATAGAATGAAACACAATAGAAGAAAGAAAAACATCATACATTCAAGACTACATATAAGCCTGGGTGGGAAGGTCCAGTGAGCTCCAGCTCAGCAGCCAATTAAAAATCTTTCCTTCCTCATTCAGTAACCAGACAGGAGAGAGTCAAAGTGTATCTGTGTGTGTTCTGAATCTGGGACAGGGCCCCTTCATTACAATTCAGCATACATTTCCAAAAGCAGGCTCATTAAGACACACCCTGTGGTTGGCTATAGGTAGATCCCCCCTAGACATGGTCTTAGTATTGATCCATTAAGGCCAGGCCATCCATTACACTTGTATTCCTGAATCCTGGTGTACTTGAAAGAATATTGGACTTTAAGTCAAAAGACATGGGTTTGGATCCAAAACTGAATGACCTGAGACAATTCTCTAATTTCTCTGAACTCTCAGTGTCCTCATCTGTAAAAAAGTGATTGAGGATACTTGAACTGCCAAACTCATCACGTTGTAAGAAAAGTGTTTGTAAACCACCAATCATTGTTCAATCATTCATTCATTCATTCATTCATTCATTCAAAAAACAGTCATGATCTGCCTAGGCTGTATACTGTGCTGGATGTTGGCAACACAATGCTGAGGAATGATCTTTCAACAAGAAGTTTATGATTTAGTCTATGTAAATTGTGGTCCTTCCCAAGTGGCCACAGAAACTCTTTTTATCTTTCTGGACTGTAACCTGTTCCAGAGTGCAGAGTGAGGGCAATTTGGAGATAGAAGAAAGGCAGTGTGAGGTTCCTGGTAATCACCATGTTATCTTTTCTTCTGTCATCAGGATGAGGACTTGGAGAATACATTCTTGTTAGGTTTCAAACAATAGCAGAGAAAGGGAAGAAATGGCCAAATATGAACACTGGGGCTCAAGCTGGAGGCAAGAAGACTGAATCCTAATGAAGCCAGTAGGTGGATGGACTATATCATAAACTGGTCTCCTATATTTGACCTCAAAATAAGGGTGGGACTTCCCTTCTCACCCTGCGAGGGAAGAGAAAAGCATTTTTAAGCACTCCCTACCTGACAGAAACTGTGTTAAATTCTACAAATATTGTCTCATTTGATCTTTTCAACAATCATGACAGGTAGATGCTTTTTTTCTCCTCCATGTTGCAGTTGAGGAAACTGAGGCAGAAAGAATTAAGTGATTTACTCAGGATCTGATAGCTGATAAGGGCCATAGGTGAGATTTGAAGTTGGGTCTTCCTACACTATCCACTGGGCTATCTAACCACCAAGGGGGAAGGTAGGTGCTCATCCCCTGCTGGGGGAAAGTGGAGCAACTGGTTGTCATAAGGAAAATGAGGTGGATCAACTAATGCAAAACATGTGCCTCTGTGTGTAGATTAGATAGATATAATTTTGAAATCAACATTTTCATCTATTTCTAGTTCATTTGTCTTATAGATTAAAAAAAAATGCAGCGCATTAACTGACACAGTTTGGTCCTTCCAGCTATATTTTAATTCTTTTTTTTTTTTAACAAAACAAGCCACACTTTTATTATCCTTAGCCTCAACAGGCTCAGGTAATAACCTGTTCTTTAATGTATACTTAAATTCTCACCCTTTTAATAGCAACTTACATTGGTGAATAAAGACTGTCAGACTCTAGAGCAGGGAAAGCAAAGACTGAAAAAGTCATGACAGTCAGTTCAGGAACCATAGAGCAAAAGTCAAGATCCTTGCTTCTCTCTGCAGAGGCTGGAAATGTGCTGCACCAAAACTGGATAGGACTTTGATCTAGGACAGTCAATTGGGAGCTAGCATGTAGAGAGCCAAGTCCAGAAGGCACTCAGAGCCAGATCAGCTTCTGAAAACCTCAGTGGTTGGAGAACAAGAGCTGGGGAGACCAAACTCTGCCACCTCCCCAAATTATTCTAGCTTCCTTTACATTCCAAGTTCCCAGATATTCAACTTCTACTTTTCCCCACCCTAAAATGCTGGAAGGACTCAGCAGGGGGACATTTTGGTGTGAAAGCTGAGGGTCGTGCAGCTTTTTCACAGTGTTACTTTGCTACATTTTAATAAATGATGTGGTCAAGGAAAAATCAATTGTCTGAGTCATAAATGAGATTGGTCAATAGAAATAAGGAAATATCTCAGACAAGCAGGGTTAGGAGCCTAGACATTTCCATATTTTGATAAATCTGAGCCATATATATCACATTGTCCCTCAATCAATATCGGACCCCATGCACTGAAAAATAATTTAGCAAACAGGTAATTAACTATGATGATCAACCAAGAAGGTTACCAAGAGACCTACTGAAAAAAGCCAACTGATGATCTCACTTTAAGCAGACATAAAGGGAATAGAGAACGTTTCAGAAACATGAAGATTATGTACAGTGCTTGTGCTTCTGCCAATGCACTTGGTTTTCTCAGGGTGGAGAGAGTAAAATCTGTGATTTTATAGGTATAGATAATTCCCATTGATGAAACCCCAACTTACCAACACATATCCGTACCTGCTCTGCAACTGATAGTCTTCAAGAAGTCCCTGGGATGTTGAGAAGTTAAAAGACTTTCCCAGACTTACACAGACAGTACGTGTCAGAAGTAGGACATGAATCCAGGTCTTTCCAACCCCGAAGTCAGCTCTCCATCAGCTATACAGCATTGCCTTTCAAAGTGAGCATAGGCAAAAGATTTCCTACAATAAGACTTTCAGCTTATGTGCTCAAATTTATTCCACAGAATGAAGAGGTAGAGGCATTCTATGAAGAACCTGACAAGAAGTTGTTTTTAAGTATTTGAAGGGCTGCTATGTAGGAGAGAAATTAGATCTTATCTGCTTGGCCACAGATGGCAGAAGTAGGAATAATGGGCAGATGTTACAAGAAGGTCAATTTAGGCTTGAAGACAGGAAAAACTTCCTAACAATTGGAGCAACCTTAAAGCGCATTGGATTGCTTTAGGTGGTAGTGGGCTTCCCCTCACTAAGGCTCTTCCAGCAAAGACTGGAAGCGAACCTTGCATGGACTGGAATAAATAGCTCCTGAGACACCTTCCAGATATATGGTAGCTGAACAATCATTAATCTAAATTATCATATAATTTGATCATGATATAATTAAAAGATAGAAACAAGGGAAGAGAATAAAAAATGTGGTAGAAAATAGGACTTAGATTTGAGAAATAAAAAAGGTCAAAACCTTCTGTACTAATCAAAAGCCTGATTCTTATATGCCATAGATGCTTTTATATGGGAAGAAAGGGATGAGTAGTGTAGGATGAGAAAATGTGGATGGGTTAAAATGTGTACTGGTAAAATGTTGTACACATTGATTGAGATCACAAGTACACCACAAGTAAAGGATAACATAGAGTAGGAAATCCAGTCCATTGAGTCCATCAAAAATGCATCTATCTGGAACAGGTGCAACATGAAGGTGAAAAATGAATTGGACCCAGAGTTAAACAGGAGAGAGGGAGAAGGATTAAATTTGGGGAGCTAGACAGTGTTTTCTGTGATTCTGGGTGCTTCACTAGCAAATGCACACACACACACAAAGACATTCACTTTTTTTTTTAAACACAAGGTGCTCTGAGGAATATTATATGGTTTTTGATTCTTGGAACACTATACTTTCCAAAGAAAGAACATTGTGAGATATCTAAAGGGCAAAGAAAAAACCCATGATAGGTGTGAGTAGGTTATAGCAAGTTTTCAATTCTGACCTTTATAGACGTAATATAAAAGATATCATCAAGAATATGTACAATAAGAAAAGGACATGTCAGTCATATATCAAGATAGAATGCTCAGATACATGATGAAAGATAATGGATGGAGAGTTTGATGTATTAGTACCCACAAATTTAAAAAGAACTAGGGGCTGGTCTCCTGCACATCGTGTAGAATTCTTACAAGGTTCTATGGGAGGGCATGGATAAGAATTACACTGTATTAGAAGTTGAAGATTTGTTGCCATCTTTACCAAAGGAGGAAATATCCACACCGATGAGATCACAGGCCCATTGAAAATGACTTGCCCAAGGTTACATAGTTATTAACTATAGTAGGTTGGATTTGAAATTTGGTCTTAGAAGTAGCTAAGTGGCCCAGTGAATAGAGTGGTAGGACTAGGGTCAGGAAGACCTAAGTTTAAATTCAGACTCAAAAACTTATTAGTTGTGTGATCTTGAGCAAGTCACTTAACCTGTTTGCCTCAGTTTCCTCACCTATAAAATGAGCATAATTAATAACACCTACATTACCAGGCTGTTGTGAGGATCAAATGAGATATTTGTGAAGCGCTTAGCACAGAGTCTGGCACTTAGTAAACACTATATAAGTGAACTATTATTACTGTTGTGGTATTGTTATACTCAAAAGAGTAACATGGCATTTTTTGCATGGCATCTCAAATGATGGTGTATGTCAAACACTTTGTAAATTTTAATGTACTATATAAATGTCTGTTGTTGTTGTAGTTGTTGTAGTTGAAAATACTAGTGTCAAGAGAAGGAAAAAGGCTTTGTAGTGAACAAAATATATTTTAAATGCCAAGGGCTTTTTTGCTGGAAGATATACATAATAAAGCCAGAAATGAGAGCCAGGAAGAGAGAGGGTAAAGACTTCCCCTTCTTTTCCTAGATTTTGTTCTTGTTTAATTCAATCTGATTGTTTACCTAACTTAAATTTGCATTCCATTCACAGATGACCTCAGTTTTGGACCAAGTGTATTTTTATCATCCTTTGTTGCCTGCTCTTAGCTAATAGTCTCCATTACATACTGAAGAACTATTAGCCTGCTTTTTGTCAGGGAGAGGCTTTCTAGGTATTGTACCTGAGCAGTGACAAGAGCTCAGCAGATGATCCTGAGTTTAAGAGTAGAATATAAGGGCAGGATCAAACAGAAAACAGATGATGCAATGCCTCATACAGACAACCCAACAGAGAGCAGAGACGTGATGCCCAGGAGCAAGTAGCTAAGAGCATGTTGACATCACCAGAGAATATCAACAGCCCAGAAATTCTCGATATGTAAGTTACCTTGATGACACATGTGTCCCACTATATTTACATATCTTGGCCACATGGGATCCTGATGCTTGCCTTTTCATAAATGTTACCTACCATAAGAATCCTTCCATACGTGTTCCATGAGTCATGAATCTTTTGTTATGGCTAACATGTTCTCTTGCTGACTAGTAACAATAAACAGATCGGTAATGATTTGTGAACTATGATTCTGAATGAGGACTACCTAATAAAGTATCTAGAACCTGAGATAAATTTGCTGAAGACAAACCTTTGGGTGAGAGTCCCCCAAATGGCCTTAGCATAAATATAGTTTCTAAAAAGTAATAACAACTAGCATTTATATAGTTCTTTAAGGTTTGCAAAGCACTTCACAAATATCATCTCACTGGATCTTCACAACAATACAGGGAGGTACATCCTATTATTATCTCCATTGTACAGTTGAAGAAACTAAGGCAAAAGTTAAGTCGCTTGACCAGGTTACATTGCACATAAATGTGTAAAGCCATATTTGAACAAGAGTCTTCCTGGTTGTAGATCCAGCACTCTTTCCACTGAAATAAGTATATAGAGATAATTGGGCAGCCAGGTGGCACAGTGGATAAAACACCAGGCCTGGAGTAAGGAAGACTCATTTTTCTGAGTTCAAATATGGTCTCAGACAATTACTAGCTATGTGACCTTGGGCAAGTCACTTACCCCTGTTTGTGTCAGTTTCCACATTTATAAAATGATCTAGAGAGAGAAATGGCAAATTGCTAAGAAAAACCCAAATGGGATCATGGAGAGTCAGACACAACTGAAAAAAGATTGAACAACAACATTATTATTAAGATTAAGATTAGGATCACTTAAAGGAACTGGGGATGGTTAGCCAGGAGAACAGATAACCTAGAGGACCATGATACCTTTCTTCAAGTATTTAAAACAAGATTAGGCTTGTTCTGCTTGGCTACAAAAGGCATGGTAAAAAAAAAAAATAGAGAGAGGTGAGTAGGAGGACAGTTATTTAGGCTTAAATGTAAGGAATAACTTCCAAACGATTGACACTATCCAAAAGCGAAATGGGCTCTCTTACACTGGATGACCTTCTGCTGACAGTATTTCAGAGGGGATGATTTGTCTCTGAGATTCCTTCTATTTCAGTGGTTTTGTGAGTCTATCCAATACCAGGGAATGAGAAATCACTTTTAGCTGAAGGGATATCAGAGAATTTTTATGAGGAAGGGGGCACCTGACCTGAATCTTGAAGAAGGGGATATACTTCAGTAGTCCTGAAATTTGGAGTAAGTAGGTTATATACATGAAGTATGGTATAAATACATGGAGATAAAAGAGGCCAGGGTGAGACTAGATAATAACTCATAGTTCTACTTGGGTAAGACATAAGAAAGCTTGAAATAGGGCAAGAATGGTCTGAGGAAGTCAGATCTTAAGTAGTCTTGATTCCCACTTAAGGGAATTTAACATATTATGAACTGAGGGGCTGAACTAAATGTTTTTGAGCAAAGAAATAAAGTGATCCGTAGTAGTAGTAGTAGCAGCAGCAACAGCAGCAGCAGTAGCAATAACAGTAGTAGTGGGAGTAGTACTAGTACCAGTAGGAGTAGGAGTAATAGTAGTAGTAGTGTAGTAGTAGGGTGTTTGGGGTGGTAAGGAAAGACTACTACCTTTAGTGTGAGGGCTGTTGAACCCATTCTCAGGGCTGCTTTCCACCTTTAGTGTCCACCTGCCACCCAGCTCTCACCTGTGTCTCCAAGAAGCTGTAGCACACACAGAGGACACACCCCAGGAAAACCATCTTGGTACATGGTCTAAACCAGGTTGAGGGTAACCAACAGCCTTCATATCTGTCAGTGAGTTAGGGGGATGTCAACCCTAAGCATATGAAGACTTCCCCTGGTGGAATGGAGGGATGAGAACAATTTGTTCCAATGGGCTGTTAAAGTGATGGAAGCAGGCAATGTGGATCACTTAAGAGTTTGGTTAGATATTGGAGATGTCAAGGTCATCCACTGAATCCTGGGCCATCACCAGTGATCTTGACTTTTGTCTTGGCATTGGACTTTGATGACTCTGGAAGAAAAATGAGAACAAGGACTTTATGCTACTCTGCCTCAATCAGACACAATCAAACACAAAAACTTACACACAAGTCAAAAGATATTGCCCATACCATTTTTCCATTTTTACCCATCTCAAACTCCTGTGGTGACAGGCAAGTGACAAAGCAATAGGTGTGAATACACTGGGAGTGGACAACCTTGCACACAGGTGACCCAGATCATAGTTGTCTTCTCATTGGACTGAAGCAACAGTGGGATTCAGCAGCCTCCTGAATGTCTGAGCAGACTTTTTAAAGAGCCACATCATTCATCTCCTAGTGTGAGGAATCACCTAGAAAAGATACGATAAAAATTGTCTGCTTTACCTAAATTAACCCTGGCGTGCTTACTGTGGCAGGCAGCGATCTTACCCTGTGGTAGAAAATTTTGTTACTATTGTACAATGTGAAAGTATTTGCAGATCCTATACATGATTGCACGCCACCATGGGGGGCAGGGGGAAGGGAGGGGAGAAAATATGAAACTCAAGTGATTGTGGAACTGAATCTTGTAAATTAAAAGTAAATGAGTAAATAAAAAAAAAATTTTAAAAAAAAAAGAAAAAGAAAATTTTGTTAAGACGATTCTGCCAAGGGGAAGGGGAAACTGAGCCAACACATGGTTAGCAATAACAAAACAGAGGAGTGGGTAGCTTTCAGAGATCTGGTATAGAGTACTGCATTTACTCATCTGCCCCAGATCATACACAAACATCAAGATTGGTTTGATGAAAATGATGAGGAAATTCAGAAGTTACTAAATGAAAAACAGGAACTTCACAAGGTTTCCCAGCAGGATAGTCTGTCCATTTCTAAAAAGGCAGTATTTGCCTACTTTCTTACAGTGTTTTGCCTACTTTCTTTACAAAAAGTAAAGTGCAACTGACACTTAGAGAGAGGTAGCAGCAGCAGTAGTAGTACTATAGTGGTAGTATAGTAGTAGTAATAGTGTAGTAGTAGTAGTAGTAGTAACAGTCACAGTAGTCATAGTAATTACAGTAGTTAGAGTAGTGTAGTAATAGTGGTGGTAATAGTAGTAGTAGCAGCAGCAACAGCAGTAGCAATAGTAGTGTAATAGTAGTAGTGGTAGTTAGTAGTGGTGGTAGTGGTAGTTATATTTACACACTTTTATCTTTTATGACCTTCACTATGACCCTATGAGGTAGGTAGCTCTGGAATTTTTATATCCAATTGACCCTGGGTTTAAATGACTTGCTGAAGGTCAAACAGGTAGTAAGTGTCAGAAACAAACCAAGCCCAAGTCCTCTTCCTTCAAATCCACAGTCCTTTTTACTGCTTTACTTCCAGGACTTGACGCTGAGCCAAAATACAGCCTTCTTGTTAAAACAGAGATTAAATACTCAAACAGCTGGATTTGCAATTCAATTGATTTGGATATTTTCTCCAAAAGAATGTAAAACTCAGCCCTTCCATGCTTCACCTAAATCAGTCCTGCCTTAAGTATTATCCACATCCTCCTATAAGTTCACCACAGGGAGTGCCCCCAACATAAAGGAGGTCTTCCTTCCTTTCTCCAGGTGTGCAGGCATAGCAGTGGAGATTCTCAGGTGTTAAAAGACCAAGTTGTAATTGGATGAATTGAAAGAGCATTGAAAAATAAAGATTGTGAAGAGAAAACTGGAAATGGCTTGTTGGTATTAAAATTATTAAAGCTGGGAGGAATCTTAGAAGCCATTTGATTGAATTCCATTCTAGAGATTAGGAAACTGAGACCCAGGGAGGTAAAATAATCTGTCAAATGTGAAAGAACTAGTAAGGGCAGATGTGGAATTTGACCCAGATCTTCTCAAGTCAAAGTCATTACTCTTCCCTCTCCCTTACAATTCATCTTTTCAAGGGATCCCAAGGATCTGTCTTCTGCCATGATAGCAGTCTTCAAGTATGTGAAAGGCTGTCATACGGAGAATGAGTAAACTGAATCTGCTTGACCCTCAAGTGCAGAACAAGGAACAACGAGTAAAGCCTGCTGAGAGGCAGATTTGGGATTTATGTTAAGGAAAAAACTTGACAAACAGAACTGTCCCAAAGTGCAACTAGGTGGCACAGTAGATAGAGAGCCCAGTCTGAAGTCAGGAAGATCATCTTTCTGGAGTTCAAATCTAGCCTCAGACACTTACTAGCTGGGACCCTGGGCAATTCACTTAACACTGTTGCCTCAGTTTCCTCATCTGTAAAATGAGCTGGAAAGGAAATGGCAAACCATTCCAATATCTTTGCCAAGAAAACCCTAAACAGAGTCAGGAAGGGTTGGACACCAACTGAAACAAATGGGAAATAATAATAAAGTGTAAATAGACACCAGGGAAGGTAGTAGGTTCCTCTTCACTAGTGATGATCCACAAGAGGTTAGATGACCATTGGTCAGCTATGTTGTAGAGGGCATTCTTATTCAGGTACAGTTTGGACTAAATCAGTAGTTCTTAACGTGTGTGTTTGCATGTGTGTGTGTATGTGTGTGTGTGTGTGTGAAGGACCCCTTTGGAAATGTGGTAAAGCCTATGGACCCCTTCTTGGAATAACATTTTTAAATGCCTAAAATAAAATAAAAAAGATTACAAAGGAAACCAATGCTATTGAAATAGTTATGTATATATATATATATATATATATATATATATATATATATATATATATATATAAATTTATATATATATATATATATATGTATGTATGTATGTATATAAAAATTTATATACTCCAAGTTAAGATCCTCTGAATTAGACAGAATCTGAGTTCCCTTCCATCTCGGAGATTCTATGACTTTATTTTCTTCATCTACACAATTGAGATTGTAAGTCCTTTGGACCCAAACAATGTCAAAATCCCCATTTAGCATAGCCACAAATACACTGTCAGAACATAATCTAATCTAAAATATAATCCCCATGAGTTTGTGATGTACTTTATGAGTACAAGGGTTATTGGACACCATCTAGAATCTTTCTTAATGTTCTTCCCAAATGAATTTATATGGCCTTTGCTTTCTCTGCTATGATTCATTTCAAGGGACCTAATGTCATATGTTCAACTTGGATGGTGTTGATGAAAATCATCTGAGGACTGTCATTCATCCATTACATGCATCTTGGCTTTGCTCTCTCAACAACTCCACAGCTGGCATTCTAAGTGCAGCCAAGAATGAATGTCTTCTCTGGCCTAGGAGCAAAAATCATATATTTAACCAATAAAACCACAAATCTAAAGCCAGAGGGGACATCTGAGGCCATCAAATCCAACCCACTCATTTTATACTGTTCTCACATGGTTATTGTGAAAAGCACTACATAGATAGCAATCGTTATCATTGTTGTTGTTTTTGAACTAATCAATGAGACTCAATATGGATTAATTGATAGAGAACTGACTTCAAAATCAGGAAGACCTGCCTCTGACGTTCTATCTGTGAGACCTTAGTAAGTCATTTAATTCTCAGGACCTCCAGATAATTCTCTAAAACAATAGATTACAGAGCCTGTGTCAGCTGTACTTAGTAGGGAATCCCACCAGGATCACTTTTCACACTTATGAAATCACAGGTCCAATCTTTAAAAAAAAATAAAGAAATATTTATTGAATTCTCTTTCATGAAAGCCACTGTACAAGGCATTAATGGATACAAAAATGAATAATCAGTCAGCCAATAATCATTTATTAAGCACATACCATTTGCTAAACACTCTCCTAAACACATAATCCCTGCCCCCAAAATGTTTACAATAGAGGTGGACACATAAAACATTCCAAACAAGGTTGGAGGAGGGCTACCTACTTTAGCAGCCTTCTAGAACCTTAGTTCAAGCCTTCATCACCTCTCAGCTAGATTATTACAATGGCTTCCTAATTTGTCTCCCTGCCTACACACTGCCACCAAAGTAAAATTCCTTAAGCACACATCTGACCACATTACTCCCTTTACTCAATCAACTCTAGTGGTTCTCAATTGCCTCTAGAATAAAATGTAAACTCCTAGGTTTGACTTGTGAAGTCCCTATCCCAATCTATGTTTTGAGCCTCATTCTCTGTTATTCCCTTCCTCTACTCAGTGATACAACCAAACTGGACTTCTCTGCATTATGTTCCTCACCCATGATATACCATCTCCTCGCCCTGGATATTTGCACTGGCTTTTTTCCACGTGTGACCTATATTTCTTCCTTGCCTCCACTTTGTTGGATCAAGCACCACCTTCTACATGAAACCTTCCTTTGTTCCTTTCTACTACCCCACAAATGTCAGTGTTCTTCCTCCCTAACTACCTTGTAGTTAACTATTTCATATTATTTATTCTGTATATACTTTGTTTCTCCCACATTTACCATTAAAATGTTAGTTCCTTATAGGAAATTATTATTTCTTTCCATCCTCAGGACCTAGCACAGTGCTCAGGACACTAGTAGATGCTTAATAAATACTTGATTACTTAATTCAGTCCAACTCTTTCAATTTATATATAAGCAACTGAGGCCAAGAGAGGTTGAGTAACTTGCCCCGGGTCATGCAGCTAGTGTCTGAAATGGGATCAGCACCCCAACATGACCCTAAGTCATGAAGACTATCCAGAGTCAAACCCAGGTCTTCTGACTCCAAATCCTGTGCTACCCTAAAGAAGGAAAGGATGCCAAACAGAACCAACCACCACGTACCCTGATGAATCTTCTTAAACAAATGGCCAGGCTCAATTCCACTTTCTGGCTATTGTCTCTTATCACACTTAAAAAAAGAACACATACCAATGATTTCATAACCAAAGAATGGATGCCAAAGGGTGAGCAGCTGACTCTCCCCTTTGTCTGATTAAAAACTTGGGCAAAGGGAAGAATGTGGGCACAGGAGAGAAATTGTAATTCTCTTTTTCATAGCTAAAGATCATTTGTTTCCCAAAACCCAGGGGGGAATTAGAAGCAAATATATTTGCCTAGGAGAAACTGTATATTAGGTTTTAAACTGGGGTCCTTGCACATTTTCTGATCACAATAACTTTATCACAAAGCTAACCCAGTACAAAGGAAATGGAAAAGATCATGACACAA
Organism: Pseudochirops corinnae; assembly: GCA_028646515.1. Lineage (NCBI taxonomy): Eukaryota > Metazoa > Chordata > Mammalia > Diprotodontia > Pseudocheiridae > Pseudochirops > Pseudochirops corinnae. The sequence continues at coordinate 264,303,016 of CM053587.1, read as the reverse complement.
AGCCAAGAAGCAAGGAGACTCTATATACCAGCATGGCTACATGGTGTGGAGGGGTTATCAAGACCAATGAGGTTCCAGGGCATAGTGGCCTCACCAAGGATCCAAGACCTCAGGTGTTAGGGGGAAGTCTAGCATCCTTCTTCAATCTATCAGCACCACTCTCCACCCTTTGATATTCATGCATGTGCACAATCCTAGAAACTTATTTCTTCCTTTTCACACTGATGAAGGGTGTTCTGGGTTGGGTCTAACTCAGACCAATCCAGTGATTCAGTTTCTGGAATGAAAGGAGATAAGACAAAATATTTAACAAAGAAAAAAAATTACATAACCAAGAAAGGGATTGATAAGGGTGATTCAAGTGAATGTTACTCCCTTCTACCTCTGTAGAGGTAGAAGAAACAAAAGTCCAATCAGAGAGATATGTTGACTTATCTGGCAAGAATTCCACCAATACTGAGGAGTCCCACCTCCTCAAAGTCTGGGTTTTTATACCTCAGTCAGTCAAGGAGTCATACCAGCAGTTCAAGCACTAAATCCCCTGGATACATCAGGTCCTACTCAAGCCAGGCTCCTCATCCCTTTAGAGAGAAACTAATTCAGTCTCCACAAAACAGATGATGCTTCTAACACAATTGGTGAAGTACGGCCCCAGAGGGGATGACAAAGGGTCTGAATCTTGGGTCAAAGCACAAAGGTGAAGGCAGCAATGGCATCACCACTCATGACAGCGTTCCTCCCCAATCACACCAATGGGCCACGTACATTCAAGAGAGAAAGAATCTCACATCCAATGAACCCTCACAACCACCATGTATGATGGGAGGTGTGGCAAAAAGGAAAGGGCACCTATTCGGCCAGAATCATAGGATCAGGAATTTAGGACTGAAGGGAAAGTAGAGGGACCTAGTCCATGTTCCTTATAGAGGAGGCATGATTCAGTTGTGGTCACACTGGTTGTACACGGCAGATTTGGATTCATGACACCATTGTAATCACCTATAATCAATCTCCTGGAAACAGGAGCTTTGCATCACTTGACCCAGGCACTGTTTGTGATGCCCTGGGCCACCTATAGCCTTGTCAGCTTCACTTAGCAGGGTACGGGGCACACAAAAAGTGTTCAACGCCTGTTTTTTGATTGAATGAAGTTCTCCTTCCTAACTCAAGTCAAATATGTTCTCTCCAGAGTCAATAAAAAGATGAAAAACTTTTGGTAATTCAAGGGGACCCTTCTGAGGTTTTGTAATATAGTAAGTCAGACTATCCAACAGCTCCATTTGGACAGCGAGGATGTCCTTTCCCAATACCCTAGACTTAATCATCAGAATAGATGCCCATTTTGTAACTGCCAATGAAGTCTTCAGATGAATGTATATATGACTAATGGTTTCCATTTTCAGTAATGATGAAAACTAGTCAGTAAGAACACTAGAGCTTTTATCAATTTTCTCTTTAGTTTTGAGGAGACATATGGATACCTTCCTGTTTAAAAAAACCAAGAGAAGAGGAAAGCAGAGAGGACAGGAAGAGAAAGGAGGAGAGGAGAGGATAAGACAGGAAAGGAAAGGAGAGAAAGGGAGGGAAGAAAAGGGAAAAGAAGAGAGGAAGGAGGGGAAAGGAAGAGAGGGAACAAAAAACCAAAAATTTCTATCAGTAACTTCAAAAGAAGCCTAGTAGATAGGTCATTTATGCCCCAGCCTTGCTAAACAGATGAATAAGCAATAAAGTTGAAAGGTTTTGAGTCAGCTTCCTGCTTCCAGTGAGTCTGAGTAAACTGATACCTATATCCTATCTAGTGAAGAACAGAAGATATCTTTTCTTTTTAAAGATACAAATGGAAAAAGCACTGACTAAGATTCTAAGGTCAATTACTGAGATGAGATCTTCATCAGTTATCTGTGCATGTATCATCTTGTCTTTGTCCTGAAGAGTCTAATGATTAGGAGAACATCTTCTGGGACATAAAATGTGTAATAGGCCTCTCCCTCTCCCTTCTTTGCAAGAAGAGAAAGACTTTGGGTATATCTTACTACCTTCTTTCTCTGAAGAAATAGAGAAATATGTGTACAGAGCACTGCATATGATACCAAACATTTTTCATGGGTTGGTTTTGTTGAATTGTGTCTATTCTCTTTTTTATTCTTTGTTTTAAATAATAGTTCTCTGGGAGGGAAAGGATAAATTGGGAATTCGGGGCAAATTGGGAAAAATAAATAAAAATATGGTTTATCGAATGAAGATGTAGATCTTCAAATCAACTGCACATGTATAAGAAGGAAACATGACTAAAAATTAATGTAAAAAAGACCTGGGGGTTCTACTGATCTGCAGGTTCATTATGAATATTTAGCACAACATACCTAAGGCAATCTTGGGCTACTTTAACAGGTATGTAGTGGCCAAAATAGGAAAGCAGTAGTCCCAGTGTAATCTGTTCTGGTCAGACCACATATGGAGTATTGTATTTAGTTCTGAGAATATTTCAGGTGGGACAAAGATAAACTGGAATACATTCAGAGGGTGATAGAAAAGGATGGTGATTTGATGATGGAACAAGGGAATGTGAAATTCACAGAAAAGAAGACTTGAGGAAGACATGAGAGCTTTCTTCAAGTGTTTTGAGGCTGCCCCATGCAAAAGATATCAAACTTGTCTTGCTTAGTCCCAGAGGGAAGATCAAAGAACAATGAATAGAAGTTGTGAAGGCAGATGGAGGTATGCTACTGGGAAATACTTTCCAACAATTAAAGCTATCTAAAAGTCTCTCAAAGGAGCAGATGGGCTTCTACTCCCTGGAGATTTTCCAGCCCAGATTGAATGATGTTTGTCTGAGAGGCTGTAGAGGGGATCCCTGTTCTGTTATAGGTTGGACCAGAATGAGTTTGAACTCCCTTACAACTCTGAGATTCTGTATTATTGGTTCATAGATTTAGAGCTGGAACAGACCTTAGAGGTCAAATAGTCCAACCCCGTTATTTAATGTATATGAAACTAAGTAAGGCCAGATAGGAGAAGTAACTTGTCCAAAGGCATAGAGGTAGTGAGTGTCAAAGCTGGAATTTGAACCCATTCAGAAAAATCCACATTCTTTCCATCATACCACACAACTTCATGATTCTTTGTTATTCATCTGCCTTTGAAGCTCCCCAAATGTGGACAAAAGCAGAACACAGGCTATAAATATGATGGACAAGAACACTCCTGGCCTTGAAAAAGGAAGCAAAGAACTCTTTCAGGTTACACATTACACTTTAATTAATTTTATATGGCAATGGTGATCCAAGTAGAGATTCAAAGCACTGTACTCTGATTGTGTGGGCACTTGTGGGAGAGTGTACCCACCATGTTGTTATTGGTCTTGCTTTTGTTGCTCCATTGCTTTTCAGTCATATCCCCCCTCCCCAACTTCATGACCCCAGTTAGGGTTTTCTTCACAGAGATACTAGAGTGGTTTGTCATTTCCTTTTCCCCTCATTTTAAAAAAGAGGAATTAAAGCAAACACAGTTAATTGACTTGCCCAAAGTCACACTGTTAGTAAATGTCTGAGACTGGATTGGAACTCAGGTCCTTCTGACTCCAGGCCCAGAGCTGTATCAACTGTACCAGCACCATGGATATTAACACTCAAGTAATTGTTGAACTGAATAATACTGATAAAATTTATAAGAAGAAAAGGAAGAGAACCAATATTTACATATAGGCATCAAGTAACGCATTAAGCACTTTACAAACATTATCTCATTTGATCCTCATGACAACCCGTGAGATAGGTGCCATTATTATTGCCATTTTAGTTAAGGAAACTGAGACAAACAGATGTTAAGTGACTTGTCAAGGATCGCACAACTAGTAAATATGTGATGCTGGATTTTGGACTCCAATCTCCCTGACTTCAGGCTGAGCACTCCATGCAATGCACCAAAGTGCCCTACAAAAGATGACTTCTTAGTTTTGAAGTCTTAACAGGCCACTATTATTAATAGTTAATACTCAATAAGGAGATTGCTAGCTATCACACAAAGTTGATCCCCAAGGTCAACTTTTACCTTTCCAGGACTCTGTTCAGTGTTTCAAATCATCCTGTGCAAATATATTAAATATTTGGGTAGATCAATGGTACGTAGTAGTCTTGGAACAATTTTCTGAATTCTGTCTTGAAGTCTATCTAGTAGGGGCAGCTAGGTAGTACAGTGGATAGAGCCCCAGCTCTGGAGTCAGGAGGATCTAAATCCAAATCCAGCTTCAGACACTTGACATTTACTAGCTGTGTGACTCTGGGCAAGTCACTTGACCCTGATTGCCTCTACCAAAAAAAAACAAAACAGAGTCTATCTAGGTACCAGATTAAACTATTGTATTTATCCTTCAGCAGTGATGTTGATGATGGGAAACCAGCAACTGATTATGCAATTTTAAATCTGTAGATATGTTAAATCTGAGATCTCTTTGTCAATGTTCTGAAAAGGGAAGTGAGCAATATTTCATAGAATCACAGAATTTAAGAGTTGGGAGCGACCTCACTGGCCATCTAGCCAGTCTCTACTAGAGCATATCTGACAAATGGTCATCCAGTTTCTATCTACCTAATGGCCTTCAAGGAAGGCAAACCCATCATCTCTTGAGGAAACCCAGAAACTTTAATCTGTCCTTTTGGTCCAAACAAAATAAATCTAATTTCTGCTCCACATGGAAACTCTTAATATACATGGACAACTGTCATGTTCTCCCTTAGTCTTCTCCTCTCATGACTAAATATTCCTAGTTCCTTCAACTGATCCTCATACAACATGGACTCAGGGCATTTTACCTTAATAGTCACCCTCCTCTGGATGCTCGCCAATTTAATCATTCCCTTCTTAGACTGTAGCATCAAGAATTGAATACTACACATCAGATGAGGTCTGACATACCCTCTAGAGCAGTCGTTCTCAACCTGTGGGTCACAACCCCTTTGGGGATCGAACGGGGTCATCTAAGACCACTGGGAAACACATATTTCCGATGGTCTTAGGAGCCAAGACACCACTCCTCTATCCATCTCCAGGCGGGTCTGCCCACATGCAGATACACCCACATATGAGTATTTAAGGGTCACAGCATTAGGAAGGTTGAGAACCACTGGTGTAGAGGGACTATTGCCTCCCTATTCCTAGAAACTATATGCCCCAAGATTGCTTTAGCTGTTTTGATTGATTAATCTACTGCTTACTGATCTTTCAATACACTAGAGCCTCCAAATCTTTTTCATAACAACTACAATCTGATGATACCTCTTCTTCCTTGCATTTATACTATTGATTTTTTATACCCAATTGTAAGGTTTTTTCATTTATCCCTATTGAATTTTATCTTATTCTATTCAGCCCAATGTTCCAGTCCTATCAAGATTCTTTTGGATCCTGACTCTGTCATCCAAGATATCAGTTAGCCCTCTCAGCTCTCTTAACATGCTATCTATGCTTTTATCCAAGCCATGGATAAATAATGTTAAACAATAGAAAGCCTAGCAGAGATCCCTGAGGAATTCCACTAAAAACCTCTTGCCATCTTGACATCAAATCGTTAATAACCACACTTTGAATCCAGTCATCCGACAGTCTCTGAATTCATTTAATGGTATTACCGTCTAATCCATATCTCTTCATCTTCTTCACAAGAACAGGATGAGAATTTAATAAGTTTTGCTCAAATCTGAGCAAGGAATATCTACACCATTCACCCTTTCCACTAGTTTAGTAATTGTCTATAAAGCAAATGAGATTAGGTCAGCATAATTTTATCTTGGTGAAACTATACTGACTCTTTGTAATCCTTACAACCCTTCTTAGATGTTTGCCAACCATCTCTTTAATAACCTGTTTTTAAAATTTCCCAAGAATCAAAATCAATTTCATTGGTCCATAGTTTGTAGACTATATTCTCTTCTCTTCTTGGAAAATCAAGATAACAGTTCCCCTTTTCCAATCCTGTAGTACCACATCCATTTTCCATGACCTTTCAAATATTACTGACAATGACTCATCAATCACATCCACCAATTCCTTCAGAGCTGAGGATGTAATTCATCTGGGCCAGATGACTTCAACTCATCCAGAGCTCAATGTTCTCTTACCATATTGTTACTTATCTTGGATACCATCATCATCATCATCATCAACAAGCATTTGTGCCAGGCCCCATGCCAGACTCCATGCTAGTCATGTTTATTTTGTCATTCCCAATGGAAAGATTATTCTCTTTGGTACAGAAAAAAAAATGAGCAATATAAGAATTGATTGAACAGCCCTGTGAGAGACACTGTTGTCAGTTATCATTGTTCCATTCACCCCAAGCAAAGACTCCGTCCCTTTTTACTTTCCTTTTTTCCTCCCAATTGAGTTAAAAACAACAACAACCTTTTTGTTGTCCTCAGCTCCCCTTGTCAACTCCAGAACATTATCATTGACTTTGTCATTTCTAATATTATTTCTAAAGGACTGCACCACATTCATATTTATTCTTTGTTACCTGGCTTTTCTTCCATCTTCTATATATTTCTTTTTAAAATCTAAGTTGACTGGTGAGTTGTTGGTGCTTCTACATTAATCACTTCAGACAAATTCCATTTCCTTTCTCATTAGAAACGTTTCCCTTTATGTCTTCATAGTTTCATTCTTTAATGTTTCCCATCTCACCTAGGCTAATTGTCTCTGAAGCATTTTACTCCATGGGTTTCTGTTTAATCTTCCCCTGAACCCTTTGAAATCTGCTTTCCCAAAAACTGGGGTACATGGCATACTATGCCAAGATTTCTTCCCCTCTATCACAAACTCTAGAAGGGAGTGGTCACTTCCTCCTAGGTTCCCATCATTTCCACTGAATCAACCAGTTCCCCCCATTAGTGAGAGTCAGATCCAAGATAGAATTTCCCTTCTTGGTTCTTCCATCTTTTGAAAGATGAAATTGCCACTACAACAAATTATTAGCTGAAGTTTCAAGCATGTGATCAACAAGAAGACAGAATAGACATTTTCTCCAGTTCCCACTGTCTCTCAAAACCTACCCAAAAGAATAATCATGTATCAGAGTTAGAGCAATTGCAGCTGAATACACAGGCCAGAGAGGAAGAAGACTGACAAGGTAACAGCCTTAGGAATTAACACCATGGTATTCTAATCCCTTAACACTCTACACCTGTCTGCCACATGCCCCTTCATTCAGGCAGGGCATACAAGCCAACCCACAGGCTTATGCTTTAGGACCTACATAGAGATTTCCTTTCTGCCCCAGTGCTCTTTCTGATTCCGGTTCTTCCTGGTCTGTCATTGTACTCTATCCTCCACCAAGAAATATCAGATACTTGCAAACACTCCCAAGTGGGGCCAAATCAGATAAAGATGCAATTGGTAAATATTTAACAAAATAAGTCATTGATAACAGTCATTTTTCATATGAGGCCCACAGGGATGTATTTCTATTTGAGTATTGCATTCTATTCAGTTGCAACAAGCAGAAGACATTAACTCTACCCAGTGGCTGTGAAAGGGGAAGAGAGGAATCTAAGGTGATATTAGTTGCTTTTTCCTGGGACAATCTCTAGATCAGAAAATCTCAAATCAGAAAAGGAACGAATAAAAGCTAGAAGGAAAGAATCAGAGCCAGAAAGAGTAAGGACAGGTAACTGCTGTGCATAGCTATACTAGGCCTAAAGGAAAGGGAACAGAAATCCCATGGGGATGGTCCTTTGCCCCCAGAGGCTATCTGGAGCATAAACCCTGTCTGGTGAAAAACCAAATTGTTTGCCCTTCATTTTTGAAGAGAATCAATGACATCATGTGTGATGTCTTGACTTGCATATGGAGCAGACTTAAGTGAGGCAGAGCTGTACAAGGTTGTCAGCCTCACTCTTCCAGAATCTTCAAAGTCCAGTGGCAGGACAAACGTAAAGATGACTGGTGATGGCCCAGGATGCCATAGGTGACCTTGGCATCTTTAATATCTAACCAAACTCTAAGCACTCCACAGTGCGTGCTTCAAGCTGCCTTAATGGCTGTTGGAACAAATTGCTCTCGTCCACCCATTCCATCAGGAGAAATCTTCACATGCTTGAGATGGTCATCCCCCTAACTCATCAATGGGTTTGAGACCAATTTGGGCCCTTAACCTGTATGCCAAGATGGTTTTACTGGGGTATGGCCACTGTGCATATAAGTGAGAGTTGACTACTTCATAAACACCAAAAGTAGATGGGCAACACTGAAAAGGACTTGGCAAGCCCTCACATCAGAGGCGCTAATATGCCCTGAATACCCCATATACCCCTAGTGTATGGTAGCCCTACTGATGTAACCACCATTAAAAGGGAAGGAGTCAGAAAATGAGTGATAAGAGACATAAGGAGGGAAGTGCTAAAACAAAAAAAAATTCAAAGAGAATAAATTAATTTAAAAACCTAAAGCACAGGGACAAAGCAATGAAGAAGATACTAAAACTAAAAGGAAAAGAAATACTAAAATACTATAGAAATGATAAACAAAATTAAAATCTGGTTCTTTGAAAAGATCAAAACAAATTATAAATCTTTAAAGTTATCCCTTTCACATCACAACTTTCTTTCCCCATCACAGTTTTTATATATCACAGGTTGGCATAAGAAATTAAAACAGAATTGGAGGGGTGGGGGGAGTTTTGCCAAAGCTACAGACAACACACAAAGGCCAGCAGATGACACCAAAAAAGTTTAGAAACTCAGAAATGGATAAAATACACATATAGTATTGTATAATATCAACCCAAATTTTACAATAAGATACTATAAACATCCCATAAAAGAAAAAATTTTAGATTTCTTCTTTAGTATGAAGGGAAGGCCAAAAAATTTTGCATGTATTTTCTGGCTTGTGGGGGATCTGTGTTCTTGGCCTCCATGATGTGGAAGGGATAATTGTATCCAACTTGATTAAATAAAAGAGGGCAGAAAAAAAATCATATCAACAAATTAAAATGAAGAAAGAGAAGTCACAACAAAACTAGAATGAAAAGTATTATTAGAACTTATAGTGCTCAGTTATATACCAACAAGACTGAGAATACAAAATAGAGGATTATCTTCAAAAATATAAAATACTAAAACTTAAACTAAAACTTTAAAATCTTAAATAATTCCATATGAGAAAAGGAAATAGTAATAGCTATAAGGGAATTACCAAAGAAAAACTCCTGATCCTGATAGATTTACAGGAAAATTCTATCAAACTTAAAACACACAAAAAAACTTTATCAGGCAAATTATTCTCAAAAAATACATTAAGAAAGCCAACACTCTAACAAGTTCTTTTATGAGACAAATATAATTCTAATACCTTCCTAAATCAGGGAATGATAAAGCACAGAAAGAGAACAATAGACCACTATAATTAATGTATATCAATCAAAACATCTTAAATCAAATATGGGGGAAAAAAAGCCATAGCAATTTATCCCCCTCAAAATTATTCATTATGAGTAAGTCATATATGTAGCAGGCATGGAAAGATAGTTCAATTAAGAGAAAAAATCAATATAATCCATTATATTAAAATTAAAATATCCAAAATCATAAGATTATCACAATAAATGCAGAAAATGCTTTTGACAAAGTACAACATTCATTTATATTAAAAGAAAAAACTCAAAATACAGTAATATAGGGACCTTTCAGTATAAAAAAATCAATACTACCAATATTAATTTATAGATTTAATGCTATCATTCTTAGTATTCTCACACTAAAACTCACAAGGAAGTTAAAACTAAATCAAAGGATGGCTCAGGTCCTCCTCAGATAGATGGAGAAGTAAGTATTATCATGGGCATGAGGCAACAAGAAATATCATTTTATGTGATATTTTGTCATTTGATGTTGCAATGCTCATGATGAGTAATTGTACACATGCCAAAAAAAAAATCGACATGAAAATAATTGCACATTTTTAATCAAATTCTTACTGAAGATAAAGACAGATAATTTTTACAAAGAACTCAGTAAACCCTTGAACTTAAATCACTGTATATCATGACACACTACTTAATTGTTAATTATTACTCAGTGGCTTCAATGAAAAAAAGTAGAAATAAGTGGATGATGTGAAAAATATAAGAAATATGGATCAGAAATAAGGGATGAAAGAGGTCAAAAACTTTTATACGACAAAAAAATCTTGCCACTTATTATGAGCACTTTATTCAAGAAAATAATGGAAAGTGTTGAACGTTACAAGAATTGAATACATTCCAAAAATTGAAATTACGTTTTGACAAGCAGGAAATATCTTGTTAGTAGGGTCTTCCCCTCCTAGATTGATTCTTTTGTGAAGGCAAACTAGGCAATCTTTTGTCTCGATTCTTACCTAACCTTTAATTGCTGAATGAGTGTTGCCTCAGACAAACTCTGACCTGGGAAAGACATTAGCTGAAAAAGGCCAAGGTCTCCCACTGCATCTGGAGTCATTTTCAGTCATCCTGACCAACATCTTGCCATTGGACTCAGATGACTGGAGAAGAAAGTGAGGCTGATGTCTTTGCATAACTCTGTCTTATTTAAATCTAGCTCACTTGCAAGTCATGACATCACCCCGCTGAGGTCATTGGTCCTCTCTGAGAACAAAGGATGACCAGTAACATACTTGACTCAATTATCTATGTAGTAGGACCACTGATAGTCTCAGAAAATTACTCCATTCCTTGAGATTTTCATTTCTTTCATTGTTATTCTTTCTTCTGCTAGTATTTCTATGTGAGGAGAAAAAGAATGAAAATAGGAGGAAAGGAAATAGCATACAATTAAAACAATTCCAACTTAACTTCTTTAAACAAGTTATTGGGGCGGCTAGGTGGCACAGTAAATAGAGCACCCACCCATGGAGTCAGAAGGACTGGCGCTCAAATCCTGCCTCAGATACTTAACACTTACTAGCTGTGTGACCTTAGGCAAGTCACTTAACACAAATTGCCCCGCTCTCCCACTCCAAAAAACAAAAAAACAGGTTATTGATAATGTTGTTGATAATTAGGTTATTGGTAATAAACAAGATCATGTTATTGATAATTCACAAGTTTTTGATAATAAACAAGTTATTGATAATGAAAAATGGAATACAGATGGAAGAAATGAAAGACTCCAATTAAAATAATTTCATATAAGAGTTTCACTGTTTTTGTTTGTCCTGTATTCTTGAAGAGCGTCATGACATGGGGGAAGTGATATCATCACATACAAGGGAATTGGATTTAAGTCAGGGAGGGCTGTGCAAAGTCACCAGCCTCACTTTCTTCTCCAGAGCCATCTGGGTCCAGTGGCAAGATATAAATCAGGACAACTAGAGATGGCCCAGGATGCAGTAGGGAACATTGGTCTTTTCAAGTTAAGGTCTTTAACAGGTCTCAGTTTGAATGAGGCACTGCCCATTCAGTAATTATGGCTTAATAAGAAATGAGACGAAGAATGGCCTCTTTTACCTAATTAAAAAAAATGATCTGGGAGGGGAAGACTCTCAAGATTTCTGACCAAAACAGAAATATTTGCCATTTACATTCATTCTGAGCCAATCAGGTCCCAGCAATGATCAAACTCGGTTTGATAAAGTAAATCAAGTGTTATAACAGGGAGACTAAAAGAATCTAAAAACCATCTTAGTCAGCAGGCATTTGATTTGGCAGAGAGAGATATGGCAGCCAAGGGCAATACAGTTTTGAAGACAAACTCCTTTGTAAAATCTCATGAAGAAGGATGGGACAAGATTATGAGCGGTATCACCTCATAAAACAGAGAGAAGCAGTGGAGGGCAAGACAAGTTTGGCAAGAGACCTAACTAAGCAGTCATCCAGCGGCATTTAAGGATGAAGCTGGAATAAATACAACAAATGGACCAAAGATGAAAAGGATTTTTATAACACACTTTTTTTTAAATCACTGCCCTTGGACTCATAGTACCATATGCACATATAAAGAAGGTAGGGGTAGAACTAACAAGAACAAGAGTAGGGTCAAACATTGAATCCCACATAGAAGAGATTCATTTTGGAGAGGATACAGTTTTGACTGCTTTAAAGGACTGATTTATATTTGAGAAAGGGAAAGGAATCAAAAGCTTGATGGGGTGGGAGGTAGTTTTAGACTTCATTAATAACTAGAAAAAGTAACCAAAAGAACTTCAACAACTACATACCTGTATGCCTACTTCTCCATTCATATAAAATTTTTATGAGAATAATATATATACACACATAGAGGACCTTCTTAACAAGTATAGAAGGACATTATTAGATAACAACCAGGCCATTTACAAGCAATATACCACAGAAAATCCCATCTTTACTGTCCCGTAATGGCTGAAAAAAAGGCAGAAAATTAACAACCTCACTATAATTAATGTTTGTTGAGTATATGTGGGGTAAAAAAAGAAAAAGCCTCCAATGGTAGAAGAAAAGACCTCTTGAAGTCTCTCTTCTAACAAATCATATCCCATGCATACATTAAAATTATACAGATCTTTAAAAGATGTTAACAACAGAAATAATCTTTTCCATGTGACTCTTGATTACTAGTATCAGGGAAAAATCTGTAAAGTATATGCTTACCAAGGGTGTTTGCTATAGTCATGGAGAAGAATGCATTGCAAAGTTCAAGTTGAAGAGAGATTCTCTTAGTTATCTGTTGAGGTTCCTCATATGCTCCTGTTTACAGATGACACTGTGGAGGATACATCAAGGCCCAGAATACTATATGACCTCTTAGATAGCTTCCATAAACACTCAAAAGAATTTTACCTAACTATCCACACAGGAAAATCCATGGGAGTATAGACAGAATGCTTATTGTTCAAATTGTACCACACCGTTAGATGAACCACCTAGAGAGCTCATCCATTATTACATATTTCTCAGATATCCATTGCAGAGAGATAATGAATTGAGCCCAGAATTCAACAGGATGAGGAGACTGGACTGAATGGACTATGGAAAATTTCTGAGATTTTTAAAATGATTCTAATTCTCTCCCTGAAACAAAGGCCCACTTTTTTTTTTAGTACCAATATTGTACTGATGCAGTTGTATGACTGTGGGTCACACAATGTTAGTCTCTGAAGGATTAAAATTTGGCATCACATTGAGGGCCATGGAATGGCATACAATGAGTATGAGCAGTCTATAAACACATAACTAAGAAACTCCAAAAAAGAACCAAAGTAAAGCATATTATAAAAGAAATGTAGGATTGAAAAGTAAGATGGGTCAGTCTCGGGGTGAGAATCAGGACTAACTGTTGGATGGTCCATGTGTTTCACAAGTATCCTTACAATTTTAAGGAAGAGGCAAACACACACATACCCAGGATGGCTGCTAGCACGGGTTCTTGGATTTGCTAGAAAGATAGTTGTTCAAGGGGTCAACAACCTTTTTTTTTTTCTTTTTGGAGGGGGGAAGGCAGGGCAATTGAGGTTAAGTGATTTGCCAAGGTAACATGGCTAGTGAGTGTTAAGTTTATGAAGACGCATTTGAACTCAGGTCCTCCTGACTCCAGGGCCAGTGCTCTATTCACTGTGCCACCTAGCTGCCCCATCAACAATCTTTTTAATCACATTCATTAGCGCAGGGGAAAAGTTAGCACCCTGAACTTCAGAGAAAATACAAAAAAAATATAAGCAGAGAAATAAAGACCAATAGATAGGACTTCTAACTGTTTGAGATAATAGCACAGAACAACAGACAGATGCAACTGTCTGACCAAGGCAATACATATATAGTCACTAGAGGGAGAAACACCAACACCTGGGTTTTTTAAAGCTGGGGGGCTACTTAATGGTTACCCAGATACTCATCTGGTCAAATCACAAGAACACTCTTCCAATGAGTGAGCCCCAAAGCAAAATGCTAACCTCAGAGTATATATGCCCTTTTTAGAGCCAGAGGATATCACAACCCTTATGACTCAATGCCTAATTAAAAATTAACAAAAGGTGTGAAAGCTTTTCTATAAGCAAGCCTCCCCTAAGCAAGCTTCCCTTAATGGGCTCCACCTGAGGCCTATTAATGGGTGGTGAAGATCTTATATCCCATTAACATTACAAGGGAAGATGGAAATGAGCATTTATATAGCACCAATTTTGTTCAGGAATTAAAGCACTTTTTTTTCTTTCTACAAACATTATTTCATTTGATCTTCCCAACAGCCCTACAAGGTAGAGGCTATTATTATACCCATTTCATAGTTGAGGAAACTGAGGCAAACAGAAGTTAAGTGACTTGAACAAGGCCAACCAGCTAATAAGTATCTAAGGCCAGATTTGAATTCAGGTCTTCCTGATTGCAGGTTTAGTGTTCCATGCATTGCAGCACTTAGCAGTGGGCAAGAAATGTGCTCAGCATGTGAAGTTGACCACTATGGTGAAATTGGATGTCTTTTTGTTTTTCTCTAACTGCCCAGAGTTTAGAGCAGTGCCTAGCATATAGTAAGTGCTTATTAATAAATGCTTATTGACAGACTCACTGACTGACATGTATGTGGGGTATAACTGGCATCAATGGAAAAAGCAGCCACATAGATGCAATCACAGATACACTGAGCTCTCTTCAGGAGAACCCTATGAAGGAGGTAGGGTACATAGCATCATCCCCATTTTACAGATGAGAAAGGAAGGGTTTGGAATAGGTAGAGGGCTTTGCCCATGTTCATGCAGTTAGATTGCATCAGAGTTCACATTTCATCCCAGGTCTCCTAAACCTAAATCAAAATTCGGCACTGTTCAGTACACCATGATACCTGCCTAGATTATCCTCAGGGGCTGCCTGGGAGGGAGAGCCAAAGTTGTAGGAAGAAATTTGATGACAATAGAGATAGCAAGGCAGAGGGGCATAGCCAAGATGGAGGCATAGGAGCAGCAAGGTATGGCAGCTCCCACACAGCCACCTCAAAATACCCATAAAATATGACTCTAAACAAATTTTAGGGCTCTAAAACACACAAACATACTTCCCGCTGAAGGCAGCTCAGCTAGGAGAGACCATCTCAGCTCTGGGAGCCGAAATCAGCCAAGCCTGAAACTATGGCTTTGCCCCAGGGGTAGCTGGACGAGCTGAGCCGAGCCCAGCCACAGCTGGAGCTTCAGTAGAGTGGATCAGCAGCAGCTGTGGCAGTTTCCAGAATTATCAAGCCATAAGGAAAAAGGACTAAGTGAAAGGTCAGTGGAACTCGGCTAAAATTGGGGGAGAAAAGCAGGCCCGGCCAAACTGCCTCCAGGGCAAGGAATTGGCAGAAGCAGAGGCACTGCAGCCGCCTCCACATTGCTGCTTCAGAGCTCCCGGCCTGCAGACTGCAGGGGGGCCAAGGGATCATTCAGAGGCCAAGTGCTCTTGCGTTGAGAGGCCTGGATCAGGATCACGGTCTTGGGTGGTGGTCCTGGGGTG
>CM053587.1:264271476-264287089 GCA_028646515.1 Pseudochirops corinnae | reverse complement strand
GATCTAAGAACCTGTGCTAGCAGCCATCCTGGGCATGCTAGGGTGCTTGCTGATACACTCCCTCTGCCAGTCCTATGGGGACTAGAAACTGAATACTATTTTCTTTTCTTTGACAAAATGTCCAAGGTCACTGCAACAGCAGCTTCATATGTTTGAGGGCCTTGGGTCAGAACACCGAGATTTAGGAAAATGTACAATTCAATTTCTTTTCTTTGTATGAATGAATTCTACAGAGTCCTTTATGAATGAGAAAGTGCTCATATCGTTTTTGAACTGACATTTCCCCCAAAGTAGTCGATGTATATTTTTTGTGTGTCTCTGATAAATACAGGATATCCCAAAAGTCTTAGCATTGTTTTAAGAGCTTTAATAGCTTAAAACAACATTAAGACTTTTGGGACACCCTATCTAACCCTGATAAGTTTGCTCTAATAACCATAGTATTTTCAAGGGTCATAGGATTTAGAGGTACAAGAGACTATACAGGTCACTAGCCCTCCCATTTTAGAGACGTTCATGGTAGTTACATCTGTGAGAAGTGAAATGACTGCCCAAGGTTACACAATAGAAAAGAGAAGAACTGAACTTCCAAATCAGGTGCTCTGACTCCAAATCCAGCATTCTTTTTGCTGTACGAAATTTCTAAACATGAAATGTATTGTGCTGCAGCTAGAAAAATGAACCTTCTTCTCTAGATCCTAACTGTTAACTCTGAGACTTTTTTAGGTATACTCCAAGGGCATTGGGAGGATTATCAAAACGCTTACTCAGGTAGATAACTTATGGTTGAATCTGAATTACAGTCTCATCACAGATTAATACACATATACTGTAAATGACCATTAAGGGTGCCAGATACCAACTATAACCTTACTGCATGAAATACAAAGAGAAAGAAAAAGCAGATCTACTATATCATCCCCTTTGAGGGTGGGGCAGGACTCTAGTAGAAAGAACACAACATAGATGGAGAAGAAGAAAAACTTCAGACCAGCTTTACAAAGGATATTGATAAACTAGTGAGTGTTTGAATGAGAGCAACAAGAATGGTGAAGATTCTTGAGTCAATGATGAATGAGGAATGAGTGAGGGAAATAGCTAATGTTTATTATTGAGAAGGGGGGCCTCAGGGGGAACATGACAATTGTCTTCAAGTACCTAGAGGACTTTCATGTGAAAGAGGGATTAGATGAGTTTTTCTGGCCACAGAGGACCCAACCAGGAACAGTGGGTGGAAGCTACAAAGACATAAATTTAGGTTGGAAGTCAGGAAAATTTCCTAACGGTTAGAGTTGGCCAGATGGGCACCCTCAGGAATGAAAGGGCTCTCTCACTTTGGAGGTCTTCCCCAGAGGCTGGTTGAGCATTGTGTTTCAAAGCCTCCTTAGACCTATCAGTAAAGCGAAAGGGTAAATAGATGACTTTTCAAATCCTTCTAGATCTAGCATTCTATGTTTCTGCTATCAACCATCCTTTGCAGAGTGCTTCTTATTTCCAAAGTATTTTCTCAGTGGATAGAGGGCCTGTAGTCAAGAAGATCTAAGTTCAAACACGACCTCAGACACTAGCTGCATGACCCTGGGCACATCACTTAACTTCCATTTGCTTCAGTTTCCTCATCTATAAAATCAGAATATCAAAAGCACTTACTTTCCAGGGATATTGTGAGGATCAGATGAGATAATACTTATAAAACACTTAGGACAGTGTAGGTGCTATATAAAAATATTGGCTATTATTATTAGTTACTATTATTTTTTATATCCTTGATACTTAGCACAGTGGCTCACAAATATTAAGTGCTTAACAAATAATTGACTTTCACACCCATTATCTCATTGATTCTCTGTATTAAGCTTGTTGTTTTCAATCATGTCCAACTCTCTGTGACTCCATTTGGGGTTTTCTAGGCGAAGATACTAGAGTGATTTGCCATTTCCTTGTCAGGCTTATTTTATAAATGAGGAAACTGAGGTAAACAAAGTTAAGTGACTTGCCCAGGGTCACAAAGACAGTGCGTGTCTGAGGACAGATTTGTACTCAGGCCTGGTACTGTATCCACTGTGTCCCCTAAGCTGTCCGTTCTCCAAGAGGATGATTGTAGTATGTCTGTTTTCAATTCCTCTGAGCATTTCATGTATTGAAGTTATATTTGGCATCTGGCATCCTTGTGTATAAAGTAGGACAAGAATTTATAATCTCCAATTTTTGATGATTCTGCATGTACTTCCGAATCCTTCCAAATTTCAGCAGCAGCATTGTGAAAATCAATGATTATTGCACTGGTGAAGTATAAAATTGCCCAATAATTGAGAGCTTGGTTTAATAGTATGGTATCAATCCAATTAAATTATATTTTTTAAATGCCATTCAATGTAATACTGAATTTGCTGCTTACTAGGCTATGTGACCTCAGGTAAGCCACTTATATTCTGGTTCTCAATTTTGTTGTCTATGAAATTAAGAGACAGGCTGAGAAGATCTCTAGGTTCTCTTCTAGCTGTCAGACTATGATTCTTTATTCCCATTTATTAATTGCTTATGTATACATGATTAAAAAAATGCTCATTTAGAGAAGAGGATGAAAGTGGGATGTCCTTGTAGCAAAAAGTGATGGATAACCTATGAGTTGTATTATCACTGTATCTCAGAGTTGGAATTTATTTCACTTGCTTTTTTTGACCTCTAAAGGCTCCCAGTTAAAGCAAATACTTAGGTTCAGTATTTCTAGAAAATTAGTATTTGTGGAAATTATATAGTCATGAGCAGGAAAACAAAGCATATGCATGCACTATGGCAATATGCTCCAAGTTAAGATTCATGTAACAAGATTATTTACCATAAAAATGTGCTTTGTTGAGAACAGATAATGGGTGCCATATGTAGGAGGGTGCATTCCTGATCAGATGCAGATATGGCAGGAAAGTTCTCATGGTCCTTTATCAATACCAGGCTTGAGTGAAGCTCAGGGTAGCGTAAGGATCTAATGTTAACCAACACAGCAAAAGGAAAACTATTCAAGGTACCTATAGCCAGTCAAGGGTTCATCCCATCAAAGACTGGAAGCCTTATCCACCTACCACAGAGTTAACAGTGAAAAGGCATAACTGTTTTTGCCTATTTGGACATTAGAACCACTTAGCTTAAGTTACCGTATATTGGAGTCCTATCATTATAATATGACAAAAAATAATATCAAGCAATATAAAGATTATAAATTATCACATCAGTTCGATCTAGTCCAAAGTATGACGGCAAATGAATTCCCACTATATCATACCCAACACATACTCATCCAGCCTTGGCACGAAGACCTCATATGAAAGGGCACCTGGCATTTCTCAAGGAAGTCCGTGAGCTTTCGAGGGCTCTAATTACTATGACGTTTTTCTATATAACAAGTCTAAATCTGGCTCTTTGCAGTTTCCACCCATTGCTCCTTGTTCTGTCCTTTGGGGTCTAGCAAAAAGGAAGTTTAATCTTTCTTCAGTTTCATAGCTCTTCAAACACCTAAAACCAGCTGTTTGTTAACATTCCCCCAAGTTTCCTCTCTCCATTCTTAACAATCTCAGTTCTCTCAACCCATCTCCATTTGGCATGAATGAATGGCCCTTCACCATTCTGTTGCCTCTTCTCTGGACATTCTCAAACCCATCAAAGTCCTATGAGTTACTTGAGGTCAAACACTATTTTGTTGTGTCACTGTATGCCTAGAATGGAGTATAGAGTCTAGAACTTTTGCTGGCAATTGACTAATCTAAAGTGAGGCACCCATAATACTCCATGTATAGGCTGAACACAGTTCTACACATGTGATCTGACTAAGATAGAATGCAGACAAATACCTATTCCTTATTTCTAGATTCACTGCTTCTCTTAATGCAGTATAAAAAATGCATAAGATTTCTCGGACACCATATTACACTTTCACCTGTGGCTCCAAGAAGCTATAGCATATGCAGTGGCAATATTCCAATAAAACCCTCTAGGCAGACAAGCTAACCCAGGTTGAGGGTAACAGACAGGCCTCAAACCCATCGGTGAGTTAGGGGAATGTCTACCCCAAGCACATGAAGATTTCTCTGGGTAGAATGGGTAGATGAAAACAGTTTGTTCCAACAGTCATGAAGGCAGCTGAAGCAGACACTGTGGAGTTCTTAGAGATGGATCAGAGATAGAAGATGCCAGGGTCATCTACTGCATTCCAGGGTATTGTCATCATCTTGACTTTGTCCCACCACTAGAGTTTGATGACTCTAGAAGAAAGAGTGAGGCTGATGACTTTGTTTAGCTTTGCCTCACTTAAATCCAATTCACTCAAAAGTCAAGATATCACCGTTTGCATCATGATGCCATTGGTCCTCTTCAACAACAAAGGATCAACAAACCACACTATCAACTCACATTAAGCTTGCAGTCCCATAGATCCCCCACCTTTTACTTATAGAGATGGTTTGTTTTTTTTTAATCTCTATAGGGAAATATATGTAGAATTGGCTTCCAAGTATAAAGAATTTAATCTCTCCTCATAGTGTGACTTTCACCTTCCCATTCTATCCTTGACATTCAGTCATACGTTCATTCAACAAATATTCATTGTTTATATTGAGAGCTGTGCTAAGCGTGGTGAGAGACATATTTCCTGTCTTTAAAGGCCTTAATATCTTCATCATGAATGACTCAATAATAAATCCTATTAGGAGAGCTGTGTCTCCAGAGCTACTCTATCTTTCCTCTAAATGCCAGCTGTCTGTTTCCAAAGGGTTACCTCTGATCCTCCATTTCACGAGGCCAAATGCCTGTTATTGAAGAAGACATTTTGATCCATGTCTGACAGGACAATGGATGTTTTTGTTTTCACTTTTGGAAAGCAATTTAGAGGGAAAGGGAGTGATTGAGAGAGACCACGATGCTGATGATGACAGATGCAAAAATATTCTCCAAATATGGTTACTGCCCAGAACAAAGAGAACATGGGCTCACGTAACTCTCATTACTGCTAATGGGAGCTGGGCTCTGGCATCCAGAGGAGAACATGCCCTTAGAGCTGTTCTTCTCCCAGTGGATGTATTGATATTCAAAGAACCTTTGCTGTAAATCATCCCTACTGCTTTAGGGGACATTCAGCCCATTGCTGCAAAGGGAAATCAGTGGATTCAAGGAAACTTCTAAGAGAAGCTCAGTCCATGCAGTCTCTCTTCTGAGAGACTGTCCAGGGCAAAACAGGCTTTGAAGGGCAATGATAGGGAAAGGGAGGTAAAGTTAATGACAGGAAGAAGGGGGCAACAAATTGACACATCCAGTCACTGCTTCCAAATTCTAGATGCTGTCTTTGGTTAGGTATTGAATATGAGAGTCAGAACATCAGAGCAACCAGTTCTAGGATCTCCAGGAAGCATTTTGGTAGAAGATTATGGCTACTCTCTATGTGATGTCATTTTACCAAATGGTGTTGCTATAGAGTGGAGCCAAAATGGCAGAGTAAGATGGTGTTACTCTCTATAGTTTTTACATTTCTTCATTTTTAAATACATTCTTTCCCATTTAGTCATTTCTACAGCAAAAAAACAATAATAATAATAATAACTTAATTTTAATTAATTATTTTAATTTAAAATTTCAGTAAAAACCAACCAATTTGCCAACTCTGTCTGACAGCTTGTATAGACACTATTTCATATCCATAGTCCCCACCCCTGAAAAAAGGGAAGGAGTTGCATTTCATGAGGTGAAATTTTAAAAGTTATATTCTGTCAGTAAAGCTCCCTCTCAACTCAACCCCTGAACTGTAGCTCTATTCCTCACTCCTATACCACTATTCCTATTCCCTCCACTCTCCATGATCTCCGGGCTTGGGAAAACTCATTCTATCAAAAACATTAAGGACCCCAGCTTGAACCTGTTTTCATAGTCTTTGTTCCTTCAGTCTGCTGGAACTTATAGATAATATAAGTTTCCTGTCGTTCAGTCATTTCAGTCATATCTGACTATTTGTGACCCAATTTGGGATTTTCTTGGCAAATATACTAGAGTAGTTTGCCATTTCCTTCTCCAGCTGATTTTACAGATAAGGAAACTGAGATAAACAGGGTTAAGTGATTTGCCCAGGGTCACACAAGTAGTGTTTGAGCCAGGGTTTGAACTCAGATTTTCCTGACTCCAGGTCTAGTGCTCTAGCCATTACCTAACTTCCTTATATTTAATACTTAATAAATTACACATAGTTAGTACATAAAAATGCATTCTGATTAACCAGTTGTTTGAGGAATCACACCAACAACTCATAGGATGAAGTAGTTCAGGTATTACTGTGCCCATTTTATAGGTGAGGTTCAATGGTGAAGTGATTTACCCAAGATCACACACCTCCAACTGTCAAGGCAGAATTTGAGCCTGGGTATCTTGACACTAAGCCTAGCACTCTTTCTCGTAAACTAAGCTGTCCCATACCATACACCTCTTACATTTACAACCAAAATTTACAGAATAAGAATGGATTTATGCTTTTATTCATCATATATCTATTGAACAGCTTCTATGCACCCAGCACGCTGCTAGATGCTGCAGGAAGGGATATAAGAGAAATATAAGAAACAACTTTTGGTTGTTAAGGTGAGAAGATGCCCACACTAGGACAATGAAGAAGTGAGATTGCTTCCTTGGATCATAGTCTGCACTGAGTCTGGAGCTATTGTTTTATAAGAAATGAAGAGACAGTTTCAGAGAAGCCATTTATGTGAATTAATACAGAGCAAAGTGATTAGAGTCAGGAGAACAATTTATACTCTAATATCAACCTTGTAAAAACAATTTCAAAAGACTTCAGATCTGATCAACTCAGCAATCAAGCATGATTCCCAAAGACCACTGATGAAGAACCATGACCCACCTTCTGACTGAGAGATGATGAACTTGGACATAGCTGAGATTTGGAAATTGTTTTGTTTAGCTATACTTATCTGTTGCTTTTTTCTCTTCCCCAGTGGTGGCAAGAGGGTATAGAGGTTGAAGGAAAATATGCTTAATGATATTTAATAAATGAAATCTAACTCTAAAAAGAGATCTCTCCTAGGTTATTACCTGTATGGAACAGAGTCTGAATTCTTTATAATCATATTTTATAAAAGTTCAAGGAATTTGAATTGCTAAAAGAGATGGGATTTAATTCAATAAACATTTTTAAGCATCTACTGTGTGCCAAGTACTGGGCTAAGCACTAGGGATAAAATTAAGAAAAAGAAAGATAGTTCCTGCCATCAGTGAGCTTACAATCTAATGGAGAAAGACAATACACAAGAAACTGGAAAGCAGAATGGGGTAAAATATGAGAAAGAACTGAAATTTGTGAACTTTATGGAAAGAAGGTCTGTAGGACTTCAGAAATCAAAATTTTGTCCTGTTCCATGGGCCCTGGGCACAAGTATCTGAGATCAAAGGAAGGCCAAGTTACACAGGAATCAATCGACCAAAGGCAAAGCAGAATCTGATTAAAGAGAAAGCAGTACCTGGAACTGGAAACTGAACAAAAAAAACAGCCAAGTTGTGAGTAACACTGACAGTTCAGTGTCAACAATACAAACTATTCAGTGGCAATGAGTGTTTCACTCCATGCCCATGTAAGATTTCCCCTTGGACTTAATAGTACCAACTGGTATCCCTGCTACCAACATAAGCTGAAATGATCAAGAAGGCTTCAAGGAGAAGGTAGGACTATATCTTGACTCTTGAAGGATGGGTAGGAATCAAATAAATAAAAATGGAAGGAGGGAGGGCTTGTATTCTATGAAGAGCAGAACATGAACTACACATAAAGTGTGAATCAGTATAGAATGATTGGTGAGCAGCAAAAGATCAATCAAACTTGAGTGGATGGTATGTGTACAGAAGTAGCGGGTAATGGGGCTGAAAGGATCATTGATGATAAACTGTGGAGGGCCATGAATGCCAGGCTGAGAAAGTCAGAGTATCTTATATGCTATGTAGAGCTATTGAAAACTTTCAAGCAGAAGAAAGAAATGATGAAAACATTTCAGAAAGATTAACCTAACATTGTGAGACAGGGTCAATTACAAGGTAGAAACTAGTTAGGAGGCAATTTCAATGGTCCAAGTGTGATGTGATAAGGGTCTAAACCAGGGGTGGGGAACTTGCAGCCTTGAGGTCACATGTGACCCTCTAGGTCCTCAAGTGCAGCCTTTTGACTAAATCCAAACTTCACCGAACAAATTCCCCTTAATAAAAGGACTGTGGATACAAAAAAGGACATGACCTCGAGGCTACATGTTCCTCACCCCTGGTAAACTAAAACAGTGACAGTGAGATGGGGAGGGAGAGAAGTAAATACGAGGAATGCTTGGAAGGAAGATTAGAAAAAATTAACATAGAGGGAAGAGTCAAAGGTAATACCGTGGGGTCAAGCCTGAATGGCAAGAAACTTGGTGGTAATAATGAAAGAAATAGCTAGGTGGAACAGTGAATAGAGCACCAGCCCCAGAGTCAGAAGAACCTCAGTTCAAATCTGATTTCAGATACTTGACATACTTACTAGCAGTGTGACCTTGGGCAAGTCATTTAACCCCAATTGCCCTGCCTTCCCCTCTACAGAAAGAAAGAAAGGAAGGAAGGAAGGAAATTGATTTGGGAGAGCAAGAGAATTAATTTGGTTTTAGTCATATTGAGTTCGCAGTAGAGGGAAGGATGTCCAAGTGGAAATGTTCTGTAGACAGAGATGTAAAAATGGAGTTCAGGCGACAGATCAGGACTGGGGGCATAGATTTGGTAGCCATCTGTATAGGCAAGATAACTCTAATCATGAAAATGAATGGATTCTCTAAAGGAGAGTGCAATTAGAAAAAACAAAAACAGTGAACCAACACTTGAGTCTTAAGAAATCAGAAAAAAAAAAAAGGTACTCAGACTCAAGATCCCAAAGTATGCTAAATCCTAAATCATTAGAGACCTTACATGTCAGTCAGTATGTTGCATTCATTAATGGCCTTCTATTTAAAAACAATCAAGAAGAGCTAAAACACAGAGTTCTTTTTTGTTTGCTCTATAATAATCATAAAAACAACCAGAAAAGCAGATTTGAATAAAGCACCTGGGTTCAGGTGTGGGTACGACAGTTATTGTTCTTGTTTGTCCTTCCTTCTTGAAGAAGACCAATGAAATGGACGGTGGTGTCTTGACTTTCAAGTGAAATAGATTTAAGTGAGGCAGGAATGTGCAAAGGCATCAGCCTCACTCTGTCCTCCAGGATCATCTGAGTTCAGTGGCAAGACATAGGTAAGGATGACTGGAGATGGCCCCATGTGCAGTGGGAGAATGTGGCCTTTTTAAACTCTTCCCCAGGACATCAACAAGGCAGAGGTAGGTGGAGAGGGAGCTAGAATTGATGCCAAAAAGGGAACAGTTGAGAAAACTAGGGATATTTTGCCTGGAGAAAAGGAGATCTAAGACTATGATAAACTGTCTCATGGGGAAGAGGGTTCAGACTTCTTCTTGACAGGACGAAAAGCCATGGGTGGAAGTTGCAAAGAGGAAGGTTTCAACTCAATGTAAGGGAAAACTTCCTAATAATTAGAGGTATCCGAAAGTAATTTGGAAGATGATGTGTTCCCATGACTCAAAGTGAAGAGGCTGAATGACTGTTTGCTGGTGATGATAATGAAGGTAACCAATCTTTAGGTACAAGACCCTCTGAAGTCCCTGAAAGTCTGTGATTCTGTGGATTCCCTTTATTTTGTGTATCCTGCTAATTTGTAAGCACATCTGTGGTCATTTTCAGAATTTTGCAGATCCTGACCATATTACCTCTCAGTCTTTTCCTTTCCAAAGGATTGAGTCATTGTTTTTGGTCCTTATCCATTTACAAAAGGGGTCATTTTAAAAATCTGCCCTTGTTGTGTCCTCTCAATGGGTGGCATCCAGGTAAGAGTTAATGGCCAGGTGCTGTGCCTGGCAGTCCAGGAATAGATGCTTGATGTAGGAGGTTGGAGGCAGGTGTTATAACATCAGGGGCAGGGACAAGAAACGATGATCAGATGTTCCCAACTGCAGTCCAATTAGGACCCAAAGGGGGTCAGCAGAAGCAAAGTCTGGGAAGTCAGGGCCAGGCCAATATGCTAGACGAGGCAGGTAGAAACAAGCCTAGGATGAGCAAGAAGATGAAAAGATGAGCTAGGATTGGTAAATCAGAGAAGTAAGATCAGGTAAGGGAGCTCATGGCAACTTGCCAGGTGACAGCTGGCTGTGCACAGTGCAGATTCCAACGCAGAGTTCTGTTCAAGGAAGACACCATGTACATTTGCCATGTCCCTTCTTCTTCTTAAAGCGGCAGAGCCGTCCAAAACAGCAGGGCATATAGAAGAGTATTTGGCATGTATAGTGGGTGCTTCGTAAGCATTTGCTGATTGATTGAATGAGTTGGCCTTTCTACAGACTTTCTCTCCTTTTGTTGTATTAGTTTTTTCTTGATGTACATACCACATGCAGTATCCACAGGATGTGTGTGTCTTGATTGTGTGGGTGGATGGTATAGTGAAGACTAGGGCTCTTTATCAAGCCATGATGCTGTACTGAGGTCACAGAATCACAGATTTAGAGTTCAAAGGAATCTTGTTATTGTTCCTTCATTTTGGGTGGGAGGTGAGGCAGCTATCTTGGAAGGGCCTTACCCAGGATCACATGCCTAGTAAGTGTCTGAGATCACATTAGAACTCAGGTTCTCCTGACTGCTGGTGGATACTCTACCCACGGTGCCACCTAACTTACCCTGGTCTTTTGTTTTCACAGAAGACCAATGACATCACAAGGGTGATTTCTTGACTTTCCCGTGAAGTGGATTTAAGTGAGGCAGAGTTGTGCAAAGTTGTCAGTCTCACTGTCTTTTCCAGAAGAAAGTACGAAGAGGACACAAAGTATTTCTCATACATCCTCTCGATTGATTTTCTTCCTAACCTGGATCCCACCAAGTTAAAGTATTGAAATGGTTCAGTGGAATAAAACCCAGCTCTGTCCAACTTTGGGTAAATTACTTCCCAAAATCACACACACACACACACACACACACACACACACACACCCATAGTAGATAAAAGTGCCAGCATTAGAGTCAGGAAGACCTAGGTTTGCACTACCTATGTGATCCTGGGCAAGTTACCAAGCTTCTCAGTGCCCCCTGGCAACTCTTACAAATGTGCTAAAAGTTTCCTTCATAGAGTGGTGTAAGTCAAAGATGTCAAAGAGCAGCCCATATCACCCCAAAGTGCTTCTGAACCAGATTGAAATGTAATTGGGAAATCTTTAACAAAATAAGTAACACTACAATAGAACATAGATATTGTAAATATGTGGTTCTCTAAGACAATAAGCAACCTGCAGGGATACTTATGTGCAGTCTGGCTGTCCTGATTCTATTGGAGTTTAATACCACTGGTGTACAGTATAAAATGCTGAATTTGCAGTCAGGAAAATCTGAAGTCAAATGCAGTGTATGTGATACTCACTGCCTAAGAGAATGTGGGCAAGTCATTGAAATTCCCTGAATCAGACGATCAATAAACAAAAAGTCACAATGCACTTGGGCCGAAGGAGTTTCCACACAAAATCATAGGTCATTCAAGTGAGTTAGTCACTTCACATACTGGGGCTCCTGTTTCTTCATCTGTGAAACAGGTATACTAATAGTTGGTCTTTTCTCAAATGCCAAAGTCTGTGCATCATCAATTGACTCAACATTACAAACTGCTATGGTGTTATCAATGGAAATGATGGTAAACAGGATACATTGCCACATGCTTTGACACCGCACCCAAGGCCTGGGCCTGGCCACTGGACCTGTCCATCTGTTTAGCAGCTTAACCCTCCTATAAAGCTTTGTCTCCTCCTATTTAAATCTGAACTCTTTGAAAGTAAGAACGATCTGGCTTTTCTATTTATGCCTCCAGTGCTTAGCACAGTGTTTTGCATATAGTTAAGTGTTTAATAAAAGGTTTTTCATCCATTTGTTAGTTTGTTCATCACAAGATAGTGAGATGCAAATGAGAGAATGTATGTAAAGTAATTTATAATCACTCGTCCGTTGAATTTCTAGCCTTCAAAAGGCTAATTCAAAAGCTCCAGACTCCATGAAATCTGAGTTCTATCTTCCCCACCCCCAATAATTTACATCTTTTCCCCCCACAGATCTCACAAAGCAAGCACCTGGCTTTCACCTCTCCCATGTATTTCTTAAGCATTATTTTATATTAAAGCTATTTGTGTCTCTATCATATTCTTCTACTAGATTGAATAAAAGGCAAATACTCAAAAGCAGAGAAACGAGGTTTGGTTTCATGTCAAAAAGGAAAAATAATATCCAGGATTTGCATATCACCAACTTAATAGATTTGATGTATTCACAGATAAAACAACCTACGTCTAAGATAGAGTATACATCACCTAAACATGCTACCTTTCCCAGCACCTAGCATAGTAACACAGTAGGTATTTACTAAATGTGTATAGAAATGATTTAAATTGAACTGGAACAGGTAGCATTCTCAGGGATCCAACTGGCAGTTGTCATGTCTGGGGGAAGCTTCAAAAGACAAGCAACATGAAATGCACCTTCAAATAAACTTTTTTCTGATATGGTCACTTGAGGTATGAGGAGATGGAGCTACACCTAAGTAGAGAATCCTGTGGCACAGAGAAGCTGCTCTGATTCATGAGAGAAGACCACCTAAGGAAGCATGTCATCAGGTTCTTCCTATTTTAACTATTATTACTAATTAGGTGCCAGTTGCTTCTACACTGCTAAAAGAATATTAGGTACTCTCAGCACCCTACAAATGTGGCACCCTGGGTAAAGATCCAATCCTAGATATGTCTCTATGTATTCCTGTTGTTGCTATTGATATTGTTACATTAAGTAGAATGCTGTTCTTTTGTTTTTAATGTACTAAATCAGAGACGCTTAATTTTGCGTTTATCATGGACCCCTTTGACAGTCTGGTGAAGCCTAAGGACCCCTTCTCAGAATAATAATTGTTGCTTACATTCATGGTGGAAGGAAGTACAAAATTATCATTTAAAAGTTAGTGGGGGAAAAAATTCTAATTTTTTTATTTTCTTTTCAGGTTTGTAGACTTCCTGAAATCTATACCCAACCTGAACTCCTGCTCCTAGCTAGTTATATCCTGGAAATGTGTGTGTGTGTGTGTGTGTGTGTGTGTGTGTGTGTGTGTTTTAACTAAAACAAAATACTGCTGCTTTAAGAAAAATCCTTCCAGGAGATATCTACATTCAGAGAAAGATCTAGAAAGAACAGAGTTTAAATGAAGTCTGAAGCAATCTACATGCTATCATTCTTTTCCATGTTTGGTTGTCTCTTCTTTCTCATTGTTCACTCTCTTGGTTACAACCCTTCTATACAACCAGACTAATGTCCAATGTGAAAGTATTTGTAGATCCTATACTTGATTGCATGCCACCATTGGGGAGGGGGGGGCTGGGGAAGGGAGGGGAGAAAATTTGAAACTCAAGGGATTGTGGAACTGAATCTTGTAAACTAAAAGTAAATAAACAAATCAATTTAATAAAAAAAAAGAAAAAAAGAAAAATCCTTCCATTTCATTCTAGATTCCTTTGCTAGATGTCAGGCAATGGTCTGGAATTCATCCTCTAAACAAATACGGTGTTGGTTGCCTTCTAAATGTGTCTCAATTATCCATACCCACCTGGACACATGCTTAGTGTATTTTGAGATAATTGGCAAAAAAATGATCATTTTATAGAGGCTTCTTTCACTTATTGGAAAGGAAGATTTTTCACAAAGATTAGCACAATGCAGTTCTAATGCACAAGAGTCACTCCACTCTAAAAATTCTCAGAAAGATGGTGCTTCAAACCCATCACATTAGTGTTGTACAAATTTAGGATCTTTGATCACTTTTTGCATAAAACCAAAACTTTGTTTCTCTGCTCTTGAGTTAAGAATCCAGACAGAGGGCTACACAGACACCACATGGTTGAGTATCTCTGCAAGACATCTCCCTTTGGCCATGCCTGTGCCACCAATACCACTACATCAGTGAATACTCAGCAACTTCAGCGCCAATCCAATAAGTTAGGCAAAAATTAATTGTTAACATGGCCCTCAGACACAGGGTTCTGTCGGGGAAATGTTTGATTCATGTGACTATGTCCTGAAAATGGTAATAAAGGCAAAAGACAAAAAACAACAACAAATTATGCCTTCTTACTTGGAAGAGCTTTTCAAGGCTTGGTCATCTTTCCAACTACTTTTTTAAAAAAAATTTTTTTCAATCAGCAAAATT
The DNA here is from genome assembly GCA_028646515.1 of Pseudochirops corinnae. Lineage (NCBI taxonomy): Eukaryota > Metazoa > Chordata > Mammalia > Diprotodontia > Pseudocheiridae > Pseudochirops > Pseudochirops corinnae. The sequence goes on along the minus strand of CM053587.1, from coordinate 264,272,768 downwards.
CTGCCTTCTCTCCTCCCATCCATCACCCTAAATTAAGAAAGAAAAAACAAAATTACTGTTACAAGCACACATAGTCAAGCAAAACAAATTTCCATGTTAGCTATGTCTAGTGGGGAAAATAGCCTCAAACTATACTATGAGTTTTTCATCTCTATATTGTGAGTTAGGTGATATCTTCAAAAATACTCAGTTATCATGATTAATTCATTACACTCATCAGAGTTCTTAAGTGTTTCAAAGTTGTTTGTCTTTGTAACTCTGTTGTCATTGTATACTTTAGTATTTTCCTGGTTCTGTTCACTCTATTCTGCATCAGTTCACATAAGTCTTCCCAGATTTCTCTGAAATCATCGCCATGATTATTTCTTACAGAATAATTGAGTTCCATCACATGTTTATAACTTCTTCAGCCATTCCCCAACTGATGGTCACCTCTCAGTTCTCCATTAGCTGCCTCCACAGAAAAAGAGCTGCTATAAATGTTCATACATTTTTAGAGATTGTTTTGCTTGGGATTAATTCCTCTCTGAATCTACCTTTCCTCATACTCCCTCTCCCTTCTCTCCTTTTCCTCCTATCTAATGAAATATAATCTATACCTAACTGTATGTGTTGGAATTCTTCCCATCTTTGACCACTTCAGATGAGAGTAAGATTTAAGTGTCACCTACAACTCCTTACTCCTTCCTTCTTTTTTGCATTGATTCATATTTTCCCATCTTGATTATTTGAAATAACTTTCCCTAACCTTCCTCTCCCTTTATCCTTCCCTTTCCATTCTTTTTTAAAGATAATCAAGACATAACAGAACCATTCCCAGGCCCTCCATATAATGAAATTACTACTCTTGGACCCCTGATGACAATAAGCTTCAGAGGGGATACACATATGATCTCTCCATTGTTGTTGTTCACTCATTTCAGTCACATCTGATTCTTCTTGACCCCATTTGGGCTTTTCTTGGCAAAGATATTGAAGTGATTTGCCATGTTCTTTCTCTGGCTCAACTTGTAGATGAGGAAACTGAGGCAAACAGGGTTAAGTGACTTGCCCAGGGTCACACAGTTTGGGTATCTGAAGCCAGATTGGAACTCAGATATTCCTGACTCCAGACCTGGAGCTCCATCTACTACTGTTCCACCTAGCTTCCCCCAATCTCTGCATATTAGAATGTAAATAGTTAATATTTTTTAGTCTCTTATGACCACTCACTCATATTTACCTTTTTATGTTTCCTTTGATTCCTGTGTTTGCACTTAAAAGTTTCTATGCTGCTCTGATCTTTTTATCAA
>CM053587.1:264238575-264270976 GCA_028646515.1 Pseudochirops corinnae | reverse complement strand
CAAATTCAGTATAATATTTCACGTATAAATTAAAATTTGTCCATATAAAAACAAAAGTATCACACCTCTCAGTTTGCAGTATTTCACTATTACAAATTTTAAACAAAAATTAATACTCCCAGTGGTCATATAGCATCACAGTATTGAAGTAATTTAATTTTCTTTCTAATCATTGTGCTATTTTTGTTTAATCTTGAATCTACTTGTTAAAAAGCAGGAATATATAGTACCAAAGGAGTTAGAGACATGAACTACGCCTAAAATTAGTGTCAATGATTCTGAACTTCCAAAAATGTACTCTCTAAACAAACATGTGTACCTGAGACTGTGTACTGTGAGTCACTAGTGGTAATGCAAAAATGGTTCAGATCTTAGATCACCAAAGGATTTTTTTTGGGGGGGTAGAGTAATTTATAACTGACAATATTTAGAATTACTGGAACACAGGGATAATAAAAAGGAAACCAACTTTAAGGTGGTTTTATTATCATTTTAAAATTCTCTACAGATACCATTATTGCTTGCACCTATGGTGGTCTGCTTCTGTCCCCCTGCTCTTGTTATAACAAGGGGATTGTTGGTTTTTTCCCCCTCATATTTGTGCCCCTAGCATCTAGCACAGGATCTAGTACCATGTTGAATTGAATTGAAATTGTAAAACAAAGGAGTTAGATTATATGATCCCTAGGATCCATCTTAGCTCAAAATCCTAGACGGAATTCTTTTTAAAAGATAATTTTATGTTTTTGTGCTTCTTCATTTTCAAAATATATCCCCCTTCTCTAGTGAACTATACCTTGTGACAAAGAAAAGAGAAAAAAATACAACTAATCAATGTATTGACTAGATCTGACTCTCTGTCTTTCCCCTATCCATTTCTCTGTCTCCGTCTGTCTCTGTTCGTCTCTCTCTCTCTATTTCTCTGTCTTCTCTCCTTCTTCCCTCCCTCTCTCCTTCTCCTTCTCTTTCTCCTCCCTTCTCTCACATACATATACTTATGTATGCAGATACATAAATATAAGCATATATACAAACATGTGCATTGCATAAGGATGCATGCTTGCACACAATACATAAATATGAATGCACACATGTATCATATACACCACACATAAACATGCATGTGTACATGTACACACACATGTGTGTATGTCTCTGTGGCCACGCATATATAGACAGATATATACATATTTGTAATAATAAACACATGCATGTACATTGTGCATGTCAATCAATAAACACCTATTAAGTACCTACTATGTGCTAGGCACTGTGTTAAGTATTGAGGATACAAAAAGAGGCAAAAGACAGTCCCTACCCTCAAGGAGCTTACAATCTAATGGGAGCAACAATGTGTAAACAAATATATATATATATATATATGTATATATATATATATATACACACAAAAATATATATATATACATATGTATGTATATATGTATATATCAAATTATATTAAACAAATATATAAAGCTATATACAGGATCAATAGGAAATAATTAAAGGAAGGGAGGCACTAGAATTAAGAGGGGCTAGGCAAGGATTCCTGTAGAAGGTGGATTTTATAGTGGGAACTTAAAAGAAGCCAGGGAGGGCAGTAATTAAAGCAGAGGAAGGAGGGCACTTTATGGCTGTGGACATATCACCTTGTGCTCTCTGTGCCTCAGTTTCCTTGACTATAAAATGAAAAGGTTGAAGACCCTTCTAGCTCTAAATCTAAAAGGAAAATGAGGCACAGGCATTAAGGAGCTTTTCCAAGGTCACAAAACTGACCTTTGCCAAGACTAGTTTTCAAGGTTCCCTGTTGCATGATCAGTTTTCTTCCCACTAGAACAAATAGCCTCTTCTATGCCCATAGGTGATTTTTTCCATTTCTCCATTGGTATTTGCTATTATTTAGTCTCAGATCAAATGATTAAAACAGCTCAAGACTTGCCTCCTTTGAGGGTTCACAAAATCTCCATCTTGATCTTTTGTTAATATGTTTAGTCTAGAGAACATCATGAACTTTTCAAAGACTGAAGCCTGGGTTATGGGGTAGGCAGAGTGATGGAACATATCAGTCTCAGTGGCTAGCTCTTTCATGGGTCTGTACTTTCCTAGACCTGCTCCAAACCACAGAAATAGAATGGCAGCTCTCTAGGGCCAGGCAAAAAAAAAAATCTCAGTATAAAGTTCAAGCTATCATGTAAGACTAACATACTATATAGCAAAATGGAACATTAGGCAAGAAGGTCTCTACTTTAGTCTCAGCTAGAATCTAGAATTCAGTTTCGCAATGTATAGCATTAATACATGCAAACATAGACATATATGTCTATGTTGCATATATGTGAATACAGATTTTCTACCACCTGCAAACATGCCCATGTCTTGCTCATCCTGAAAAAAAAACCCTCTTGAACCATCTACCTCTGCTAACTATGTTCCTTTATCTCTTCTGCCTTTGTGAATAAATTCCTTGAGATCATCCACAGTACATGACCACTTTCTCTCCTCTCACTCTCTTCTTAAACCCTTACAATCTGACTTCTAGATTTATTCCACTGGAACTCCACTCTCCAAAGTTACCAATACTCTCTTGGTTATCAAACCCAATGGCCTTTCCCAATCCTCATTCTCCTTGACCTCTCTGTAGCCTTTGACATTGTTGATCTCTTCTCCTTGATGCCCTCTTCTTGCCAGGTTTCTAAAACACCACTCCCTCCTGATTCTTCTCCTATCTATCTTCTCTGTCTCCCTTGCTGTATTCTCATCCAAGTCATACCCTTAAACTATAAGTGTCCCTCAGGTCTCTGTCCTGGGCCCTCTTCTCTTTTTCCTTTGTTGCTACTTCACTTGGAGATCTCATAAGCACCCATGGATTTAATTACCATCTCCATGCTGATGATTCTCAAACCTACCTAGCCTGCCCCAAATTCTCTGCTGACCACCAATCTTGCATCTCCTGCTTGTTTTCGGATGTCTTGAACTGGATGTCCAGTAGATATCTGAAACTCAATATGTTCAAAAGAGAACATATAATCTTATAAGTATACAAACCCTCTCCCCTCCTACCTTCCCTATTGCTATAGAGGGCAAGGCCATCCTTCTCATCCTCCAGGCCTAGGCCTCATCATAGAGTCTTCACAATTTCTCACCCCCATATCCAAGCTATTGCCAAGGTCTGCCAATTTCACCTTTGTAGCCTCTCTCAGATATGCCCCCTTCTCTCTCTGATACTGCCACTGGTCCAGCGCAGACCTTTATCACCTCATGTCTTGATTATTGTAATAGCTGCTGAGGATTCTACAACCCTTTAATTTTATAGCCAAGGAAACTGAGGTGCAGAGGGCTCAAAGTGACATGTCCAAATCCATAGAGAGAGTAAGCGGTTGTATGGTGATTAGAACGAGGCTGTCTTGTTGCAAATTCAGTGCTATTTCAACTATAGCATACTGCCTACATTGATAAAGTGGTAATTATATTTGTCCCACTTAATTCACAGATTATAATATCCTCAAGGTGAACTAAAATGCATGGAAGGCAATCTTTAAATAAAAAGGAATTTGGATTATAACAATGAGGTTTTTTTGGCCAAGTATATTGGCTCATGAGAGCCAATTGTTAAATTTTCAGTGTGAATATTCACATCTTAGAAATGAGAAATTTATATAAATAATTAGTGTTTATTGAGATTTTATATGAAGAAAGCTATGGAGAAAATGATAGTAAAGCAAATTTAGCTTAAAAGTGTACCATGAGTACATTGTGTGTGTATGTGTGTGTGTGTGTGTATGTGTGTATGCACGTGTGTGTGTGTGAAAAGCTGGTTGTTAAACATTTACCATTTTACCCCTGATTAAACTGTTAGGATAGAAATCTTTTAGTTATATGAAAAGAGTCTCTAAGTCCATACTCTAAATTGTCACCTAAATATGAAAGAGATGTAGTTCAGTGGACCGTGCAGCTAGTGTGCCTAGAACCAGCCTATGTAGTAAGATGATGCTTGAGATTATGATAATGCCTGACTTCCAAGTATCTTCACATGGTGGGGGAGGCATAGTTAGGTATCAGTTTATCTGCAAATAGATGGACTGCAGACTCAATATGAGGGATCAGTGTGAAATGGCAGCCAAACAAGCTGATATAGTCTTGGGCTGCATTAAGAGATACAGAACTTCCAGGAATAAGGGATGATGGTACCATGAGGTACCATGAGGCAGGGCAGTGAATAGAGCTTGGGACCTAGAGTCAGGAAGACCATTCATGTCCAGTCTCAAACACTTACTAGCTGTGTGATCTAGGGCAAATCACTTACCCTCTATTTGCCTCAGTTTCTTCAACTAGGGAATGAATGGCTAAACAAGTCGTGGTATATGGTTGAGATGGAATTGTAATGTGGTATAAGAAATGATGAGCTTAATGATCTTAGAAAGGCATGGAAAGACTTGCAGGAAAAGGTGAAGAGCAAAGTGAGCAGAACCAAGAGAACAGCAACATTGTTTTAAGAATGGCTTTGACTGGGGTGGCTAGGTGGCGCAGTGAATAACGCATTGGCCCTGGAGTCAGAAGGACCTGAGTTCAAATCTGACCTTGATACAACATTTACTGGCTGTGTGACCTTGGGCAAATCACTTAACCCCAAATGCCCTGCCTTTTCCCCTCCAAAAAATAAAGCAAAAAAATAAAAAAGGCATTGAGCAATTAAGTAATTTTGACTATTATAAATATACAAATTATAAATAAAGGATATATGAACAAATATAGTATCTGCATCTTGAAAAAAACTGATAAATAAAAGTATGTATAGAATAATTTAATATACATACATACATACATACATATATATATATATATATATATATATATATATATATATATACACATATATAGTTTATTTGTGTCTAATGGTAGCCATCTCTAGGGTGGGGTAGGAGGAGGGAAGGAAAAAAAGAAAAAAAAAGAAATTTACATTATAACTTTATTACACATTTAAATGGAACAGCAAATTGTACATAATAAATGTGCAGCTTCACGTGCAATCGTCTTTTTTTATACCATGTTATGGAAATGCTTGTTTTATTCCATAAAATAAAAATTAAATAAATTTAAAAACCTGAGTATAATAATAGGACTTTGTTGTGAAAATCAAATGAGAAATTTGTTAAAAAATAAGTGCTTAGTACAGTGCCTGGCACAGAGTAGGCACTGTATTAATGTCTATTTTCTTCCATTCTCTTTTCCCCCTGTATTCTACATTGATCAGATCGAATGAGATTTTTGTTGTTTGGATGTTCCTCACTTGAACCTTCCTTCCCTGCCATAATCCTGTATTTCTTCCTTGTGGCTAAATTCCTTGAGATGTTCATCTACAACAGATGCATCCACATTCTCTCTCCTCAACTGTCTTCTTAACCGTTACAATCTGTCTTCTGACTTCATCATTTCAATGAAACTGTTTTCTCCAATGTTACCAACTGCCAAATCTATTAGCCTTTTCTCAGTCCTCATTCTCTGTGACCTCTCCACAGCCTTTGACACTGCCAATTATTCTCTTCTCCTTTATACTCTCTTCTCTCTGTGTTTTTGGTACTCTAATGTCTCCTGGATCTCCTCTAATCTGACTCCTCTTTCTTTTTTTATTTAGTATTTTATTTTTTCTCCAGTTACATGTAAAAATAACTTTCAGCATTCTTTTTTAAAATTTCAAATTCCAGAGTCCCTCCTTTCCATCCTTCCCTCCTCCCCAACACAATAAGCAATTTGATAGAGGTTATTCATGTGCAGTCATGCAAAGCATATTAACATGTTAATCACATTATGAAAGAAAACAGATGCACACACTCCAGAAAAATAAAGGAAAAAATAGTATATTTCAATCTTTATTCAGACTTCCTCAGTTCTTTCCCTGGGGGTGGATAACATTTTTCATCACAAATCCTTCAGAATTGTCTTGGATGATTGAATTGCTGAGAATAGCTAAATCATACACAGTTGACCATCATATGACATTGCTATTGCTGTATACAATGCTCTCTTGGTTCTGCTCATCTTACCCAGCATCAGTTCATGGAAGTCTTTCCAGGTTTTTCTGAGAGCATCCTGCTTGTCATTTCTTATAGCACAATAGTATTCCATAACAATTATATGCCTCATCTTGTTCAGCCATTCTGCAATTGATGGGCATTCTCTCAAGTTCCATTTTTTTTTTTTTGCCAGCAGAAAAGAGCTGCTTTGAATATTTTTGTGCATATAGATCCCTTTTCTAATCTCTTCGGGATACAGACCTAGTAGTGATATTGCTGGGTCAAAGAGTATGAATGGTTTTATAGTGCTTTAGGCATAGTCCAAATTGGCCTGCAGAATGGTTGAATTAGTCCACCAATAGTGCATCAGTGTCTCAATTTTTCTACACCCCCTCTAACATTTGTCTCTTTTCTGTCATATTAACCAATCTGTTAGGTGTGAGGTGGTATCTCAGAATTGTTTTAATTTTTACTTCTCTAATAAATAATGATTTAGAGCCTTTTTATATGACTATAGATAGCTTTGATTACTTCATCTGAAAATTGCTTATACATATCCTTTGACTTTTTATCAATTGGGGATATTTTTGAAGTTTTGTGCCTCTTTTTCCATTTGGCCAGTTCTACTTTTCAAAACATTCTTCTCCTCATTGGATTTTTGTATGTCATTTTATCATTCAGCCTGTTCTCTTTTTTAAAGGTGTTATTTTCCTCAGTATTTTTTTGTGCCTTCTTTACCAAACTGTTGACTTTTTTTTCATGATTTTCTTGCATCACTCATTTCTTTTTCCATTTTTTCTCTCTACCTTTCTTGCTTGATTTTTTTTAATGACTTGTTTATTTACTTTTAGTTTACAAGATTCAGTTCCACAATCACTTGAATTTCAGATTTTCTCCCCTCCCTTCTCCCCTCTTGCTTGATTTTTAAAGTCCTTTTTGAGTGCTCCCATGGCCTGAGACCAATTCACATTCTGCTTTGATACTTTGGATGTAGTAGTTTTGACTCTGCTGTTTTCTTCTGGGTTTGTGTTTTGATCTTTCCTTTTATCATAGGAACGTTCTATGGTCAGAATCTTTGTTGGTATTTACTCATTCTTTCTAGCCTATTTCTTGACTTTTTGCTTTATACTGAAGTTGAGCTCTGCTCCTGGGGTGGAGGGGGCACTGTCCTAAACTTCAGGTTTTTTTGTGTTTTCAGAGCTCGTTTTGGGAGTCTGTAAGTTTTTAGTTCCTCCAAAGTGGTATGATCTAAGGAGAGGCATATTTACTTGTCTCCTGACCTATGCTCTGGTCTGTGGTGACAATAAGCACTCTCTTCCAACCTGGCACTGAGAGTCCCCACTTCCCTATTGCTACAAGCTCTGATGTTCTAGTGCTCCCCCTTGCCCTGGGACAACTACCTGGGTCTGAGTGTGGGTAATGAAACAGTGTCCTGCACCCAGTGCCAGCAAACTCGGTTACCATCTGTGCACTGAGAGCCTTAAAAGAAGCTGTTGCTACTGCTAATTCAGTTGCCCCAGGGCCTGCTACCAGTTTGCTGGAGTATTGCTTTTGCTTGCATAGCCTGTGCTCCAATCTCACCCCAGTGTGATAGACCTTTCCTACCGAGCTTTTAAGTTATCTCAAGCTGGAAAATTGTTTCACCTCATCCTTTTGTGGGTTCTGTCACTCCAGAATTTGTTTTGAGGCATTATTTAAAGTTTTTTTTGGAGGGAAATTTGGGAGAGCTCAGACAAATCCTTGCCTTTTCTCCACCTTCTTGGCTCTGTTCTCCCAACTCCTCTTTCTTAGTCTCCTTTGCTGGATTCTCATCCATGTCATGCCCACTAATTGTGACTGTCCTACAGGTCTCTACCCTGGGCCCTCTGTATAATCATACTGCCCTGGGAAGTGGTAGAGTCTTTCTTGGTGATTTTCTAGCAGAAGGTGAGTGACCAGTTGTTGCATATGCTGTAGTAGAATTTCTTTTAGTTTTAGGTAGAAATAGAAATCCATTATCATTCTTTCTTACTCCAGAATTCTGTTATTTGACAAAATGGTCTCAGTTTTCTTCATTCTAGAATGAGGACAATAATACTTAAACATTCAAAAAAATTTTATTCTGAACTTAAGAAATATAACAAGCATTTCCATAACAAATAGAAAACATATAGAATAGAAATGAAATAGAATAGAAAAAAATAGATAGAAATAGAGTAGAAAAAAAAGATAATTGTACATAAAAATGCAAATCTATTACGTACAGCTTACTATTCCTTTTAAATATATAGTAAAGTTATCATGTGACTTTCCCCCTCTTTTTCTTCCCTTCTCTCCCCCCACTCTAGAGATGGCTACCAATAGAGACATATATACACATATATATGTGTGTATGGATGGATATATACACACATACATACACACATTCTAAGCATACTTCTATTTATCAGTTCTTTTTCTCGATGCAGATAGCATATTCCTTTACACATCTTTTGTATTTAATTTAGGTATTTATAATAGTTAAAATGACTTAATTACTCAAAGTTGTTCTTAAAACAATATTGCTGTTACTGTATACAAAGTTCTGTTGGTTCTTCTCATTTAGCTCTTCACTATTTCATGCAAGTCTATCTATGTTTTTCTAAGATCATCGAGCTCATTATTTCTTATAGTACGGTAGTATTCCATCACAATTATATACCACAATTTATTTAACCATTCATCAACTGATGGACATTCCCACAATTTTCTAGTTCTTTGCCACCACAAAGAGAGCTGCTACAAATATTTTAGAACATATAAGTTCTTTTCCTTTTTCCCTACTCATCTTGGGAAGTAGTCCTAGTAGTGGTCTGTTTGACCTATAGGGTCAAAGTCTATAGGCAGTTTAACAATTCTTTTGGCATAATTCCAGATTCTCTCCCAAATGGTTGCATCAGTTCACAGTTCCATTAACAATGATTTATTTTTTCACGTTCCCTCCAACGCTTTTTGCTTTCACCTTCTATCATTTTAGCCGATCTGGTAGGTATAAAATTATATCTCAAGGTTGTTTTGATTTGCATTTCTCTATTCAATAATGGTTTAGAGCATTTTATATGACTATAAATTGTTCTGATTTCTTCATTGGAAAACTGCTTGTTTATATCCTTTGGCCATTTATCAATAGGGAAATGACTTGTATTCTCATAAATTTCACAAAGGACAGTAATACCTTTTGTACCTTTCTCATAGGCAACATTGTTATAAGGATCAAATGAAAATAGATATGTAAAATAGAGACAATAACTCATAATAACATAATTATTAACAATATTATTATTAGATATTGAAAATAAGGGGGAAAAACAACTTACCAAAGATCAACATTTAGCATTTTTGATCCTGGAGTATCTCTTAATGACTCAAATTGGGCATGGTACCCAGCTATCTAGTTACTATTGGTAAATCAATCATAAAATCCTATATGTTCTATTTTGATCAAGACTCTCTCTGAAACTCAATAACATTTGTTTTTTTTTTTTGAGGGGGAAAGGCAAGGCATTGGGGTTAAGTGACTTGTCCAAGGTCACACAGTTAGTAAGTATTAAATGTCTGAGGCTGAATTTTAACTCAGGTCCTCCTGACTCCAGGGCTGGTGCTCTCTATTCACTTTGCCAACTAGCTACCTTAGCTCAATAACATTTTAAAGAGATATTATATCCTTATAACATTTATCATGAGAACTATGTGTTCTTTTCGAGGCTTTACTCATTTTTTCTTTTGGTTTTAGCATTCCCCCTAGTGATTTAATTACTTGAGTGTTGTATTTTTATTGTTACATTTTTGTCTTGATATCTTTGGCGTTTTGATGTTTTCTTATATTCCTGAATCACTGGCTCCTATCTCTTTGCTGATGGGTAGACTCCTGAGTTTGGGCTGCAAGGTTACCTTAGCCTCCTTGGTTTGCTGGATATACTTTGGGGATGGGGGGATGAGTTACAAGACTTGTCCTAGGTAGGTTTCATTTTCCCTTAGGTCTGGCATAAGAGCTCATGTTTGCAGCTCACCTGATTCCTCTGCCCTCTTCTTTTCATGAAGCAGACAAAACCAACATCTGTCATTTCTTATGGACTTGGGAAATAGTAAGTGTCTGAGACTCGATGTGAACATAAGTCTTCTTTAGTCAGGCTTAGGGTTCTATCCATGGCTCCACTTACCTGCCCTAAGCTGTTATATCAATGTACCATTTAGCTTTCTTCTGCTCTCTTCTTTAAAAATGTTTCATTCATCCTATTCTTCTTTTCTTTTTCTTTTATGAATCACTATCCTCACCTTCTCCCCAAATCCCTTCCTCCAGCAAAAGTCCTCTCTTATAACAGATAAATATAGTCAAGCAAAAATAAATTTGCATTTTATTGGTCATGTCTGAAAATACATGTCCCGTTCTTCATCTTCTACCCATTACTAAGAGGTGAGAGACATCTGATAAACAGAAACTTAAACTTTAGAATGACTAACTGGGAATCTGGGGCGCTTGCTCTTTCTTTTAAAGTAGGGTAGATTTTTATCCATCATTTTGGTGGTCTTTCTTGAAGACAGCAGGATGGACATCAAGTCCTTTTTCAGATCCTTGAAGCTCCAGAATTCTTTGCTTTCCTACTTGTGTATTGGACAATCACCCTTCACTTCCATATAAAGGCAGGAGATGAGCTTTACTACAATTTCCCAATAAAAAAGGAAATGACTTGATTCTTAAGCAGATCATTGTTTTGTTTATTTGTTGATTGAGGGAGCTCTTATACTTTTCAATATCGGGTGCCTTTCAGATCTGTTTCATCAATCTCACCAACCTACTGTCAGCCATGACTACAGTGGTTGCCATCCCTACTTATGCTGTGCCTTAGGGTGATTCTGCTGGCCCTAAATTCCAAGTGCCGGGACATTTTGCACTTAGGAAAAGCCTGGTCGGTCAGGCATGTGGCATACATTCAGAAGCTTTAGCAGAGGCCAAGACACATCTCAGGATGGCTTTCTGGCTGTGATGGACTTGCTCAGCTGCAGCCCATATCAGTCCAAAGATCCCAGCATGGCATTTGCTGAGCCACCTGCCTGAAAGGACTCTGGTCTCAGGTTTCCTAAGAGCAGTTTCTGTTTAGTTAGGAATCTGCAACCTTTTGAATACAGCAACCTTGAGGTCTAAGTTACAGAGATAACCTTGTGTTTTTCAAGAGACTTGGATACCATTGTAAATCCTGGTTGGGGCTGAATATGAGTATATCTTTGGGACTAAATGGGGCAAAAAACACAAACCTAGGGATTCCCTGTCTTGTAGGCAGCAGGATGAATTTTGAGTTCCCTCTCCCACTGCCAGTAAGCCTTGGAGAAGAGAAAGAAACATGTTCTGTCTCATAAAGAGCAGTCCCCTGTTTCTTCTTGACCTGTACACACACACACACACACACACACACACACACACACACACACACACACACACACACACGCACACATGTCTGACCACTTATTGTGAAGGACATTCATACTTCGGGGGGGTTATAGGATGACCTCTAATGTTCTTTAAAAATAATTTATTCTTTTTTTTTTTCCAAGAGAGAGTTGCCTAAGTTAAAGACCTATTTTACCTTTTTAAAACAAACACTATATAATCATAAATATTCGTTGAAATTGAACCCAAATTAATTTGAATGATCTGAAGTGTCACTCTGGATAGCAGCATATTTATTAGATTCTTATTTCCAAACCAGTTCATCCTCTTCCACTGTACCTTGCTAGGGTAGACCATGGTATGCTTATAATTCTAGCATTATGTTGGCACAGTCAATCTCCAAAATATAGATAAAAAGATGATAGCTACATAGAAAGCTACTTTTAGGGAATGATTCACTTCCAAATGTAATCTTTTGCCTTCTCTATTTAATAGTTTTATTTTTTCCAATTACATGTAAAGATAGTTTTCAATATTCACTTTTATTAAATTTTTGAGTTCTAATTTTTTTCTCCCTTCCTCCCCTCCTCTATCTCCCCAAACTAGTTTATTCTTTTGTCACCTTTATTTAAAAACATATCCTTCTCTCTTCACAACTTCCCATCAGGAAACCTTCTCTTGTAACAGAATTCAAAAGAAAAAAAAAAAGACAGTTCATCAAAACTCAGCAACACATTGACTGAATCTGAAAACATGAAATATTCCACATTTGATATCCCTCCTATCTGCAAAGAAGGGATGAATATGCTTTTCCTCGGATATCCTTTTTTAATGTTGCTATGATCTCATCCTTGTTCCTCTTGATTCCAGAAGGTTAAACTAGCAACAATGATTGGAAATTGCAAGGCAAGCAGATTTCAGCTTGTTATCAGAAAAAAATCATCCTAATAATCATAGTTAACTCAGAGTGAATTAGGCTACCCCTTCCTAGAGATCCTTGAACAAAGGCTTGGGGATGTTGTAGAAGGGACCTTAGGGATAATCTAGTCCAACCCTTATTTGAAGTGTGATCCTTGGTACAATAACTGTAACAAGTGACCATCGAGACTTTGCTTGAAGATGTCTAACAATGGACAATACACTACAAGGTAGATCATTCCATTTTGTTCAGCTTCTGCCTAAAGATGGCCAGTGATAGGCAGAGCTACAATTAGGAATTTTTCCAGCCGGGGAAAATAATGAGGGAGGCCCAAGGAACAGTCTAATAAGAATGGGAGCATTTACTAATACAGAATGCTGAAAGAGAGGGCAGTCTGCTCCCAGAGAGTCCAGTAGGGGTTCAGGGGAAAGGCAACCTCTGGGAGAGCAGCATCCCAGTGACTGGACTCTGGGATTGGTGATTCCTGAGTGAAGTTGCATGACACAGTCCACAAAAGGACTGTCAGCCATAGGAATGAGGGTTTTCAGGCTACCACAGGGAAATCAAAGAAATCTGTACCCTGTGGCAAAGCTTCAGTCATTCTACCTTAGTTATAGTTCTGGTGGTGTGAAACTTACTGAGGCAATCACTTTAGGACTAGCTTTAATTATTAAGTAGTTTTTCTTTATATTTGAACACACAGAGATATATTCTAAGGTATATAAATTATATATACATATGTATATGCATATATAGTTATATAAACTATTTATATATGTATATATGTATATATATGTATATATATATATATATATATATATATATATATGTATTTCCTACTTGCTCATAAACTCCAATCCATTGGAGTCTCAACTCCCTCTATCACTTATTATACTTATCTGTGTGTACCTGAAGAAGATACTCCTTAAAGTAAGAATTGTGGAATTCTGTCCTTTTCTATCTTTGTATCCCCAGTATGTTTTACATTGTAGGCACTTAATAAATGTGTGTCCAATGATTAAAATACATTGTCTATATCTGAAAAGACATACATGTGCATTCTGGCAAGACCAAAACCACTATCATCATGAAATCAAATTCCAACTTTAGGTAACTGAGGCAGAACTGAATATTGAATTGAGAGCTGGTCTTGCAATAAGAAAGCTCTGGCAAATTCTATCTCTGTCACATAATGGCTCTGATTCTGATGAAGGCACTTCATTTCTTGGTACCCTTAGCAACTCTCCAAAGCTATACATTGCAGAGCAAAAGTAGATCTGTATTGACAGACTTTTTCTGATTGGGAGTTATTTATACCAACAAAATCCCAGGTCTTGTCTTTCCCCCTCAAACAAACAAACAAAACAAAAACCAGAAAACCTAGGAGGGCGCAGTTAAGTGGCTTTCATCCATTATGCCTTTCCCTCATCCCAAAGTTACCTTGCATCTGTTTTTTATATAGCTACATATGTGCATGTTGTCTTCCCTGTAAGGAGGTAAAGTCCTTGAGGAGAGAGAATGTTCTCCTCTTGACATTGTATGCCTAGAGCCCAACACAATGTCTGGCATAAAGTCAGTGCTTAACAAGTAATAGTTTCACATTGTTGATTCTCTATTTAACCCTGATTTTTAAGCATTTCTGGGTCTGTGCACTATTTTTTCTTTTTAAAAACTATTTCCTTTTTAATTATTATGATTTTCATTATTATTGTATTACATACATCCACAAACAGGAACATCTCCCTATTCAAAGAAGAGCAGAAAAGGAGAACTGTATATGAAGTCACAAATCTCTACTGCATATCTTTAGAAAAATATTTCAAATTCAATTTAAACATTGCCAAGCTTATCTGTCCTCCTCTACTTTCCACTCTCCTGTTTACTTTTAAATGATTCTTTGGTGCTCTTTTCTTTCTTTTCTACCTTTCTCCCATCTCTGTATGAACTCTGTCTTGACTCCCCTCAATTCTGCTCTTTCAAAAAAAAAAAAAACCCAAGAAAACAACAAACCTCCTTTGTAACCAGGAATACACACCATTATGGAGAAAAACAATTTCCCTTCTCCACTTATGGAAAACTCCAGCAAGCTGCCTATGACCAATTCTTCTGGAATTCCACCAGCTATTAACATGGGGCTTCTGCCGGCATTGATATAGGGCTCATGTTATCTATAGATAGCATCCTGTGGTTTCCACAATAATGATCCTCATTTTACAAGAATGCCGAGAAGGGACTCAAGTATTTCTGAGCCTAACAAAGAATCCTAACTTTGCAAAATAATCATTCCTCTTGTGGGGCACAAGCACCACACTCCTCTAGGAATTTGAAGGAAGGGAAAATTATAAATAGATTTGCCTTGAATTCTTCCTCTGCTGAAGATGACATATTTCTTGGTGCAAATGGATGCTATTTTACTATGAAACATTCAATTAACAAGCATTTAGTAAGGGCTTACTATGTGCTAGGGACTGAGCTAAGTACTGAAAGTAAAAATATGAGCAAAAAGAAAGATAGCTTCTTTCCTCAAGGAATTTACATTCTAATTGATTTAATATATTTGTTAACTTGATACTTAGGATATAGACATATATTTATATGTACTTGCCTTCCTCCTTAGAATATAAGCTTATAGCATTGAGTATATAAGTAAAAAGAATGAAAAAATTCCTGCTCTTAAGGACTTTATATTCTAATGGGGCTGATGAGTATACAGAAAAATACTTTTCTAATCGTCTTTCACTTGTGTCTGACACTTTGTGTTCCCTTTGGGGTTTTCTTGGCAAAGATATTGGAGTAGTTGGCCATTTACTTCTCCAGCTCATTTTACAGGATTAAGTGACTTGCCCAGGGTCACACAGCTAGTAAGTAAGCTGAGGCTGGATTTGAACTCAAGAAGAGGAATCTTCTTGACTCCAGATCCAACACTTTATCTACTGTGCCACCTAGTTGCCCTGCACATAAAAATATGTACAACATAAATATCAAGTTAACATTGTGGACCTCTCTGGCAGTTCAGTGATGCCTATAGACTACTTCTCAAAATAAAGTGTTTCTCATCCAAGTTTATAGACCCTCCCACTCCCCAAAGAATCTTTCTGTGAACTCCCTAGGGGTTTGTGGACATCAGATTATGAATCTCTGGTTAAGACCAATCCCTCAGTTTACAAAGAAGGAAACTGAGGCCGAGAGACTTGACCTTTAACTATTTTACCTAAAATCGTCTACACATTTGTGGCACAGATAGGACTTCCCAGGTTTCCTGCTTCTCACTTCAGTGTTCTTTCTACTCAACTAAGCCACTGGCAGGATCGTAAAAGTGTGAACAAGGATTGCATGAAACTGGCCTTAATATTTTATGGTAGTACAAAAGAAAACAGCAACTGTGAATGAAATCTGCAGAAGGTTCAAAACTTTTCTTCCAGTTAACAATCTTAAACTCTGATCTAAGGTAGAAGAGGATTAATTATGTTTTCCTTAAAACTGGCTTAGGTTTGTGGTATGGAGTCTAGACTAGGGTAGAGTTAGTATCCCTTGACTTTTAACATAAGTACACATGGAGACAACAGGGAGGGGCTCAGAAGAAATCCCAAAGGATTTCAAACTGGAAGGGAGCTTAAAAGTTATCTAGTTCAACTTCCTTATTTTACAAATGAAGAAACTAAGTTCCAGAAAGGTTAACTTAGAGTCAAATTAGTAGTAGGTAACAAAGCTGGATTTCTGATCCAGAACTTTGGGCTTTAAATCTAGCTTCCCCCCCGACTAGCATCATGCAAGCACATATATCCCTCCTTGATTCTGTTACACAGAGTCATCAGTAGTCAGTACCTTCGTGCTCTCTTTGCTCAAACCTCAGGCAGCTTACAGTGTGCCCTAGTACACAAGTCTTTCCCCAGGATACTATCACATTGGAGAAACATAAGCAGATATTCAGGAAAAGATACCCAAGAATACTTCATCTTTGTTTCTGCACTGCTCTGATACAAAGAGTATCACCCAACTCACTGTTGTGTCTCCTTTCTTGGAGAGCCAGTTCCTTAGGCAGTGGAATGGACCAGCTTATCACAACAATATGGATGGTGTGCTTCTGTGTGCATTGATCTTCCTATAGGAAACCTCAGAGGGAGAGAAGCTGGTTAAAATAATAGAAGAGAACAGTGTGACAGATTAGATAAGGAAGAAACAGAAATAATTTAACTCAATAATCTAGTCTTCAATAAATTTGCAAAAGCAAATTACTTAGGAAAGAACTTCCAATTTGAAAAATAATTGCTGAGAACACTGGAAAGCAGTTTGGCAGAAATTAGTTTTAGAACATCCTCTACCATATACCATAAACAATTCAAAAAGAAGACATGACCAGAATAGTAAAGGCAACTTTTGCAACTATGGGGGGAGAGGGAGAGATGGTTGAATTCTTTTTTTAAATTTATTTTTATTTCTCAATTAAATATAAAAATTTGTTAACATTCTTTTTTTTTTTTAAACTGAGCTTTAAATTCTCTCCCTCTTTCCCATGCCTCTTTCTTCCTTGAGAAGGTAAACAATTTTATTTTTTTTACCCTCCCCCCCAGTAGGCTATAATAAAGTTTAGATATGTTTCTCTATAGCTATAGCTACATACATATACATATATACATACATATACTTTCTTGAACCTATTCTACTCCTGATCTTTGTTTTTATGTATGTGCATATCTCTTGTTTCCTATCCCTCCTGTTTACTCTACTTTACTTCTACTCACTACCTCGCCCTCCTGTGACTTGCCTAACCCCCTCTAAGGATCCCTCCCCTATCTTCCCATTCCCATGAATCTAAACACCCTTCTATACCCCTATTTTACCTCCCTTCTAAAGATCTCTCCTTTGTCCTCTTTCCCCCTCCCTATGCCCCTAACATTTTATTTCTTTTGAATTTAGAAGGCTCTTATACTCTTCTCTCTCTCTCTAATATATACATATATATGCATATATCTATATATTTATACTCTTCTATATATGTGTACACACATACACATATATATTCCTAGGGAAAGTAGGTGACTAGAACTACCAGCCCTCCTCCCCCATCTAATTCCTCTGTATCAATTCTTCCTTTTGCACCTCATTTGTATAAAATAATTACTCTTTTAAGCTGTTCCTAAATGATTTTACTTTTTAAATTCATACTCAGGTTTACCCAATCTTTCTTATGAACTACCCAATTATTCACAAGAATCTTAGACATACATTTTATGTTTTACATATATAAAAAGTAAACAGTCTATCCTTATGAATCCCTTATAATCAGTCCTTGTTATGTGCCTTTTATTTCTCTTGGTTCTTGCATGTCAAATCTTCTATTAAGTTCAGGATTTTTAAAAAATAGTCTTGAAAGTCTGAGAGTTTATCAAATATTAATTTTTTTCCCTTTAGGATAATATTTAACTTTGCAAAGTATGATGTTTTTGGCCAGAGCCCCAGTTCTTTTCTTTTTGATATGTTATGCTCCAAGACCTGTGGTCCTTTAATGTCTCTGCTGCTAGGCCTTGTGTTATTATAATTGTGGCACCATAGTATTTAAATTGTTTTAATCTTGATGCTTTTAATATTTTTTTCCTTGAGCTGGGGGTTTGATTTTCATTACATATGTGAAGTTATGCAAAACATATTTCTGTATTAGCCACATAGCAAAAGAAAACATTGACAAAAAAAGGAGAAACATAAAGTAAAAAAAAAGTATGCTTCAATCTTCAATCATTCATTAGTTCTCTCTTTGGAGGTGGATAGCATTTTTCATCATGGGTTTTTTGGAATTATCTTGGATCATTGTCTTGATCAGAGTAGTTAAATCATTCACAGTCAATCATCCTTATGATATTGTTGTTACTGTGTACAATGTTCTCTAGGTTCTGCTCACTTCACTTTGCTTCAGTTTATATAAGTCTTCCCAAGTTTTCCTGAAACCATCTAGGGAATAAATTCTCTCCTTTTAGTTTATTTATTTTTAGTTTTCAACATTCATTTCCTTAAATTTTAAATTTTCTTCCTCTCTCTCCCCTTCTCCCTCTCCAAGATGCCATGCAGTCTGATATAGGTTCTAAATATACATTCCTATTAAGCATATTTTCACATTAGTCATGCTGCACAGAAGATGTAGAACAAATGGTAAGAGCCATGAGAAAGAAAAAGACAAAACAAAACAAAAAAGAAAATAGTCTGCTTCACTCTGCTTTCAGACTCCATAGTTCTTTCTCTCGATTTGGATGGCATTTTCCATCATTGAGACCCTTGGAACTGTTTTAGGTCTTTGCATTGCTGAGAAGGGCTAAGTCTATCAAAGTCAGTGATCACACACTGTGTGTTACTGTAGCTGTTACTATGTACAATGTTCTCCTGGTTCTGTTCCCTTCACTCAGTATCAGTTCATATAAGTTTTTCCAGGTTTCTCTGAAGTCTTCTTGTTTATCATTTCTTATAGCAAAATAGTGTTCCATTATATTCATATGCTACAACTTGTTCATCTATTCCCCAATTGATGGGCATCCCCTCAATTTCCAGTTCTTGGCCATCACAAAAAGAGTTGCTATAAATATTTTTGTACACGTCTTTAACCCATTTTTATGATCTCTTTGGGACACAACACTAGAAGTGGTATTGCTGGGTCAAAGGGTATGCACATTTTTATAGCCTTTGGGGCATAGTTCTAAATTGCTCTCCAGAATGGTTGAATCAGCTCACAATTCCACCAATAATGAATTAGTGTTCCAGCTTTCCCATATCTTCTAGGGAATGAATTCTTAACTAAAACAAATTGGCTGCAACTGGGAAAAGAAAGGAAGAGAACATTGAGAAAGAAAAAAAATTGCTTCAAATATCTCTTAAAGGGCTTGATATCCAAGCTATATAGGGAATTAACACAAATATTTAACTAAAATCCATTTTCCAACTGCTAATAAGTCAAAGAATTTAAAATAGTAGTTCTAAAAAGGATGGCAAACTATTAACAGAAATGTGAAAGAAACTACAAATCACTAATAATTAAAGAAATGCAAATCTAAATACAAATAAGAGAAATGCAAAACTGTGACATTTCCTCTCATACCTAGAAAATCTAGTGAACGTGACAAAAGATCTGAATTCAAGTCCATCCTCAAGCACTTATTAGCTCTGTGACCCTGAGCAAGTCATTTAACCTCTGTCTGCTTCAGTTTCTTCATCTGATCATAGTAGCACCTACCTCGTAGGCTTCTTGTGAGGATCAAATAAGATACCGTTCATAAAGTGCTTGGCACATTGTATGTGCCACATAAATATTGTTATTCCTAACAATAATTCATTATTTTTGGTAATAATAAGAGCTAACATTTACTTTTCGTTGTTGTTGTTGGGACAGTGGTTAGAGAACCAGACCTGGAGTCAAGAAGACCTGAGTTCAAATCCAACCTGAGATACTTATTAACTGTGCGATCCTGGACAAGCCACTTAACCCTGTTTGCCTCACTTTCCACATCTATAAAATGAGCTGGAGAAGGAAATGACAAATCACTCTGATATCTGTGCTAAGAAAACCCCAAATGAGGTCATGAAGAGTCAAATACAACAGAAATGACTGAACAACAGTAACAAAGTAGGTGCCTACTATTAACCTTAATTAATACCTATCATTAACAGCAATAAAAACAACCATAATGATAACTTTAAACAGAATGCCATGAAATCATAATCACAAAACTGGGCCTCAAATAAGATATAAGATAAGGCATCTCATCCTCTTCTTTGTAGAGGTAAGATACTCTGAGTTTAGAATGCTGCATTCAGTATAATGTTATTTTTGGTTAATTTGTTGGTCTTGCTGAACTTTTTTTCTCTTTATTATAAAGGATGGTTCTCCGAGAGAAGAAGAAAGAAGGATATGTTGGGGAATATAGGTGATATAGAAACAAATTATTGATAAAATTTTAAAAAATAATTGCCTATTAAAGAAGATTTCATCTTTCTCATTTTTTGGAGTGCTTAGCTCAGTGGTTCTCAACCTGTGGGTTGTGACCCCTTTGAGAGTTGAATAACCCTTTCCCAGGGGTCGCCTAAGACCATTGGAGAACATATTTTCTGCTCCTCTATCTGTCTCCAGGCAGGTCTGCTTACATGCAGATATGCTCACATATAAGTATTAAAGGGTCGTGGCATTAAGAAGGTTGAGAACCACTGTCTTAGCTTGACAACTGAGTGGTGAAACAGCCTGAAGACATGGAGCAGGAGGGGAAGGAGGAGGTTGGGAAAGAAGGACCTGGCATTTTGCCCCTGTCTATGGAATCTCCAACACATGGTCCTTTTAGCATGGTTCATATAAATTTGCTATGACCTAAGTCAGTAGATGATCAAATGATTAAACCATG
Source organism: Pseudochirops corinnae (assembly GCA_028646515.1). Lineage (NCBI taxonomy): Eukaryota > Metazoa > Chordata > Mammalia > Diprotodontia > Pseudocheiridae > Pseudochirops > Pseudochirops corinnae. The sequence continues at coordinate 264,250,267 of CM053587.1, read as the reverse complement.
TAATGGAGACTAGGAAGGTCATTTGAAGACCTGCCCCTACACATTATAACCAGATGTTCATGAGGTCATGCAACTGCCCTGACAGTCATTCCCCACTCATTTCCCAGATCTGGTTAGCCATACCCAAACCTTGAAAAAAAATGTTTTAATGGCTGCTTGCCAGATAGTCAAATCGAAGCAGCTGCCATACACACATGAGCCTGTTCATTTTTTAATTGAAAAAAATTTCATTTTGACATAGTCGACAAGTTTAATTAAAGCCAGGAAGAGATCACCAACTTTATATTCCCTGGAAATTGTTAAACCAAATAGCCCAAGAGTACAACTGTGACTATACCAGATATAACCATACACTTTTAAAATTTATCATTGATTGAAAGAAACCTGCATGATTTAACATTAACAGCTTAACACAAATGTCTGTAATATCTAATAACAGTTTTCTTTAATTTTGTCTTCAGCCACTCAGCTGTATTCAGTGTGTATATTGTACCTTTGACTCTTCTTTTTCTATGGTAACTCATAGGATCATATATTTAGAGTTGAAAGGCAATTAGAGTCTATGTAGACTCAACCCTTTCATTTTACAGATGAGGCAACTGAGGCCTCAGAACACTTAATTTGCTTCCCCAAGCTCACACAGATTAGGTATAGAATGGCTATTTGAACCCAGCTCCTTTGATTCCAAACTTGTTTTGTACAAGTATTTCCACATCTTTAAATTCTTGTTGCTAGTTATTTCTTATAGTTATTGCTAAGATCTCTGTGGGCACTATGTACTGTGACCCGCTAGTGACTTCGCTGGCCTAGATGAGGTTCCTGCCCTGAAAGCTCCTGAGAACTCTCACTCTAGGCATTCCATTGTAATCTCTCAAGGCAGGAGAGTGCTACAGACTCCTACCTAATAGGAAGGATTCTGCTTACAGAAGGGCCCTGAAAATGTAAGCCAGTGAACTTTGGAAAACCGCTCTTTCTAGGCAGGGGTGTGTAAACCATAGCCCTGGATTGCCCCATAGCAGGGCAATGACAAGGGTAAACCTCTCAGAGTTTGCTCCAGGCCAGGGTGCTGACATCTTGAGTGGAGGGAGGTTACATTTCCTCCCAGAGAGTGATGTTTCTTCTCCACTGTGATTCCTCTTTTCCTCCTACTCCCTCACACCCATCTTTGCCCTGCCTGGGGCCTCATGACCTCCCTTCCCCTCCCAAGCCTGGACCTCCACACTTAAGGTTTATTGGGTTGGTGTTTCTCTCTAAGATCCGGCTTTCTCCCTTTCCCTCTTCCCTTCTCTTGGTACAACTACACCTGTAGTTAAACTTTATGTCATCAATGCTTCCTTGACCTCCCTCAAAAAAACAACTGACAACCAACCAACCAACCAACCAACCAACCAACCAAAAAAACAAACAAGTTTTTGTCCCAGGTGAAAGAGGTCCTCATGATGCTCCTCTGCTTTCAAGTTTTTGGCTCCAGGTTATTAAACATGGATCCTGATGCTTGGATTTATAAAATTTTAAGCTAAAATTCATAACTAATAGCTGTGAGTGAATTGTTAATTATATCCTTAGAGACCTGATAATATCACCTTGTGAAAACACATGACTCATATCTTAAGAAAGATGCAATGATCCAGGAGAGTCAATAGTATTTAGTAGATAGAGAGCTGGCCTCAAAGCCAGGAAGACCTGTGTTCAAGACTTTGTCATCACATACTGGTTGTGTGCCCCTGGGCAAGTCTTAGTTTTCTAGGCAACTCTCTAAGGCTAAAATGACAGAGAAAATACCATTCTGTACCAATAAAGGGAGTTTCCTCCTCAGGGAGTTCATTATACCAGAGAAACAGATCATGAACCCGTCCCCATCCCTAACCCTACAACGAGAGAGAGAGAAAGTGTGGCCATAGCACTGGTTTGAGAATCAAGTGTCTAGATTTGAGTCCCAACACTAGGCAAGTCACTTCTTCTGTTTGGGCCTCAGTTTCCTCATCTGTACAGTGGGGGAGTTGAACTGGATGAACTCTAACATTCTGTGATTCTAGGAGGCTGGAAAATGTAATGGAGAATTCTGTACTGGATTGTCTGGTAGTTAGGACACTTGGATATTTTTGTCTCTTCAACCACTGATTGTCTTAGCACGCTCTGGATAAATCATTTTGCTTTCTCAGAACTCAGTTTCCTTATCAGCTTTTACAAGATGATCTCTATGGTCCCTTCCAACTCTAAAATTCTATTCAAAGCAATTCTCTCTTTTCATGGGAATCTGATACCATTTCACTGTCACTCCCAGCTCCTGGAGTGTTCTCTTGCCTATTGGGTAAAATACAAAAGTTCCTCTACTGGTCATTTGAAGCCCTCTACAGTCAGGATCATTGCACATTACTCTCCTCACTCTGTATCCCAGCCAAATTGCCTTGCTTACTGTACCCTCTATGCCACGTCTCACCTCCAGCCCCTGAATCTTTGTCTAGGCTGTTTCCTGTGCTTGGAATGTCCTTCCTTCTCACTTCTGCCTCATAGAATTTCTACTTTCCTACAAAGCTCAGTTCATGTGCCACCTCCTGTGGGAAGCCTATCTTGATTCCACCCATTGTTATTGCCCTTCTCCCAACAATTGTTTGGTATATAATGGGGATGAGTAATCTGACCTACAATTGTATTGGTATGAGCAATTCCCAGATGGGGAAACTCCCTGAAACTTGGAGTCTTAAGAGAGCTGCCAGGAGCAACTTGGTATATATTTTGTATTTTTTTTTACATGTTGTTCCCTTGCCCACCCCCAAAAGAATGTAAGAACTCTGAGGGACCACCTCACACCTATCAGATTGACTTATATGACAGAAAAGGAAAATGATAAATGTTGGAGGAAATGTGGGAAAATTGGGACACTAATATATTGCTGGTGGAGCTGTGAACTGATTGATCCAACCATTCTGGGAAACAATTTGGAACTATGCCTAAAGCGCTATAAAACCATGCATACTCTTTGAACCCAACAATTCCACTACTGGGTCTGTATCCCAAAGAGATTTTTTAAAAATGGAAAAAGACCTATTTGTATTTAAAAAATATTTGTAGCAACCTTTTTTGTGTGTTAGCAAAGAACTGGAAATTGAAGAGATGCCTATCTATTAGGAAATAGCTGAAAAAGTTGTGGTATATGCATGTAATGGAATGCTATTGTACTATAAGAAATGATGACCAGGACGGTTTCAGAAAAACCTGGAAAGACTTACATGAACTGATGCAAAGTGAAGTGAGCAGAACCAGAAGAACATTCTACATAGTAATAGCAATGTCATATGATGATCAACTATGAATGACTTAACTATTCTCAGCAATACAATGATCCAAGACAATTCCAAAGGACTCATGGTAGAAAATACTATTCACAACCGGAGAAAGAACTAATGGAGTCTGAATGTAGATTGAAGCAAACTATTTTCATTTTCTTTATTTTTTTTCATTGTTTTTCTTCTTCTTTTGTTCTGTTTCTTCTTTCACAATATGACTAATATGGAAATATGTTTTACATGATTGCACGTGTATAACCTATGGGAAATTGCTTAATGTCTTAGGGAGGGGGGAGGTGAGGGAAGGAGGAAGAAAATTAGGAACTTAAAATTTTAAAAATGTTAAAATTTATTTTTACATGTAATTAAAAATAATATTAAAAAAAGAATGTAAGCTCTCTGAGGGCAGAGATTATTTTCTTTTTTGTCTTTGGATTGCAGACATAGTGCCCAGAACTTAGTTGGTACTTTAGTAAATATCAGTTGTTATTTCTCCATTGAACTAAGCCCAAGACCATCCCCCTTCTTTTGGCCTCTCCTACCAAGCATTGAGGAGTGACCCAATCTCTCATGTGTCCAGATGACATTATCCCACTAATTTCCAAACACTCACAAGTTTGGTGCTTATGAAAGTGCTTAGTATAGTGTCTGCAACATAGTAGGCACTTCATAAATGTTTATTGAATGATTGGTTAAAAGCATAGTTCCTCTCCAGGGGCAGGCTAAGACCAAGCCAGCTCCTCCCTTTGGGCTCTTCTTATATGTGTTCCTTTTACTTCCTTCTCCTGTGGTATTCAGCTATACTCTTTACAGCAGATTCCAGTCTTAACACCCACCCCATTGCCAATGCTGTGCCCAGGGGGATGGTCAAAGGAAGCCTCTGAACAAAAGTTCTCTGAATATTAGGAGAAGGGAGCTAGGGGTTCTACCTCCTGTTTCCTGTCTCAGCAGTCAGTATTTGTCCTGGGATTGTCAAAATGGAAAATTAGCCAGGAATGCTCTCCATGACATGATCCCTATAAGCCAGATGTTTTTCATGAGTCTCAAATTCAAGCACTGGAAGGTTAAAGGCTTGTTCTACCCCATTTATCTGTTCCCAGTGTCTGTCTCCAGAATGGTAGCAACCCAAACCTATATAGCCAACATTCCCAGAAATAGAAAATGCAAGGGACTCAGGATAACATGCACTGGGAAGGAAGGGATAGTCTCTACTAGGGATGCCTACTGGACTTAGGGGAGGTTAATTAGCTCTTCCAACCTTCTCTGTGAGAAATCCTTTAATTTCCCTGAAATCATAGTGCCACAGACAATTAAAGCTGATTATAATCCCATTTGAAATTTTCAAGTAATTGGAGACTATTATTAAGTGAAGGACTGACTAGTCCATCTGTCTCCCCTCCTTTTTTAAGGCAATTGGGGTTCAGTGACTTGCTCAGGGTCACATAGCTATTAAATATCTGAGACTGGATTTGAACTCAGGTTATCCTGACTTCAGGGCCAGTACTCTATCCACAATGCCATCTAGCTACCCCAGTTCACTTCAAAAACAAACAAACAGATTCTTTCTCCCTTGTGTGTCTCCTCAACCTCCCTTTCCTTCTTGGAGCACAATTATGTTGAGATTTACCCTGGTTCTTCAGGAGCTTCCACTGTGACCACTCCTTGAATCTGTCATCCTGAAGGGCAGGCCCCTCCTAAATACTAATAAGCATTTATTGAGCTCCCATCATAGGCCCAATATATGCTATCTCAAATACACACATGGGTGTATATGTCCATGTATGTGGATACACAAGGAACATTTACACACAATACAATGTCGACATATGTATTAGATAATACACACAGGTATAACACATGTATTACATGTAACATACATAATGTTTTCCCCAAACAATCAAGATTTATCTGATAAATTTATTATCAAGATAAATCAAGATTTATCTGCCCTTTGTCTTGTACTCTTAGGAGATAGGGTTTGTTAAGTGTATGATTCTCGAATTTAATAGAAACCATTCTCAAGGTGTTAATGTTAGAGTTTAATGTTGCATTGTGGAATGATCTGGAATCAGATGATCTGCCATTTTGACTCTGTATGACCTTGAACAAGACTCTTAGTCTTTGGCTTCAGTTTCCTCAACTTCAAAATGCAGGGGTTGGACTAGATGACCCCTTCCAGGTCTAGACCAACCTCTAGGCCCTATGAGTTTATGTATTATCCTCTGGGGAGTGTGGAGAGTGACTCTAGATGAAATTGACCTTAACTCAGGTGAATCTCCCCTGGTAGAGTTTGAGGTGACAGAACAATCAAGGGAGAGAGGCATTCTGAGAGGGGGGTCTTTGAGTGGTTTCCTTCCAAGCACACCACACCAGGCTGCCCCTGTCTCAGTGCCTGAAGGCCTGTGCTCAATACTACTTGCCGATACTGCCCTGTATCCTCATTGCCTTCTTCTCACTCCTCTGTCAGGGACAGTGACATATAGAGCTGGTGGCACAGACAATATCAATCAATCAATAACATTTATTGAGCACCTACTGTGTGCCAGGCTCCACATAGGATGGTTGAGCATTGGATTTGGGATCAGAAACTCTGGGTTCAAATTCTGTCTCTTCTTACCAGCTCTATGACTATATAAATCACTTGAGATGTCTGGGACTTTTTCTTCATCTGCCCTTTCAGATAAGGGAATTGAACTAAATGATCTCTGAGGTCCCTTCTGCCTCTTAAACCTACAATTCTATAGCTCCACGAGTACTGGAGATAACTGGGCATGTCTATAGTGATTATGATTATGTGTATAGTGACTAGAAGACGTCTACAGTGACTATGGCAAATAGATTTGGGGCTCGTTCAATCCTGGAGATCTGAGTGTGGGCCAGGGAAGAATAGAAATGAGAGAGAGTGAAGGATCCATGATTCTAGTCACGGCTTTTATAAAGTTTTAATCACTATTCCACTTCTAGGTGGATGTAAACTCTTATATTCTGTTCTGCCTCTGTGATTTTTCCCCTGGTGCCTTAATCTCCTCTTCCATTCCTTTTAAGCCTTCAAAACTTCAAAATTGTGGATCAACTTGGGTGGGAGTGAAAGGAGGCTTATGAGGAATGATAAGAGGTAAAGAGGTTAGCAGTTGAATTAATTTATTTTCCCCCTTTAAGTCAGACTTCTGCTACCTTTTTGTAGAAATAATAATGACTTGCTTTTGAAAATATTAACTTTAAGGTTTGTAAAACACATTATATACATCACCTCATTAGGTCCCGCAACTATCAGATTGGCATATTGGGATCCTCATTTTTCAGATGAGGTCAGTAAGACTTACAGAGGCCAAGTAACTTGCCATGAACTCACGTGGCTAGTAAGTGACTAATCTGGGATATGAACCTAGGTTTTCCTGACTCTAAGTTCAGTACCTGTTAGATTGCAAACTTTTTGCAAGCAAGATTTTCTTCATTCATTGTATTTATGTCCCCAGTGCCTAGCATAAAATATAGTACACAATTGGTGCTTAATAAGTGTTTATTGCTCAATTGATTGTTCAGCTATACTACACTGGAAAAACAGGAGCTTGAAAAACCATCCTTTCAGATTTTTTTTTTTGGCCACATTAATGGCTGAATTAGACGAGATTTCTTGTGTGATGATTCCAAAAGATTGCATAGTTTGATCCCAGTATGGCTCATTTAATAGATGTATATCAACATGACTTCAATGTGATAAGCTCCACTTGACATATGTTGGAACTTAGAATCATTGGATTTAAGAGCTCAAACATTTCAGAACTTCTAGTCCAACTCTTTCAATTTTCATATAAGGAAACTGAGATCTACAGGTCAAGTGACTCGTTTAAGGCCACACAGCTAAATGTCTGGCAAAGTGATCAGAAACAAGTCTCTTGATACTGCTTGAATACTTCTACAACTATGGGACTTGCCATTTGGCAGCAGAAATAATTAACAGATTAATAAGCAAAGAGTGATATCCCCTTAGATGGAGGTCTGAGTTTCTTCCTGTGTGGGCCTGGAGGTTCACTTTATAATCTTGATCTGGAAATTCCCTAACCCTTGAAGTAAATGGTCATGTGTGTTCTCCTCTTCCCCCAACCTCTATCCTAAGCAGGAACCTTGAACATTGTATGCAGTAGGATTCAAGAGATTCCCAGAAAGATTCACTTCTGATACTTACATTGACAGCTTGATCCTAAAGGCTTAAGACATTTAGGCACTTTTAAATCCTAATGGTCTTGAGGCTCCTGGGTGGTCAAGTGGATAGAGTATGGGACTGAGAATTTGGAAGATCTGAGTTCAAATTCCATTTGAGACCCTCTCTAACTATGTGACTGTGGATAATCACTTAAATTCTCTCTTCCTCTGGTTCCTCACCTGTAAAATAGGGATAATTATAACATCTGGCCCACAGGATTGTTGTATTGAGATAATACATGCATAAAGCACTATAAAATACTGGCTATGACCCTTGAAAAATTTAAATCCTGAAGGAAGAATAATTAATTGGGAGAATGAAAGGGTTGTAATGCTTAATGGAGAATGTTTACAATTTCAGGACTCAGGAGTTAAAATAAACCATTTTAGGAATGAAACTAAATAATCTTCCTTCTGGTTTTAAATAAAAAAGAGGAGAGAAACTCAGATCCTGTTACACACGGAATGGGATTTCCATACAGGTTCATTGGCTAACTGCTTAACTAGTGTAAAATGCTACTGCGTCAAGATACAAATTTTTTTTGAGTTTTTCAGGATTTAAAAGCAATGACAATTAATATGAAACCAGGAACTTGGGATAAAAAATAAGTTATAATAGAAAGTTAGCCTAAACATTGGGGGTCCCGAGCATTAGTATATGGTATGAAGAATACTGGATCTTCCACTGTGGAGCAAGATGCCCCTAGTTTGAATCTCAGCTTTGCTGCCTTACCTCCTTACCTGTAGGACCTGCCTCTTTGGCCTTTGATGCACTAGACTGTAAAATGGATTGGATCAGAGACATAAATCCCTGGGTAATGGGGTACTGCAATAACCCTGAGTATTTTTGAACTGAATTGAAATGTAATGGGGGAATATTTAACACAATAAATAAAAAGACAATAGAGCATAAATAATGCTAATATGTAGTTTTCTAAGTCATGTGCCAGTTATTGACCTTTCATCCTTTTCTATTTGAGTCTGACACCACTATACTAGATGACCTTTGAAGACTCTTAAAACTAAATCTAAAAACACAGTCTTTGTTCTGTCACACAGCTTGTGATTTTACCTGCGTTGGCACTTGTTTCCTTTTCTGTAAACTGAGAGAATGTGAAGGGATTCACTGTTAAGGAAGAGGTTCAAGCTTTTCCACCTGGTCCCAATTCTACCTTCTTTGGATGACCCTTCGGTAGGGATGTTGAGGAATAGATTAAACCGAGGTAGTGTGAAATACTAGAACTTGGAGTCAATGAAGACCTTCATTTAGAGTCTACCTTGGACACTGGCCAGGTGGCTGTAGACAAGACATACAACCTCTTGGTGCCTTAGTTTCTCTATATGTAAATGAAAGAGGTTGGATTTGATGGCCTTTAAGGTCCTTTCTTGTTCCAAATTAAGGATCTTATAACTAGATGGCTATTGAGGTCACTTTCATCTCTGAAATTGTGTTATTTTTATCACTCCTGATTTCTTATGTCTTTTCTCCCCCAACTACCCTAAAGTTGCAATCTCAACATTTGGTTTGGCCTTGCTCCTTGCTCCCACCACACCCAACTCCAAATATCTCTATTGACCAAGGTGTGGAGCCATATGGACCTTAACCTGGGTAAACCTATGAGAGGACTGCAGATTTCATAGGTCAGTTTCCTTAAGATACTTAGGCAAAATAGCAAAAATACATAATAGCTTACACATGAAACAGCTAGATGGAGTAACAGACAAGGAAAGCTATGACTCTGAGTATAGACTGTGAAATACATACATATGTTATATGTGATAGATGTTTGCATATACGAATATTTGGACATGGCCAATTGTTTTTTTCTTGATTGTAATTGTAATGGTGATTTTGCTTTTCTTGCTTTCTCTCTGGGGATGGGAAGAGAGTGGAGGTAGAAGGGTGGATCTTTGTTTGGAAATAGAAAAAAATAAAATTCGATTAAAAATAAGAGCTAGTATTTCCATAGCATTTGAATGTTTGCAGAATGCTTTGCACATTTCAACTCATTTGGTCCTCACAGTTATCCTTGGATGACTTGGGTCTTATTTTGTAGGTGAGGAACTGAGGCAGACGGAAATGAAGTAATTTGCTCAGAAGTCACCCAGTTTTGAGCCTGGATTTGAAATTCAAATTGGTCCAGATGAAAAACATGAGTATTTACATACTTTTCCTGTTCTAGTTTTGGGTTGCCTTCACTTCAGAGCCTAGTGGGAGATTCAGTCCTTTCCAGAACTTTCCAGAATTTTCCAGAACTTTCTTCCTATCTTGACTTTGTCATGTGGGTCTCCAGAATATTTTACCCTCTGGCTCTACAATTACCCTGGTCTTTTCAGGTCCTGTCCTGGTCTCCAGTTTCCTGAAGAAGAAGGAATTTTCCTCCAAAGATTTTTCCCCCCCGGGCTTCAGGCCATCCTGCATTGACTTCACCTTTCCTGGAGGTTCCTATGGCTCTGTGTGCTCAAGTACAAACTTACCTGTGGGATACTGAGATGGTCAGATGTAGGATCATGGAATGTCAAGGGTACTTTAAAGGTTATCTAGTCTACCAACCTCTCCTGTGCCCCAAAAGATAAAAAAGACCAGGAAAGAAGATGAGATTTACCCCTGGTTTCACAGGACCAGAAGCTTCACTGATCTCAGTCTTGCCTGCTTGTGGAGGTTTCAAGGGGAGGGGTGGTGGATGAGATACAGGACATGCTATTCTGTGTCTCCTAATTTCTCCCTCCTTTGGATTGTCTACTTAATGGAATTAAAAAAAAAAAGATTGGTGACTTTTGTCTCTACTTTCCAACCTTCATAAAGCAAGCCCCCATTAATTTCTAATTAGAATCTGTTCAGGTGCTTTCTATAGGAATAAATAATAACTTACATTTCTAGAGTGCTTTAGGATTTTCAAAGCATGTTACAGATACCATCTCATTAGTACTTGTGAGTTTGATTTTTATTTAATCCAAGTATAGGACTTTACATGTATCACAAAAAGCCCTATGATGTAGGTGCTAATAACATCTCTACTTGAAAAATGAGGAAACTGAGGCCTGGAGAGGTTGAATAGCTCTGGTTAAAACTTGCCCTAGGTTATAAAGCTAAGTGGCTGGGAGAGTATTTGAACCCTGGCCCTCTTTATTTTGAGCTCAGCATTCTCTCCACTAAAGTCTTGCTGCCTCCCTGGTTATCTTCTCCACCAGGCCTGGAATGCTCTTCTTAGTCCCCTCTTTGAATCAACTTAAATCATACCTTCGGCAGTAGGTCTTTCCTAGTTCCTTTAGGGCAGTGGTTCTCAACCTTCCTAATGTCACTACTCTTTAATACTTGTATGTGGGCATATCTGCATGTGGGCAGACCTGCCTGGAGACGGATAAGGAGCGGTGTCTCAGTTCCTACGACCATTGGAAATATGTATTCTGATGGTCTTAGGCAACCCATGTGACCCCTGTGAAAGGGTCACGACTCACAGGTTGAGAACCACTCCTCTAGGGGGAATGCCAGAGTACTCTCCGCTGAGGTTTGCTCTCCAACTGTGCTTTATATATCTTGCTATTTATATGTTTTCTTCCCCATTAGGTTGTGGGTTTCTTGAAGTCAAGGATTGGTTTTTTTTTTTGCCTTTCTTCCTATTCCCATCTTAGTACCTATGACTAGTACATGGTAAAGGCTTAATAAGATACTTATTTATTGACTAATTGATGGATTTTGAGTCTAAATATACACATCTTTAAATTTTTTTTTTTTTTTTGCTTTGTATCCAGCATTAGATTGTAAGCTTTTTGAGGCCATGGACTATCTTTTGCCTCCTTTAGTATCCCCAGCACTTAACACAGTACCTTGCACATAATAGATGCTTAGCAAATATTTGTTGATTGAATATGAGATATTTCAGTTATTATCTTCAGTATCATTTAATTCTCTCACTTGTGAGTAGCTTTAGGTAGAGAGTTTTAAAGTAATTATGCATTGTAGCACTTACAGGTTAAAGCAGAAGTAGAGAGCAAATTACAGGCTCAGTTCATTGGAGAAAAAGGTGGAACTGATGTCTGTGAGAGATAACACCTGAATAATTTTCTCATTACCAAACATTAGAACAGTAATTTACAGGCTACTCCTATTCACCAAAATTCCTATTCCTTCCTTCCTCCCTCCTTCTTTCCTCCCTCCCTCCCTCTTTCCTTCCTTCCTTCCTTCCTTCCTTCCTTCCTTC
>CM053587.1:264203291-264238075 GCA_028646515.1 Pseudochirops corinnae | reverse complement strand
TCTTATTTGGTTTTCAAAATCCTTCTTAAGCTCCTCTATGGCTTGTAATCAGTCTACATTTTTCTTTGGAAGCTTTTGGTGCAGGTGTTCTGACTGTGTTGTCTTCCTCCTGTTCCATGCTTTGATCCTTTTTGCCCCCCAAAAAAAGAATCTGAAGTTAGATTGCTGAGCTTTCTTTGCTTCTTGTGCCTACTCGTGTTACCTGTCAGTTACTTGACTTTTGGGCTTAGTAGAACTCTGCTTTCAGAGAGGAGAGCTCTGTCCAAAATTGCTAGGGTTTTCATAGCTGCTGGAGCTATTACGAGTCTGCCACCATCTCTGCAGTGCCCTCCAGATTTGGCTCACTGAAAACACACCTCAGGACCACCACCCAAGACTGCAAGCCTTATCCAGGCAGCTCAAGGCAAGATCACTTAGCCTCTGAATGATCACTTGGCCCACTGCAATCTGCAGGCCTCAAGCTTTGAAGCAGCCACATGGAGGTGGCTGCAGGGCTGCTGCTTCAGACTGCTTCTAGCTCTGGAGGCAGGGGACGGACCTTCTCCCCCAAATTTAGTTGAGTTCCACTGACCTTTTCCCTTTTTCCTTGGCTTTTATGGGTTGGTAATTCTGGAAACCACCACAGCTGCTGGTGATCCACTTTCCTGAAAGCTCCAGCCAGGGATTCTCCTGGACAGTCTGGGGTAAAACCGCAAGGGGCTGGGCTCTGCTCCCAGCATGCTGTGATGACTGCCTGCCAGGCTGCCTTCAGTGGGAGCCTTGTTTCTCTGTCATTTTATGAGTTCTGGAGATCTAAAATTTGTTTAGAGTCATATTTTATAGGTATTTGAGGTGGTTATGGAGGGAGCCACGGAGTGCTCCTGTTTCTATGCCACCATCTTGACTTCCTCTCTACTCCTTTTAGGCACTTTAATTCAACTGAATGTCTATTAAGCACCCACTATGTTCTAGGAATAGCTAGATGGCTCAGTGGAAAGAGCACTGGGACTGGAGTGGGAAAGACCTGAATTCAAGTTCAGATTCAGACATTTACTAGCTATGTGACCTTAGGCATGTCACTTAACCTCTTTTTGCCTTAATCTACTTGAGAAGGAAATAGCAAACCATGCCAGTACCCTTGCCAGGATAACCCCTTGGACAGTACAGTCAGGGTCATGAAGAACAGGATATAACTCAAGGACTGAACAACAATGTTCTAGGAAATACAAAGATAAAAAGGAATCAGTCCCTGCCCTCATTCTACTGGAGTATTTACAACATGGAAATGCGTAAATATAATTTGAGGAAAGAGAAAGTACTAACAACAAGGTCGTTTTAGCAAAATCTTCCAATAGAAGGAAATTAATTTGCATTCAATACATCTCGGTACATATTATCTCCCCTCTTGGACTATAAATGTCTTGAGGGCTAGGATTACAACTTACTCATTTTTGCATCTCCCTCAGGCTCTAACACTTGGCACATAGGACTAGGAGACATATTTTAGGAATGGCCTTGAAAAGCTAAATTCCAACAGAAGGTAAACTCATGAGGGTCAGGAGTTGTTTCACTTTCTATCTTCATATCTCAACCAGTTTGTTGAACAGAGTATGTGTTTAATAAAGGTCTATTGGATGAATGAATGAATGAATGAATGAATGAATGAATGAATGAAAATTGGAAAGAATATAGAAGAGGGTGCCTAGGATGGTAAAAGCCTTGAAATTAGGCCACATGAGGCTCAAGTGAAGGATCTGGGAGTGCTTGGGAGCCTGTAGAACAGAAGACTTAGGGGCACATGATACCTATTTTCAAATGCTTTACTGATTGTCTTCTAGACAAGGGATTGAATTTGTTCTTGGCTACAGTGGAATAATTTGGAAATAATGTATATCATTTTCAAGAAGGAAAATTTAGCCTTGATGTAAAGAAAATTTGTCTAAAATTAGAGCTATCCCAAAGAGAAATGGAAATGTGTTCCCTTTCACTGGAGGTCTTTAAGCAAAGACTAGATGATCATTTGTCTAGTGCGTTATAAAGGACATTCTTGTTTTATTATAGTTTGGACCAAATGGCCTCAATAAATTTTTTGTTGAATGAATGAATGAATTAATGTTCTCAGCATCCATCTGAGACCTATTCATCCATTCAAAAATGATTTATGAAGCACTGACTAGGTGCCTGTCACCATAAGAGATGTTTAGGCATAAAGATAAAAACAAATCAATCCAAACCCTCGAGTTGATTATATCTCTTTGTAAGGCAATGTAAGGTTCCAGCTGAGAATGGAAAGCTTCTTTTTACCACTCCAAGCCTAGCACATTGAACAGAGGAGGAATAGGGACCTGTGATTTCATCAGCATTAAACATAGCACATACTTATTATTTGCTAAATAAATGGATCAATGTTTTGCAGGCACACAAGTGAATATCTCCCTGGTGCTGCTAAAAGAAATTAAGTTAGTAACAGGGGTTCTTATTTGTATAATATGGCAGTTCCATCATTGTCCTGAGATGAAGTCTGCACATAAATAATTCTAGCCCTCACATCAATTTAGGAGATATCAATTGGATAAGAATATCATCAGCTGAACTGGGCAGACTTGTTTGTAAAATTTCATGCCTTTGCAATTATCTATATACCCATGGGCAGCAACAGAATTTATCTCCTGAAGCCACTTTTTATCTCCTGATGCAAATTTCAGTACCTTCCAAAGGAATGGTTAAAGCAGTAATATTGGGCAAACCAGTCTGTAAGTATAACAATTTGAAACTGCTTTTAATCAAGTGATGGATGGCTTCTTGGGTCAAAATGTATATTTTTTTAAGCAAGTAAAAAGTACCTATGTGTCCAGACAGTTTTAGCAAGATAAATACACAATAGCTGGTGTTTACATGGGACTCTGCAAAGATTAGTTCAATAATTGAACTCTACTGGTCTGGACATTGAAAGAGAAAGAGAGAGAGAGAGAGAGATGAGAGAGAGAGAGAGAGAGAGAGAGAGAGAGAGAGAGAGAGAGAGAGAGAGAGAGAGAGAGAGAGAGAGAGAGAGAGAGAAAGGAGAAAGTATTCTTTAGAGTATTAAAAACCCTGAAAGAAATATAAAGAGACATGTTCTGCAAAATGTTTTGGCCATTTGAGTGACCTTAACCAAGATATTTCAACCCTTGAGCTTTCAATTTCTTCATCTGTAAACTGAGGCACCTGGATGAGATGATGTCTAAGGAAACCTCTAGCTCTAACACTCTATGATCTCACTCTTTGAGTCACAGTCATTCAAAAGTGCAGAAGATAAATCAGAGACAGGTTAGGACTTTGGAAGCAGTAGTGAAATAAGCAAGAAAGTCATTATTTGAGCTATCACCCTGCAAACTTCCCACCACAATTCTGGCTTGAAACAGGAATCTAAACTCTTGAGTGCATCAAACTTGAAATTTTGGCTCCAGGGTCCAGTACTCACTCTACCTAATTCAAAGGATTCCAGTTTCATAGATTACATATTTAAAGCTAAGAGTCACCACAGATGCCATCTAGTCCAAAGCTTTTTATTTCACAAATGAGGAAGCTGGGACCCAGAGAGGGGAAGTGATTTGTCTAAGGTCACACAGGTCTTGATAGGTCTTCTAATTCTAACAGCCTCAAAGCTATCAGTGAGTTAGGGTATGCAACTTGACTTGACCCCAAGCATGCAAAGATTTCCCCTGTAGAATGGGCTGATGAGAATAATTTGTTGCAATGGCCAGTAAGGGGGCTGAGGTAGGTGCTATGGAACACATAGAACTTGGTCAGACACCAAAGACACCAAGGTCATCCACTGCATCCTGGGCCATCACCACTCCTCTGGACTTTTGGTCTTACCACTAGACTTTGCTCACTCTGGAAGAGAGAGTGAGGCTGATGACTTTGTGCAACTCTGCCTCTTTTAAATCTAATTCATCTACAAGTCAAGACATTACCCCATGATGCATTGGTCCTCTTCAAAAACGAAGGACAAGCAACAACTCTAAATCTAGTACTTCTTCCACCGTGACACATATTCTTCCTAAATCAACAAACATTTATTAATTACTTATTCCTTACAGATCACCCATGCTAAGCCACTAGGGGTGATGTAAAGCTTAATAAAATGTGTTGCCTAATCAAATGGAGCTTTAATGCATACTTAAATAGCTCTAATACAAAACTGAAAGTGATAAGAGAGACATAAAGAATGCATTTCTTCTACCTAAGAGGATCAGGGTATAACCACAATGCAGGAGGTAGCACAGTTGAATGGTGGTAGCAGGAAGGTATCTTTTCTTCATAATAGCTCTAATATAGGCTTCAAACTCCCACCTACTCTAAGGAGATATGCATTTTTGAAGCTGTTGTTCAGTCATTACAGTCATATCCAACTCTTCATGACCCAATTTGGGGGTTTTTTTGGCAAAGATATTGGAGCAGTTTGCCATTTCCTTCTCCAACTCTTTCAACAAATGAGGAAACAGAAGCAAATAGGATTAACTGACTTGCCCAGGGTCACAAAAATAATATCTGAGGTCAAATTTGAACTCAGGTCTTCCTGACTCCACACTTAGCACTGTATGCACTGCACTACTTAGCTGTACATAATGCACATAAAAAATAAGAAAGCCTAAGCCTATAAAATAGTATTCCTAAAATTACCTTTCTCTTATGACTTTAGAATTTATTATGTTGGAAGAAGGGAGAGCACAACAGTCAAGTGAGTCCTTTTCATGGAGAAAGAATGAAGATGCAAGGGCTCTGATGTTCCTGAGTGGCTTTTCCTGTGATGCCCTCTTCTGTGCACCTCTGTGGCAAAGGTTATTAGGCTAGCCTATAAGTTGCTTGGGGCAGCTATGTGGCACAGAGGATAGAACACTGGGTTTGGAATCAAGAAGACTGATCTTCCTGAGTTCAAATCTGGCCTCAAAAACTTACTAGCTACATGACCTGGGCAAGTTATTTACCATTTGCCTCAGTTTCCTCATCTGTCAAATAAGCTGGAAAGGGAAATGGAAAACCACTCCAGTGTCTTTGCCAAGAACAAACTGGGTCACAAAGAGTCAGACATGACTGAAAAACAACTGAACAAAAAAATAAGTTGCTTGAGGTCTTGGGCTACTCTTAGCTTGAGTAAATCAACCCTCTGGGCTGTGATGGCTCTGTATCACAAGGTCAATATCACAGCTGTGTCCTTGAGTACACTTTTAGAGTACAGGTTTAACATACAGAGATGGAGACATGTTGGGAGTGATTCCAAACATAAGAAAAGAATATAAGTAGGAAAGACTGGAAAGTACATAAGGTATATGAGTAGCCCATGACAGCTGGAGAGTAAGCAGATCAAATCAATATTCTTCTCTGAACTTTTGCAAATGCCACTGTCAACCAGCAGATGAGCTGACCAATTCATCAGATGCTCCCATGTGGCCCATGTATAAGCAGGCTCTGTGATGCCTTTAGGTACAAGCATTATTGTAGAAGTGTGCATTGCTGTCTGAAAGGAGATACTCAAAGAGCAATAGACAACAATCTAAGGAACTTTTTAAAACTAATAAGAAGTATGCCTCACATTTGTTGAACACTTCTATCTTTTTAAAAAAGCATTTACATATCTATTACATTATTCTTATAATAACCCTGACAAATTGTTGGAGCAGGACCTATTATCTCTGTTTTATAGGCTTGTAAGCTCCTTGTCTTCTCTGACTCATCCCTTTCATCTCCGCACCCTCCCCCATATAAGATCAGTTGGCAAATTCTATCAATTACATTTCTGAAATTTCTCTTCAGTCATTTCAAATCTCACTCCAGCCACCTTTGGTCAGGTCTATATCTATTCTTGCCTAGTCTCCTAACTGGTTTTCCTTCCTTCTCTCTTTTCTTTCTCTTACCTCTCTCTCACACCATAGGCTGGAATCATCTTTATAAAGCATTACCATGATCTCATCACTCCTCAATACAAAAACTCTCTCAGCTTTTCTCTCTGTCTCTCCTGTTTCTGCTTTTGTCTCCGTTTCTCTGTCTCTATCTTCATCTCTGTCTCTATCTCTGTCTCTTTCTTTCTCTCTCTCTCTCTCTGTCTCTTTCTCTCTCACTATCTCTCTCTCCTCTTTCTCTCTCTCGCTATCTCTCTCTCTCCTGTTTTTGTTTTTTCTCTGTCTCTGTCTTCATCTCTGTCTCTTTTTCTGTCTCTCTCTCTCCCTCCCGCCCCCTCTCTGTGTGTCTTTCTCTCTGTCTCCCTGTCTCAATTTCCTATCCTATCCCTAAGTCTTTACTCATACCTTAAAAGAATGTCCTTCCTCCTTGATCCAGATCAGCCTTTTAGAAAGTCCCTCTCTTCCCTTAAGATATAATTCAAGTGCCACTTCCTTTGTGGTTCCTCCCCTCTCAACACCTAGCCCCAGCTCCATCAATCAGTCAATCAACAAACATTTATTAAGTGCTTAGTGTGTGTCAGGCATTGTGCTAAGAGCTAGATATAAAAAGAAAGGTAAAAGACTGTCCTTTTTCTCAAGGAGCTCACCACCCTACAATGATACCACCTTCTTTAAGTTTTTTATAACACTTAGCCTAAATTTCTTTGCATTTCTCTCATTATTTTTATTGCATTCATATGCATGTCTTTCCCCCACATCAAATTCATAGCTTCCTGAAAGCAACGCCTTTGTCTTATCTGTCTTTGCATTCACAGTATTTGGAACATAACAGCTACTTTATAAATGTTTGAATTAATTAGGGGGTGTTTGATCAGAGGAATACTTGATCTATTTAGTGAGTTCCCCCAATCCAGTTTGATGAGATCGCAGGGCATTCTTTGTTTGGAGATGTCTGAAGGGTACCTCCTCATGGAGCGTAAGCTTGGCAAATGTGCCTTGCTGAGAGTTCACAGTAAGCTCAAGATGAAACTGGCTAGAATCCCAGATGATGGACTCATATTGGCATGCTTGCTCTTCTTTTGTCTTCTTTAAAAACCACCTGAAAGACTCTGCCAGGGTTGGGGGTAAGAGTATGCTGTGTGTGTGTGTGTGTGCATGTGTGATGTAGTATGTGTCCCCAAACTGAAGTGCAGTAGGGTAAACCTGTACTGCTGAGATGGGTGAATAGGTCATGCATAGTTTCTCCTCCCAGAAACAGTCATTGGAGATTTAAATAACACCTTGCCAAGGTAGACTCACATGTGGCCTGAGAAGGGAACCACATGTGTGGAATCTTCCAGTTCAACAAAAACGGTAATAGATTTCCTGCAAAAGTATATGGCTGAGACAGTCATCTATGTGACCACCTGGAAAAGAGGATAATTCATAAATGTTGGTTTGTTTGGGGATTTTTTTGGTTTTAGGGTTTTGGGTTTTTTTGTTTTTTGTAGAAGAGGAGATAGGGCTTGAATTCCCTAAGCATTATTTATGATCCTGGAATCTGACCTTTAGGTCAGAAAGAGACTTCCTGGGCAGTGCCTTGAGAGAAAACATTGCAGGTCCTATTAAATAGTGACTACCAAAATTCATTCCATAGTGTCTGAGTTCTTGTTTTGTGATCTTTTGTAAGTAGATTTTTATGGATAGCTATTATTTTTACACTGCCTAGATTTGCCCTTGTGTCCTTCTCTGGAGCTATCCCTTATAGAAAGAAGTTTTTTAAAACAGAAAGAAGAAAACAGAAAATCAGCAAATTCAATTAATACCTTAAAAATACTATGTTCAATGACTGATACCCAAAGACCACTTCTACCCTCTCTGGAAGGAACAGCAGAAGATATCATTTCATATGTCTTCTCTCGGGCCAAGCTTGGTCTTTATAATATTACAACCTTCATTTTCACTTGTTTTGTGGTGGTTGTCTTTCCTTTTGCATGGCTGTAGTCCTGGGGCATATTGCTTTCTTGGATCTTCTTACCTCCCTTTGCATTAGTTCATTTAAGTCTTTCTTTGCTTCTCTGTATTCATCATGTTCATCATTTCTTATAGTACAGAAATATTGCATTATATTTATGTACCATAGCTGTTTAGCCATTCCCCAATCATTGGGTAACTATTCCCACTTTGGTACCATCCGTGATCTTTTCTAACAAATGTAAAGATGTATACCTCTTAGAATTTTGTAATGGGGTAAATTTCATCATCTCTTTGGGAAATGTTAATGAATTAGTATTGCTTACTATAGCCCATATATGTGCATATATACATTTATTCAGAGATATATTAATTATTAATGACTTTTTTCCTTTTTTTAGGTTCTTTGTATATCAAAAGATTATTTCCTCTACTCTTTAAAATATAAATTTCCTTTGTAGAGTCTCAAGGGTAAAAAAACATAAACACTTCCATAAAGTCTTTGATTCTCACTTGGGAATATATCCCAATATCATCCTCCTGTCACTCCTCCTGAATTCCCTGGGAAGGTTCATTCTCATATCATCTGATTAGTATTCTAGAAGTATTATTTTTTGTTTTCTTTTGCTTTTACCCTTAAAACCAGTTGACCTTTAGTCCTCATTTCCCAATTATAACTCAAAGAATAGCATCCATCTGGGCCCAAACCAAGGTTATCATAGATAAGACCTTCCAAATGACCTTTACCTAACCTGGAGTAAATCAGGAAACATTCTAATCTCCTAGTCTCTGTCCCCTCAAGCAATTACTGTGCTCAAAGGTCCCAAGGCATAGATCTCAAAGCAGAGATAGCAGATAATAGCTTTCTCTTTACCTCTCCCTATCTTGGAATCCCCCCAAAAGGAGGGCAGATCTCAAGCATGTGTCAGATATGGTACCAAAACAAACTTACCAGAAATCATTATCATGGAAGTTACTTCAGGTTTGGTACTCCACACATCCTCACTACCCTCAATTTCCTCTCCTCTTGATTGAAGCGCAAAGTGAAAAACTCCTTCCAGAGCCTACCTTTATAGAGGGCTCACAGTTTTCAGTTGTTCCACTTGGCACCTTCTTCATGAACATCCTATCCTGCACTTGGTGCTTTCTGGTGGGGGGCCCCTCCCTTCTCAGCTTTCTTTTGTGTATTCTATTCCCTCATTAGATTATGAACTCTTAGAGAACAGAGACCGACTTTTACATATTTGTATCCCTAGCATACAGTAGGCATTTAATACATGTTTATAGACAATGGACTCCTTCTGCATAAGAAAGGAAAACTGGGAAGCCCTCTTTGGAACTGCCACAACAACAGCCCAATCTATGGAACCATCACACCATCACCTCAAGCTGGATGCAAATTGGAGTCATGTCTCTAGTCAACTGTCAAGAATAATCCTTAGTAAATCACTGTGGGGAATATACGTTTTGTACAAAGATTTCCTTTTCCCCTCAGTGCACATGGAGGGTCACCACTTGATCATTCCTTGGATATATTTGCCATCAAATGAAGGAATTGGTAGGAGAAACGGATCGAGTCCCCTCATTTTGAACTTCCAGAACTCAGAAAGCCCTCATTCCAGTCAGTGAGAGAATAAATTAGGAATTCATTCCTAATTTATAATCCTAAATTCTAGAATTTAGAGAACAAACCTTTTAGAGAAAGTGGGGAAATTCCTGATGCATATGTTCCAGGATAAAGGAAGATTTTCTTTAAATAAATGGAGAAAATAAAGTCAGAAAGAGATTAGCCTTTTTCTTCATTTATACAGCCAGCATTAGAATTCCATTTTCCTGATTCCTAAACCAATATGGTTACTTGGTGTGACCCTCTTCTTCAAACAACCACTAACTGTCTCTACTCTGGTCCTACATAGGAAGAATACATTTTCAATGGTGTCTGGAAAAGTGACTAGCACAAGGTGGAAATATGTTTTCCATGATTTCTTATAATATAATTGATATCACATTTCTTGCCTTCTCAATGGGTGGAAGAGGAGCAAGAAGGAGGAAAAGAATTCAAAACTCAAAATTAAACCAAAAATGACTGTTAAAAAGAAATAAAGGAGAATTTTTTTTTTTTAAGATAGTAGTACATGGACATGTGTCTGGCTACAAATCTTAACTTCCTCTGATCACCTCAACTGGTAGGTCATTTCGTCCCCAAGTGTGACAGGGTAAATATATTCTGCTCTTTCTTCAACTTTTCTCTGAAGAATGAGATATTAACCTTTTCTGTTTCTTGGACCATTTTTGCAGACTGGTGAGGCCTCTAGACATCTCCTCAGAATAATGTTTTTCAATGAATAAAGTAAAATTCATGGGACTACAAAAGAAACTAATTATGTTGAAATACAATTATCAAAATATTTTAAACAAGAAAAAGTTCATAGACATTAGTCTAAGAACCCCTACTCTAAAACGTAAGGGAGAAAAAAAGGTCCTTTCAGATTCCTGCCTTTTGTGAGACAGGCTGCTTATAACCATGGGACCAGAAATTAGCTCTGATTGTCCTCTTGGAATACCAGTTTTTACCCATAAGCTGTGAGGTCTTCCTAGGAGAATGTCTGGAGAAGATGGAGGCTTAGTCATGGTCTTTCTCATTTGTGTTTAATCTTTTAATGAACTGTGAAGCAGTTGGCTTAGTGAGTAGAATGTAGGGATTCAAAGTCAGGAAAATTGGGTCCAAATACTATCATGCTCCTTTATTAGCCTGGTAGTCCTGGAAAATCACCTAATTTCTCTGAGTTTCAGTTTCTTCATCTGAAAAATGGGTAGAGTGATAAATCAACTAAGTGGATCACAAGATCATTGTATAGGAGACGTGATTTGTAAGCACTAGCATGTTCCATAAATGTATTATTATTATTAGCATTGTTAGCTATCTTTGCTTTTTCTTGACATCTGTAGGATACTATTGGAATACATGGATTGTCCACATGTTCCTCGATCTCTACACATGATCACTCCATCTTCTTTTTTAATTGTTTATTTATTTGATAATAATAGCTCGTGTTAATATAATGCTATAATTTAGTTTGCAAAACCCTTTGCCTAAATTATCTTTAGGATCATAGATTTAGAACTATAAAGGATCTTGGAGATCATTTAGTCCAACACTCTTATTTTATAGATGAGGAACCTGAGGCCCAGAGAGGTTTAGTAATTTAACCAGGTAGTAAGTAGAAGAGCCAAGATTTGAACTCTGCTCCTTTGACTTCAATCTAGCCCAAATTCCAGTGTCATACTGCCTCCAACAGTTAGGATAAGTCAGTCACCTCCAACGCTAAAATTATTTTCGTTGCTACTTCATAACTGTAATTTTGCTACTGTTAAGAATCGTAATGTAAATATCTGATACGCAGGATGTATTAAAATGAACATAACCCACAGGTTGAGAACCACGGGGATAAGTGATATTATTATGCACATTTTACAGATTAAGGAAACATTAAATAAGTTTAAATGGCTTGCTTAAGGTCACCCAGTTAGTAAGTAGCCAAGGCAGAACTCAAAACAACATCTTTTGCAACTTGGAATCCAACATTCCATATACTTCAGAACTGATGCTTTCATTCATTGTGTGAGTTCTTCATAATGCCTTGTTAGGTGCTGAAATCATTCTATTGCCCTCTGAGTGATAGGACCTAGCACTATGGCTGAGCCCACTATGACAAGCTTTTGAGAGGACATGGAACAAACCCTTATGTGAATGGGTTTCCATTGACATCATCGCTAACATCTAAACCAATCGATCACAACTCCGTTTGAGTCTTGTTGTCAGCAATGATAATCATCAGTGTCAAAAGTTAGAATTGTTTTCATGTTTGGTATGAGGCAGGATCTTTCTCCTAAACTCTGATTTCCCGGTGTCAATATTGAACTCACTCCCATGTGTTTGAACTAGGCTTTTTTTTTTTTTTTTTTAAGTAGAGGGATCCCATGTAGTTCATCCTGGAATCCTTAGCATCATCACCTTAGCACCTGCGACCCTGGGCAAGTCTTTTAACCTCACTTCTCATTTTTAAAGTGAGGAAACTTGACAATTGCCATATAAAGATGCTGTAAGCCTTCAATGAGATCATATCTGTCCATAAACGAAGGAAACTCGGGGGTAAAAAACACTTTCTTTTTTTAAAATTACCATTATGACCTGGGTTTTGTCTGTAGTACATGTGACCAATTGGTTGTCAGGCAAGGTGACAGAAAACAGTTTCCCTGTGAAATAGTAATATATGTGTGTCTATACATACATATACATATATATAATATATAAACACAATAAATATATACACACATATATACATATATATGTATATAAACATATATATATATATGTACATACACATACACACAATGATCTCCTCAGGTGATTGCCCCTCATAGGACTTAGGGTGAATATTAGCCAAACTGGGTGTTCAGTAAGAAAAAAAAAGGTAGAATTATAACCACTCAGACCCTTCTACAGTTTCTGAAGCTGGGATAGGAGATGCTACCAATACACCCAGAGACAAGACTAGAAAAGAGATTCCGGAGACAGGGGGACTTAGACCCCATCAGTCCCAGAAGTGATGCGAATCCAAGCTACCTAAGACCAGAAGCTAAACATCACAAGATCTGGGTTGGAATCATGGGTATCTATGCCACTCATAAACAATGTGACCTCATTAAACTGCAAAACCCCTCTGACCTTGTTTTTCCATCTGAAAAACCGAGAAAGAAATATCTTTCCTACTTAACCCACAAGGTTGTTATAAGGTTTGAGGAAGGTAATACATTAGAAAATGCTTTATAAACTATAAGGGCTATACAGCTGACCTAGCACAATGTCCGACATAATTAATAAATTTATTATATTATTAATTTATTTTTATTGATTAGTCATTATTATTATTAAAATTGCTTAATAAATGCCTGTTGATTAACTTTTTTTTTTTGACATTAAGAAAATGACAGAAGCTCAGGAGATGTCTAGTCTCTAGAATTCACCAACATGCTTCAGCTGCTTTTTTCCTCTACTGCCAGGCCCCCTTCTCCCATTGATCGGTAATTCCTAGAATTTTCATTTTGAAGAAGGGTCCACACTAGCCATGCTTTTCTCTCTGGATTTTGGCACCATGCTCCTATGATGGCACCTTCACCTGCCTCCCCCTTGCTTTTCAGGTCTGTTTTATGTGTTGTCTTACCTCATTTAAATGTAAGCTTCTTGAGGGCAAGAATTATCTTCTTTTTGCTTATATTTGTGTTTCTAGAACTCAGCACGGTTCCTGGCACACAGCAAACACTTAATAAATGCTTATTGACTTGAGGGATAGTCAGCCTCAGCTTGTGGTTCAGAGTTCTTTTCTTTCTGAGTGTTGCTTGATCACATTAAGCCAAATTCTCTTAAAGCTTAGACCACTCTGGTTGTAAAGTATTCTTTCAGGCCACCATGGTTTAGGACCATGAAATGATATTTTATCAAATATCAAGTACATTTGGGAGGCAGTATGATGAGGTGGAATGAGCCCTGGCTTTCAAGGCAGAGGATCTGTAAAATAAGAGTATTCATTCAGCAGATGACCTCCGAGGTTCCTTGTAGTTCCAAATCTATGGTCCTACTTAATGAAGATGATGCCTTGCAGGCAAAGGAGTAGACAGATTGGAAAAGAGAGCAGTGTCACCTGGGATAAATGATCTTATGAATGCATTTATAGTCTCTTTCAATTATTGAAGGTCAGTCATTTAGGAATGCTGTATGTATGGTTGACTAAGAGTCTATAGAAATGGTTTTAGAAGCCAGAAAACCTAGTGCTGTATTAGTCAGCATTGAGAGCCACAGCATTCCAGGATTAGGGAGGTGAGAGTTCCATCATACTCTAATGTGTTCAGATCAGTTCTGGAGCATTGCGTCAATTTAGGGTGCTATATTTTAGGAAGAACACTGATAAACTAGAAAGTTTCCAGAAGAGGCCAATCAGTATGATGAAGGCACATGAAAGCATGCCATCCAAAGACCAGATGAAGGAAAAGAAAAGACTTAAGGGCCCATGATAGCAGTCTTAAATATCTGAAAGTCTTGTCACATGAAAGGAAAGGGAGGAAACAGGTTATGTATCAGACTAAGAGTTGCTAAGTGCTTTATAAGTAGTTATCTCATTTAATCTTCATAATAACCCTGAGGTGGTACTATTATTATCCCCATTTTACAGATGAAGAGGACGGGTAAAATGACTTGCCCAGGGTCATGCAACTAATAAGCTTTGGAAGTAGGATGCAAAACCCTGTCTTCCTGACTCTAGGCCCAGCGTTCTTTCCACTGCGAGCCATTTAGCTCATGGAAGAATAGAAGAGACTCCTGGTCCCAGGAAGCAAAACTAGGAGCAATAAATGGAAGTGGTTGGGACAGAAAGGAAAAACTTCTTAACATTTCAAGCTCTCCAAAATTGGAACAGGGTGCCTGAGGAAGTAGGGTGTGCTGTAGAGTCCTACAAGGGAAAACTGGAAAACCACTTCTCAGGTATATCCAGGGCACAGGTTGGGTTAGAGGACCCCCGAGGTCCCTTCCACCTCTGGGACACTGTAATTTGCTTAAAGTTAGGGGGAAAAATATTTCTGAAGGAATGCTCAAGGTCAAGGTAAGAGAATTCAGATAAATTCAGTCAAGAAGCTAATAGAAATACAAAACCATTTAAGCATTGAAGACTGGAAAGAATACATCACCTTCTAACACTTTGCAGCTGGAAAGATACTTAGAGGATATTTAGTTCAACTCTCTTATCTGAGAGGCAGAGATCAAGAAGTAGAGATTTGGAGAGACATGACCAAGGTCATACAGCTAGTTTGTGGTAGAACTAGATTCAAACCCAGGTACTCTAATTCCTAATATGGATCTTTCCATCATACTTCACCATTTGGAGTCTGAGGCCAGCTCACAAAAGCCTGCTTGGTTGATCTATGTCATGTAACTGAAGCATAAAATCATATCAATTGGATCACAGAGCCCAGCCACGATTGTTGTTCTTGTTGAGTTGTTTTCAACTGTGTCCAGTTCTCTGTGACCCCATTTGTGGTTTTCTTGGCAGAGTTACTGGAGAGGTTTTCCATTCCTTCTCTAGCTCATTTTAAAGATGAGGAAACTGAGGCAAACAGAACTAAGTGACTTGCCCAGGGTCACATAGCATCTAAGTGACTGAGGTCAGATTTGAACTCAGGAAGATGAGTCTTCTGGACTCTAGGACCAGTACTCTATCCACTGTACCACCTAGCTGCCCTAATGCAACAATAATGCAATATTCACAACACCCACGGTGGTTATGAAGATGGTATAGTTGTGAATCACAAAATGTAGTGGACTCTCCACATGGAAGGTGGGACCAAAGCCTTTATTCAAATACCAGAAAACCAAGTCCCAGAACCAGAAAGCCAAAGTCATCATAGTAATCATGAAGTTGGTACACCTGGTTAATGCAGTGAACACCCACATGCCCAAGCTTTCACAACAGAACAAGTTCCCTCAAGCAGGGATCCTCCTCTCTCACTCAAGGCAGCTCCTTAGCCTGGTTCTCAGAAGCTTTCAGCAAAAGTTCCCAGAAGAAAAGTCTCAGCAGAATTTCCCAGAAGAAAAATCTCAGCAGAAGCTCTGTTCTCAAAATCAAAATCACTTTCTCCAGCCTCCATGTGGCTTGCTCTAAGAAGTTCTTCAAGAAGTTCCACAAGAAGTTCTGACTGCCCAGCTTGTGCTCTTCCTTATATATTGTATCAGCTCCTCCCTGTTCTGCCCCTTCCTGTTACATCAGCAACTTCCTCCCAAGGTGTTAATAGCTTCTATGTTAATTAAATAGCTTAAACAAGGTATTAGCTTGAAACAAGGTGCTAAGTACCAAGTTGCCAATACAAAGGGGCATGGAAGATCTTCAGATTCCATTGACATTACGCCTAACCTCCACACAGAGGAATATTTCTATGAGAGAAATACTTAGAGCACAGCTTTAGATGCTAGAGATTTATAGCTAGCTGTCTTCCCTTCTCCCTCCCCTTCTTTACCTCCCTCTGATGAACACAGGGAATGGGGGCATTCTCAGCTCCAAAAAGTTGCCAGGGATCTCATATAATCATAGAATTCTCAGCATGAAATGGACCTCAGGGATCATCTAATCCAACGCCTACATCAGGCAGTTGAAGAAATTGGGGCCCAGAGAGATTATGACTTGCTCTAAGGTTCAGTACCCTGGGTCGGTGACAGGGCTGTGGCAGCTGAGGGGAAAAGAACTGTAGCAGGACATTGGCTGTGAAAAGTGGGGTGTGAATTTGAGGTATCTGCAGAGTTAAGAGTCGAAAGAGAGATTATTAGCTAGAGATAGAGGCTAAAGAGGGGGAACAGAGGGGATGAGGATTAGGAGAGAAGAAAAAGTAGGAATTAGTATAAAACAGTGGAAGATACAGTTTTCCTTCTCTTCATCAATCTTTATTGCTTCTCCTTCCTCATCCTCCTTCCATCTCTGGAAAAGCAAGGGGAGATAGCTAACTTTCCTTCTTCTTTTCTCCTTTCTTTTTTCCTTTCCCTTCTATCTTCCCCAATTTCTCTTTCCTCTTTTCTTTTTCTCCTATTCTTACCATTGCCCTCTGGTCTCTAAAGATCCTGTCATTAATGAGTACAGGGACAAGGAAAAAAACAGATGACATGCAATCAACTAAGGCACAAGGAAAGAGGGATGTCTAGGGCAACAACATTGAGATGGGAAGAGGAAAAAAGTCCTCAATTACATTGGGGAGGAATATGGAGTATCTGGCTGGGACATTCATTCACAGAGACAAAGACCAGAATACATGCATGTATACATATACATGAGTATACACATATGTGTGTGTTTATCCAAATACGGGGTGGCTTTGTCTTAGTGCATTTTTAAATTATTAAAATTTTAAATTGTACTAAGACTTTTGGAACATCCTGTATACAAATACACACTTATATGTACATGTGCATCTACATACACATATAGTACAAGTATATACATATAGTCACATGTCTACCTATATATCATATATCTATCTATAGCTATACATGTGTGTGCATATATGTGTGTCTATGTATATATATATATGCATATGTATGTATGCACACATATACAAATGTGTGTTTGTTGAAAGAAAGACAAATCTGTTTTCCCATTTGACTGGTATTCTTCCTTCACAGATGCTAAGATGTAGTAGACAAGAGAGAGGCTGCCAAGAAAGAAACTGCATATTATGACTGATGCCATTCTTCCATTCAGTGTTCCCAAAACACTGATGCTTTCTGACTTACGTGGTTACATCATTGGTAGGGAAGCAATTGTCCAGCAAACTCTGAATGATGATGAATGACCAACTGTTTATATAATTTTCCTTGATAGAATGTAAGCTCCCTGATTGCAGGAATGGTTTCAGGTTTTGGCTTTGTATCTGCAGCTTGGTGCCTGATGCTAGATGCTAAAAATATTTGTTGGTTGGTTGATTATATTAGCAGAATTAGATCAACATTGATTAAACCTAGGAGCCAGGGACCATGCTAAAACCAGGAAAGACAAAGAAAGACAAAAGCAGGCCCTGTCTTCTATGAGCTTAAGTACTAATGGGGGAGATAATGTGCAAATAAATAGGAAAGTCTAAGAAATATAGGGAGTTAAAGTAAGAACTTTGAGAGGAAGGCAATAGTAGTTGGTATAACCAGAAAAGGTCTCTTGGAGAAAGTAGCTTTTGAACCTGAAGGAGGCTAGCATGTCAAGAGTTGGAGGTGAGAAGAGAGAGAATGTAAATTCCTTGAGAACAATCAAAGTCATAGATTGGGGAGATGGGTTGTCTTGTATAAGGAAACAAGTAAGCTGGTATTGATGAATTGTAGTATACTTAGAGTGGGGTAAAGTATAAGACTAGAAAGGTAGGAAAGATCCAGGCTGGGAAGGGCTTTCAATGCTAACTAAGTTTATATTAGATCCTGGAGGTAATGAAGTCACTGGGTTATTGAGTAGTGGGGTAACAGATGTACACTGAAGGAAAATTGCTTTGGCAGCTGCACAGAGGATGGATTGGAGGGGAGAGGAACTCAAAATGAAAGAGCTCATACTAATGCCTCAGTGGGTTTGTATGAGAGATGTAAAGATAGAATCTACAAGATCTGGCAAATGATTGACTATATTGGGTGAGTAAGAAGGAAGAGAAAGGGAATTACCTCAATAGTAATAGAGAGGTTTGGAAGAGAGGTGCATGGCCGAGGGGACTGTTGGGGCAGGGGGAAGATAATAACTTTTTCTAGAAAATCAACAACTCCTCATAGTGATGATTTCCCAAGGATATTTGGAGAGAAAGTTTTATACTAGAAAAGTTACTATCCCTGTTTCCTTATGGACCAAGAGATATTCATAAAGAACTAGACAATTCCATTGTGCATAAAGCAATAGGCCTTTGTTGTGACTGTGTTTAGCTCACACAAGGGAAGGTCCAAAACCTAAAATGAAACCCAAGGAATGGAGGACAATGAGGGTTGAAGGATTTTGGTCAAAAGATACTACAGGATCATCAGTCACCAGAAGGGTCAATCTTCAGACAACTCTTTGGAAAGGCCTTGGACTTGACACACTCCACTTCACCTCCTCCTAGAAAATTTGTGGGCTCTCTGTATTACATCACTTCTACAACAAAACAGAGCAGCTCCTCTCTTTGTAACAGGCCTGGCTTTGAATAGACAGAAGTAAGCAATGGCCAATTTTATCATCTCTACCATCCCCACATACCCTGATTTGCCTCAAGTGTCACAATAGGCAACTAACTAGAGGTCAATAAGTCTCTAGTTTCCTTCTCTGACTTCTTAAGCAAAGGCCCATTTCTAATACTCAACATAAATTTCTGAAGGGGGTGGGTTTTAAAAGTGTAGCCTACAAAACACAAAGGGTACAGAGATCAAGGAAGTGAGTAGGAAAAAAAAAAGGAAGTATACAGGGAGTGGGGCCTCCTTATCTTGCCACATTCCATTTCCAGAGAATTTGGGGAGCTATATTATTAATACCATACTTTATTTTTAAAGAAATTATTAATTTAGATTTTACAAGCCTGACAGTTGTTTTCAAATCTCCAAATCTGTTCTTTTATATGAAAGGTAGGTGTGTCACCCCACCCACCCAATTCAGTTATTAAAACCTGCATGCATTCCTACTCTCAAAGAGAATCACAAATTTCCTGTTGATTGTTCCTGGAATCTTTAAGCACAGCACTTAAGCAGGAGGTATAAATACACTGCTCGTTATTTTCATAGGGGCTTTTTGTGACATTAATTAGTCGATGTTTGCAAAGTGCTTTTAAAGTCAGAGCTATTATTTGGCCCAAGAGCTGTGCTTTGGTTATTATGATTGCAGGCTGGTTTACAAACTGCCAATTGGCCAGGGTATCACAAAGAAGAGAATTTCATCACTACATCAGTGCCTGGAGAAACAGCAACATTCCTTTTAATTCTGAAAAACCCTCAGAAAACCATCTTCAACCAGACTATACAGGAACTGAGGAAGGTGAAAAAGCACACTGAGGGGGAAGAAAAGAGGAGATTCTGGCAATGTTAGGGGTTGGGTTAAGGGATGATGGTAGGGAATTTCCTGAAAATAGAACACGGTGTGTCTGTGGGCGCCTGAGGAAGGTCACCATTGTGTTCCTTGTTTCTGTCTCACTAACGCTGTTTTCGACTATTTCTCTGAGGAGCCAACATTATTGAAAGCAGTCCGCCCCAACACCTGGGCTATGAATGCTGCTTTGTGCATCTGTTCGTGCAGCTCCTTTAGAGGGAGGAGGGAATATTAAACCACCTTTTCAACATTCGAAATAGAATTCTACCACCCCCAAAGAGAAAAATCCAAAAAGGATATTAAACACATCATAAAAAGTCCTAAAAAGAAGATTTTGAGGTCTTTTTTAGATGCTCACTTGCTGTGTGACTTGGGGCAAATCACTTGATCTCTCTGGGACTCATTTTCCTCAACTGTAATATGGAGATAATAATAGCAACTATCTCACATGATTGTTGCAAGGTTCAAATGAGATGACATACGTGAAGTGCTTTGCAAACCTCCTACATAAATACTAGATACCAACAGCCAGATGCAAGGTTTCCCTTGCTTCATTTCTGACATGTGGGTTGGCAAAATTAAGGACCTTGTGATGTTATCCAAATGTCTCTAGAATTCTTTTTTACCTAAATTGTCTTTGTATTCTTGCACCATTGACTGAATAACAAATGTTTCATGCCATTTAGAATGGCCTTTTCTTTCTGTAATGGGGAAAGAATATCAAATTTTGGTTTGTTTGTTTGTTATTCAATAACAATTACCCTTGTAGAATCAAAACTATTTGGAAAGCAAACATTAATAACCACTGCATCTGGAAGAAGTGCAAAGATTATAATAATCCAGCACCAAAAAATCATCCAGAGTCCAGTGTATTGCAAGGCTTCTTTGTTTTATTTTGTTCAGTTGGTTTTCAGTCCTATCTAACTCTTTGTGACCCCATTTGGGGTTTTCTTTGCAAAGATAGTAGTTTAATTTGTCATTTCCTTTTCCAGCTCATTTTACAGATAAGGAAACTGAGGCCAACAAGGTTAAGTGACTTGCCCAAAGGCACATAGCTTGTAAGTGACTGAGGCCAGATTTGAACTAGGGAAGATAAGTCTTCCTGACTCCAAACCCAGCACTCTATTCACTTCATCACCACTGCCCCACTGCAAGGCTCACAAACCATAAATCTAAATATAAAGAGTTCTGGATTTTTTTTTCCCATAATGATTGAAGTCACAGTATAGAAAAAGAGCCTGGAAGAAATTAAATTCAAATGACTTTAAAAAAAAAAAAACAAAGACAAAGAAAACCATATAGCCTTTACTTCGTAATGAGATTCTCCCAGAGAATAAGCCCTAATATTTCCTTGTCAACTGGACATTTGAAGCATCTACATTAGCTCTTTCCCCAGGTCCATTAGTCCCCAGGTCCCATTTTGGATTGTAGTCGTCCTTCATTCAATGGCACCTGAAAGCCATAAAGTACTAATCTCCTTTGGAAAGCATCTGACTTGGAAGAAACAAGTAGCTTGTACCCTAAGGGATTCTGATTTGTGTAGAGGGACCCTCCAGGTTACATTCTAAACAAAAATTTGACATAAGATGTTCAGAAAATGGTTTCCATGCAAAAGACTGATTTTAACCATTAAGAGGTTATTCATGAGAGTCCATTTTTTTGTTCCTTGGTCTGGACCTGTGAGTTCATGTGCATTGGGAATTCCTTACTCTCTGTGTAGAAACAAAGATCACTATATAGATCAACTTCTTCATTATCATTTATTCCTAAATCTGGAGTACTGAGGCATTAAGAAACCTGTCCCTAATCACATAGCCATTATGTGTTACAGTACATAGACCAGGTAGGACTTGAACCGAGTTCTTCCCAGTTCTAAGGCAAATCCTATTACCACTACATTCTATTTCATCTCATGAGGATTCACACTGCACTGAGGTTAAATCTGATTAAATTAAACAATGATTTCTGCTCTGTAATATCTCCCATACCCATCTCCTCTTTTCTTTCTTTTGTGTGCATGGTTTTTTTTGTTTTTTGGAGTGGGGGCAGTAAGGCAATTGGGGTTAAGTGACTTGCCCAAGGTCACACAGCTAGTAAGTGTCAAGTATCGGAGGCTGGATTTGAACTCAGGTCCTCCTGACTCCAAGGCCAGTGCTCTATTCACTGTGCCATCTAGCTGCCCCAGTCTTTTTTCTACTACCCCTCTGGTTTGAATCTTCATCACCTTTCACTTGGATCATTATAATAGCCTCCTATAATTTTTCTCTGCCCCATCTGCCTCCTCTAGGCAATCTATCCTTGAGGCCACCATGCAAATAATCTTCTTTGTGTTCTGCTTAAGTCCTATCACTCCTCTACTCAAAAACTTTTAGACTAACTAGAAGGTCCCCACTGCCTACTGTATGCGCCTTATGCTGGCATTCAAAGGCTTCCACATTCTTATTCTACGCTCACACTATTTTTCTTAACATATGTTCTCTATGTTCTAGCTAAACTAGGGATTCATGAAGAAATGTGCCACCTTCCTCCTTCCCTTGGTTAAATGGGAAGTATTGTAGAGGACAGAGCACTAGACATGGAATAAGAAAGACCTCAACTCAAATCTTGCCTCAGATACTAATAATTGTGTGACCCTGGACAAGTCACTTAACCTCTACTCATTTTTCTCAACTGTTAAATGAGGTGGTTAGACTCACCCTTCCATTTCTAAATCTATTATCCTATGAATGGATATACGTTTTTCTCCTAGCTTGTCAAAGGTTCCTTAACAGACTTTTTACATTTCTTTGTTTTCTGTGGTTCCAGGTGCTATGGAATTGTTGGGGACCAAATAACCATTAATCTACAAAGTCACAATTTTTGGACATCAGGGATACCATTTTGGTTGGCTTAGAGGCGTAAAGCAAAAAAAGATAGAGATGCAATTAAAACTCCATCAGGATGTAGAATGATAAAAAATTGGTGTGAGCATAAGCGTGCAAGGAGGGAATTCTATCTCTAAATGACTTGGCCATTAGGTAACTGGTGGCACATTGGATAGATGACCAGACCTGAAGTCAGGAAGTCCTGACCTTAACCCTGGTCTCAGTCACTTTTTACTATAACTGTAACACTTACTATAACACTCACCTAACTTTGGACAAATCAATTAACCTCTATCCAACTCATTTTTCTCACTGTAAAATGAGATGAAAATAGCATCTCTCTCCCTAATTGTAAGATAATTAACACATGCTAAGTGTTGTATAAGTGTTAGCTATTATTATTATTATTAAAGTGCTTAGCACCAGTGCCTGGCACATAGTAGGTGCTTAAGAAATGTTTATTACCTTCCCATTGTGAGGGAAGCTAGGCTTGGAATAAAGAAGACTCATCTTCATGAGTTCACGTCTCAGAAACTAGCTGTGTAACCCTGGACAAGTTACTTAACTCTCTTTCCCTCTCCTTCCTTTTCTGTAAGATGAGCTACAGAGAGAAACTGCAAATCTCTCCTTTATCTTTGCCAAGAAAACCCCAAATGGGGTCACGAAGAGTTAGACATGATTGAACAACAAAAACCTTCCTATTAGCTCACGGTGGAGCCCTTGGTGAAATAAAGAACAAAGATGCCATTGTCTGTGGTCTGAATTTCTGATTTAATTTTGACTCTTCTGATCCAGTCTTCAGCATTCACTTAGTGCTTACCATGTGTAGGGTGCCATACTAAGTGCTGGGGATACATGAAAAGGCAAAAAAGCAGTTCCTACCCTGGAGGAATACACATTCTAATGGAGAACACAACATGTAAACAGCTAAGTTTGTAGAAGAAGGTCACCTGAAAGGTCATTGCTCTAGGTGTAGTAAATCAGTCTATATTCACTCAGGACTTTTTGTTCAGTACTTCTCATATCAAGGTGTGTTGTACCCATGAGATGGGCCATCAAACAATTACCAGGGATCTAGAGTAGGCCCTAACCCACTGTGCATTTGATTATGCTGCTGTCCTCATTGCCTGGAATATAACTCAGGTTTATCTCCATGTCACGCTGAGGCATTCATGTGAACAGGATTTGTGGTTATACATACATGTCTATATTAAACCTACTAAATAGTAGATCACAGCATCAACGCAAGCAACAGGAAAAAGAATCTTGGCTGACTCTAGGGTTGGCCCTTGGCAAACTTGTGAGGTAAGAGAAGTTTATCTTTGGCATACTTCCCTCCTCCCCTCCTTCCTTAACCCCCTTCCTTTTCGGACATTGAACCAGTCCTCTCATCCTGATTTCTGGCTGCCCAGAGCTCTGTACACCAGCCAGGTCTGCCATGGCCAGGCAATGCCTCCTACAACAAAATGAGCAATCCTTCGTTGATGGATAACCAAGCTTCCATTCTTTCAGAGCCCTGATCCCAACTCTTCTGTCATAAAGAAAAGGGACCCCCCAAAAAAATTCAAGACTTAGATGGTAAATTTAACAGATTGGAGTGTTACTTACTCCAAAGGGAATTTATATTCGTGGGGGAGGGCGTTTGGTGGCTGCCTTTATTGAATTTCTAAAATTGGAATGTCAGATCCTGTGTCAATCTCATTGGCAAAATATTTGGGGGCAGGAGAAATACCTCCTATCTGTCTCCCTTCAATCATGTCACATAGGCAATTGTCCTCTCAGAGGCTACGTAGACTAGACTTGCCCTAGATCCCATGCTCTGGATAAGTGGTCAATAATATCTGTTCATGGGCCAAATTCAGCCAGCCCCAGTTTTCGGACAGGCCTTGACATAAAAACTTTACGTTAGAGGAATGCCGTCATTGGCTTGCTGGTCAACGTCTGCACTGGATAACTGGATAGCTGCCATCTACAATACATCTCCAACCATCTGTGTTTGTTTGTTGTGGCGGTGGTGATGGTGGTTGTCATTGTTTTGATGTTGCTTTTGACTTGACCTGTGATTTGATCAGAGTAGAGAGCAGCTGCTGAAGGATTTGACCAAATTCAAATCAGCACCTGGTCTACAAGGAAGCCTTTCTAAGTCCTCCCAGTTGCTTGTGCCTTTCCCCCACAGATTGCCTCCTCTCTATGTCTCCTCTCTATATCTTGAGGGTACAGAGGTACTTCAAGTTGTCGATTCCTTCAGGACAGGGACTCCTTTTGCCTGTCTTTGCACTCCCATCATTTAGGGCAGTGAACACAGTAAGTGCTTAATAAATACAATAAGCAATAATCTGAGAGGGTTGCTGGCACTTGCTTTTGTGGTTTGTAGGTTTAGAGGGCTGACTGGGGCAAAAAGCAATTAAAGAACTTGCTCGGGGTCATAAAGGCAGTATTTGAACCTAAGTATTCCTGACTCTGAGGCTTGCTTACTAAATACAACATATACTACACCGCCTTTCCTCCCTTTAAATGAAGATGAACCGAAGGGAACAAAAATTCTCAGAAACTATGCAGTGGATAGAGCACCAGGCCTGGAAGTAAGAAAAGCCTGAGCTCAAATCTGACTTCAGACACTTACTAGCTGTGTAACCCTGAACAAATCACTTAACCCCTTTCTGCCTCAGTTTCCTCACCTGTAAAATGAACTGAAGAAGGAAATGGCAAACCACTTCAGTATCTTCACCAAGAAAACCCCAAATGGGATCATGAAGAGTCAGACACAACTGAACACAACTAAACAACAAGAAGTATAGTGTGAGCTCCTTGAATGTAAGGGCTATTTTCTTCTTGCCTTTCTTTGTATGTTCAGAGTGTAGCACAACATCTGACACAGAACTACTTAATAAAATACTTGTTGACTGACTGGGTTGCAGTCTTGTGCATGATTACAGATGTCTGTCCTTGAAACTGTAGGGAATAATATGAACAAAAGTTTTATAAGGTCTGGCTCTCAGTACTTCTTAGGCAAGTCATTAATTTACTTAGCCATATTAGAAGCAGTTAAAAATGATGCAGATGTTTGGGCACAAGTAGTTATTGGGACACGTGGATGGAACCATGCCCATATTCAGGTCAAATATAACAGTCGGAAGACCAGAATTTGTGTGATTTCTAGCTATGTGACCCTAGGAAAAGCATTTAAGTAACTTGGGGACTCAGTTTCCTTAGTTGAAAAAAACAAAAGTATTAAGTGCCCCATAAGGTCCTTTCCATTTTTAAATTCTCTGACTTCCTATGATAGGTGTGGGCAAAAATAATAGTTAGCAATTATAGAAGCATTAAAGTTTGCAAAGTGCTTTGTATACATATCTCATTTTATAACAACAGCTTTAGAAGGCAGGTGTTATTCTTTTTTTTTTAATTTATTTATTTACTTTTAGTTTACAACATTCAGTTCCACAATCTCTTAAATTTCAAATTTTCTTCCCCTTCCTCTCCTCCCCCTTCCCCCCCCCCATAGCGGCATGTAATCAAATATAGGTTCTACCAATACCTTCACGTTGAACATTAGTCGTGTTGTAAAGGATTATTCTTATTCCTATATTACAGGTGATGAAGCTGAGGTAGATAGAAGGGCTGAGGGTCACACAGCTAGCTGGGTGCCTAAGGCCATATTTGACCTCAGGCCTCCTTGATTCCACATGCAATGCTCTATCTATTGCACCAGATTGTGGTTGTTGTTAATCCTTCATTCTCAAAAAGAACCTATGACATCAGGAGGGTGCTCTATTGACTTGCAAGTGAATTCAGTTTAAGTGAGGAAGGGCTGTGCAAGGTCTCAGTCTCACTCTCTCCTCGTAGGTCATCTAAGTCCAGTGGCAAGACACAGATCAGGACAACTGGAAATGACCCCAGATGCAGTGGGAGACCTTGGTCTTTTTAAGCTAAGATCTTTCCCAGGTCCCAGTTTGTCTGAGGCAATACCCATTCAGTAGTTAAAGGCTAGCCTCCTAAAAGAATTAGAAATCTAGGCTCAATTCCTAGTTCTATCACTTATCAGCTATGTGGTCCTGGACAAAACAAAACATCTTGGACAACACAACAAAGCAGAAATAATTACTCTTACCCTATCTATCTCACAAAGTGATTGTGAAGATCAAAATGAGATAATGTGCATGAAAGCACTGTATCGACTATTTAGTACTATATAAATGCATGGCATTATTTGATTTTGATTTTCTATTTCCACATACGTTATTTTTTATATCCCTTCTCCCCCCAACACCACCATCCCTGCCCCATTCATCCACTTCCTGCCATCTTTGTAATTCTTCTTTGTCTCCTCCTCCTTTCCACTCCAACCAGCCTATTTCTAAAGGCCAGTCCTTTCCACAAAGGGCAGGACTAATGTGAGTCTACGAACCATTGTTGTGTGGCAGATCCCTGGAGGGGGGTTTAAGAAAAGCTGGGTGACTTTCTAGATCAGTCCTGAATTTAAACTGACATCACTGTCATCTTGCATTTGCCAACTGTCCGAATGGTCTTACTGCTTTTGTGATGCATCTTGTCTGACATAATTTGAGAGTGAATTTATTGGAAAAAAGTATCATTTTCCCACTAATATTTTAGTCTAATTAAAAGTGTGGTTTTATTCACTCCAGGTATTGAAAAGTCTTCAAAAGGTATGGCTCCAATTTTATAATTCAACTCGATGGGGAAATAAGATTCAATATGCTACAATCTGCTTTTATGAACCAATTTTTGGAGTCATATTCCTTCTGTAAAGTGACATTTACCTGAATAGTATTTGTTTCCCATGAGCAATCTTTGGTGTTATTTGAGTTTTCTTACAAAGACCTATAAATCCATGACAATAAGGGCCAAAATCAGAGGCTACATGTGCAAGTGAGCTTCATTTTGGCTTGGGTTCAAGACCTAACTCTGACACATATTGTTAGGTGTGGTCCCAGTTCAAGTCATTCAATCTCAGGGCTCTAAATAACTCTGTAAGATTCTAATTAGCCAAGGGGTTTCCAACCCTCTTTGGTGGAGTTCCCTACACCACAGAGCCAGTCTTCTTCCCTATTATCAGGCACTGTGTTAGAGATGAAGAAACAGAGACAAAAAATGTAGACAGACATAACCAGGCCCTGCACTGAGGAACTGACAAATAAGAAATCATAATAATACAATAAATTCAGGGAAGGGACAGCACAGCACATTTACAAAGAAGTAAAAATAAGGCAATTTAAGGAAGAGGAAAAGGTTTTTAAGGTGGCAAGATCAGAAAAGGTTTCATGTAAGTGGCATCTGGCCTGAGCTTTGAAACTTAAGATTCTAAGAGGTAAAGAGGGAATTCCTTCTAGTCATGGAAGAATCAATGGAGTGTATTTTGCAGCAAGACCTACCTTTGGGGATAAACAAGTAAAATTCATCTTTGGTAGTTTCTCAGCTCTGCTTTCAGATCTACCATTACCACCAGGAAGTCATGTTATCTAGTACCCCATTTCTGCAGAGCTATCAGTCAATTGATCACCAATAAAGTGTTAGGTGAAAAGGACTGAAGGTATGACTCCAGGTTTATAAGATCGCCTTCCTATTTGCAGACAGTTTGCAAAGGGAAGGAGGAGGGAAGAGAACAAGCTGTCATTAAATTCCTACTGGGGGCTATTTCCAGTCATTCTGATCTCTGTCTTGGCACTGGACTCAGATGGCTCTGGAGGAGAAAGTGAGGCTGGTGACTTTGCGTAGCCCTGCCTCACTTAAATCCAATTCTCTTGCATGTCGTGGCATTACCTCTATGATGTCACAATCCTCTTAGAGAACAAAGGACAAATAGCAACAACATATTTCTACTATGAGCTCTAGATATTCCTACTGATATATGTTCAAGTCAAAAGCAGAGTCCTGGACTTAGAGTAAGGAAGGCCTGGGTTCACAACCTATCTCAAAGACTTACTAACTGTGACTCTGGGAAAGGGACTTCATTTCTGTGCACCTCGGACAACTCTCTAAGATTATATAGATTATATAAAGTTAAAGCCAGTTGCAATCTGCTCTGCTGGGGGTAGTTTCCATTCATTCTTAAGAAACCAAAGGTCCTTGACTTATTAACCTATTTGTTCAAGACTCCGAATGTTTTGGACAGCTGCCTATCTGCCACTATAATGAGGAGAACCATCCTGGCAACAGAAGAGGGCTCTGGATGGGTCCTAGTAAACAGTTATGTTCCTGTCTTCAGAGAACAGCTAGATGCAGCCAGAAGTTAATAGAGACCATCTAATCCAACCCTTTCATTTTACATATGAGTAAAATAAGACTCAAAGAGCTTAAATGACTTCCCCAAGGTCACACAGCTAGTCAGTTAGAGGCCAAATTTGAATTTTTACCCTTCCATATTCCAAGTCCAGCATACTATCCACTATGACCTATTTCCTCCCAAACCAGCTTGCATGTAGTGATGAAGAAAAGAAGTAGGTAGTAGGACTACAAGAAGACTGAGTGGACTGGTAGGAGTGGGTAGCTGCACTCTAGGTATAAAGGTTTTTCTCCCCTATGTTTTCCTTTATTCCAGAAAGTCCATTGACTGCCCTATGGCTCCGCTCAACATCCCTGAGACTTCCAAGGACAAAACACTCTTTGCTATCACTCACCCTATATGTGTCCCCTTATTAGAATATAAATTATCTAAGAGAAGAGACTCTCTTTTTTCTGTTTTTATTCTTATCATTTAGCACAATGTCTCCCACATAGTAAGTACTTAATAAATGCTTTTTAAAATTTATTCATTCATTGCAGTGAGTATGGGATGCTCATAAGCTTCTATGGTGGTCTAGGGTCACATCTTATGCTGCTACATAGCCAAGATAAAGCATACATCCAGTCATTCAACAAGTATTTATTAAGTACTGACTTTGTGCCAGGTATTATGTACCAGTGAGTGACAATGATTTTTCCAGATCTAGTCCAAAGATACCTCTCTAATTTTTCACAGCTGAACTTACTCCTGTTCTCTTACCAAAGGAGGGGAGGCCAGAGATGATCTGACACCATTGTTATCTTCAGCATTTTCCTTTGTTCAATGTACAGAATTTTTCTGATTGAAACAGGGGAAAAGTGCTTAATGCTAAACTTTTGGGTAATGCCATTTAACTAACACCTGGGAATTTCTGATTGCGTCCAACAGGAGAGTCACCAATCAGAAATATTCAATAAATGTGTGTTGAACTTGAATTTGCTGAAGAGAGGAAGAATGACATAATGGGTAAAGAGTTGGTCTAAGAGCTGGAAAGTCTTAGATTCAAGACCTGACTCTGACACATACTGACTGTGTGACCTGGGTAAGTCACTTAACATCTCTTTGCTATGGGCAATCCTCTCAGATGATTTAATGTTACTTAGAAGGTGCTAACCCTCATTGGTAGAGGGACTTGTCCCACCAGAGAGTCATCTTATACTACTGAAGTCACAGTTCACTCCTACTCCCAGAAGAAAGACATTACCAATGTCCCAGGTCTCTGAATCAGAAACAGCAAAAAGTAAGAATAGGGCAAGGGGAAAGTGCCTTGAAAGAGTCAAAGAAAAGAGGGATCATAGATTTTTTTATCTGGATCATATACTTCAACTTCCCCATTTGACACAGGGGGATCCTGAAATTTAGGGAGGTGACTTGCCTAAAGTAAGAAAGAGAAAGCACAGAACAATCCATGATGTGTGTCAGATTATATGGAAAATATTTGAAACCATGGATCATAAGATTTCTTAGATTCCCATTTTGATAGGTGACTTAAAGACTAAAAAATGTTTGTGATCTAAATAAGATCATTTGTAGTAGTAGAATTTTCATCACTGTTACAGGAATTAGGGGACATATTTTTGAGCATGACACCTGAATGCATGGCACTCTTCAACCCCCATGATGTGTATGGCAAACAACTAGTTCTATTCTAAGGTCAGCACTGACTGTGATCCACCATTGACTTTATTATGATTCTCTTGAGAACAGTTAGAAAAAAACATACCCTTTGGAAACTAGATGGTAAGGCAATATAGAGACATATCCACAAATTTCCTCAGTTGCTCATCTGTAAAACGGAGACTGTAATGACAATGATGCTGATGATTACTGATGATTATATAATTCTTTAAAATACACTTTACCTACTTCGGAACCTCACAACAACCCCATGAGGCAAGCATCACAGACCCTTAGCTTAATTTTACAGATGAAGAAACTGAGGCTACAAAAGGTTGACTTACTTGCCCAGGGACACACAGCTAGTAAATATCTTTCCTCTGAATATCGCAGGCTTGTTTTGTAGTTCAAATGAGAGAATGTGCATAGAAATATGGGAAAGCTTTTTAAAATTACAAAGAGTTATACAAATGTAAGGCAGTATCATTCTTTCTCTTATGTCTGTAGATACTGAAACTTCTTTATTATTTTCTTTTGCCCCTGAAAGATTTTTTTTTTCCTATTCTTGGTCATATGATTTCCCTTTACTTATGATTATTGGGCTATTTTTTTTAATTACTTGATTTTCTTTGATGTTTTCAAAGGTATAAAATAATTTCTCACCTCCTTTGAGTGCCACTTAGGGGAAGGTAAGAAAGTTACAGCTTGTAGGGGTGCCAATTAGAGCCCATTATAACCAATCTGCCCTGCTGTGACACTGAAGCACTTGATAGAACTTGTTCTCCTTCTTGCAAATGGTTTGGTTTGGTTTTCCTTCCCTTTTCTTTTTTCTTCAGTGCATTCATCTAGCTTGGGAGACTCATTTGTTTCTGAACCTGGGTAAAGTGATTGATGTTGAGCAGCAGTGTCTGAGTCAAGCAAGCCCTAGAATGGTCTCAAGCACTGCCTCCTCCCATAAGGATGTTCTTTTTGCCTTCAGATACCCTTACTCTTCTTTGTAGATGCAGACAGATGAATTGTCCCCAATGACAGCAATATTGTACAATATAACCTTTGCTATTGCAGAGACCAACGTGGAAGGAAATTTGGGCTGCAGGTTCAGTAAAATTGGTAAAATTATGAAAGATACTTTCTTTTTTCTATTCACCCCTCTTTTAGTATC
This sequence comes from Pseudochirops corinnae, assembly GCA_028646515.1. NCBI lineage: Eukaryota > Metazoa > Chordata > Mammalia > Diprotodontia > Pseudocheiridae > Pseudochirops > Pseudochirops corinnae. The sequence continues at coordinate 264,206,723 of CM053587.1, read as the reverse complement.
CTTTCCTCTCTTCCTTGAGTCCTTCTTCTTGCTCCCAGATACTAAGTCCACGTAATGTCACCCTGCTATCTAGTAGACACACTCTCCTACTGTCTCCATGTCTCTCCACCTCCCCACCCCACCCTCTGCCTTCCTTAGTAGGGTTAAGAATATGCTGAGTAGGGGTGGCTAGATGGCACAGTGAATAGAGCACTGGCCCTGGAGTCAGGAGGGCCTGAATTCAAATCTGGTCTCAGACACTTAACACTTACTAGCGTGTGACTTTGAGCAAGTCACTTACCCCCACTTGCCCTGCCTTCCCCCCTCCAAAAGGCAAAACAAACAAACAAACAAAAAAGAATATGCTCAGTAGCATACCTGAAAAAAGAATGATAGCTTTCCTTGCCCAACTCAACACAGATGGGCATAAAGAAGACAGAGAGTGGACGAGAAAACCCAATATTAACCAATAACTGAACTTTCATTCATGCTGTTTTGTTCTCACCTCACATAATATTTTAGTACTCCTTTGATTCTTCACTAAGGTGTGGAGGTCATGCCGGGAGGGTCCAAGCACTGCCAGGTCCTACCAAGCCAGAAAAAATTCAGGTAGGAACCACAAATTGTGTTTGTTGGGGAAATCATTATGAAGAAGCTCCTCCAAATTTGCTAAATATTTTTTTTCAACAGTTGCAGGTTGTTTGTTTTGGGTGTTGTTGGTTTTCCATCTTTGGTTTTATGGTTTATTTCGGGGTTTTTTTGGTGGTGGGAAGAGTTAATGCTGATCACTCATAAAAATGTCCTACCGGAGGGAGGGCTGTAGAGTTGTGATCTCTGTGTGTCTGTGGAGAACTACACACATTGATGAAAACATAAACCTTCAGAAGAATTGAAAAAATATCCTTACACAAGCACATGTGAGAGCACAGTCACACACTCATGTGTGCATATGTGTGGGCACACATGCACATACACACACATACACACACACACACACACACACACACACACACAAATACATTCCTGCAATGCCTCATTCCCTCTTCTCCTCCAATCTATAACAATCACCTCAAGTTCGAACTCTAAATATCTATTCTCTAAGAAGCCCTAACCAAGTCCTATCCCACTCTGATCTCTCTTCAAATTATTCAACACTTAATTGTTTAGTTGTTAACATATCTATTTGCATTTGGTGGCATTTCTATATCACTGTTTTTCTCATTGTGTCCTGATGGTATAGAATGCTAGAATCCCACCTCAGATACTTCCTAGCTGCATGATATTAAGTTATTTAACCTGAGATCCAATTTCCTCATCTGTAAAATAGGAAAAATGGTAAGACCTACCTCAGAAGGCTGTCATGAGAATCAGATGAGATAATGTATAAAAAAGCACTTTGCAAACCTTAAAGTGTTATATAAACATGATTCATCATAATCATCATTAATATATTTGTCTCACCAAATATTGGTCCCTTAAATCCCAGGGTATATTATATAGAGTTTGAGAGAACACTTAATCCAAAGTCTTTATTTTACAAAGGAAGAAACTGAGGCATAATGGAACATTTCGTACCATCAGAGGACCTAATACAGTGGATTCTATGACATATACTTCTAGGATTAATTAACAATTTGAATAATATAGAAATCAAAGACAAATTATTATATCAGAGCTGGAAGGTACTTGTAAAGTAATTGTGACCATACCCTTCCTTAAGTCTGAATCTTTTCTATCAGATCCCTAACAAGTAATCTCTGAACCTCCCCAGGGGGTGGAAAATTTCACAAGACAGCCCTTTTTACTTGTGGACCACATTGATTATTGGAAAATATGTCCTTATATTGAAATAAAATCTTCCTTCCTATAACTTCCACCTACGATAGTAATACCGAAGTCTATTCCTCCTTCTGTACAACAATCCTTCAAACATTTGATGACAGGGTAGCTCTTGGGACAAGTATCAGGATAGGCATTAGGCATTTGGTCATTGCTCCATTAAGTAATGTCTTTTTCATCATTATTTGGGAGCGAGGAGTGGAATCAGCAGTGTCCCATTGGACCTAGAAACAGGAGAATTTGCTTAGAATGTGTTTTTTAGAGTGCCTTATCCCTGCTAGGCATTATTCAGGTTAAGTCAAGACTTCCCAGAGCCACAGAGAGCTAAAGGAGTTTTCCTAATATCTACCTCTCTCTTTCACAGGTTCTCTCTGGTGTGAAGCAAAAGCCTGAGAGCAAAAATAACACAGTCTTGGGGGAATGAAGTGACTTATGCCCAGGCACTCATCCACACAAATTCTTCTCTTTGTTGCTTTATTTATATTGGATTTCACAAACAGAGGATTCTGGGATCACAACTTAAGGGCAAAATATCTATACTCTTCTCCACCGGGGCTGTTTTGGATTATGTTATTTTGGGTTTTTTTCCTTCTTTTAAAATAAAACTTTATGAATTTTTTCTAAAATAAAATGACATTGCTATAACTTTATGATATCTTCCCCACCCCTAATAGAATATTCCATCATAATAAAAAAAAGTATAGCTAGCCACAACATTTTTGCTAAATCAGATAATAATAATTATTGTCAAAAAAAAATTATTGTCATTTGTACAATATTTTAAGGTTTGCAAAATATTGTACATATATTGTCTTGCTCTTACAATAACCTGCTACCATTATTCCCATTCTTCAGATGAGAAACAGAAACTAAGAGAGTTAAGTGAGTTGTCCATGGACATACAGCCATTACCTTTGCCTGTGGCAGGATTTATGTTCAAATCTTCCTTTCTCTAAATCCAGGACTTTAGCAACTGGACCACCTACTCAACTCATGTGACAATATATGCTACATTCCATACCTATAATATAGCAACTTTTTGCTGAGATATGGAAGGTATGGTTTGTTCTGGGCCCTATTCTCTCCTCTTACCTCAGTTTACCAATCTTTATACATTTTTGGTTCTTAACTTCACTGGGTTTGGAAGAGGGCAAAATGTTATCATCTACCAGATATTTCATGAAGCAAACATGAAAGTAACTTGTCTGTTGTTAAACCATCCAACTCCATTAGACTGTGAGCTCACTGAGAACAGGGCAGTCTTTAGCATTTCTTTGTATCCCCAGTGCTTAGCCCAGTGTCTGGCATTATAGTAGGTACTAACAGATGTAGTGTTGACTGGCTGAACAACACAAAAGTGGAAACCTACTGTTCACAATCATTAGGTCCCCAAAGGGAAATGACTCCTGAGAGAGAGTTGTGCAAACTGTCATAGAAATGCCTTATGAGAGAACAGAGAGAGGAAGTATGTGAACACTTCCTTTTGACCACATCCAAGTAAGACCATGGTGTCCCACTTAATCCAGGGCCATCACCAGTCCTTTTGACCTATGTCTTGCTACTAGACTCTAATGACTCTGAAGGAGAGAGTGAGGCTGATGACTTTGTATAGCT
>CM053587.1:264179419-264203191 GCA_028646515.1 Pseudochirops corinnae | reverse complement strand
TTTTTTTTTTGCTTTTTTTTTTTTTTGGAGGGTGGAAGGTAGGGCAATTGCGGTTAAGTGACTTGCCCAAGGTCACATGGCTAGTTTTTTGTGTTAAGTGTCTGAGGCTGGATTTGAACCCAGGTTCTCCTTACTCCAGGGCCGGTGCTCTACTGATTGCGCCACCTAGCTGCTCCAAATCCAATTCACTTGCAAGTCAAGACATCATCCTCCTAATGCCATTGGTCCTGTTCGAAAATGGAAGGATCAACAACAACAAGTTAGGGTTGTAGTAGTAGAATGAAGAAGGTTTCAGTAGCCAAAAAGCTCAATACAAGTCAACAAGATGATGGAGCAGGCAAAAACTTGAATGCCACCCAAGACTGTTTTATGAGAGACATGAAGTTTGGGACCAGGGCAGTGATCTCACTGCATTTTGCTTGGACCAGAACACATTTGGAATTTTGCATTCAGTTCTGAGCACTATATTTTAGGCAGGACATTGATAAACTGGAGAGCATCCAGAGGAAGGCAACTGGGAGATAGAAGGGACCTTAACATCCTGGAGAGGTTTGATTGAAAGAATTGGGAGCGTTTAGCTTGGAAAAGAGAAGACTTAGGGATGGGGATATAATAGACATTTTAACCAGTCTGTGAAAGACTATCTATTCACCCAGCAAATTGGCAAAAATGACAAAAGACAGGTAATGGTTGGAGGGGCTGTGAAAAATCAGGCATATTAGTACATTGTTGGTGGAATCTTCAATTGGTCCACCCATCATGGAAAGCAGTTTTGGAATTGTGTTAGGAAAATGACAAAAATGTGCATGCTCTTTGAACCCAGAGATCTCATAGCTTGTGCACACACCTCAAAGAGCTCAAAGATAGAAGGAAAGATCACAAATATGCCAGAGTATGATTTGAATGTAAGCTTCTTTTGAAGAAGGATATCTTTAGAAATGAAAGTGATCTAAAGAAACAAAAGATATTAGGGGAGAAAAATTTTAAAGAGACACTGTTCTATGGAAGAGGCCATCGGACCTCTGTTTAGAAGAAGAGGATAAGCTCTTTAAACACTTTTATGTTTATCCCACTTTTATGTTTGTAACCACTGTGACCACAGTGCCTGGTACATGGAACCCATTCAAGGCAGGCTCGCTGATTGGATCCATCAGGCACTACTGAGCCCAGAGTGAAAGTTGCAGGGAGTCAGTTTTTGTCCTATTAAAATTTGTTTAAAAGTCTCCTCCCTTGCATTATTAAGTTATGATATCTTCTTTCCTTCCTATGATGTCTTCCTCCCCCCTTGTTATTAAGTTGTTTTAGTTGTGTCAGTTTTTGTGGCTCCATCTGAGCTTTTCTTGGCAAAGATGCTGGAGTGGTTTTCCATTTCTTTCTTTAATTCATTTACAGATAAGGAAACTAAGGCAAACAGAGTTAAGTGAATTGACCATGGTCATACAGCTAGTGTCTGAAGTCAGATTTGAACTGGTGGACACGAATCTCTCCAGTTCCAAGCCCCTTACTCTACCCACTGCTCCACCTAAATGTCCACTAGGACTGTGTAAAAGTTGAATGGGCTATTTTGGGAGATAGAGACTTCTCCAGCACTAGAGATCTTTGAACAAAGACCAGATAAGTCCTTGTCAAATATTCAGGGTTGAAGTGGGGAGGGTCCTTGTTTAAATGTGATTTGCACCAGCCCCAGCTGGTAGTTCTAATGGTTCTGAGCTCTCTTCTGTCCCTGGGATTCTGTGATTGTGAGATACAGAGGCTTTTAAATGGTTGCTCTTCTGGCATCTGGAAGTCTAGTCATGCTAGACTTTTTGCTATTTCTTAGACATGATGCTCCATCTTCCACCTCTATGTCTTTGCTCTGATTTTTTGTTCCCTGTGCTGGAGGAGTTCCCCCCCACCTCCTCACCTCCACTTCTGCCTTTTAGAATTCCTGACTTCCCTCCATAACAGCTCAAAGGACATTTTTTACAGGGGACCTTTAATGCTTTTCCCCGATGCTAGTCTTCTCTTCTAAGATTACCTTCTATCTACTCTAGAAATATCATATGTGTGTCAAGTTATCTCTATATCTTCCCTCATTAGAATGGGAGTGCCTTGAGGACAGGAATTGCTTTCTTTTTCTTTGCATCCTTAGTGCTTAGCATAATGCCTAGCACATAGAAAACACTTATTAACTGCTTGTTGATTGCTCATATAAGCCTTAAGTTTCTTCTTTGTTCATGTAGAATGAAAGTTCTTAACCAATTTTTGTGCCATGGCTTCTATATGCAGCCTAATGAAGCCTATGGAACCCTTCCCAGAATATTTTTTAATGCATAAAATAAAATACATAGTATTACAAAGAAACCAACTATGTTAAATAAAATTTTTTTTAAAATTTTCCTTTAAAGCTAAGAAAACCTAGGTTAAAAATCTCTGATTTAGACAGTCACTCCAAGAAGAAGAAAAAACTCATCTAGCATTTAAAATAGAATAGAAAAATAAAAGTTTAAATAGAATGAGACTATTCCAACCATCATCCTTAAGTTTACCAGAAGCAGAGTTGCTATAACTACAACAGCAGCTTGAAACCTTTAGCAATGAAAGAATTTGGGACCTTACTTTATAAATGGACTTTTGTTCATCAAAACCCAACTTTGCTCTAAGCAGATTCCATTGTACAAAAAATAAAAAATGCTTTTATTTAAAAAAACAGAAATCCTCAACAACCCCAGACAAACATTTCTTTTCTGTTGCTTAACTTTCAAAAAAAAAAAAAAAGCTTTAAAGTCCTTTTTCACTTGCTTTTGGCCTTCAGAGAGAGAAAAAAAAATGGAACTCCCTTGCTCTGATTGCAATCTAAAGCTGCTTTTTTCTCAGGGGCACTGATGGTTAGTGACACGCGTAACAAGAGCCAAGATTTTTTGTAACCTTTCAGAAAGCCTGTGGGAGAGGGTTTCAAATACACCAATGTTACTGCTGCCAAGGACTGTTTCTTCAGATGAGAGGTTGTTTCACTTGGGGGCCTTCTTTTTAAGGTGATTTTAAAGCCTTTCATTCTAAGGACCATGGGATTCACTCTTGAGTTTCAATCAAAGAAAAAAATACAGTCAATTTTTTTTCAAAGTTTATGTGTATCTGTGCCCTGGCCCCCTACTTTCCATACTTTCTTTAAAGTTGCCTTTTGGGGCAGGTACAAGGGTACTGTAGTAGGCTTGGCTCTGAACATGGAGCCTTGAGGCCGTACAATAGTAGAATTTGTAATCCCCTGGTTAACCTTTCCATTTTGAAAAAAGCAAATTGGAAAGTTCAGACCACACAAAGGGGTCAGCGTCATTTTACTTGCTTCCTATCATCTCTGAGCTACCCTTCTACCAAGCTATAGCAATCAATCAATTAATGAGTAAATGCTCATTGGAGACCTACTACGTGTAACTGACACTAAAAAAAAAACAAAATAGAAAGTGAACTAGAATTTTGGAAAACAGAATTCTAGGCACAACTTTGCCAGTAACTAGCTGCATGACCTTGGGCAAGTCAGGCATTTGTTGTTCCATCAGTTATTAATCACTTAGCTTCCATCACCTTTAGTTTCTTTTTTTCCATTTGTAAAATGAAAGAATTAGACTAGATAATCTCTCAGCTTCTTCACAGTCTATGAAGGACAAAATAAGGCCCCTACTCTCACAGACATTACAAATTAATTGGGTAACATAAGGCACAATCAATATAACATTTATCATTCAACAATTATTTGTTAGGCACTTACCATTATTAGCCCCTTTCTCTCTTAAGTGAGTTTCTCCCAGAGTCTCCATGTTGGGGAGAGACCCAGGCTGGCTATTCTTTATTCCTCCCCTAACTGCTTCTGACTCTCCAGACCATCCCTCTTCCCTCCCCTCCCCCCTGTTTTTCGGTTCCTTTTCATCTGTTATCTCCTCCCCAATTTGAATGTAAGCTACTTGAAGGCAGGGGCAGTCTTTCTTTTTTCTTGTACTTTTAAGTGTAGTGCTCAGCACAGTGACTAGCACAAAGTAAGTACTTGATAAACACCTTTTGCCTCACAATACACTTTGTTTGGGAGTTGTGAGATAGAGATATATAAAGTTAAAAAGGAAAGCCTTCACTGAGCTTACATTCTAAAGAGAATGGAGAGGAAGAGAGAGATAAAAGTATACACTCGTGAGAAATGCTAACATGTTTGGTTTCCACAAATTCTATAGGCACAATGGAAGTGGCAAAGACATGTTACACAGGACACATAGGAAGGTATAAATCAGGATGAGGGAAGGAAGGACAGAGTGACCCTATCCAATCATATAGCTGGAAGAAATCTGTAAGTTCCTCTTGGAGGAGATCTAGACTAAACTGACTCAAACTGACCAGGGTCAAGGGATAGTCACCAACTTTTTATTAACACTCATGCTTAACTAGCCTCATGTATATTGACTGACACAACCTGCATAGAATTAGAGCCTCATTATCCAAACATGAAACCCATGTTAGCCCATGTTGGGGAGGAGGGAACACATGAAGGAGTAATGTGTGGTGGACCAGGTCAGAAAGACTGTAACCTAGAAGATTTGGAACCAATCCTAGTTCTAAAGAGAGGAACCAGGCAGGACTAGCAGCATAAAAAAAAACAAAAACCCTCACATTTGTCTAAATTTCTGTAGTCTTTTGAAAGAGGCTACCCATTTATTCAAGAAGAATAAATGGAAAATAAAGGTAATGAAAACCTTCCTGGCTTTCCAATGAGTATCGTTTGTCCCTAGACTAAGTATATTCTCACACACGTATCAACTAAATAAATCTAAGAAGGAAAAAACTAACAACTAGGAGAATTAGCAAAGGCCTCAGGTAGCAAAGGCCTGAGTATCTGGGTACCTGAGTTATACTTTGAAGGAAGCTAGGGATTTGACAAGGCAAGGGAAAGGAAGGAGGGAGTTTCTGGAGATGGTTTGTTTTCTGAGCAGGACAATTTTGCTGAAATGGAAGTAAGTAAGTAAAATAAATTAAAACTAGAAAGGTAAAAGGAAGCTGGAATGAGGAGGCCTCTAAAATACCAGGTTGAGAATTTTGTGTTTTGTCCTAGAGGCAAACGGGAACCACTGAAGACTTTTTAGTATGGGCATAACAAGATCAGATCTATGTTATAACAAAATCAGTTTGACAAAACTGCATGGAGAATGGAATGGAAACCAGCACAGAACTTCCTATTCTTTCAACCTTTCCTCAAGGTAAAGCGCAGTTCTCAACCTGTGGGTTATGTTCAATTTAAATACATCCTGCATATCAGATATTTACATTACGATTCGTAACAGTAGCAAAATTATAGTGATGAAGTAGCAACGAAAATAATGTTATGGTTGGGGGTCACTACACCATGAGCAACCGTATTAAAGGGTCACAGCATTAGGAAGGTTGAGAACCACTGAGCTAGAGGGAAACACTCACAGTATCTATGTGGCTACAGATTAACTGGAATGTTGGAGTAAAGAATAAAAAAATAAAGAACTAAAGGATGAGAAACCTGGGGTTCAGAGAGATTAAAGTCATTTTGCTTGTTATTCAGTTATGTCCACCTCTTCATAACCCAATTTGGTGTTTTCTTGGCAGATACTGGAATGGTTGATCATTTGCTTCTCTAGCTCATTTTACAGAAATTGAGGCAAATGCGGTTAAAGTGACTTGCCCGGGATCATGCGGAGTAAGTGTCTGAGGGTGGATTTGAACTCAGGAAGATGAATCTTCTTGACTCCAGGCCTGGCACTCTATCCACTGTGCCACCTAGCTGCCCTTAAGGTGACTAAGAAGTAGAAGTGGTTGGACTAGAGCCTACCACTCTGGACTTCAGGTCTCATCCTCATTCTACTCCACCACACCACCTCTTCCCTCTTCCCTCACTTGCTTTGTCCCCAAAGCCTTTCCAGACAAGTCACTCTTGGCTCCTGACACTCCACTGACTACAGTAATGCCCTAGTATAACTTGGTGCAATGTCATAGAAAGAACCTCCGGGCCAAATCAAACATCTCGCAAGGGAGCCCTTACCTTTTGTTAATTACAAAAGACATATTCAGCTCCCCTGAGATGTGGAATTTTTATATATTACTTTGATACTTTGAAAGATCGGTAATTTCACCAGTCAGCAGGTACTCATCTTGGGGGATTGTCTCTCTCCCATAAATCTTTCAAAGAGGATAGACCTAAGTCCTGGAAATTTTCCTCTTTCTGTTATAATATCTCCAGAGTAGCAATGGACCATTTAGGTTGTCCATCTGAGAGAGAGAAAAGGGAAGTGGTTAGCTCCTTAAAATTATTCTTACTTGTTCCAAACTACCATTTGTAGTCTGTCCATGCAGATGAAATCCCTTGGCAAAGAAATATCTCCAAATTCAGCCAAGTTTGAATATGCATATAAATGAGGTGTTTGGGGGGTGTTTGGAAGAGGTGCAATTATAATTTTTAAATTGTTATTATGTCTATTTTTTTCATGAGAGAACAATCAGTAAGGGGTTGTTAAGGCTCCAGTCACTGAACATATAACACAGACTTGACAGCACCAAATCCCTTCATTGCTCTCCAGGCCCCAGACACTGGGTGAGCCAATGCTCACCTCTGATTACTTTAAAAATATCTCTGGTTAAATTGACAGACCCTCCAAGAAGAGGCAATGTGGTGGAGTGATATGAGTCCAGGACCTGGAGTCCAGAGATCTGGGTTGTCCAGCCCCTATCACTTATTAGCTACAGATAATTACTTTAATCAGGGCAGCTAGGTGGCACAGAGAGTATGGAAGCCTTGGAGTCAGGAAGATTCATCTTCCTAAGTTCAAATATGACGTTATTGGTCCTACACTTACTGGCTGTGTGACCTTGGGCGAGTCACTTAACTCTGCTTGCCTCAGTTTCCTCATCTGTAAAATGAACTGGAGAAGGAAATGGCAAACCACTCCATTATATTTAGCAAGAAAATCCCAAATGGGGTCACAGAGAGTTGAACACAACTGAAATGAATGAACTGCAAACATCACTGAATTTCCAGATTCTAGACCCTGTGTTCTATCTGCTGTACCTTTTAGCTGTCATGTTAGCAGCCTGCTCACACCACCATGCTCCTCTACTTTGCCCTCTGGGTGAGATTCATGTTCAATTCTTCAACTGACTCCTTTTGTAGTAATAAAGATCCTTGCCTGTATCAGAAGATTTTTACACAGACAAAATAAAATAATGCTGGAGATCTCTGTGTAAGCCATAAAGTCATCTGAAAATGCTACAGTATCCCATGGCCTGGCCCCCGACTAGCAAGAAAGAAATGCCCCCAGTTCTCTGTTAAAATCCATTGTTGGTCTTCTTAGCCTAGATGTTCCCCAGAGAACATACATCCTTGACCCTCTATACAAACTCCATTGGAGATCTCATCAGCTCCTACAAGTTCATGTACCATCTCCGTATGCCATTAGATTGTAGGTGCTTGGAGGGCAGGAACTGTCCTTGGCCTCTTTTGCTACCCCCAGTGCTTAGCATGGGTACACAGTAGGTGCTTAATTAATGCTTATTGAATTAAACTGTCATCATACTACCACATCTATATAACTAGCCCTACTTTCTCTCTAGATCTCTGGTCATATGCTTTCATGTGCGGATAGGAGAGCGCCACTTGGATGACCCATAGGTATCTTATGCTCAGAATTTGCTATCTTCCCTCTGTGTTACGTTCTATCTCCTAGCCTTCCTGTTTCTATCCTCCCAGTAACCCAGGTTCAAATTGAAAGTGGTATCTTCCCTTCTCAACAACTCTTTCCTTTCTTTCATCCCACACTAATCTATTAACAAGTCTTATTACTTCTACCTCTACATGTCTTATATCTGTCCCATTTCTCTATTAATGATTATCATAATAATAACATAGCTAGCACTTTTACGTAGCTTTAAAAATATTATCTCATTTTACCCCCACAACATCCCTACAAAGTAGGTATTGTTTTTTTATAAGTGTTTTTTTTACAAGTTACTTTTTACAAGTGAAAGAGAACTGAGGCAGGCCAAGGTTGAGCGACTTCCTCAGAATCACAAGAGTTAGCAATTGTGAATCATATTCAGGATTTGGACTCTGATCTTCCTGACTCACTACCGTGCAACACAGCTGCCTAATTACCCTCCTAGTATTTCCCTTCTCACCTGAGGTTAATATAATATCCTCCTAATTGGTCTTTCTGTTTCCACTCTTTTACTCTTTATTTTTAAATAAGTTCCCTAAGGTCAAGGACTGACTTTGTCATTTACCGACTCAAAAATCTTTAATGACTCCCCATTAACTCTAAGATGAAAAACAAATTCCTTAGTCCAAACTTAGCCTGGAAGATAAAACTGTCCACATTCTGGCTCCCACTTACCTTTCCAGACATTTCATACTATTGTCCTTCATAAACCCTATTCACAGCTAAAGTAGGCTACTACTGGCCAGACCTGAACTTTATATACCATTATTCACCTTTGTGAATTTGCAGAAACCATTCTGCATGTCTGAAATGCAATCCCTCCTCATCTCCAACTCTCAAAATCCTTATCTCTCTTTTGGGCTCAACTCAATTGCCACCTCCTCCATAAAGCCTCCCTTGATTTCACCCTCCCCTATCAGTGTTCTCTCCAGCTATCTGTTGAATTCAGAGGCATCTATGCTGTGGATGTGCTACTCAGGTGGATGGATATCAGGATATACTCAACAAAGGGAACTTAACCACTTAACTACCAAGAAGGCCATAACTCAACTTTGCTTCAGCATCTTGTTGGCTACCCATGTATGTGGAGTTGAAACCTGACCAGTATTCATAACATCAGTAAAGTACTTTTGTTGCATTCAAACTGATTGTCCCTGCCTGGTTTTGTTATGTTCAACACCCAGCCCATCACCTTGTACATAGTACAGGCTTACTAAATGTTTGTTGAATTAAATTGAAGGTCTCAAGTCTAAATTCTACAAAACCTCTTCCCAAATACTCCAGCCCATAGAGATCTCCCCATAGATAAACTTAAGTATTTTTTGAAGGCTTAGGGCAGGTAAGGGGTTTTGTTCTGTAAAATTTGGACTCAGTCAAAAGGCCACACCCAAGGACCTAAAAGCTCCATGTGGCCTCGAGGTCATCCCTGGCTTGAGGTCTTTGGGTATTTATTCGGCCTCTAGGTCTCCAGAGCTTGGTAGGGACACTGTTGGCACTAGAGCTTTCCCTTTAACACTTAGATGCAAATAAAAACTTTCCCTCCCACCATCCTCCAATTGAAAAAGAAAAATCTTGTGACAAATTTGCATAATCAAGCAAAACAATTCCCTGGATTGGCCATGTCTCAAAAATATACGTCTCATTCTGTATCCCAAGTCTCACCACTTTGTTAGGAGGTAGGAAACATATTTCATTGTGAGTCTTCTGGAATTATGCTTGGTCATTGCATTGATGAGAGTTCTTAAACCTTTCAAAGTTGTCTTCTACACAACACAGACCCAAGTGACAGAACCAAACAAAAGCTTCTGGACTCAAGAAAGGACCTGGGTATATAAATACAATTGTTGCAGCCCTTTTTGTGATGGCAAAGAACTGGAAAGTAAGTGAGTGCCCATTCACTGGGGAATGGTTGAACAACAACAAAAACAAGAAAAGACTTCGTGTCAAATTTGCATAATCGAGCAAATCGAATCCCTGAATCGGCCATGTCTCAAAAATATATGTCTCAATCTGTGCCTGGAGCCTATCATCACTCTCTTAGGAAGTGGGTAGGATATTTCGTTGGGAGTCTTCTGGAATTATTGTTGGTCACTGAGTCAATGAGAGTTCTTAAGCCTCTCAAAGTTGCTTAGCTTTACTATGTTGTTGTATAAATCATTCTCCTGTTTCTGCTCACTTCATTCTCTGTCAATTTATACAAGTCCTTTGCAGTCTTGATGAAATCATTTCCTTCATCATTTCTTATAGCACAAGAGTATTGCACTACATCCATATACCATATTTTGTCCAGCCATTCCCCAATTAATGGGCACTCAGTTTCCAGTTCTTTGACACCACAAAAGGGGCTGCTACAAATATATTTGTATATACAAGTCCCATCACTTGGAGCTGGGTTGTGTTGAAAACAACTGGTGACTGAGGAAGAAGAGTTACCTACTCAATAGTCTTTAAAATGAGAAACAACTGATTTCATTCTCTTCCCCTTTTAAACTTGTGACTTGAGACTAAAATTTTCCCATAGACTTCTAAGTGGGAATGAGGGAAAGGGATTCCTCTCTCCCAATCTCCAGTAGCAGTCACAGAAGCTACCCCCATGGAAATAAGAATAGGCTCTTGCCTAAGTGAGCCTAAGACTAGATCTCAAGTCCCTGGGGGCTTCTTCTGCTTTATATATCATTCCATCTTTACAGAGGAAAGAATGGAGATCCTGAGAAATGAGTGCTTCCACCTTTGATAGCCAATTCATGAGTTTGATGAGTCCAGGATCCCTGAGAGGTCCAGGTCCTAGTTGTCTAGTGGGAGATGCTCCTTACAACTCCAGGGATGGGGAACTTGTGGCTTCAAAGTCACAAGTGGACTTCTAGGTCCTTGGGTGCTGCTTTTTCTGTGAGTCCAAGTTCTACAGAACAAATCCTTTCATTAAGAGAATTTGTTCTGTGAAGTTTATTCAGTCAAAGGACCACACTTGAGAACCTGAGAGGATCACATGTGGCCTTCAGGCATTTCCCGCTTCTGAACTATACCCTCTCTAGAGAGAAAATAACCACCACTGGACAGGAGATAGGGACCTTGAGTTGCTTCTCAGAAAGTACAAATACAAGGCGATTGTGAAATACTTATTTAGACAGCTCAAAAGTGTGCTGTGAATCTTTCTTATGTTCCAGAAGATGTAGATTACATTAGGAGAGATGGGTTACTATTTCATGCTTTAAGTATTTGACAATGTGTACTTAAGGAAGCTTTTGTGTTTTAAGCTGTTCTTTTGTGGTAGAAGAAATAGTTGTTCTGTAACTTACATCTACTATTTTGTACACTGAGTAGAAGTAAGAAGTAACTTCTAGGATGAACCCTTTTGATCCCTTTTGGGGAAATCCTCGACATAAATCTAGATATGAGCTCTTTGTTTAAGAGATCTTCCCTGAGACTCTGGCACAGGGGCAAAATGTGCCAGAGAACATGAGGGGGAAAAGTCTGACTTTCCTCTTTGTGGTCAGGATGAGTCCAGAGCTGGGATCACTCTTTGCAGGTGACACATAAAATCAGCAATTAAAAAATGAAAAAATAGATTTTGTTATAATAATGCACAATTAATGTAATGTTTTATATTATAATATAATAAATGCTTTTTCATTCATTACTTCAGCATTTATCTCCTGATGAGGAAAATGATGAAAGCTAAAACTTCAATGTTACAAAACACTTTACTCTGTTATCTCGTTTGATCCTTACAATAATTCTATGAGGTCTTATCATTGTCCTCATTTTACAGATGGTGAAACTAAGGTTAAGACAGTTAAATGACTTGTTTAAGGTTACAAAGCTAGCAGGTGTCTAAGGCAGGATTTGAATTGAAGTGGTCCTGAGTTCAAATTCAGCACTCAGCCCACTACATCAGAAATGGTACACATGCCACCCAGGCCACATGTTGCCCACAATACTCCCAAGTGTGAACCAGATAAAATATAAATGGGGAATATTTAGCAAAATAAATTAAAATGCAATGCAACATAAATAATATTACATTTTAAAACCATCAACATGCAGCCCACAGGAATCCTTATATATGATTTACTTGCTCCCATTTCTATTTGTGTTTGACACCACTGCACTCCCCTACCTACCTGTCTCTATGTGCTCATTCCTGTGCTAATACCATGGGTAATACAAAGAAGTATCTGGAAGGGATAATAATAATAATCTTCAAGGATGTCCTAGGAAGAAGAGAAGATATACGCGTTATATTCAACAAACCTGTATTAAGCACTCACTTGAGTGAGTGAGCAAGGCATTGTGCTTTTGGGGTTGTTCAGTCATTTTTCAGTCACATCCAACTCTAAATGATCCCATTTTGAGTTTTCTTGGCAAAGATATTAGAGTGGTTTTGTCATTTCCTTCTCCAGTTCATTTTACAGATGAGGAAACTGAGGCAAACAGGGTTAAGTGACTTGCCCAGGGTCTGTATAGCTTGTTATATTATATATTATTACAAGCTATGTTATATAGCTTGTAAGTGTCTGAGGCTGGATTTGAACTCAGGAAGATGAATCTTCCTGACTCCAGGTTCTGTACTCTATCCATTGCATGACCTAGTACCTAGGGATTGTGCTAGATGGATGCTGAGAACATTAAAAAAAAAATTCAGTCTTTGTCCTTAAGGAGTTTATGTTGTACTCAGAAAACAAGGATAAAACATTTAAACAAGATAAGTAAACTACAAGGTAGAAAGTTATGAGAACAAAAGAGTATATGTTGAGAATATTTCTGAAGGGAGGGAGAGAACACTTTCAATTGACCTGATCAGGAACAAAAAACCAAGTACCTTGTACATTCCAGATGATTTTAAATAACTTTTTGGTCAGATGAATGAATATGAAATAACAAACCAAGGCAGCATATAATTAAGTGCCAAATAAACGAGAGCAATAATAAATGTTATCTGGAGTTGAAAAGAAGAGAGGTGTTAATAGACTGGAGTGATCAGAGAGGGCTTCATGAATAACTTAAAACCTGAGCTGCTGAGAAAAGATGAAGAAGATTTGGGTAGGTGGAGACAGGGAAACATTCCATGAGCAAAAGTAGAGGTCAGAAAGAACATTGGACATTAAGGAAGCTGATCTGACTGCATATTGGAAGTAGTGGGAAATGCAATGAAAGTTTTGATGGGGCCAGTTTATGCATGGTTTTGAAAGTCAGGCAGAGCCAATGGAATAGGTAGTAGGGAACCATGACAGATTGTTTAGCAGGAAACAACATGAAGAACTTAATGTGTTCGGAGGTTTAACTGGGTAGCCGTATGCAGAATAGATTAGAAGAGAGAAGGGAGATGAAATAAAGGGCTAAGTGATGAGAACAAATTTAGTTGAGTGGAGTCGTTAGAGAGAAAGCAAGTAAAGAGAATGTAGCTGGCAGTGGGGGAGTGGTAATTAGTGATCTTAGAGGTGATACAGTACCTCGTAATAGAAAACCAGTTACTTGGTGCAGGTCTGAAGTCAGGAAGACCCGAGTTCAAATCTGGCCTCAGATTCTTTTACTAGCTCCGTGATCACCTCTGTGATACTCTCCGTTGTAATAATATATAATATAACAAGCTATACAGACCCGGGGCAAGTCACTTAACCCTGTTTGCCTCAGTTTCCTCATCTGTAAAATGAACTGGAGAAGGAAATGACAAAACCACTGTAATATATTTGCCAAGAAAACTCAAAATAGGGTCATGAAGAGTTGGATGTGACTGAAAAATGACTGAACAACCCCAAAAGCACTCAACCCTCAATGTCCTCATCTGTAAAATGAGCTAGAGAAGGAAATGGCAAACCACTCTAATATCTTTGCAAAAAGAACCCCAAAGAGTTGAACGTGACTGAAAATGACTAAACAATAGCATTTTATAGAAGAAGAAACAGAAACTGGGGGATGGGAGGATGGTTAAGTTGATAAGTCAGAGTAAACGACTGAGCCAGGACGGATACTCAGTCTCCTAAATCTTTTGACCCTAAGTCCTTTTCTCTTTCACTTTGCTCCATACCTCAACGGTCCCAATGGCCCAACATTCTTAATTTATTAAACCTCCTTGGAAAGAATCCAATATCAGTCCATATCATACCCATTTCTGCTCTTTAACAAAGAGCATTGTAGCAAGGCTCTTCTGTATTTGCTTCAGCTTTCATGTTTTACTCTCTCATCTGATTATTTCAAACCTCAATTTTGTCTCCCTTATTGGGTGTGGAGGTAAAGACAAAATGACTGAGGAAACAAACATTTGATTTTCTGAGCTTATTAATTTATTAAGCAATGTATGGCAATCGCCCAACAAGTGGGAGCAGGCTTCCTCAACTTAGACCTGGACACTGAATAGAGGGGGAGATAAGACTTTTATACATTAGTAACAATTGATCAAATGAGGCCAATTAATCAAAAGGAAACAACATTACGTAATCTGATGTCTAATTGGAAGAAAGATCAGGGACTTTCCAAGTTGGGGGAGGGTGAGTAAACAGGTGCAATTGCCCGAATTTGGAAAAAGAGTTGTCCCAGTCCCCCCAGGTGTCTGTAAACAATCAAAGAAACATAGAAACAATAACTGATCGATCCATAGGGGATCAATTTTCAGATAAGACATAGGGGTTGTTTGAAATGTACACTTGTGAGAAAACTCTGTCTTTGAATCTTTGAATCTGACTGGGTTTCTGATCAACATAACCTAAGTCCTAGTTAAAGGTCTCTAAAAACAGGTAGAGGTGAACCAGTTTCCCAGTCATGCAGGGCAAGGTTCAAACACCGCAATAAGGTTTTCTCCCAGTTCCCACAATTGAATAAGTTTTCTAATAAGAGAGAATTTGGACTAGACCCCTAATTGAATAGAAACTAAGCTAGCTCCAGAACTGACTCACAAGATGGAGTCAGTGTGGTTCACTCCGTTTGCGCATTAACCACTTGCTGTCCTTATCCCCTCAATTCCCTCTTTAAGCCCCCTCCAGGTATAGATATTGCAGCCATATTAGACTTCAGGGATTTAGGGGAAGGATTCTCTAACATTCCACAACTACCGTGACTCCTCAGTGTACTCTAGCAGATCCCTATTATTGCTAGGATCAAATATAAACATGTTTGCTTGTCATTTAGAACTGTACAACCAAGCAATCACCCAAAAGAACATTTATTAAGCGCTTTCTCTAAGTCAGAGACTGTTCTAAGTGCTAGGCGTATAAAGAAAAAAAGCAAAACTAGCCCCTGCCTTCAAGGAACTCACATTTTTAAAGGGGGGAGGGGTAACAACATAGCATGTAGGTACATACAAGACATGCAGGGGAGACAGAAGGTCATCTTAGAAGTGTAGACACTAGCTGTTGAGGGGAGAGTGGCAGGTCTACTGCGAAGGTGGGTTTTGAGCTGAGTTTTGAAGGAAGGTAAGGGGGTGAAAATGAGCAGGAAGAAGTTTCCAGGGATTGGGAAAAACCAGTACAAAGACATGGAAAGGGAAGATAGAGCATCATTGTGAGTAAGAGAAAGCAGACCTGTGTAGCTGGACCACAGAATTCATGGAGGGAAGAAATATATAAGAAGAACAAGAAGTCAGGAAGCGGCCAGGTTATATAGATCTTTAAATGCCAAATGAGTTTAGATCTGATCCTAGAGGTAATAGGGGGTGTAATGTTAATGGATTATGAAGATCTTCCCTGTTCATTAATAGGCCTATGTGACTACATGTGTTCAATCATGGATGTCTTACTGCTTTGAGCTCTGGCCCAGCTGTGATACATCCTGAGTCACACAGAGCCCATTGGCGGAGGAACTTGCCTAGGAGGAGCTTGCTTAGGGGGAGGCTTGCTTGTAGGAAGGATTTCACACCTTTTGGTAAAAAAAAACTAATTAGGCACTGAGTCAAGAGGTCTGTGGTGCCTTCTGACTCTGAGCCTATTAGTTGAAAACTATATATACTGGGAGGTTGGTATTTATTTTAGGGGTTGGCTTATGAGAAGGACCTTTTGATTCCCTCAATGGGACTCTGAGTAGCTGTTTGTGAAGAGCTCCCCTCTCCCCTCCCTCCAGGTTCATATTCTCCTGGTCCTGGTGGTGTAGGTATGTAGTTGTATTACTTTGTTCAGACAGTAGGAGCCATGTATGTTCAATCTTGGTGCCAATTTCTCTGCTTGTATTTTCCACCTATCTGTAATTAAAGTAAGATTGTTGACCCCTTTAAAAGTTGTCTTTCTTTTAGCAAAGTAGATCAAAGAACCTGTGCTAGAGGGCCATCCTGTGTGTGCTAGGGGGTTTGCTACTATATTGAGCCACTGGAGTTCTTGAGTAGAAGGGAAGGAAACATGCATATATTAAGTGCCTACTGTGTGCCAGGCATTGTGCTAAGCTTTCTACAAATATTATCTCATCTGATGCTCACAATAACCCTGGGAGGTAGGTGCTATTTCACCTGTTTCACAGCTTCGCAGTTGAGGAAAAGATCTTCATTCCTGTTTCACAGTTGAGGAAACAGACAGCTTCGCCACCTTCTGGGAAGTATCTAAGGCTAGATATAAACTCAGTTCCTTCTTATTTTAAGTCCAAGGCTTTGTCCACTGTGCTACCTTAGCTGCAGGAGACTAACATGGGCAGAAGTATTCTAGGAAAAATCACTTTGGCATTTGTGCAGAGGATGGAATGGAGTAGGGAGAGAATTGAGGCAGGAGACCAATTAAAAGGCCATTTAAATAATCCAGGAGAGAGGTGGTGACAGCATGAATGAAGTAGGGGTTATGCAAGTGGAAAGAAGGGCATATATATGAGAGAAATATTGTAGAGTTAGAAATGACAAGATTTGGCAATTGAATGAATAATATGCATGAATACACACATAGGCATACACACTTATGTCTATATGTACTTATAAGTAGATATGTGTATACACATTTGTTGTTCAGTTGTGATCCCATTTGGGGTCTTTCTTGGCAAAGATACTGGAGTGGTTTGCCATTTCCTTCTCCAGTTCATTTTACAGATGAGGAAACTGAGGGAAACAGTGTTAAGTGACTTGCTCAGGGTCACAAAGCTAGTTAAGTATGTGAGGCTGGATTTGAACTCAGAAAGAGGAGTCTTCCTGATTCCAAGCCCCTACACACACACACACACACACACACACAAACACACACACACACACACACACACACACACCTGCCCTCAAGGAGCTTACATTCTAATGTGAGAGATAATAGAGCTATTATAGCTGAGACTCAATAGTCCCATAGGAGTCATTCCAAATTCTTTATCACCAACTGCCTGTCCGAATTTTGAACTGGAGATACAATATACACACATGTATACATATGTGTATATGCGTGTAAGTGCATGCATGCATGTATAGTGACTAAGAGAAAGGAGTCAAGAATGTTACCAGAGCGCAAACCTATGTGACTAGAAGGATGGCAGTGTCCTCTTTGGCTCTATGGTAAGAGATACTTTGTAGTAGGAATGAGTTTTTCAGGAAAAAAAATGAGTTCTACTTTGGATATACTGAACTTGAGATTATGCCAGGATGCCAGGATGCCAGGATTCGAGGATGTCCATTTCAAAAAGTCTAGTATATAGCTGGTGATAAAGGACATGGGATGACTTTTTTTTTTTACTTGTTTTTTTTTTAATTTTATTTTAGTTTGCATCATTCATTTGAACAAGATTTTGAGTTACATATTTTCTCCCCTTCTTTCCCCTACCCACCACCCCAAAACAGCCATCCATGGGATGATTTCTATGGGACCATTTGGTCTCAGTTAGCCATCTAAATTACCTATCACATTAGAATGTAAGCTCCTTGAAAGTAGAGACTTTTGTTTTTAATTATTTGTGTGTGTTTCCAGCACCCCTTAGCTTAGGGCCTGGCATATAGTAAGCCCTGAATCAAAGCCTTTTGAATATTGATTGATTCCCTTCCTCCCCAAGGCAACTATTCTGTGATTCATAAAATTCCTCCAACGGGAGGACTAGGGCCTTTATGCAATTTAAGATAAGGTTTAAATGCACATCCCCCAGGAAGAGATAACACATTGACTTAAATTTACCCCAAGGAGTAATGAAAACAGATCATTTTCACCTTGCAGGCTTTGATAAGAGGAGAGTTTAGGGCCTGAAATTGGATAGAAAGAAGAGGGAGTAGAATAAAGGGTTCAGAAAATGAAAGATGGGGAGTCTGAAGACCAGCCTGGAATACTGAATAATTTTGCCTAGGGCCAGCCTCAGTCGTAGGATCTTATAAACTGAAAGGGAACTCAGAGATTATCTAGACCATTCTCATTGAGCAAGATGACCTGTCTAAGGTCTCACTGAGGCAGAATTGAATGGTGGAAAGAAAACTAACTGCATTTGCAGTTAAAAGATGTAGCTCAGATGCTCATGCTGCCACTTACAGTATTCAAGACCATAAGCAAGTCATTTAACCTCTCCAGAGTTCAGTTTTTTTCATTTGTAGTAGGAGGAGGAGTGGTAGTAATAACCAGAGCTTATTTAGCACTTTAAGGTTTGCATATTGCTTTACATGTGTTTCCTCATTTGATCTTCACAAAACCTTGTGAATTAGGTGCTCTTATTGCCCCCATTTCACAGAGAAGGAAACTAAGACTCGCCAAGATTAAGTGATTTGCATATGGTCACATAGTCAGAGGCAGGATTCAAATCCAGATCTTCCCGACTCCAAGTCCAGTGTTTTATCCAATGAAGGGGAAGTGTAGGAGGGAAGAGAGAATCAAACTAGATGATGTGCAAGGTCTCTTTTAGAACCAAATCTTATGATTCCGTGATACTAGATAGTAAATTGCAAAGGCAGGATTCAAACCCAGGTCTTTTGACTCCAAATCTGATGCTCTTTCCCTTGGCGGCTTCCCTCAGTCTGTCATGACCTTGAATGTGAGACCCATACATATTAATTCATGTTTTGTGTCATTATTGGTTATAATATAAGTTCTGTGGAGAGGAACATGAGAATCAGATTGGTGTTTGTCTCTTAAGGGTTTTGACAAAGTGCTTCTGAATATTTTGGGGTGATCTTATAACTAACATTGTTGTAACTTCAATCTGTAAAAATCTCATTTGTGTTGGAGTACCTATGTATGAAACATTGTTGCAACTTCAGTCTTGTGTTAAGTTGTAAAAGCATTTTGGGGTGATCTTATAACTAACATTGTTGTAACTTCAATCTGTAAAAATCTCATTTGTGTTGGAGTACCTATGTATGAAACATTGTTGTAACTTCAGTCTTGTGTTAAGTTGTAAAAGCCACATTTCTCCCCAGCTCTAAAGCACTCTGTCTCTTCCCTGCCCCCAGCCTAGAGGTATTTCCTCTGAAACCATTTACTCTATAGCTATGATAATGAATTCTTTTAAAAGCATTCCCCCCTTTTGTTCTAGTAAACAAGACTCATCCATTTGCAAACTGGATGGGTACTCCTCATTTAAATTTGACCTCAAATCTGACTGCTGGTTGACTTTATGATGTTTCAAGGCAAAAACCACACCTCCTCTCTAGCCCCACCCAAATTTCTCCCAGTGAATTATGGGAAAAACACATGCACAGTTGATGTGAAGGATGCGTGTTCCTTTAAGTATTAGTCACTCCCTGGCTCCTCCCAGGTCCCTCCCTAATTCCACCTTTGTACATCTAGTTAGTCTAATGAACCTATGACTGACAGTTTTGTATCTTTAAAAACTGCATCTCTATTCCTATCACACCTCCTGCCTGCTGCAGAGCGTCACACTTTGCAGGCTTTTTCTAGCAGGCCATCTGCCCGATGCAGAGCGTAACACTTAACCCTAATTTCTACACTTTGCAGGCTATCTACCCACTGAAGAGCGTCACACTAACTTGGTAACTCTACTTTAAATCCCTGTCAGCTTGCAGGTTTCCTAGCCCCTTTGCCTCAGTGTAACAATAAATTCTTGTAACTCTGCCAAGGACAGCTGAGTCCAGTAATTCTTTTCGGATGATGAACCTAGAAAGGATTTCAATAGAAATCCCCCCTACTTATACCTCTTCAGTTTGACTGGCAATAATGGCATTCATTCAGTGGGCTAAAGCAAACTGAAGGTGGGTGGAATCAAAGGCCTTGAGTGACATCCTAGGAGAGTCCAACCCACCACAGCCATCCCAATCCAAAGGGAACTAAACACTTTTTCTCCAATGTCCCAAGAGCTAACCTTTTTGCATTTGGAGTCAAAGGGCAGAAGTTTGAATTCCAACTCTGATACTTTGAAAGGGTATGACTAAGTAAGTCATCTAACTTCCCTGGCCCTTCATTTGTAAAAAGAGGAAATTGGATTATATGGCCCAATTCTGCAATCCAATGTTTTTCATTTAATCTTTGAGCATCCATTTTTCTCATTCTTTCCTTTTATGGTCTAAATAATCAGTAATGCTGAACTGAAAGCCCTACCACCCTTTAAACTACCACCACACAGACTTCCTGGTTCTGAATGCTTTCTTCTTCTCTTCTGTATAGAATCCCTAACTAAATTCACGTGAGATTTGGTATTTGGTGGCTGAGGAGATTGGAAGGCACAAGGAAGAGACCTGGGAGCTTGGTATATTGATAAAATCCTTTGAATCAGAAAGTGTAAAACTAAAGGGAGGGATTCCTCAAAGGTAGCTCAAGTGAGTGATGTCAGCCCCTGATTGGTGGAGACATGGAGGATCCCTATCTGCATCAGCACGCGAAGGAATTCTAGGTTTACCCAAAATGGAAACAGGGGCCACCAATCCATACATTAGAATCTACAGGCTGCATATTGACTTAGAAAACCATATATGCTTATATATTTCTTTTTTAATTAATAAATCAGCACATTCAAATCAGATGGGAACTACATCTTAATCTGCTCTTAATCTTAATTCTGGCTAAACTCAAGCTACCACAAAGTACCACACATTTTTGGGGGGGATGGTATTTAATTATTGCAACAATTTTTATAAATACTGAAATCCAAAGAAGGTAAAGCAGTATCCTCCACTCCAGAAAACAGTGGAATTCTTTGACAACCTGAGAACAGTAACAGGAAAAAATCAGTTAAGAGAAGTAGTGAAAGGTCAGATCAGCAGTCAGGTTGCAGTCAACAGTACAAAATATGTCCTCTGAATTCTGCTTTGGCCACAGAGGAAGAAAGGCAATTTTGCTTTGTGCTTCAGGAAATGAATAAAGAAAAGGGTAGGAAAAAAATGTTAACAGAACCTGAGACCTTTGAATCAGAAATGAAGTTGATTCCATTTTTATGTGGAATGATTTTAGGGGTGCTGAAAGGCTACCCCTTCTTGCTATGGGGGTAAAAGCCTTTCATTTCACAAGAATTAGGGCCCAAAGGGCAAATACCCTCTGGGGAGGTCCAACAGTACTGTATCAGTGCCCCCACAAGAGCAGGCAGCCTTCACCATCATCACCTAAAATCTGCTATCTCTACTTCCAAAATAAATCAGATGTTAGAGCAGGTTGGGATATGGCCGGCAGAGGTATTTTTTTATGGGGAGGGCAATACAGAATTAGAGGAAAGGGGAGGGAAAAAAAATAAAGCAACAGAAGATGGAGCATGTCAAGACAAATTCATCCAGCTGAGCCTGTGTGTGAAATACCATACTTGTCAATGATAACTCTGCTACTTAATGTCTATGAGACTGAAGCATGGTACAATGAAAAGAGTATTAGTTCTGGTGTCAAAGGCTCTCAGTTCAAATCTAGCCACTGCTGATTGTTAATTAACTGATCTTGAGCTATTCAACCTCTTTGGGCCTGTTCTACCATCTCTGGGTTGGCTTAGATAACCTCTGAGTTCCCTTATAGCTCTAGACTTTGAACAAGTCATTTCAATTCTCTTAGACTAAATTCCATCATCTGTTAAATGAGAGAAATTTGCTAAATGACCTCTAAGTTCCCTTCTTGCTCTAAATCCCATGGTCCTACAATTACAGAGGGTAAGATCACTCTGCTGCCACTGCTTCTAAGACCATATAGGGATTTCACTTGCCTCTACGGTCCTAAAAAGCTCCTTTACCCCATCGTGCCTTTCTTCCCTGCATTTGTACATTGGTATGGCCTGTATTTACAAAAATAAGTTCATTCACACTCTGCTATGAATATTATATCACCTAATTCATGGGAAAGTATTGTTGTCCAGTCTTGTCTGATTCTATGTGACCCCACAGACATTGTCCATGGGATTTTCTTGACAAAGATACTGGGATGGTTTGTCATTTTTTTCTCTAGTATGTTCCCATTTTATTGATGAGGAACTGAGGCAAATAGGGGTTAAGTGACTTGCCCAGGATCACATAGCTAACAAGTATCTGAGGCCAAATTTGAACTCGGGTTCTACTGACTCCAGGCCCAGCACTCTATCTGCTGAGCCACCTAGCTGCCCTGAACCTAGGAATGTAGCAAGAGCTAATACAGGACCAGAATTGGGATGGGTCAGGGAGAGACATAAAATTAGGAGATTTAGGTCAAAACAAGGTCTGACTAGACATCTATGCTCAAGAATTTTCAGTGGCTCCTTACTGGTTCTTGGATTGCATGAAACCCTAAACTCCTCTATTTTGATGTTTGAAGTCCTTTATGATCTGGCTCTAGCCTACTTTTTCAGACTTATTTCATATTACTTTTTCCTCACCTCTATGTTTGAGCCAGACTTGCCTACATGCCAGTCTCAGCTTGGAATTCCATCTCCTGCCTTCGTGCCTTTACAATAGACTGCCCTCTATGCCTGGAAGTTTTCCTGCTTCATTTGTTAGGTCTCTCCTGCACAGCTACAAAATTACTACCTTGTCCACATTGTATATTTACTTACCTATGTACACATTGTACATTGAGATCTAGCCCAGAGTCCAGGTTGAAGAGGGATTCCCTGTGGATGGTGATGCCTTCCAAATGCTCCTGTTTGCAAATGACATTGTGTCAATTGCATTAAGCCCCAAGATATTGCAGAGGCTGGAAGAGATCTCTAATCATTCAAAAGATTGATGTAGCTGCCTCTCACCTCCAGGATTGGATATAAAATCCTCTGTTTGGCTTTCAAAGCCCTCCATAACCTAACCGCACCCCCTTTTCAGTCCTTTTCAGTCTTCTTACCATCAACCACTTTCCCCCTTCCTGTGTATTCTTCATTCCAGTGACATTAACCTCCTTACTGTTCCTTGTGCGAGACACTCCATCTCTTGGCTCTTGGCATTTTTTTCTCTCTTTTCTCCATGCCTAGAATACTTTGCCTCTTCATCTCCGTAGCCTGGTTTCCCTGTTTTTTTTTTAAATCCCAGATAAAATCCCATCTTCTCCAGGAAGTCTTTCCTAATCCCTGCTTAATTCTATGGTCTTCTCTCTGCTGATTATTTTCCATTTATCTTGTATATATCTTGTTTGTACGTAGCTGTTTGCATGTTATCTCCCCCATTGGATTGTGAGCTCTTCAAGGTCAGAGATTATCTTTGGGTTTTTTTTTTGTTTTGTTTTGTTTATCCTCATTGCTTAGTACAGTCAATGGCATATGAAACAGAACTTTGAAATCGATTATGAGACATGGGAAACACTGGCACAGGACTTCCCAGTATGGTGTGCCCACAGTGAAGAAAGTCCTGTGCTCTATGAGCAAAGCAGAATTGAAATAGCTTGAAAGAAATATGAGATGCACAAATTTAGAGAAATCTCCACTCCAAATGTTCATTTGGATTATTTGTGCCCAACCTAGAGCCTTCCAACCTCATATTGGTTTGATCACACACAGTCAGACACATTGAACTTGACACTGACATAGTGATGTCATTTTGGTCCTCTTTGAGCATGAAATACAACAACCAACCAACAAAGGCACTCAATATATATTTACTAATTGACTTCACAGAAAAGTTTGGTCTGTTTATCTACCCTGGAAAGACCAAATTGGTAAAGAAAGACTATTGTTCAGATTCCAACATGCATCTGAAAAGATACACAACAGAGCTTCTCCTTAGAGTGTGCATACCTAGAATAAGGAGTATAGATGGACAGTGAGGTAGACCCAGGATTGGAAAAAAAAAAGAGAAGAGTGGCCTGGATTGCATTTGAAAAAATTGCAAAGC
>CM053587.1:264147050-264178919 GCA_028646515.1 Pseudochirops corinnae | reverse complement strand
CAGAACCTCTGCCTTTCGCTTTTCCGCTCTGGAGACCTTTCGGCTGGACTGCTTATCTCCCCCTTTCACAATCCCCACTGCAGCTGGTGCTAATCCGCTCACCAAAGAGGCTCCTCCGCTGCTCCAGTCCAGCCGCCCCCGGGGCACAGCCCCGGCTTCAGGCCAGGCTGGTTTTGGTTCGCAGTGCTGATGTGGTTCCTCGTAGCTGAGCTGACTTTAGTGGGAAGTATCCTTGTGTGCGTTTTGGAGTTCTAGGATTGGTTTAGAGTCCTATTTTATGGGTATTTTGGGGTGGCTATGTGAGAGCTGCGATATGTTGCTGCTGCTATGCCGCCATCTTGTCTCCGCCCCTGCCTCTGAAGAATTAAAGATCAAGAGTACACAGAGAGGGAAATGGAGAGAAACATTTTTGCATGAGAGCAGCCTGTAATTTATAACCCAAAAGGAACTCCAAAGAAAAACAAGAGTAAATGCTGTCAATGAGGATTTGTAAGATAGGAAGAGAAGCTGAGCTGGTCACAGGAGAAAGGCCTATGTAGCACATTGGGAGGACTCCCTGTGGCAAACCTTCAAGAGGTCATGAACAAAGGCTGAACAACATTGGAAGGGATAAATGCAGGGCATTCCAAAATCAATGAAATCAAAGACCCATTTGAGAGCAAAAGGGACAATCCTCCTCAGCATGATGAAGGCAGGGATCATTTCATTTCATTTGTCTGTTCTTTAATATCCTAAGCCTCTGACACAGTGTCTTAAATGTAGCAGATACTACTAAAAGCATATTTAATGAGATGAAACCAGAGGAATTTGGATCCTGAAGCTGACACCCCATCTTCCCTAAGTTCCCATCAAACATATCAATTATCTGAGGTTCATGAGAAAAACTAGAACCTGGTATTGACCTTCCAGGACAAGGTCATTTTTATAAGGTCATTACAAGGGTGTCATGTTGCCTAGATAAGCATGAGATGCTGTAAGTAGGGATAAGGATGTGGAATAAGGTGCTGGAGACAGGCCCAGTAGGAGGCAGAGTACACCTCAATCTCACTGTAAAGGACCTACAAAAACATATGACTCAGCAGCACATACTGGGAAAAGACAGAGTTCACATTTGCAGGTTGGGATGAAATAGGAGAGGCCTGGATGGGAGCTGGAAGTCTTGGGTTCTAGTCCAAAATCACTAAGTAGATGAGTGACCTTAGGGAAGTCACAGAACCTCTATGGACCTCAATTTTCTCATCTGAATAATGGGAGGGAGAGATTTGGGGGAGTTGACTTGGTGAACTCTAAGGACCCTTCCCACTATGACTCTGTGAGAAGGCACAGTTCCAGGCTCACAAACAACCCATACCTACAAACAGTTGTCAGAGCTGGCACCCCAGTGCCATGTGAAAAACATATATTTCTGAAGATTCTATGCTTCAGAAGTAGAGCAAGGAAAGAAACTGTGAGAAGCAGAAATAGTTTTGTCAGGAGACTGACCAGGCTGGACCAGCCTGCCTATCTGGTGCCTCCAGAAATATCTTCTCTCAAACTGCCTGAATTGTTTTCACTTGGCTTTTTATGTCAATGGAAAGCCCATTAGTTGGAGATTCATTTTGGTTAAGAACAATTCTTGTTCTTAGATGCAAAGAGAGGGAATTTTCATTCCTTTTTTAAATGCAAAGAGAGAAGCTGTGTTACCTCATAACTAGCAATAATTAATTCAACCAGATTAAAATCTCTTAACATCTAGGGTTAGCTTTGGAATTTTGTTAAATACTTGCTGTATGCAATGTATTATGTTATAGTAATAATAATAACATTTATATAACATTTTAATGTTTGCAAGAGACTTTACATAGGTTAACTCATTTTATTCTCACAACCACCCTGTGAGTCGGCGCTATTATTATCCTCATTTCTGAGATGATAAAACTAAGGGATAGGGAGATTAAGTGACTTGCTCACTGATTGCAAAGTTAGTAAGTAACTGAAGGCTTTCTGTTTCCAGGTCCCATGCTCTATCTGCTGTGTCACTGAGGGGCTCTGAGGATAAAAAGACAAAAAAAGTTAAGAGTGTCTGCTTACAATAAAATAGCATCCTATAGGGGGATAGAGCATGCAAATAATGAAGGAAATGGAAAATATGTACAAAATAATACAAAGTAATTTCATTCTATACAATAAAAGGGCTAGGGGCTGGATTTGTTATTTTATTATATGTTGTTGGTAGTGGTCCTTCATTTTTAAAGAGGACCAGTGATACCACTGGGTGATGTCTTGACCTGTGTGTGAACTGGATTTAAGTGAGGCAGTGTTTCAAAAAGTCATCGGCCCCACTCTCTCTTCTAGAGACGTAGAAGTCCAGTGGCAAAGACAAAGGTCAAAATGACTGGTGATAGTCCAGGATGCAGTGGATGACATTGGTATCTTTGATGTCTGACCAAGCTCTAAGGGCTCCATGGCTCCTGCTTCAATTGGGCCAAACTGTTATCATCTGCCTATTCTATCATCTCCCTATTCATGCTTGAGGTAGGCATCTCATTAATTTCTATAAGAAACTTTTAGATGAGGAAGCTCCCTTTACAAAAGTAGGTCAGCACCTTCTCTTTAACATAAAACATTAGAAAGGTGAGGAGTGGTAGGAAGTGAGAGGGTAAATGATTTTCCAGGATCATACAGGCAGGCAGTATGATCAAATGAAAAAGATACTTTACATGATTCTCATGTACCTGATCAATGAATCCTGATCTTTCTGGCTCCAAGGCTGGCTCTCTATCTAACTGGCCACACTCAACAGGTGAGAGATAACCTGGTGTAGTGACTAGGGAACTAGCTTACTTCCTGCCTTTGATAGATACCAGCTGTGTGACCCCCAAGGAAATCACTTAACCTATCAGTGTCCCAGGCAAAGTTCTAAGGCAAAAGGGCAAGTTGTCAAATATTTCCAGATTTCCACTGGAATAGAAAGTTTCCTTACAAGGGAGATTTTTATAAGGATGAAATCACAGATATGGACTAAAAAAATGAGATTTCCCTTAAGAGGCAGAATACTAATGGGGGGGGAAGGAAAGAGGTGGGTCGTGAAAGATATTGTGGAGGAGATTTCAAGTTTAGTCTCGGGGATAAAGTTTTTCCTGTAACATTGAAAAGAGGGCTGCATTTGGAGTCAGAGGACCTGACTTCAGACCTCAGTTCACCCAAAATATTTATTACCTGAACTTGAACTCTTTTGTAAAAATAAAGTGGCTAGTCTCTATGAATTGTAAAGATCTCTTCCCCTAGAAATCTATGTTCTAGCATCCTCTGACCTTGACCAACAAGTCTCAACTTCTGAGTGCCTTTGGCAGGTTTCTAAGACTTTAAGTTCAAGCTAAGTTGAGGATCTTTATGGGTCGAAGGAATTTACAGTAGTAATGAAATCTCCACCCCAAACCACCAACACCACCACCACCCTGAAAAAAAGTCATCAGACTTGAAGAAATCTGTGATACTGAGAGGATAGAGCTCTGGCTGCAGACAAAAGAGGTCAGTAATTTGAGAACTTTGAGAATTTTGAGGGGAAGGGTCGATGAGGTACAGACAGGCAGTGGGGGGGTTGGGGACAGTATGAGGATAGACATTAGAAGCATGAAGAGGCATCAGGAATGAGGAAAATGCCAAAGAGAATCTTCACCTATTTCAAACGTTTGCCTAGGACTAGCCTGGTGGCCATTAAAGGACAGAAAATGTTCCTTTTTCTTCCTATTCCTCCCTCCATACTGCATGATCTCCTGGTCTGAGAAGCCATTAGAATAGCACCATTAATACTATTGTTATTATCTATTATGCTATCAGAGCTTAAAGCTGCATTAAGACTTTTGGGAAACCCAGTGTGAAGCTCATCTACACGATGGATTAACAATAATAGAGTTTATATTTCTGTAGGATTGTTGTGAATAACGCATTTTAGAAATAAGAAAGCCCTCTACAGGGTAAGCTAGGAGGTGCAGAGGATAGAGCACCAGGCTTGGAGTCAGGAAGACCTGAGTTCAAATCCAAGCCTCAGACCATACCAGCTGTGTGGCCCTGGACAAGTCACTCAACCCTGTTTGCCTCAGTTTTGTCACCTGTAAAATGGGCTGGAAATGGTAAACCACTTCCGTATCTTTACTAAGAAAATCCTAAATGGGGTCATGAAGAGTGGGACATGACTGAATAACACTAACAACAAACCCCTATACAGATATGTTAAAGAAGCGGGGTGGCAGGCCTTGTAGCAAATAATTCCGGGGTTCTCCTCCTGCTCCTGACATACTGGCTGTGGGACGCCAGGCAAGGTCCTTCATCTTTCAACGCTCTAGAGAAACACTTCTCAAATTTTTGGGTCTCAAAACTCCTTTATACTTCAAAAAACTACTGAGGACCCTAAAGAATTTTTGTTAATGTGATTATCTACTGATACCTACCTTATCTGAAATTAAAATACAAATTTTAAAAATACTTACTAACTCATTTAAAATAATGATAAATCCATTACATGTTAACATAGATAATATTTTATGAAAAATAACTATACTTTTCAAAACAAAAAATATTGAGGAAAAATGGCATTGTTTTATAGATTTTTACAAATCTCTTTAATGTCCGGCTCAACAGAAGATGGCTAGATTCTGTACTCTGTTCTGCAGTCAATCTGTTATGTTGTTTTTACTGAAGACAATCTGGCCTCACACAGTCAAGAAGTGGGGAAAAAGGGAAGAGCTTTTCATTACGCAAATAAAGAATCAGTATTATTGTGAAAATCATGTTGTCCTCATGAACCTTCTGAAAGGATCTCTGGGACTCCTGGGGAGGGGGTGGGGGTGTCCACAGATAACACAGAACCACAGCTCTCGCTAGGCAAGGGAATGGAACAAGCATTTGGTAACCTACTAGATGCTAAACACTGTACTAAGATTTTTACAAATATTACTTCATTTGATTTTCATAGCAACCCTGAAAGTTATTTGTTACAGTTCTGATTACCCCTGTTTCACAAATGAGGAAACTGAGAGAAGCTGGCCTACCCATGGTCCTTTAGTGTCAGCGGTAGAACTGAAAATGGAAAATTGAAATCTAGATCTCCTACATGACAGAAATGACTCAACAACAAAAATTGATACTAAGGAGCACTCTTTACATCACAGCATTGTTGCCTCTGTAATAATAATAGTAATAAATAATAATGATAAGAGCTAATGTTTATACAGAATCACTTTTAAGGTTTGCAATGTGCTTTTGTGGCCTGGCCTGGGAATGTACCAACCTTTTATAGCATTTTCCTCTATGAGAAAACATGTTCCCAATTCCAACCAACTTCAAAAAACAAATCCTTCATACACTGGAGCCTGATATGCCCTATTTGGGAAGAAATAGGAAGGAAGTAAAGTTTGGAATGGGATTAGGGAGAGAGGACGGAATAATAAAGCATACAAAATAATAGAACAAAATGGGATTGAAGTCAGGAAGGTAACCTCTCCTAGGAAACCCGGAGCGCAGTAATTTATGATAGCAGACATTAGACTAATACCATTTCCATGCCTTTGACCTGGCACGAGGTAAGTCCTCTGAACAAGGAGAGCCTTAAAGAATAGGGCTACTATGAGCACTTCCCCAGGTTAACCCTGAAATCTGGATACTCAGGATATCCTTTTCTCTTTTTATTATTTTTTCCCCCCGAGAATGTAAGCTACCTTCTCACTTAGCCCCGGAGATCCCTTGTCCTTGATTTCCAAACAAAATTCGTTAAGGCGAGAGACCGACCAGAGCTCGCCAGAGAAAGGAAGGATTAGGCTGGGGTAAAGTTGTAAGAGATGGCTCTAGGACTGAAGCAAAACTCGTTATCGTTCTCTTTTATGTCTGGTTTTGCCTTTTTTTTTTTTTCTTTTCCCAGTGATCACTCATTGGTTACAGCCCTTCTATATGACCAAACTCTTGTACAATGTGAAAGTATTTGCAGATCCTATACATGATTGCACGCCACCATGGGGGGGGGGGGGAAGGGAGGGGAGAAAATCTGAAACTCAAGTGATTGTGGAACTGAATCTTGTAAATTAAAAGTAAATGAGTAAATAAATTAAAAAAAAAAAAAGAGATGGCTCTAGGTTTATTTCGAAACGGGGAAAATTAGAAGAGTATGACAGGCTTAGACCAAGAAAAAGAATAGCAGATGTAGTTCAACAAGGCAAACCGGAGAGAAAAACAGCTGAAAAGATAGGAGTTGAGAGTAAAAAGTCTGTGTAGAGGAACGGAGCCAGCAGCGAGGGACTGATCTGGGGGCAGTCTTCGGCTCAGGTCTCCGCTACGCTTAGTTGGGAAAGAAGGGGGGCCGGTGGGGTGGTGCAGCGTTTGTCTGCCTTTGCTGCTGCTGCTGCGGCGGCGGCGGCTGGAACAGGTGAGCTGCCGGTGCCAGGTCCCTTCCCTGCCCTTCTCCGAGTGCCCTTTCCAGAGAAACCCTGCCCAGCTCTTTGCAGTTCGGCAGCTCCCTTCTGTTTGGGGTTTTGTAATTGGCGACAGGGTACTTCTCTGCCCCCACCCCCACCTCCTTCTTTTAGGTTGCTCCACCCCGCCCCGGATCAGGCGAGGGGGGAACCAGTAGAAGCGATTAGCTGGCGCTTGCCAACTCGTGCGTGCAGAGTGTGTCTCTGAACTCCGGGAGTGAAGTCCTGCGGCGGCGGCGGCAGCGGCGGCTGGCGCTGCCTCTCCTAGGGTCTCTGTCTTCTCGCTCCCGCAGGACCCCTTGACCTGCCCCCACCCCCCTTCCCTCCAGCACACCCACCCTTCCCCACTTTTTTTCCCTTTTGCAATCACATGGTATTTTAAGAATGCTGGAAAGATGGCGGTAGCAGCAGCAGCAACTTCGGCAGCGCCGACTGGGGGAGGCGGCGGCCGGGGGCATCGGAGTGGGCTGCTGGAAGTTTTGGTGCGGGACCGCTGGTACAAAGTTCTGGTGAACTTGAACGAGGACGCCCTGGTCCTGAGCAGCGAGGAGGGCGCCGGGGCTTACAATGGCATCGGGGGCGGTGGAACCACCAATGATTCTTTCTGCCGGAGCAGTGGCGGCGGGGCCGGTGGCCACGGCCTCGGGGGTCCCGGGGGCGGTGGAGGGGCTGGGAGCGGGAACCAGTCCCTGGATACCCCTGTACCGCCGGGCGGGGGCAGCCCCCAAGTGGGAGTACGCACTGCCTTCACTGACCTGCCTGACCAAGTGCCCGAGTCCATCGCCAACCAGAAGCGGGGCGTGAAGGTGCTGAAACAGGAGCTCGGGGGACTGGGCATCAGCATCAAGGGGGGCAAAGAGAACAAGATGCCCATCCTCATCAGCAAGATTTTCAAGGGGCTGGCGGCCGATCAGACCCAGGCCCTGTACGTTGGGGACGCGATCCTGTCTGTGAATGGAGCCGACCTGAGGGACGCCACCCACGACGAGGCGGTTCAAGCGCTCAAGCGAGCGGGCAAAGAGGTGCTGTTGGAAGGTAAGGGGTTAATGCCTCCCGGGACGCGCTGCGAACACACACATACACACACAGCTGACAAACACAGGCACTCAGTTTCGGGGGCCGCGCCGTCTTGACAACTTTTGTGTCCCACCACCCTTACACACACCACCCTTACACACCTAGGAAGTCTGCAGTTGTCAATGTAAGGATGAATGAAAAGCCCAGGTCTCTCCATCTCGCTTTCCCAAGCCGGGCTTGTGAATACTACTCCTGGATTGGTACTACAGGGAAGATCGGGGTCTGGCTGGGGTGTGAGGGCGTGGGAGGAGTGTGGTTGGAAAACTGGAAGTAAGAGGATAATCCCAACCTTCTCCCATAGGAGAATTCCTGCTCTGGCGCTTTGGGTCTGGGGATTGACTCTAGGCGAATCAATTTAAGAGACAGGGACCGGCAAGGGTGGGGTTGGGCAAAGTGTAAGACCTTTCACTGGCTGCACGTGTGACCTGTGGAGACTTGTGATGAGACTAGAGAGAGAGAACGAAAGAACGTGCTAGCCAAGGGTTTTGCTAAGAAAATCTGGCAGTTTCGTGTAGAAGTTCGCCACTCCTTCTGCAGGGTGTCTCGGTCCAGTCAGTCTGGATTCTTAATTGTGCTGTGAGGTCGTTTTCTACCCACATTTTTTTTCTAGGCTTTCCTGTAGTCATACATGGTCCGGAGCTTCACTCTGCAGCTAGTCTTTTATCCATGCCTGGGGTACCTTAGAAACTACTTCTTCGTGAGCTGATTAACCTGAACACCTCTACACTCCCCACTATGACTGCGTCTGAAATACCCTAGGAATTACTGTTCATTACGGGTTTGGGGATATCCAACGTTGTAAATGCGGGGGCACGGTTGCAAACCAGATAATTAATTCTTCATGGCAACTGCGGGCACATTATCCCTCCATCCTATGGAACAAAACATTCCATCTGAGATCCCGTAAAGAACACGTTTGTTGTAAGCCTGGGAGCACGGGATCGGGGTGGAGAAAGACCAGTTTGTCCAGACTCCCTCCTGGCCTTGTGGTGGTGCTGCTGTCTCTGTGTGGAGCTCTGAGAAGAAGAGAAGCCGAGCCCAGCGCTTCGGAGAAATAGACTTTGCAACTTGTGACAGGTGATGCAACTCCCTGGAATGTGATAGCCCACCTGATGGCCTAGAAGGAATGAATTAAAGCAACGCTGAGTTGGGTGTGGAGGTGTTTCTGTAATCTGCCGGCACACCGCTGGGTGCTTCGTGATTCCCTTTGCTGCTTCTGCCACCCTCTGCAGCTAACTCGGGCACTAGTCTATTTGCTTTGGTTTGGTGATTAACATAAGTAAACAGTCAAGTTTTTCTTTGCTAAGGTGTGCTGGGGTGGGAGTGGGGGGTTAGTGGGGCCTGGTCCCAGCCGATTGTAGTCATATGTGTGTGTATGTATATGATATACACACATACACAAACATACATACACATAACATCCAATCCTATGTCTTTCTGGACCCCAGTAAAATACTGAGTAGAGGCTAGTAGGGTCATTGACTTCAGGCTGTTATTTTAACTATTTAACTAGCTCTCTCACCTCTTCTTATTCAATTCTCTTTTTTTCTTTACACTTTTTTCCCCGTTTTGGGACACTCCTCTTTCAGGTCTTTCGGTTTTCTTACCAGCAATTCACGTAAATAATCTTGTAAATAGGTGTTTTTGATATAGTAAGCCCACAATCTGAGTTTCAGTCTAGCCTCAGGCCCTGGCTGGTTGTGTGACCCTGGACTAGTCTTTCACTGACCCTAGGAAATTCTTTAGTAGACTTAAATTGCAGAACAGTAGTTCAACTGCATTGATTGGGAATATTTCCTCACTGGGGAGCTTTCTATCCCATGAAATCATTTGGACAAAAAAATTATCTAGTAAAGAGGGAAAAAATTATCATGAGATGGTTGTGGAAAGGATAATTATCAAAAAAAATACATGATGAGGGAGGGAGAGATAGATAATGTCAGATATATAATGAGTTCACCTGCCTGTTGGGGAGGTAATATGATGCAGCTGGGGTCTAGGTAAAGGGAAGTATGGTGTGTCTATCATAAAGACCCCTAAACTGAGAGGTTAGGTGAGAACAGTAGGTGAAGGAATAGAATTATCCTTAGTGAACAGCTTGTGAAGATTTCTAGCCAAACTTCCCAGATCTGAGAGATATAGGTTAGGGATAAGGGTAGAACATCATAAGCTGTACCTGGATATTAAAGTTTGGAAGCAGAATCTCATACTTTGCAAACTTAGTGGTATCTGTGTTTTCAATTTCTCATTCTCCTTTAGTTCCTTATATATATATTTTTTTTTAAACTAAGAGGATTTCCCCATATACTGGTCAGAATAGAAAAGTCCCAAGGTTCTTTGTGCTTCTAAGAGACTGTGTGGGGTAGGACAGGATGGGGTGGGTTGGGGTGAGTAGAGCAGAGCAGAGGAAAGGGCAGATAAATGCTCGAACTTACAGAACTGAGGCCAAAAATGAAGGGTTAAACCAGGAAAGAAAGGATGTAGGCTGTGGAATTAGACACCTTCTTCACCTTTGGTCACTCCTCCAGAGCAATGCTTTGCTCCCTAAAGAATGATCATTTTATTCTTTCAAAAAGACACCCTATTGTAGTGGAGTTTCAAGTCCTGTGCCACTATAATATTAAAAGTTACAAAGAAAATACAGACCTTCTTTGGTAAAGGAAGTTGCCACAACCCAGAATTCCCCTTATTAATAAGATCATGGGGTACAGTCCCTATCTCAGTCTCTTAGAATAACAAGGGAGCTTCTTATCAAGTGTTCTAAGAGAGAGAAAAACTGACCTCTTAGTGGATTCCCTCTGGGTAGCCATTTTCCTTCTAATGAAAATTCATATGGCTACCTGTGACTTGACTGACTTCCCTGTAGTCCACTTGAAGGCATTGGTTAGCTGGCAATTATCCCCTGAAGTGTGCCTTTTAGAACCTCTTCCACTATGTACTGCCAGATCATTTACAAAACAAACTATTACCGTGGCCACATCCAAAAAAAATGTTTGTCTCATTCTACACTGGAGTCCCTAACCTATCTGTCAGAAGGTAGGTAGTATAGTTTAACCTCAGTCCTGGGGAATCATGGTTGTTCATTTTATTGATCAGAATTTTTAAGTTCTTCAAAGCTGTCTCTTTTTACAATGTTGTTAAGATAGTTTTTCTCTTGGTTCTGCTCACTTCACTCTGCCTCAGTTAATCCAAATCTTCCGAAATATTTCTGAAACCATTCCTTTTGTCAATTCTTATGGCACAACAGTATGGGATCATTGACTGTTAGAGCTGGAAAATA
This sequence comes from Pseudochirops corinnae, assembly GCA_028646515.1. Classification (NCBI taxonomy): domain Eukaryota; kingdom Metazoa; phylum Chordata; class Mammalia; order Diprotodontia; family Pseudocheiridae; genus Pseudochirops; species Pseudochirops corinnae. The sequence goes on along the minus strand of CM053587.1, from coordinate 264,168,119 downwards.
CAAATCATATAGTTCAACTTCCTCTTTTACAGATAAGGAAACTGGAGAGGCTAAGTGATTTGTTTAAGCTGATAAGTAACAGAATCACAGTTCATACTCAGGCTTTTGATTAGTAGTTCATTTAAATCTTCATACTACACACTATAAATCGAATTTCCTGAATCCTAGTATACTACAAACTCAGGGAATTTTGCTAGGCAGTGTGTAGGGGAACAAACAAGCCTACCCTCATAGTTCCTGACCACAAGAAGTTTCCATTCGAATTGGGAAGTTAGTACATTCATATGAAACTAACTCTACAAACCAATAAAAACTAAGTATTAAATGAAAAGCACAAGTGAAAAGTGCTTTAAGAGTTCAGAAAAGAGAAAGAAAAGTGCAGTTATCCCTTCCACAGGTCAAGAGGTAGGGGTGTGGCACCTCCTGAGATCTGGAAAATCCCTGTAAAAATTATTTTTGGCTCTCCCTTCATACCAGAGAAGAAGTTTGAATTGTTATGGTATTAAAAAGGTAAAATAAGTTGATGTTATACAATACTGTTCATGTATCTTATGCATTTTTGAGTTTCTAAACTTTTTCTGTTACTTCCACAAAACTCCCCCCAAATTCCCATTTAATTTCTTATGCTGACTCAAGATATATTGAAATCTCAATAGGGAAAGCTGAGATGTGACATGGATAACGTGGGCTAGAGTAGTCTTGGAAGGCTTCATACAGGTGGGTTTTGAACATGGACAAATGAGTAATCATAACAATGGACATCTCTATAACACATTTAGGTTTATAAAGTGCTTTTGTTAAGGCGTTGTTACACTTGCAACTTGCAACAACACTGTGAAAGAAGTTTTGTTTTACAGACATAGAAACTGAGGCTTATAAAGGTTATGTGACACATCCAAGGACACAGAGTTAGTCTGTGAAAGATTTTGAATACTGGTCTTTCTAAAGTCATCATTCTACCCACTATCTCAGCTGCTTATTTGGATAGGCAGCAAGTATAGGAGGGTGTCCCACAAAGAGGAATGGAATGAACGAAAACAGAGATGGAAAGCCAAGTCATGGCTGTGGTAGAATGGTTTGGGAAAAGCTGAGAATAAACATAGGGAAGGCTAGAGAGATGGATTAAGAATGTAGATTCAAGGACAGACAGTAGAAGACTGAGTTGTGTGGGTTTTTATCCTATGGACAATAAGGAACCCTTGAAAATTTCTGAGCAGAAGGACAGGTTAAAGTGCTTGTTTCAGAGACTGATCAAGTTGGTTATGTACAGAATGCACAGAAGAGGGAAGACAGTAGTAATCTAGGTGTCTGTTGGGTAGAGCAGATGAGCCCCTAACTCTCCCCAAGGGAATTCCTAACCAGATTGAAATGTGATTGGGAAATATTTAACAAAATAAATAAAAATAAAATAAAACATACTTAATGCTAAATTTTTAACTGAGTATATGGCCCACAAGGATCATTATGTACAGATCTGTGGCCCATTTCTGTTTGAGTTTGACACCACTGGCAACCAAATCATAGGGAGACATTCTCATCTCTCCTTTGAATATGAATTCTCAAAGAACTCATCTTTTGCTTCCTGACATTCCATTCTCTCCATAGGAGTACACAGTATCTTATATAATAAACCATGCCATATGTAGAGCAGAGCTAAAATAAAGTTATCGCTTCATCCATTAGGAAGACTAGAGTTTTCCTTTCTAAAACTGGCAGTGATTTTTCAGTCCTTTGCTTCCTGATCTTCTCCGTTCCACTTAGGATCTATTTTTTGAAAAGCTGGTAAAAGGTAAAAAGTGTAGCCTTTGGTCATATATTAGAATAATGCTAACTGTCCCACAGAGGAATGAAACATCATCTTTAGAAATACACTTTTTCTTTTCCCCAGTCCATCCTGAATAATAAAATAATCTTTCTTGAGTATAGAGCCAGCATATCACTCTTCTGCTCAGAAATCTTCCATGGCTCCCTATTGCCTCCTGAATAAAATTTTTATCACTTGTCTGGCATTTAAGTCCCCCCTCTCCCTTAGGCTAGTGATTAACTATGAGATTTCCTCCAATTATATATAGATAGATGATAGATTGATATATACACATATGTGTATGTATATGTAACATGTACACATGTATATATACACTATGTATTTATATATGCATATATGTGTGTGTGACTTGTATGTATGTTTATAGTTGTTTGCATGTTTTCTTCCCCATTAAAATGTGAGCTCCTTGAGTTCAGGGATTGAGTTTTTACCTTTCTTTCTATCACCAGATTTTAAGGAAGCTCTTAAGGAAGCACTTAACAAATGTTAATTTCTTGCTTGTTTTCCTGTGCTCTCTGACCTTTCCAACCTTCTTTCCTCTCACTTTCCTTCCTTCACCCTGTGTTTCAGCCAGCTACTTTCTACATCCCTTGTACACACCATGTATCCTCCTGCCCCCTTTTTCTTATTCCCATTGTTTCTGAAGCCTGAGATACCTCTCACCTTCTTCATCTGTTAAATGCTTACCTTTACAGCCCTGTCCCCTTGGATTATAAGGCTAAGAGGGACCTCAGAGGCCCCCCAGTCTAACTCTGTTATTTTGCAGATGGGGAGACTAAGGTCCAAGAAGGTTTTTGACTTCTTCAGAGGCACACAGATAGAAAGCATCAGAAGTGAAATTAGAAACTGGCCTTCTGAGTCTGAGCCCCATGATCTTTTCACTATTCCACAGTTCCTTCCCCCAAGAAGGAGCAAGAAAAGAGTGACAGGTTGGATGGAAATGCAGCATTACCCTTTCCATTTTAAAGTCATAACTAACATTTTTTTTTCCTGTAGCTAAGAAACCTACAAGCCTGAAATTCTGAAAGCTCTTTCTACCTGAGGAGACTAAAACTGTCTGCTTAGATTGCTAAATTGGTTCTTTTTAAGGTTACATATCCTTCTCAGAGTTTGGACCCTACTCTTTAAGTAGAGTTGATTGGCCCCATCCATCAATTACTTATTTCTGCAGTGGTGGGATAACATTCTTCATGTTCAGCGGTGCATTTTAATAGTCACCCTGTGGAGCAGTAAAAATAACTCAGCCCACAGTCCTCCACATCTGTGAGAGGCATCTTGGGCAGCGCCCTGTGGGCCTGGTGGAAAGAGAATTACCCTGTGGCCACTACCAGCCTGCTCAAAGGACTATTTGTTTGGTTTTTTTTCAATGATGCATCTCAAAGCAGTTAGTATGAAAGAAAAATCAAATGATGATGTGTCTTAAACATCCTACCTCCCTCCTTATCAACTGACTGGCATTAATCAGTGAAAATCGATGTTAAAGAATATCCTTTAGCTCTTGCCTAGGTATTCCCACAAAAAATATTTAACAAGATCTCAGAGTTAGAACTGAATAAGACCCTTAAAGGCCATCTAATCTAACTCCCTCTTTTTCCAAATGAGGGAGCTGAGCCTTAGGGAAGTTAAATGAATTAAAATCACAAAGGTAACAAGTGTTTCATATGCATATGGTATGGTACTCAAGCCTTCCTGACTCCCAATCCAGTACTCTCTCCACTGTGCCATGTTGTACACAAATATTGAGTGACAGAGTTAGCTTTTGAACCCAAGTGCTCCGACTCTCAATTCACCATTTTTTCCACTATTGTTTCCAATTTAGCACAAAATAAATGCCCATGTGCTGTGCTGCTTCATCTCTAAGTCCATGTCATATGGGGATCAGTTAAAGGAACTGGTTATATTTAGCCAAGAGAGGAGAAGACTTGAGGATGTGAGAGCTAGTTGAAGGGCTGTCATTCCAAGGATTGATTAATCTGGTTTTGTTTGTACCCAGAGGGCAGAACCAGAAGCACTGAGCAGAAGTTGCAAAGAGCAAATTTAACCCTGACAGAGAGAAAGCTTCCTAAAGATTAAAGCTATTCAGAAGGCAAGTGGGTGGCCTCAGGAGGTAGTGCATTCTCCCATTTTGGAAGCTTTCAGGTTAAAGTCGAATGCAGACTTATTTGTGATGTACAAGAAAGCCTTTAATCAATCAACAAGCATTTATTAAATAGTTCCTATGTGCAGGGATCTGTACTGGGCATTTGGGATACAAGAACAAAAGTGGAACAATCCCTACCCTTAAGGGGCTTATGTTCTTTTGGGAGAGAAAGGTGCCATATAGGTACATGCAAAATAACTATGCACAGAATTTATAGGAAGAGAAATAGAGACAGGCAGACAGAATGGTATTTCTTGGAATTGACAACATGTATTTTTTTTGAAAGAGCATTAAAAAGTATCCCTCTTTGGAATGGAACCTTCTCTGTGCCCCTCCTTATATCCCTTGACTGCTACCTAGCCCTTTTCCTGTCTCTGCTAATATTCCAGTCATTCTTTCAGATTAAAAAAGAAATATTCCAGAAGAGTTGTGCAAGTCAACCCCACCCTTTAAGTCAGTCTCAGCCAGAAGGAAAGACTCAAGGAAAAGAAGAATTTTGAAGAAAATTGAAATGATGAGCCTTGGTCCAAGACTAACTTTCAACTCCCATTGCTTTTGGCCAACAAAGGTCTATGACTTTAAAGTTGAAAGGGACTTGAGAAGCTATGGAGTTCAATCCCCCCATTTTACAGATGAGAAAACAGAGGCCTAGAGAAACTGACTTGCTCACACTCACGTGCTAATGTTTGGCAAAATTGACTTTTGAACCCAAATCCATCTAATCCAACACACTTTCCATGGGATACCATGCTCTCTCCTGCATTAGCTTTGTGATACTGGTAAGTGTGAGAAAGCCTAGCAGATCCCATTTATATAATGCTTTGTGGTTCTAAACCAGTTTACAGCATGATAACATTTGATTTTCACAACTATTGTGAGATGGGTTAAACAAATAGGATCACAAATTTACAGTTGCTGAGGCTCTGAGGTCAAGAGCCTTGCTTAAGGAAGTGTCAATAGCCAGTGTCAATCCCTGATTTAAACCCCAGCCTCCTGACTTCAAGCCCAGTTCTTGGTCTTGTGATAAGCTACTCAAAATATGGCAGACTGATCCAGATTTTTCTCAGTAGAGAGGTTGGAGCTTATCTGTTCGTTTAAGCTGGATTCAAATCCCTCCTGTGACACTTACTAGTTGTGTGACCCTGTCTAAGGCACTTAACCTCTCCCTCTCATTTCTACACTTTAAAAAGGAAGAATTTGACTCAATTGCTTTTAAGGGTCTTTCTAGCTCTGAATCTATGATTGTATGATCCTGTTTGTTATAATCATTTCCTCCATGGCCATAGTCTTTCATAGGCCCTAATGTGACCCCTCCCTTGGTGAGCTAGGCATTTTTGAGAAATAAAGGGTTCAATCATGTAAGATAAATGAACTCATTCAGGAAATGTACTAACCAATTGGTAAATTGCCATGTTAGAACACTGGGTGGTAACTTGATGCCCAGGATGAGTGAGTTAGCCTTGCATGGAAGAGCACTCTAATCCCGGGAGGGTATGTCATTGCCTCTGATGGCTTAAATCACATCAGATGGTTTTCATATAAAAGGAGCCCTCTGTGTGGATTGTCATGGTTTTGGAGGGTGAAGAGACATGAAGTATGGTGTTGTGTTACCGGCTGATATTATCCAGAGCCCTGTAGAAAAATATGTAAAGGGAAAGGCAGAGCGTGGGCCCCAAGGAAGGATTTTGCTTACAGAGCAACATTCAAATTTCTTGTCAAGATCTCTAGAAATTCTAAGAATGTGCAACTTATATTTTCCAAAAGAAGCTAAAATGTTTTCTTATAAAATTGTGTAAAATATTTAACTTAGCCATTATTAATCAAACATTTCAATTTCTTAATGTCTATCCTACATTTTCAATATCATTTTTTCTTACAGTTTTGCATTTCTGCTAGTTTCTGTTAAAATTTATTTTATTTTAATTATCTGTCTGTTCATGTGTTTGTTTGTTTTTTGTCTGAACCTGTCATTTCATCCTTGTGGGAGCCTCCTGGTTTGAAAATTCCCTCCCCAAAGCATATTTGGGAATCGGCTTATGCTTTTAGAGAGTCACCAGGGGTACTGACTGATGAGGGAACATCTGTGTGGTATTTGAAATAGAATATGAATCCATTTCAGTGGGTGAATAAACTGACTTCTACAGTGAATAAAAATCATTATGGGTCCTCTTGAGAGGCAAGATTGCCTAGTGGATAGAGGGTTATAAACTCAGATCTTTAGTTGTTTTCCCAGCAACCAAGGGAGGATAGAGTTAGCCCTCTGTGCCTTCTTTCCTTGCAAGAAGCATCACAGTGGTTTTTATAACTGAATTTTTACAAATTCAGAGGTGGAAAGAATGCCCTTCAAGTTAGGCCCATGATCATGATTTTACTTTTGACAATTTCACATAATTCTGTCCTCATGAAAAATAGATTTATACAACTAGAGCAAAATTTTTATTGTAGGCAGTTTTATGGATAATACGATTGGTACTTCTTCCACATTCTTTTCCCCCATTTTACCCAGAAAATTGAGTGGGATGAGAATAGGGCAGAAGATGGGTGTCTTTTTTGCTCATATTATCCAGATAATTTCTTGAGTTTGTTACTCTCAATTGTGTTTGTTGGTAGAATTTCATAGGAGGCTTGTTCACAGTTTCTCAAGTCAGATTTGTTCCAGTGTTGGTTTAAGAAAAAAGAATCAACCCTAAACCAGCAGTTCTCAGATTTTGTGCCATGGTAGAACTCTTTAGTTTGAACAAAAACTTTGAGTCCTTGTGGTAAAATCTGCTAAAAATTATTATTTTTAATGCTTAGTATCGTACAACAAAAGGCTAATAAAATAAAATACCACCACAGGAGAACTTCCTGGTTCCTTGCAGCTCAGTTTTAGGGCTCATTTTAAAACAAACAAATCAACCTTTGAGTACTTTTTTCTGGGCTCTTAAAGCACAATTTTGGAAACACCATCTAAATAGTATCTACCACATTTCCTTATCAAATATGTTATAAGGTATAGGCAGAGAGCTGTAGGAATAGAATTAGAATGAAATAATCCTCATAGAAACTTTTCTGCCCAAAGCTTTTGTTTGATAAAAGACCTGATCCTGGCAGGGTCAAGAAGGAATCAAGAAGTGATTTCTAAGCTCCAGAGAAGAATGGCCAGCAGAACCTTAGGACACAGAAGGTCTGCTCTCCTAGCTCAGTAGCTTCAGAAATGTTACACAGCATTATCTCCCAAGGAAGGAGACCGAGAAATTCTCTACCTGTCAGTCAATCAGTAAATATTTATAAGCATCTACTTGAGGTACAAAGACAAAAAGAAAAAAAAAATCCTCCGGCCTCAAAGACCTTATCGTCTAGCCAAGGTAAACAGTATTTACAAATTAGGCCACATATTGAAGGCAGGTGGGATATGACAAAAGGGTACCACAGAAAACCTCCTTTACCCCCAAAGTATCTCCTTAGCCTTCAAGTCACGATGTCTAGAAGGGCCACTGCGAGAAATCTCCCCCTTTCTTTTGAATAGTGGAATCTCTAGGACTCTTCAGTTTAAAAGAAATACCAAGGGGAGGGCAGCTAACTAAACCTGTCAGCTATGGTGACTCATCTACAAATTAATTTTTCAAATTCATCCTAAAAGACTGAGGACCCAAAATCTTCACAGAAAAAAGAGCACAGACCAGATCATTCCGAAGGTGTCTTGTGGCTTTAACATTCTGTGAATTTCTAACTGTGTTTTGATGAAGGTGGACTTTGAAAGGGTCTTGAAGGCCCAGACAGGGGCGCTGACCATCCAGGAAACAGCACCTCGGGATGGGGGTGGGGCGGAGAGAGTAGTAGAAGTTGATCAAAGTGTTTTCCCTACTTCACTACTTTTTCACCCCAGTTTTGTAGATTTATTTCTTTCTTTGTGGATCTGCTTTGGAAGGTACACAAGGTAATTAATTAGGGAATGCTTTCTTTTGAGAGTGTGAGGTCAAGCATGCCTCAGCAGAGCCTGAATAGTGGAAGTTTCAGGCCAGGCTATCACTGCCTGGCTGCCATCAAAGAATTTGGGGAGGAAGGAACCATGGCTGGTTAGATTTGAGAGGACTTTGACTTTAAATCACAGTATATAAAATTACATATTTTGCTTCTAAGTCAATAATTCTCTTGATGTATGACAGTAGGGGACTTAGCTTTGAAAGACCTAAGTTTGAATCTCACCCTGACACTGGCTAATTGTATGATCTGTCATATATCTGCTCTGTCTCAGTCACCTCATCTGTAAAATGCTGATATCTACTAAGGGCATTACAAAATTTTTGCAAGAAAAACAATCTTAAAGTATTGTATAAATGTACAGTCTTGTTATTAAGAGTTAATCCTGAAGTTTTAATCATTCTTCTGCCAGCCAAGAAGAGAGCAGCATTAAGTAACAAAAACAAATTTAATCTTTGCCTGTCCTCAAAAAATATTTTTCTAAAAAAAAAAGTGTGTATATATTTGTATGTAGGTAGGTAGATTTGAATGGTCAGAAATAAGCTCACAGATTTTACTCTTGTTACATTTAAAAATTGTAATCTGACTGTGCTTAACAGCGTCATAGAATTGAAGTTTATAGATTGTCAGAAAAACATGTTCTCCATAAATTCACCTTCACCTGGATAATTGTGAGACTACAGGAGAGCATATTTCTGGAACAATATTCCCATTAATCTATATTTACTGTGGTAAAAATAAACACTTTATAATGTTCTAAGCCACTGGATCTTTTGCAAATGGACCTATGACCTAGGAACTGTCTAAAAGAAGACATTTTTTAAAAGAAGTTTTACAAAAGAGTTTTCCTTATCTGCTTTAAATAATTATACATATGTATGTAACTACTATATGTGTGTCTATATATGTATATTGTTTATTCATTCATTAATATATTCATCAGTCAACGATTGCTGAGTACTTATTAAGATCCAGAGGAAAGATTTATTAGAATATAAGATTCTAGAGGGTAGGGACTCTTTTTTCTTTGTTTTCTTTTGTTTTTCACCAGTACCAAGCAAAGTTCCAGGTACATAATAGGAATATTTGTTTAATTGAATTAAATGGAATTGAATTTGGAGTTTTTGTGCTGCTGATAGTACTTTTATAAGGCAGAGACATTCTTTTGGTATTTATCTGTTAGCTACTTGCCCTTATTTCTATATATATAAAAACACAAGTTGACAATTGAGCTCCCTTCACACTCACATCTTACACATTTATAGTACTTTTTTTAGGGAAGAAATAGGAGGTGCTGACCTATGATTTTAATAGTGTAGGGAACTCCCAGTGTGGAGAAAATCCTTCTTCCTTGCAGATGGGTAACTGTTTTATAGTGTATAGTCTTAGAGCAGTGGTTCTCAACCTTCCTAATGCCAAGACCCTTTAATACATGTATGTGGGCATATCTGCATGTGGGCAGGACCCGCCTAGAGACAGATAGAGGAGCGGTGTCTCGGTTCCTAAGACCATCGGAAATATGTGTTTTCCAATGGTCTTAGGTGACCCACTCCTGTGACCTCTGTGAAAGGGTCATTTGACCCCCAAAAGAGGTTGAGAACCGCTGTCTTAGAGAGTTGCCCTGGGCACCAAGAAGTTAAATAACTTGCATATTCCAGACATCCTGTATGTTACAGAATTGAGACATGGACCCAGACCTTCCTGACTCCAAAGCCAACCCTCTGTATTCCAGGCCCTTTTGTTTCTTGTCTTGCACAAATAGGCATGCACAAATCAATGCATGTTGAATTGAATCAAAGAAGTTGGACAGAGAAGTGAGGAAGAGTACAGGGAGGCAGATTTCAGTTGAGTCTAAGGAACAACTTCAAAACAGGGACATCTGTCTGAAGATGGAATGGACTTCTATGGGAGACAGTGAGTTTCTTTTCATAGGTATTCAAACAAAAACTGAATGACTACTTCTTAGGGATATTGTAGAAAGGATTCGTCCAGCCATCAGGGATGAGTGGAGAGCAATAGACTATCAAGTCCCCACCAGCCTTCAACTTCTAGGAAATAATAATAATAAGGAAGGGGGGGAAGAGAGAGGGGAAGGAAAAGAAGAAACATAGCTGACAATGACATGGACTTTATAAAGGTTTCCAAAGCATTTTATCTTATTTGATCTTCAAAATGACCCAATAAGGTGAGCACCTCAGGTAGTATTATCTCCGAAGACCAACTTTGATCATTATAATGACACATTTTAATTTTCTGTTATTTTTGATTACATTGATTATTATCGTCATTTTTATTCCTGATTGTACTTATTTCACTTTATCAATTCACATGTCTTCCCATGTTTCTCTGAATTCTGTATATTTGATATTTCTTATGCTGTAGAGATGTTCTATGTTACCTTCATGTGTCATAATTTATTTAGCTGTTCCCCAGTAGATGGGCATCTGTTTTAAAACCATTTCTTTTCAAAATTTCCAGTTTTATATACCCATTCCTCTCGGAAGGTTAGGTGAGATATCCATTGGACATCAAGTTCGAGATATCTGAAAAGTAGTTGGAAAGGTGAGACTGAAGGTCAGCAGAGAATTGGGGGCAGGCTGAATGGATTTGAGAATCATTAGCGTAGAAATGGTACTTAGATCCATGGTAGCAAGAGAAGTAGTATAGAGGAAGGAGAGAAGAGAGTCCAGGACAGAACCTTGAGGGGCACCTGAAATTAGAGGACATCATCTGGAAGAGGACCCAGCAAAAGAGAAGTTAAATAGAAAGGAGGAGAACCAGGAGAGTGGTATCCCAAAAACCTAGAGAGAAGAGAATATTAAGGAGCACAGAGTGATCGACAGTGTCAACAGCTATGGAGAGGTTAAGGAGCTTGAGGATTGAGAAAAAGCCAATGGATTTGAAAACTAAGAGATCATCATTAACTTTGGAGAGAACAGCTTCACTGAAATGATGAGGCCAGAAGACATAAAGTAAGAGGTTAGGAAGAGAGTGAGAGGAGAGAAAGTGGAAGCGCCTATTGTAGACAATCTTTTTAAAGAGTTTAATTACAAAAAGTAGAAAAGATATAGGACTATACTTAGCAGAGATGAACAATCAAGACAGGGTTTTTGTTTTGTTTTGTTTTCCCAGATAGGAGAGATATGGGAATGTTTGTAGTCAGTAGGAAATGAACCAGTAGTCACAGAGAGTTTGGAAATAAGTGAAAGAATAAATATGACAGAGGGGCAGTCTGCTGGTGGAGACAGGATGGAGTGGGATCATTTGAATGGGTAGAACACTTGGCTTTGATAAGGAGTAAGGGCACTTCATCATGTGAAACAGAGGTGATGGAGATGATAGTGGCAGAAGCCATCAGAGTGATAGGAGAAGAGAAAGAGGGGAGAAGAGGGAGTACATGGTGAATGGCCTCAATTTTTTCTGTTAAATCTGAGGCAAGGTTCTCAGCTGAGAGAGTGAGGGGGTAGGAGGAGCCATGACATATCTGAAGAAGGATGGAAAGGATTGGAAGAACTGCTGCAGAGAATGAAATAGTGAGTTGATAAGGGAGATATAGTAGAATTGCCTGGCAGCAGCAAGGGTGCAGTTGAGGTTATGCAACTTAAATTTGTTGTGGACCCAGTCAGGATGGTTGCATGATTTTTTTCCCCTTACAGCATATATATAGCAAGTGATAAATGGTGGGAGTGATCCAAAGTTGAGGCTTGACCAGGAGTAACTGGGAGTGTGATGAGAATGCTAAGAATGCAAGTGAGAAGGACAGTGTAGAGTTGAATTGGTTCATCAAGTAGTCAAGATGGGGAAAAGAGAAGAGAGTGGCGAGTATGGGAAGATAGTTTAGAAGAGAATTCAGAGATTAAGGGATTGGCAGTCATGTGCAAATGAAGAGTAGGGTTTTATAGGGAAGGCAGAGGGAGAGGTGAAAAACTAATAAATTATGATTAGATAAGGGCATTTAGGAGTTCTTGAACGTGGTGCTGGTACATTTGTGGGTGATGGCAAGATCATGAGTGTGACCATCTGTGTGTATGGCTGAGGTGGAGTGGAGGAGTAGCTCATGGGAGGTGAATAGTTGAGAACTGAGTGGTTAGAGTATTTGAGGGAGAATCAGTATATATATTGAAGTCCCCAGCATTTATACTCCAGGTTTTCTGGCTTCCGGCTCCTTTTGCCACAGCCCACAAATAACAGGATACTTGTTATGTCCTTCACTTCTTTGGGGGGCAGGGGTGCTATGGGACAGTTATTTCTTTCTTCTACCACCACCACCAAAAATAAATACTTATAGCACTTACAGACTAGTAAGTACACAGATACTTTTTAAAAAATGATATAGTAATCGTTATTATATATTATAATATCACTCAGACCATGAGCTCTTTGAAAGCAGGAATTGCCTTTTTTTTTTTTTAAACTTTATTCTATTTGGATTCCCAATGCTTAGCACAGTGCTTGGTATACAGTTAACATTTAATAAATGCTTATTGACCAATGAATACCTCAGGGGACTCCTTAGGATTTATCTAGTTAGTCCCCCATGGGTTAAGATCTGTTTTGGTGCAGATTGTTCCCATACCTGGAGTTCCCCATGTTGAAGAAGAGTAATTACAACGATAATGATAATAGCTCGCATGCATGTAGTGCTTTAAATTCGTGATCTTGTCTGATCCTCACAATAGTCCTATAAGGAAAACGCTGTCATTACACCCATGATACTGATGAGGGAAATGAAATTCAGAGATGTTAGATGACTTGCTCAGAGTCACATAGCTTGAGGCCTTATTGACTCCATAGATTGCTCTCTTTACTTGAAAAGCAAAGCTTGAAAAGCTCTGCAGTTGTGACATTTCCCACACCCTGCTGCAGGCAGCCACCATCTTGGTAATTCCAGTTATTGGAAATCCATTACAATGACAAAGTTTCTGGACTTAAGTTGTTCACTAGAGTGGAACACTTTATAAATTGGCTCCTGATAAGATTAGACTGAGATTGGGTTATGGGCCCCTTTCCTTTGGCACTCTGCATCTTCCCTCGGAGATCTGAACTTCCTTTTGAATAGCATGTTTAGGAGAGATTGCCTCAATTTCTGTGAAGAAAACTGGGAGATTCTCATATTTAATATGTTTTAGGAATTTTTTTTAAAGACTTTGATAAGCCAGTGTTCAGGCAATAGCAGTATTTCATAATCAGTGTGTCACCATGTTGACCAGGTGTGCTGTACACCATTAAATCCTTCTTCCCTCAGGACATAATATTGTTCTCTAGAAGTACTTGCTCCCCTTCCCTCCTCCCACCCCCTTGTTTTGCCAACCCAGGGCACATTTCCCAGGACTTACTCTCCACACCCAGTAAGATAGCTCTTCTGGAATCCTATGTAGTTTTTAACCCATTCCACCTCAACTCAACCCTTAAGTTTACCGGGGTTGTTTTTTTTAAACAACATAGCACCCCTAATGTCTTCTTCCTGTTTCTAGCCACCAAATGTCCTCTTGTTTTAGAGTACAGTTAAGGGAAATGGCAGTACAGAACCACAGTTCAACCTAAACCTTAATTGTAGTTTTTTGAATACTTATCAGCTAATTTTTTAAACGAATTAAATGGTTGAAACACATTTAAAAAAAAAAGTTTTATTAATGTTTTTGTTTTTTTTATCATAGGCATGCCCACCCATTACCCCCAATGAATCTTCCCTGTGTAATAAACTAAAATAGGAGCAAAAAAGAAAGAAAGGGAGGATAGAGAGGGAGGGAGAGAGGAAGGAAAGGAGAGAGAAAGAGAAAAAGAGAGACAGAGAGAGAAAGAAAGAAAAAAAGAAAGAAAAAGAAAGAAAGACAGACAGACAATATGGTGAGGGTTTCTGACAACATATACAACATTCTCCAGCCCTTATCCAGTCCTGTGTTAAATTCTGTTCAAATGTACTTTAAAGAGGAAAATAATGAGAAGATTGCAGTCAATCATTCAGGTTTTAGAAAAATTTAGTATAAAGTCCAAATACTTGTTCCTAGTATTCAAGACTTGGCCCCATCTTATCTTTCCAACCTTATCTTTCACTACTTCCCAACAGGAATGCATAATCCCAACCAGACCACACTTACGGATCCCTAACATGTCATGTATCTCCCTGCCTACACTCACCCAGTCCCCTCTGTCTGATACAGTCAGTCAGTCAACAACTACATGCCAGGCACTGTGATATGCATTCCTCTCTCTACTTACTCAACTTCTCTTTCTCTCTCAAGATCCAGCTTGAAAACTGGTGCTTCTGTGAAACATTCTCTGGTTCTTCCATTCAAAAGTATATCTCTCTGCTCTCAACTTCCGTACCACTTCCTGTTGGTATCAGCTGTGTGCCAAGAAGTCAGTCATAAAACTTCTTTCAGGGAGTAGCTAGGAGGCACAGTGAATAGAGCACTGGTCCTGGAGTCAGGAGGACCGTAGTTTAAATCTGGCCTCAGACACTTAATACTTACTAGCTGTGTGACCTTGGGCAAGTCATTTAACCCCAACTGCCCTGCCTTTCCCTCTGCAAAAACAAACAAAAACCTCTTTCAGCCTCAGTTTCCTTATCTGTAAAAAGAAAATAATATCTGGACACTTTTTTCAAATCATTTTGAGAATCAAATGAGATAGTGGACATCAAGCACTTTGTAAACTCTAAGGCTCTATATAAATGTCAGTTATAATAATTTATTATTGTTATTATTAAATGTGTTATAACAATATATTATGACACATGCTATACTATAACATACTATACAATAATATAATATATAATGTATGTAGTATAATATAAATCAGTCATTCAACAAACATTTAGTAAGCTCTGACTCTGTTCCTTGCACTGTGCTAAACGCTGGGGGTACAAAGAAAAGAAGGAACACAGTCTCCTGTCCTCAAGGCCCTCATATTCTAACAGGGTAGACCATGTGCAAACAACTGTGTACAGCCAAGATATATGCAAGGTAAATCCGAGGTAATCTCTGAGGGAGGTCACTAACTTTGGGGAGGAGGCAGGATGCAGAGCAGGAAAACCCTGCAGAAGATGGGATCTGAATTGATTCCTGAAGGCAGAAGTGAGGAATGGAGAGAGTTTCAGGGATGGGGATACAGCCAGTGAAGCACCAGACTTGGGAGATGGAGTGTTGGGCAAAGGAACAACAGAAAGGCCATTGCTCTTGGATTGTAGCATTTGTGGAGGAGAGGAATATTTTATTTTTTAACACTCATTGGGCACTTTATATACTTCTGGTGCTATTTAGCTAATAGCCTTTAGTTGATCTAATCTCCCTAACTAAACCAAAAGTCCTTAAGTTCAGGGATCATTTCTTACACATTTTTCCACCCCCTAAAGTACCTAGCACAGTGCTGGATACATAATGGAAAACTCATTAAATACAGGCATGCCAGGTTAATTCCGTCCATTCTCCTTTTTATCATTTTTTTTCCCTCCTAGTTGGGCAGTACCAGTTAGCCACTTAGCCCAATGAATATCTGAATGAGAATTTCTCTACATCATGCCTGATATGTGGCTATTCAGTCTTTGCTGAAAGACCTCCAGTGAGGGAAAGCCCACTAACTCTTAAAGTAGCCCATTCACTTCTGAATGGTCTAAAACAGCGGTTCTCAACCTGTGGGTTGTGACCCCTTTGGGGGTCGAACGACCCTTTCACAGGGGTTGCCTAAGACCATCGGAAAACACATTTCCAATGGCCTTAGGAACCGAGACACTGCTCCTCTATCCGTCTCGAGGCGGGTCTGCCCACATGCAGATACGCCCGTGTAAGAGTAGGCATTAGGAAGGTTGAGAACCACTGGTCTAAAATAAGGAAGTTTTTCCAGACCTCAGGTCCAAATTTACCTCTTTGTAGTTCTCATCCATTGCTCCAAATTCTGCCCTCTAAGATCAAGCAGAAGTCTAATGTCTCCTCCACGTGGCAGTCCTTCAGATACTTCAAAGCCACTCTCTTGCCCCTTCCTCTACCTCATGAGTTTTCTGCTCCTCAGGCTACACATCCCAGCCTATTGAACTGGTCCTCATTTGTCACACACTCAAGACCCTGATTGCCTTCCTCTGGACACTGCAGCCTAATAAGCTCCTTCCTCAAATGTGATGCCCAGAATGGAACATAATGTATATCATATGTGGTATAACACTAACAATGATGCTATTTTTAGATATCTCTTACTATATAACATTATTTTTAGTTATGTAGCACTTTAAGGTTTACAAAACACTTTGCAAATATCTCATTTTATCCTCACAATTCTGAGATAGGTGCTTTTATCATCCCCATGATGGTGAAACTCAGGTAGACCAAGGTAAGTGACGTGCCCAGGGTCATGCAACCAGCATGAATCTGGGATCATATTTGAATTCAGTTCTTCCTGACCTCCTAAAGGTCTATTCTCTCTCTACTGTCACTTATCTGCCTTTTTAAGACCCAGAAGGAAACAGAGGAACTCTCACTAATTCTAAGTGCTGGATACTCCTAACACAATCTAAGACTGTATTAGTTTTCTTGCTGGCCATATACACATTGCTGACACATTTGGAGCTTGTTTCTCCATAACCTACCTCCAACCTACTTTTTTTATTTGAATGACTTGTTTATTTACTTTTAGTTTACAAGATTCAGTTCCACAATCACTTGAGTTTCAGATTTTCTCCCTTCCCTTCCCCACCCCCATGGTGGCGTGCAATCATGTATCGGATCTGCAAATACTTTCATATTGTACAATAGTTTGGTTATATAGAAGGGTTGTAACCAATGAGTGATCACTGGGAAAAAAAATGCAAAACTAAACATGAAAAAGAATGATAACATGTTTTGCTTCAGTCTCCATTTAAACTATAGTCTTTCTATATCTTTCTCTGAGTTTAGATGTCTCCTTCCATCCTGAGGCTTGTAGAGTTGTCTTTTAGCTGTGCATTGTTGAGGATAGTCCAGTTAATCAAGGTCCAACCTACTTTTCCACACTCATTACGCATTACTCACCTTTACTTTATTCTTTGTACTTCACTTTATTCACCAGCCAAACTGACTTTCTTACTGCTCTTTCCCTACCACATTTCTCTTTATCATTTCTGTGCCTTTGTATAGTTTGTATAATCACTCTTCTCTTTGCCTCTGAAAACTCCTTGTTCTCTTCAAAGATCACCTCACTGGCTGCCTCCTGTATGAGGCCTTCCCTTCCTTACCAATTCCATCTCACTCCTACCTGGAGTAACCAGATCCTTCTGGTCTCATGATGATGTCTGGTGGATGGTCCAGGAAACTCTCTGACCTCCATGGCACCTGCCTTGTCACCTGTTTCTCCCATCATAAAAGGTACACCTCTCAGTCGTCTTCATTTATATGGTAGGAAACCAAGGAAAACAAAACCTTGGCCATAGAGTAAACCTAGATTTTGTCTTAGGTGAGCTGCACTTACTTTGTGACAGTGAGCACACAACTTAACCTCTCTTAGTCACAGTCACCTCGCATATAAAATGACAATGAATGCACCACCTTCCTCACAGGGTGGTATGGAAAACTTTTGCAAACCTTACAGATCTGTCTTTAAGATCACAAGACCAGGAGTGGCTAGGTGGCCCAATGAATAGAGCATCTGCCCTGGAGTCAGGAGAACCTGAGTTCAAATCAGATGCTTAACACTTACTAGCTGTGTGACCTTGGGCAAGTCACTTAACCCCAATTGCCCTGCCTTCCCCCCTCCAAAAAAAAAAAAAACAAGACCAGAAGATCAGACAGAGCTGAAAGAGAGCATGGAGTTTTATAGTCTAGCCCCTCTCATTTTACCAATGAGAAAACTGAGGGTCAGGTGATTTTAATGACTTGCCCAAGGTCACCCAAGGTAGCGTGTAGTAGTCCTGGGTCATCTTTTACTTACATGACCGTCACCGCATAGAGCAATAACAATGTTAATAACAGCACCAATTCTAATAATAGCCTTTACATAGCACTTTAAGGTTTGTAAAGCACTTTACATGTTACCTCCTTTGACCCTCACAACACCCTGGGAAATAAGGACTAGGGGAGAAAAGTAAAATTAAGTGAGGTTGAGGTTTGTCTGGCCCCACACCGGCACCTAGTAAGAGTCTGAGAAAGCATTTGAACACAGGTTGTCCTGACTCAGAGTCCAGCACTGTAGTCCCCTATGCCACCTAGCTGCCTGGACAAGGGTGAGCTATTGTTGTAATTCTCTTTTTCTTTTTTTTTTTCATCATTCATATAGGCCAATTAATTCAACCTTAAGCTAGCCCACTCTTCTTTCTCTCTCTTTTGCAGTTCATGCCTAGTTGCCAACAGCTAAGTCTCCCTTTCTTCCTTCATTCCAGTTGTCAGTAGTCAGTAAACATTTATTAAGCCCCAACTGCGTGCTTGGGTGCTTGGCGCTGTGCTAATGCTAAGTGCTGAGGTGGGGGGATGGAGAGGGAAAGCCCTGGACACAGTACAAGAAAGCATCCCTGCCTTCAAGGAGCTTATAATCTAATGGGGAAAGAAAATACACAAAAGGGGTGGGGAAGGGGGAAAGTGTGCTCCAGAGTAATGAACAGAGCAGCTGATGGGCAGTGAAGTGAACTAGAAAATTCTGAACCCTATATAATGAAAAATTCGGACAGAGTTCATTGCTGTGTCCCTTCAGTCCTCCATTCAAGATAGCTGAGGGAGCTGAGCAGGCATTGAACAGAAAATTCAACCCTTCTACTTTCTGACCAGGACAAGCTAGCAATAGTCACACACACACACACACATACACACACACACTCTCACTCACTCACTCACTTATCAAGGAAAAGAAAAAAATGAGATAGTTTTGAAGCAGAATTAAATATAATGAAGCACCAGCACCATCAGCATTTAAAGGTGTTGAAAGTACCCAGAAGCCCCTTGGACATGTCTGCAAAAATCTCCATCTACTTTCTCATCCTGCTCTAAGTCCGATTTTTCTTTCAAGGGCCAGCCTTCAAAACAAAGAGAAACTTTACTATTCGGGGGGTGTTTGTGTTTGTTTGTTTTCATTGTTGGCGTTACACAACTATTGTGTTTTGCTCTTTCTGCAAGTGAAGGGCTCCAGCTAATCGGACTTTGTGAAGGGCATAAAAACATACCATGAAATGTGATGATGTGGAAGGTGCCGTGGTCTTCCCTGGCAAAGGGGATATCACCACGCATTAGATCATGGTTCCGTCTATTTATCTTTACTTCCAGCTCACTCTCCAGTCAGCTCCACTTCCCCACCAGCTGTGGGACCCTTTCTCCCCCTCCTCCATCTTTCCACCTTCCTTTTGGTTCCATCTTTCCCCAACAGAATGTAAGCTGCTTGTTTTCGGTATTCCCAGAACTTCACACAATGCTGGCTCATAGTAAGCACTTAATCAATGGCTTATCTATCTATTGAAATTAATAGCTCATATTTATATAGAAATATAAATCTTTAAAACAGAAGTAGGAAGTACAAATATTAGTATCCCTTTTTTACAGGTGAAAAAAACTGAGGCTTGAATGGTTAAGTGGTTTGACTACAGTCACACAGCTAAATAATAAATGTCAGAGCCAGGATTTGAGCCCAAGTCTCTCCTAATTCCATAGCTACCTTGCTTTCTGTTAGGCAATACTGCTGGCAGAGATAGAATATTTCAGCTACAGGTTAAATATATTTTCATCATCCAGTCTGAGAATCTAACCATTCATAATTTTGTTTCCATGGGAAAACATATTCTGAATCCCAAACAGACTTTGACTTACAAATCAACTTTTGGAACACGTCCCATTTGGGTAGTGGGTGAGTGAGGGAAGACTTCAAATCTAAGTATGAAAAGTAAGTGGCTTTCAAAATTACACTAATATTCGTGGATAATTTAGCACTGGCAAAATACGTTCTCTTAATTTATCATTTGACTTGTTCTATGAAATTATTCCATTTCTTGGGTAAGAAAGCTGAGAAACGTAGTAATGACCAAAACTGTAATACTTTTATCTGAAAAGACTTCTTAGTTCTTCTGTAACAAGTAGCACACATTTAAGGTTGTCTTATCAGCAAACAACACTGTAAAATTTCGTAAGAGATCATTTTTTTTTCCAAAAATTAATTAAGGAAAAACATTCTGCTCTTAAAAACATAGTATGAATACCTTGGACAAGAGGGTAGCTTAGCTTCCTTATTTTTATTTCGGAGTGAAACGCAAAAGATAAATATCATGGTTGAATAAAAAAGTAAATTGGATTTTAAATTTTTATGTGTGCTTTTATAGTTTGAAGTGTTAAGATTTTACGCAGCTGCACAACTGAAACTGACGAATGCCTCCAAAATGTGGCATGTCTACACGAGGACAGCCCCCTTGTAATGCCTCAATTGCATATATGCTTTTAAATTATCAGATGAGGACAATATAGTAATCTGTCCTTTTCTTTATAATGTTTGTCTTTGTAACTTCCTTTGTGATAGTCTATTATACTTTCCTTATCCACAAGGGTCCAGGTTTTCTTGTAGTAGTAAAGGAAACTATGTGGTTATTTATCATGTGGACAACAATCACTATTTACTCAACTTTTTGCAATAAATTCAAATTCATAAATACTGGAATCTGAAGCATCTTTTTATCTTATACAAACCCTGCAGGGGGTGACTGAGTCTCCTCAACCAAACTCCAAACACCTCTTTCTTATGTAGTATCATTTCATTTCATCCGAAGGCTGCAAGCATCCTGCTCCTTTCCAGGTTGATCAACTAGAATGTTTACCCTTAGCTCCATATTCTTTTGTGGATGGATTGATTGATTCAGTAGATGTACTCTAACCTATTGAAAGCATCAGGGTTGATTCACTTAACCCTCCACTCTTTATACATTCCTGTCAAATTGGCTATCAAATGAATTTCTCTTCAAAGAATATACTATTTATCCGTTATAAAATCCTTTATAAAATTTGAGATATATTCCAGAAACAAAAGAATATCCAATAAAGGCATGTGAAAGCTCAGTTTTCTTTTGAAAATCTGTTCCTCACTAATGCATTGTTGGTGGAGTTGTGAATTGATACAACCATTCTGGAGAGCAATCTGGAACTATGCCCAAAGGGCTATAAATAATTGCATACCCTTTGACCCAGCAATACCACTGTTGGGATTATATCCC